>CM061540.1:247294411-248494411 GCA_030864215.1 Capsicum pubescens | reverse complement strand
TACATTCATTTATTTTGAGATTTCTTATGAAAAGTTTATCTTTATTATTAGTTCCAAAATTGTTAAAAGGCTTAAATGGCTAGCTCGGGGTTACTTGTAGTCTTGAGCACCGTATGACGTCTAGGGTGTACTTCCGGGGCGTTACAAACTTTCTATCAGAGCCTAAGGTTTAAAAAGTCCTAGGGAATCAGACAAGCCGCGTTACGTAGAGTCTTGATCATGGATGTGAAGTGCGCCACATTTATGAGCTAGAGGCTATAAAATGAATTAGGAATCATCATTTTCTTTCATGATCTATCATGCTTACAGCTGTCTCTATCTGCTTTAACTCATGTTTTTATGTGACAGAATATGCCTCTTTACCGAGACAATGCACACAGAAATGGTGACCACCACCAATGCAATCCAACCCTCTGAATGAGAATGTGTCTCATGCTGAATTTCGGGTTACCTTCTAGGCGTTGGCCCAAGCTATGACTGGCAATGTTTAGGGAAACCATCAGGCTGCAATCCCACTTCAGTAGAATGGTGATTTAGCTGCAGCCAGAATTTGTGACTTCATAAGAATGAATCCACCTGAGTTATTTGGGTCAAAGAACAATGAGGATCCACAGCTCTTCATTGATGAGGTGAGAAAGATCACTCAAATTATGCATGTTACTGAGGAGGAGAGTGTAGAATTGTCATCCTATAGGCTAAAGGATATTTCTTATGATTGGGTTGTTATATGGAAGAGAGACAGAGGTGAGGATGCAACTCCTATGAGTTGGCAGGTGTTTTAGGATACGTTTCTGGATAGGTTCTTTTCGTGTGAGATGAGAGAAGCTAAGGTTGAGGAGTTCATGAACCTGAGGCAGGGATCGATGACAGTGAAGGAGTACTGCCTTAAGTTCACTCAATTGTCTAAGTATGCTTCTGAGTTGGTAGCTGACCCTAGATCTAGTATGAGTAAGTTTGTTATTGGAGTATCTGATTTAGTACTAAAGAATTATAGGATAGCGATGATTATTGGGGACATGAATATTTCTAGGTTGATGACTCATGCTCAGCAGATTGAGGCAGAAAAGATAAAGGAAAGAGAGAAGAGAAATAAGAAGGCTAGAACTGGACAGTTTGAGTATGGCCAACCAAGGTCTGGAGGAGGAAATAGTTTGCAGTTTCAGGGTCACTCATCTATGCCAGCACCATCTTCAGTCAGTGTCCCTGCACCCAGAACCAAGCAGGAGTAGTAGGGAAGGACTTCTGTTTTTAGGTCTCAGAGTAGTATGAGTGAAAGGCCAAGTTACCCACCATGTGCAAAGTGTGGCAGAAACCACTCTGGTGAGTGTTTGATGGGAAGAAGGGGTTGTTATGGATGTGGCAAGTTGGGTCACGGAATCAAAGAGTGTCCGTATGCTAAGCAGGGAAGTAGGGATGTTCGTCCCCAGACTCAGGCTACTAGCACACCAACTTCACTAGGTCGCCCAGTTCCTCCTCAGGGCGCATCATCCAGTACTGGTGGCGGTCAGCGCCAAAATTGGTTCTATGCATTACCATCCCAACAGAGCAGGAGAGTTCACCAGATGTTATTACTGGTATGCTTTGTGCCTCTCATTTTGATGTTTATTTGTTATTATACCTAGGATCACATCTCTCTTATATGACTCCGTTGGTTGCGGTAAATTTTGGGATAGGTCCTGAAAAGCTCTCTAAGCCCTTCTTAGTTTTCACCCCAGTGGGTGAGTCAGTTATTGCCAGACGGGTCTATAAGAAATGTCCTATTACTGTCCTCTATAAGATTACACTATAAGACCTAATAGAGTTAGAAATGGTAGATTTCGATGTAATTTTAGGTATGGATTGGCTCCATTCATGCTATGCATCGATAGATTGTCGCACCCGTGTAGTGAAGTTTCAGTTTCCTGATTTGCCAGTTCATACTTCCTATTCAGTCAAGGATTATACCAAGCTTTATATTAGGGGAGTTGTTCAGGTTGTATGGAATTCCTTTATCCATCATTTCAGATAGGGGTACTCAGTTTACCTCTCACTTTTGGAAATCCTTTCAGAAGGGTCTTGGTACTCAAGTTCATCTCAGCTTTTAACCCTCAGACCGATGGTCAAGAAAGGACCATTCAAACACTAGAGGATATATTGAGGGCGTGTGTTCTTGATTTTAAAGGAAGTTGGGATGACCACTTACTTGCCTTTGATCGATTTTGCCTACTATCGCGCCCTGTTTCGAACCGATCGAAACAACACACAACATGTGGTGGCGTTTATGACTCACGGTTTTTGAAAATTTATTTTTTTTAAGTCGCCACCTAACTTTTAGGAAAATTAGGAAAATCATTTTTTATGTAAAACTCTGTTTAGGTCTATTGAAAATATTTTGAGATTCTGAGTAAGGGTTTTGGTTACTCGAGGGGAAGGTGTTAGGCACCCCTCAGAGCCTATCTGAAGATAGTCCTTAAACTCAGTTTAGAAAAAATATTTTGAAAGATTAGTTATTTCGTTATTTGCTAAAATCGTGATGAGAAAGCTTTTATTCTATTATTTTGGAGAAAAAACTAAAGGTATATAAAATGTAACGCTACTATATACAAGGGAATAATAGAGTTATCGCAAAGCATATATGTATTATGAATATAGGAAAAGAAGATAATATAATTTATTACAATAATACATATATTAGAAAGTAGGGTCTTATAATTTCACAAGAAATATTTAAAGGTATACGGAGTTATGTAAAAAAAAAAATGTTTCCCTAATGTATGCAGACATTTATTTACAAAAATATGAATATTCAAAAATTGTAAAAATTGTGAAATTCTTGTGAACGATAATTGAGATAAAAATAAGATATAATATATGTGTGTATATGTATTATAGAATTGGATCAGCATGTAAATAATAATAATAATAATAATAATAATAATAATAATAATAATAATAATTAAATATATATATATATATATATATATATATATATATATATATATATATATATATATATACCTTGTATTTTAGTCTAAAGGAATCTGAAGAAAAAAAGATGAATTCAAACAAATATTGAAAATTAAAGTGTTAGGATTATTAAACTTATTGGAATGAATTGACGAATAAGCCATATCAAAAATCTGAGTTTTCTGGCGATTTACTTCCCTCTTGAATTAGTTATGAAAATCTCATTTGTCATTTTTAAGAAAGACATGGAAATTATTACGTCGATTTTATATAAAATACTTTTTGAGGTGAAAGTTAATTTTAAAGGATTAGCCGATTATTAAAACGATAAAGCTCTTTTAAAACGAGATTTATGCCCTTTTTATGAGTTAGTTAATCATACGTTATTTCGCTAAAGGGCAATAGTATTAAAAAATTCACAAATTCTAAAGCAACATAAATAAGATGAACAAATAATGTAAATCAAGTGCAACGATAATAATACTAGTTTGAGTTTCTAAATAACATGATAAGAATAATAAAGTAAAGGAAAAGGCTAAGAGATACGGGACTTCTAGCAGAGTTTGAGCTTCTAATGTACACCATCAGAGGCTCTGCTATCCTAATTGCGGTTGACCCGATAGTTAAGTCAGAAATGAGTCCCGTTGGAAAACTCCAACCCCTTGTTCACATGAAACAAGAAAAAGATAAGGATTAAGAATATACCCCATTAGGTGAACTAAATGATAAACACAAAATAACTTCAAGTCACATGACACATACAAAGTGGACAATACAAGTTAATATTTACATAGTGTTTTGATGCTAAACAAGAGGTATCACACATCCCATATATTTTTGTAAAGAAAACCCATGACTTGGAATCTTTCTTGTTAACCCCACAGATAAATTACCACATTAACAACAACACATTGTCGAAACCCAATTAAGGCAAATGATATTTCTAAAAAACTACCAGCAAAAGGGATCAAAAGAAAAAAAGAGAAAATAAGGGTTCTATACTTTCAAGCTCAAAAATCATATTTTATTTTACTTGAACATCCAGTCATTTGTTTTCCAATCGAACTTGAAAGAAGAAATGACAGAGAAAGGGACCAAGTCTATATTCTTGACAAAACGTATTCATGAGCATACACGTTCACATGTTCACAGTCCATCTATTCACACGAGACAATTTTCAAAATAAAAAATTGTACCCGTCGACGGAATTCAAGAGACGCAACAACACATGGATTTGTATATTCGCACATAAAATAATTTTGAAGATCAAAATTTTATTTTATCATTCTTTTCTTATCCACAACAACGATGAGAAGAAGCAAAGAAGTTTAGGGATCGTTTGGTAGAGTGTATTGGCAAAATTAATGCATGTATTAATTAATGAGCATTAGTAATACCTTGTTTGATACCATATTTTTACTATGCATAAATAATACTTGTAGTAATTATACAATGTATTGTGTATTAAAGGGTGTATTAATAATACACACCATTTTTCATGTATTAATAATGCAACACTTTTAACACATGTATTAATTTATTAAATTACGTTATTATCCCTCAAATTATTTTCCCGCCTTTCTTTTCCCACCATATCACTCTCTATTCCTTTCCCACCATAATAAAAATTTCTCTCTGTTTTAGTACTCGGACCTTGGAAAAGAGAAGGTTATGTTCTCTGCATCTTCTAGCTTCTCTCTAATCAACATTTGCTTTTCTCATAAGGTTGTAATTCTATCAAACCTATATTCTTGGTCATTGTTTCTTTTTTTCTACCCCTATTTCACAATTTAGGTATAGTTTATTTTACATCAAAATCACGATTTAGAGTTTGACATCCATTTTGGAACACAATCTTTCAAAGTCAATGAATTAAAGATGAAATTTAGGTTTAGTACTCTTTTTGTTTGGGTTTGTCTATCTCACTCGCTATATGATTGTTCATAGCTATTTATTTTAAAATTTGTATGTATTAATTCTTTTTATTTTGATGGCATATTTAGGTGTTATTATGGATCATCAACCACTGTCAGGTATTAAATATATAATTATTGAGGAGATAATGTTTCAACAAGTTCTTGTTGTTCTTATTTGCCTTTTCATGGCTAGTCATGGTCAATCTCTGAGAAGACGATGTCAAAACAAGGGTGAGGTTAGGTACTGTATGGGTGTTCGAGTTTCGAAAATTATGTCTCACTTGAATTATATCATAAATGACAATGATAGTGTATGTATCGATAAGTTAAGAATGGACAGAAATGCCTTTCACACTTTAGTTCTCTTAACTAAGAATGTTGGAGGTTTGGCCGATAGTAAAAGTATGTCAAGCAGTGAAAAGTTAGCGATATTTTTAAATATCTTGGCTCATCATGAGAAGAATCGATCTATCAAATTTGATTATATTAGATCGGGATGGAGCGTAAACCAGGCTTTCAATGAATGCTTGTGCGTTATTCTCAAACTAACTCCATTATTACTTGTTAATCCTAAACCAGTGCTTGGGGATGAAACTGAAGATCGATGGAAATGGTTTGAGGTAGGTGAAGTTACGGTTTAGCATTTCTAATTTAAGTACAAAATTAAACAAATGCACTTTTTACAATTTTACAATGATAATTATACTTTGAGGTAACACTATAGTTTATCTTATAGGGTTGTTTGGGTGCACTAGACGGTACTTACATTTCCATTAGAGTTCTAACTCAATACAAATCAAGATACAGGACAAGAAAGGGAGAGATATCAACTAATGTATTGGGAGTTTATGATAGAAACCTCAATTTTACTTATGTGTTACCTAGTTGGGAAGGATCAGCTGCCGATGGCCGTGTTTTACGAGATGCTATAGTAAGAAGAAATGGTTTAAAAATCCTTGAGAGTAGGTCATGTATATGCTTTCAAGTTACATCATGGACAGAATATTATATAAAAGCAACTGAATTATATGTTTATATTATAGGTAATTATTATTTGTGCGATGGAGGATATACGAATGGAAAAGGTTTTCTGACACCTTATCGAGGATATAGATATTGGTTAAAGGATTGGAGAGGTGACAATCCATCACCTTGATGTAAAGAAGATCTTTTCAACATGAGGCATTCTAGGGCTCGTAATGTTATTGAAAGAGCATTTGATCTGCTGAAAGGACGTTGGGGAATTCTTAGAAGCCCTTCATGGTACTCAGTTAAGGTTCATAACGGGATAATTATAGCTTGTTGCTTGATTCCTAACTTTATTCGTAGAGAGATGGAAGTGGATCCCTTAGACATTGGTATGGAAGAACAAGCAGAATATCAACACCAAAATATTGATATTGTTGAATCGAGTGAGGAGTGAACCAATTGGAGGGATAAGTTGGCTCAACGAATGTGGAATGAAAGATTCAATAATTGATCTGTTGCCACTTTTTGAACTATATTACTACATGTTAGCTATGAAATACTTTTGAACTTACTAGCTCTTTAGAACTGGTTTGATATGAGCTTTATAGCAACCAGAAAATTTTAATTTTTGTGAGATTAATTGCACATCCTTATGTACTCTTTATAGCTCTAATTGTTGTATGCTTTAATTTATAGTGCAGGCTAGTTGAATTGGTTGATCTTTATGAGCTTAATTGGATGCTATCCTCTGATTGTAAAGTGTATTAATTTAAAAATGTATCTCTAGTCTTTTTGCACACTTTCTCAAGTTATTGTTATGCTCTATTTTTTACATTTTTTGTAATCTAATACACAAGATTTTACAGGTGTAATGAATAGTTAGGCATCTTCAACCAAGGCATCAAAAAAGCCAAGCAACTCAACTCCTTCGACACAAAAAATGTGAATTCTAGGGGAAAAACAAACTCTTTTAAATGGATTAAAAGAGTTGTGCGCTAATGGTTGGAGAGACGATAATGGAACCTTTAGATCGGGCCACTTGATGGAGTTAGAACGGTATATACACAAATATCACCCTAAGAGTGCATTAAAAGGTGAACCACACATCAAAAATAAAATGAGATATTGGAAAAAGTGTTATGGAATTATAGCTCTCCTAAAGACTCAAAGTGGTTTGGGATTTCAATATAGTGATGGAGCTATATTAGTTCACGATCAACCATTTTGGGATAAGTTTATGAAGGTAATTACTATGCCTACTTAGTATTTTTGTAGTCTCCGTGATTTTCTTCACTTTTCTATTAAGTAGAGATTTTTTTGCTGCTAGGTTACTCGAAGAAAAGGCCCTAAAAGAGTTTCAAACTGTGCCGAAGTAAATAATTTTTTGTCACCAATGAACTTACTCTAGATTTTAGCTTTTATGGTTTTCAGTAAGTCCAAAAAAAATAAACTAAACCTGAACAGGACATAACTTTACTGTTTTAAAAAAAAATTGTCATCCATCTCTTAAAACAGTTATAACAATGGGTATTTAATCTATTCAGATCATGTTTTTATTGATTCGATGTTATATTTTGTTAATTGTATTTCTTGTTGATGTTAACTCAAACTGAAAGTTCTTTTGGGCTGAGAATTTTGAGTTCTCTATATGCTGCTTAATTATCTTAAAAAGAGCTCATTGAGTTGCTAAGTGTTGATCAAGTTTGATATGGTTCACAACGAAAATAATGACATGATGTAGAATTTTGTAGCACATTCTTCCTTTATTTTCTACATAATGTTCAACTTACATTGTATGCTTTCTCTTAATTGTAGTTTCTGTGGTCGAATTGGACAATTCTGTTTACTTCATTTATGCAGCAATCTCTTGCACTGTGATACATATTTTGATGACATGATGTAGAATTTTGTTGCACATTTTGAAGTTTGTTGCTTCTAAAGTCTTTCATAATTGATTAATATGACATTGCTCTATATTTTAATTACTTTTTTGTAGGCTGAACCAAAAGACAAGAATATGAATACTAAGAAATGACCAATGTTTGAGGATTGGGAGGAAATCTTTGGCAAAGATAGAGTAACAGGAGAGTTCGCTGAAATACCGCTTGATGCTACTGAGGAAATTCAAAAGAGTCTAACTCCACAACTTTGTAATGAGATGAGCTTGGGATTTCCTATTGATATTGATGACGAAGAAGAAGATGGTGCTTACCATAGCTCTAAAGTAGATATTGGAGAAGCTTTGGGATTTCCTATTGATATTGATGACGAAGAAGAAGATGGTGTTTACCATAGCTCTAAAGTAGATATTGGAGAAGCTGAAAATGCCACCGGACATAGTGCATTTACTACCGTTGAAGATGTCACTGAACCTAGTTCATTTAGTGGAGCTGAAAATGCTACTTGACCTAGTGTGTTTACTGAAGGAGAGAATCTCACTGGAGCTAGTGCTGGAACATCTGAAAATGAAAATGCTAGATCACGACAGACTCATAAACAAGGTGAGAATACTAAAAGGTCCTCTTCTAATGTTAATGAAAAAGAGAAAAAACAAGAAAAGAAAACAAAATAGCAGAGGATGATAATAAGACATTTCTGGAAGGTATGATGGAAGTTCTAAAATTTTTTTACTGAAAGTCAAGACAAAAGAATGGGTGCCTTGATGGAAAAGCTTGGGGAGCGTGACCGATCCGACGTTTGTGGTTAAATTTATTCCATCCTTAAATCCCATGTATTTTTGGAGTTGTACACTGTAGAACAATGCATCAAAGCTGCAATGGTTCTCTGTAAAGATGATAACAAAATGGAGTTATTTTTAAGTATGAGTGAAGATGAGCACGACACAATAATGTGGATGGTTATCCATGATGAACTTTGAAGTATGGCAAACTTGTGGATATAAGTGACGGCACTAGTTTGATCATTTTTGCTTGGCTAATAACTTTAAAGTTTGACAATAGTGCCATTTTTTTATTGGGATAATACTCACAAAAATATCTGAACTTTGATCAAATTTTCAGTTGAGCATACTGAACTTTGCGGGGGTCCTATTACCCCCCTGAACTTTTTTAAAGTGGAATTAATCCCCACCCAAAACGCTATACCCAATTTTGAAGTAGAAACTAAATTACACGCACCAATGACATATTGACACGTGTATTTTATTTAAAAATAATTTTTATTTAATTTCTTTTTCATTCTCTATTCTTATTTTCTTCTCCATTTTTTTCATCTAAATCCTCAAAAAAATTAGCAATATTTTGATCACATATGTGCCATCTGCCCATCTTCATCGATAACTCAAATAAGAATGACTCAAAAACAAGATCAAACTTTTCAACAAGGAAAGTGTAGATTTTTTTTTTAAGATGAAGCAAAACAACTTAGATTTATGGCAAAATATCCAAAATGTAACAAAACTAAATAAGAATTCAAAATTGAAGTAGCAACAGACATTTCAGTAGCAGCACAAAGCCAAAAATAGGCTAAAGCATTGGCATCCAACATTTCAAAACAACACCATTACAACCAAAACATTGGCATCCAACATCCCAAAACAACCAAAAACTCAGAAACTTCCTATTGTCAACTACAAGAAACTTCAAAATGCATCATTCTAAAAAAAGAATAAAAAACTCATAATTTGAGAAAATCATCTTCACGGATTTCTTGAAAATTCAAAATTTCAATTACTATCAAGATTGTGCCGACAAATTCTCTTCTGACGCCAATAGTGGGTTGGTTGATGGTGACAATGATGGTTTAATTTTGTTATTTTGATAGAATTGAAGAAGACTCATTTGGTGTGTGTATTGAAATTGGGTCAAATTGATGTAATTGAATTGAGTGTGTTGAAGATAACTTATTTGGTGTGTGTGTGTGTGATGAAATTGTATTCAATTCAATTTCACGTCAACAATGGAACACCAATGGAGCACCATTGAAGATTGAAGAGAAGAAAGAAAGAAGAGAGAAGAGGAAGAAGATATAAATGAAAAAATATCAATGCGCGTGAATTACACGCAATGATCCAAGTCGGCTGATATATGCCATTAAAATACAGGGAAAAAAAAAGTCTAGTGGGGTATAGGACCCCCGTAAAGTTCAGTATGTTCAACTGAAAATCCGGTCAAAATTCAGGTATTTTCGTGAGTATTATCCCTTTTTTATTCCTCTAGTTATTTCTATGGGCATAAGGATGCTAAATTTTTGTGTATAACTAATGTTTGTTAAATATCTCAATGCTAGAACAAATGTTAAGTGCATATGTAATTTTATAGTTGCTACGACAGTTATTCAAGTTCTCTTTATGATCGTTTAATTTTGAGATTCTATGATGCAATTCGATAGCTTCTATGATGGTTAGCGGGGAAGTATAACCATTGAAACATCATGTTCAGACATCCTCTTAGATGTGCTGGTGCCATGTCTGATAAATATAATGGAACTGCCTTCAAGCAGTGAGGGGTTTACTGATGGAGTTCTTATATTGTTCTGGCTTTTGTCTAGTTCCCTGATTACTATTGTATTCATGGTTGATCCTTGGTAGGGGTTTTCATGGTTTGGTTTTTAACCAAACCGAATCGCGATCCAAACCAAACCGATTAAAAAAACCGATATTTGGTTAGGTTTGGTTTGGTTTTGAATTTTAAAATTCGATAATAATTTGGTTTGGTTTTACTTTAAAATAACCGACAAAATAACCAAATCGAACCGATATATATACATATATATATATATATATTATAATTATTCATGTATTATTCATAAATACAACATAAATATTTGTTACATTTTATATTTTAATCATGATTTAACTTTAATCGTAACACATTAAGTCATGTCTTCATCTAGTTGATAATACCTTATGAGATTCTAAATGAATTTCGTACTTTGAATGACAAATGATACTAATTGTGAAAATAATATCTTGTTGTATATTAAAATTTATAGTTGAGATTCATTTGACTATAGACAATCACTAATTTTAACTTTCTTTTTGAACCTTGTTGAGCAAGAAGTTTATGTGTTCACCTTTTGGGGATTTTATCATATCATTCTATTAAATGTAGTTTTAAAATATTTTTTAGAAGCGTTCATGTGTTGTTCATAGCTTTGCCGAAGTATAACACTCAGTTGACATCTTAGTTTCAAGGTTGAGATACAACACTCGGTTAACATCTCATATATTAGATTGAATTTGTTTTTTTAAATCTTCAACTTTTATCATTACCTAAAGTTATAAACTGAAAAAAACCAAACAAACCGAACTAAACCGACAAGAACCAAACCGACGGTTATTTTTTTGTTTGGTTTGATTTGGTTTTAGAAATTTAAAAACCGACTAAGTCGGTTTGGTTATGATTTTGACCAATAACCGATCCAAACCGACTCATGAACACCCCTAATCCTTGGTTTATGATATATCAATGTGCTCACACATTGTTCCACTGGTAATAACACACCATTACCATTTGTGTAACATTTCTACCCGAACTTGGTTGGAATTTAAAGGCGAAGTATCTTGTTCATATACATTGTTATCTCTCTACTTCTGTCAGTGTTTAGTTGAAATCATTAAAGGGAAGTCCATTGCCCCTATTACAAAAAGTCATGTATTGGCATCTTTCTACCTGAACTTGAACTCCCCGGTGAAACTGTGAAAATACAAGTGAATCAGTTCCTGAAAGAATATTTGGGATATGATCATGACTTTCTTGTAACTGTGGTTTTTGCCCATGTTGGTTGGGTTCTTCTATTTTTCTTTGTTTTTGCTTATGGAATCAGGTTCTTGAACCACCAAACAAGGTAGAAAGGGGGAGAATTTTCTCTAAATATCCTAAAGTTTCGTTTAGTTACTAAGGCATTTGTTTATTCCTTGAGCTGAGTGTCTATCGGACTCTCTACCTTCCAAGGTAGTAGTAAGGTCTGCATATACACTATCCTCGTCAGACCCTACGTGTGGAAGTACATTACGTATGAAGAAATTTGACTCGAATCACACTATCCATGAAATCTGCTCTTGGACGAGATTACAACCTGGTTTTCTGAATCGGCAAATAATAACCTTGCTCTCGTCCTTGGACGTTAAGGATGAAATATTATGGGAAATGCAGAAAGAAATGTTAACAAGATTGGATAATATACTTGTGAAATATTTTGGGAAATGCAGAAAGAAATGCATTGGACTCTCATCTTTGTGCACCGTCATTGCTACCTGCATACATAACTGTTCTAACAAAATGATCACACAGGCATTAATCAAAAGCTACAAGGAGATGAAATATCGCTGTATTGAGCAGGTTTATGTTTTTATTCGATGTGACCCTTGCACGCGGCTTGTCCAACCTGTCCAACAGGAGCGAAAAGGAAGGTAGTGGTGGGAGGATTTCAAGGCTGAGTATGGCTCACGTAAGGGCAACATCTAGGATGAAAGCATGATTGGAAATGGAAATATCACTGACCATGCTAATGGTAATGCTTCTTTTTCTGATATTTTCGACATCCAGGACATTGTAAGCTTGAGTAAGCCTGGAATTGAGAACCTACCGAAGTTGAAAAATCGAAGTGAACCTTGGCTTGTTGTTCTTTATGCACCTTGGTGCTGCTTTTGCCATGTAATTTATCTTCTCATCAATAATTTTTCTTTCTCCACTGAAACTTATCCAAGATTCGAATTTGATTAGTTCAACGTTTAAGGTTCTCACCACTGGATTCATCTGAGCCATTGCATATATGTTGCATTCGCTTCTACTTCATAGCCGAATGGTATTTAGGGATTATCTTGATGATCTTGTTTCTGATTTTGTACAGGCAATGGAAGGATCCTACGTTGAATTGGCGGAGAAGCTTGGCGAGTTATGGCGTGAAAGTAGCGAAATAAAGGGCAGATGGTGAGCAGAAAGCATTTTCCCAACAACAATTCCAGGTTGCAAGCTTCCCTACAATACTTTTCTTCTCTAGACATTCTTCATAACCCATTAAGCTGTGTTGCTCGAACTCTTCAATAGTGTCAATGGATGTGTGTCGGATTCACCAAAACTAGTGTATTTTTGGAGAACTCAAACGGTTGCGGCATCGAAAGTGAAGAGTTCGCAAAACTTAGCCATTAAGTATCCTTCGGAGAAGGATGTAGATTCCATGCTGGCTTTTGGAATGCTCTCAGGTAAAAGACTGTTTTTACATATCTTGTTTCGAGGCTATTCAGCAATACCAAAAATTGCACGCAAGCTGATTTGGATGCAACGGGTTATCAAGAAAAAATGGACTTGTGGTTGTAAGAAGTTAGGTAGTAAAGTATATTGTCCTCTTTTTTCTTTTTCCTTTTTATATCCATCTTTGATCATGACTTGATTCTAGGAATTTTGTTGTTTGAATCAATATAAAGGGGCTTTTTTTTAAGCGGCCTCTTGCAAAAATATAGGGTAAGAATGCGTACAATAGACCCTTATGGTTCGGGTATATTATGAAGTCCGTACATACCCGGGAGCTTAGTACACTAGGCTACCCTTTAGTTTGTTTTGGTTGCTTCTTGATTATGCAAAATCTTGGATATTTGTTGGCTACGGCTACCTCGTTATGACTTCACTTCAGTCACTAGCCCTGCCTTTGGCAACCCTGCCTCGCAGTTAAGGTAATGGATTCTTATAAAGAGGATGTTGTTTGATAAACTTATATGATCCGAGAAGAAATTCTCTACATTATTATGCACGGTAAGTTAACATTTGTATCTAAGTCCTCAACTTTGTTCTTATATATGTTGGATTATATTCTTGGACATCTAATTGGAACTTGCTTGCTCTAGAAACTTTGACATGTTAATACCAAGTCTCATTAATCATTAAGTTCAAAGTAGTTAGAATGATTGTTTCAGTATTTAAATTCTTATTTCGTGTAATTTTCACTTTGAAACAGGGATTTGTTCGAGCTTTGTTACTTCATGTTGTGCGGCCTAACAGGCACATACGCTTCACCTGCGCACTAGTTCATACTGCAAGAGAAGATCTTCTCTCGGCGACTACTGAAAAATTAATGCTCCAAGCGAGAGTAAAATGTTGTTGTTCTCTAGATAGGTGATCACTAGGGGTGTACATAGGCCGGTTTGGTTTGTTTTTTATTAAAAAAAAAAAACAAATCAATTATGTCGGTTTATTAAAACTATAAATCAAATCAAACCAACATAAAATTAGTTTTTTCGGTTTAGGTTTTAGTCGGTTTTTTCGGGGTTTTCGGGTTTTTTGATTTTTTTTTATTTTTTTTTTAATAATTTTTAGTTTTTACAATTATATTGTGATCGAAGACTAGATCAAATATGTTTTCACTCACATGCTAATGAAAAACCATAATTATGAAAAAATGAGGAGCGGAAAACTCTCTTGAAACTAAAAAGTGAGATGAAGAGTGAAAAGTTTAGGTTTTAAGTTTATATTGGGTTTTGGTAGGGCTATTCAAAACCGAACCGTATTCGATAAGCCATCCGTAAAATTAACTTATTGGCTTATTGGTATTGGCTTATCGGATAAATGGTTGGTGAACGGATTAAATTTTTTTAATTAACGGCTTATTGGTGAGGGGTGGAATTACACAATTTTTTTATTGGATAAATCGTTAATCCGTTAAGAATTATCATATATACTTATATTTTTCACCTAGATATATAAAATATATATTATATTATATTATATTATATTATAGTAAAATTTAAACTAAAACCTAATGGATCTAAATTCTAATCTAAAGTCCATCCCTAATTAACCCTAAACAATAAATTACTTACTAACTAGTAACTAATAAAGTTATTATTTATTCAAGTACAAAAGGTCAAAATTCATAACTTGTTCATTGCTTTGGTTTTGCTTTGCCGACTCAAATCAAAAGTACTCAACAGTAGCCAAAGCTTTAAAGAGATTTAGCACTAGTATTTCTGTTGTCAGTGTCATTGTGAAAAGAAAAGAATGTTATATTCTGTTTTGTTTTCTGGTTTTGAGACAAATTCAAGCAGGAATTGTGGATGTCCGCTAAACCGTCCGATAATTGTTTATCCGTTACCGAACCAACCGATATCTTATCGGTTGGCTAGTGGATTTGTATATTTTAAAACCGATAACCGTTAAGTCAAACCGTTAAGTGTAATGGTCCATCCGATCCATTCGATAAACAGACCTAGGTTTTGGATCATTTAATTAATAATTAATGGACAAATATTACAACTTAAAGGCCCAAATTTAAATATATATCTACATCTACTTTCAAATTATTGAAAATTGCTAAAACTAGTTGAAAAAGTATTTAAAAAGTAGAGCATAATTAATATTTTATGTATAAATAGTTCAAATATATATATATATATAAATATTATGTCGGTTTGATTCGGGTTCGATTTGACTTTTTTTTTGTTAACATCAATGGTCGGGTTTTTTTTTCTAACGCCAAACCAATCAAACCAAACCATAAATCGATTTTTTTTCTCGATTTGATTTGGTTCGTCAATTCGGTTTGACTTGACGGTTTAGTCTGTACACCCTAGTGATCACAGTAACATATTAGACGGTTGTATGTCATGCAAAAATTCTGCTTGCTGGCTCTTTGTATGCTGTTTTTCGTTAAGACCTTCGGATATGTAAAATTGTAGGGGATGATGACGATATCTAATTTATCTAAATTTAATTCCTGCTTTGAGTTACTGGTTATTTATAGAAGGTGTTCAATGGGTTGAATAATGTGCAATCTTTTCGTTATTTAGTGTACTGAATTTTGAGGGTTTTTTCAAGCTGAGATTTCGATGATTGCTTTGAACCTCACAATGGTACTTGCACAATTTCATTTTTGATGTACACTCTGGCTTCTGAGATTATGGCTTCAACTTACAATTACTCAATTCTGATAGGTTTTGGGCACTCCACATAAGCTTAATGTTGTGCTTAGAGTTGACCAGTTTAGCTGTGTTTTTCTGGTCAACTATGACTTCGAATTCTTCCTCTTTCTGACCACAATTTCGTTAATTTCTTTTCTAAAATTTTTGAATTCAGAGAAGAAGTGGAAAATTGAATTTTCTACTGTATAGCTGCTGCAGTTCCATGTATTTCTGGAAAACAGATGGTACAAGGGTGGGTTTAAGGAGAGGGTAATTTGGTAAACAAATATTTTTTTACAAAATTTATATAAATATAAATTATATTTAATACATCAAATCAAACAATGTGTAAAAATAAATGTATGTGTAACTAATACTTGCATTAATAATACAAGCATTACAAATACCCTATTTAATATTATTCTTATACACTCTGTCAAAAACAACGCATCACGTATGCAAATAGCCTCTCTTGAAACAAATGGGTACTCTACAGATTAAAAGGGGCGAAAATATATAATTTCCAGCGAACGAACAACACCATCACGATCAAACGTGCATCGTACACCTTCAAATCCATTTTTCAGCACCAACGACAACTCAAGCTTGACGGAAAATTATATACAGGAATCCATCTTCCAAAATCAATTAACAACTCTGGATTTAATTGGAACTTAACTGCAAACCCATTTTAGAACCAAAATCATCTTTATGCTCTAAGGTGAAACGTCCATAACAAATTTTCTGAATGAATCATAATTGCACGTTCATAGATCGATGAGATAAAAATACATATATAAAAGAGACGAAGAACAAAATCAAAAGGAGAAAATCGCACCTTTTTCGGTGTAGCCAACTCGGGCTTCCGGTCAAGGATTTTTCGGTGACAAACTCAACTCTGGGACTCGCAATTCCTCCATGGACCAAAAAATGGAGAAAGAGAAAAAAGACAGTGAATCCCAGCAACTTGAATGCCTCTCTTTTTTAGCTTTCCCAACCCATTTTTCTCCAATCTCGGCCCCTTTTCGGCCTTCTTTTACTCGATTTCCTCCGCCTCTCCTCACGAGATTTCTTTTTTTTTTCTTCAGACCCCTTTTTGATTCCCAAGAAAAAACCCGACCTCTGTTCATACGAATTGAACAATGCGACCATTTATAGGTAAATCTAGACTTGAAAGTCCGGATTTGTAACTACAAATTCAAAGAAACCAATGGGCGAATCGGGAAATTAGAATTCAAAATTGGAAAGGGACAGATCCTTCC
This sequence comes from Capsicum pubescens, assembly GCA_030864215.1. Lineage (NCBI taxonomy): Eukaryota > Viridiplantae > Streptophyta > Magnoliopsida > Solanales > Solanaceae > Capsicum > Capsicum pubescens. Next base: position 248,477,465 of record CM061540.1, on the reverse strand, counting down.
TCAATTTGGACGATTTCCAGAACCTTAATGCAGATTTGAATCAAATTTTCCTTGTATCACTGATTTGGGGCTGACTTTTATCTGATTTTCGGACTCACAGGTTGGACTTGGCTGAGAAGGGGCGAATATTGTGCAGCGATGGCAGGGTTGCGACAGCTATTGCCGCTAGCCCCTCTGATTTGGATGAGGTGGGAAGAGAAGGGGGAGCATTGTTGTCGCTGATTTTGGGTATCTGGATAGAGACCCTTCGACTATTTTCCGGGGAGGCGAGAATACGCGTGAAACAAATTTTGGGAATGAGAAAGAGCACCTGTTTATTTTGACTGAAATGTGGATCAGGTTTAATATAAGAATAAAGAAAAATTAAAGAGAAAAAACATTTTTTTGTCTAACTTGTATTTCAAACTCACTTTAGCACTTAAACTTAATTTCTATTTATTTATCTCCTTAACATCCTTAAAATATATTATTTTCTCTCCTCAAAACTAAATACCACTCTCACAACGGAGAATGTATTACACTCGCCTACACATCAACGCCACGTCAGAGCCACATCATTGCCACGTAAGAAGTTTGATTTTAAAAAAAAAAAAAAATTAATCCCCCACATATTATTTTTATATATATTTTTTTTAAAAAAATAAAAAATATATATTTACTATTTTATTTATATAAATATATATATATATATATATATATATATATATATATTAAATAAGAAAAGGCACCCCCACCCCCATTTTCTTTCTTCTTCACACCCCCCACCCATCCCGTCCCCTACCCTGCAATGCAACCCTCCTTTTTCTATCTTCTTCAAACCACCTCACCTCTCTCTTCTCCTCCGTTCTTCAAATTTAAAGCATATTACCATTAGTCATTGTTGATATTTATCAAGCAAAAAAGAAACCCCAATTCAGATAACAACCAATTAAATTTGTCAATCAAACAACATAATTCATGTGTTCGTTCAACAGATTATTCAAAGCCACAAAATCCACAAGAATCAAAAAAACAAATTCACCATTAAACCCATACATACAATTGAAGGTAAAGAACAATTAACGTTGGCAATCACACAATACTAGGCAAAGCTGACCCGCGTTAGAAAAAAATCATTTCTTCATCTTTTTAACTGCTCAAAGCCATCAAACTTCCATCTTCTTAATAGCTCAAAGTCACAAGAATCAAATATTCATTCCACCATTTTATCATCAGCAACTCATACATCCAAAAAAAAAAAAACTGAAAAGTACCAATTTTTCATCTTCCTTATAGCTCAAAACCATCGAAGTTTCAAGAATTAAAAAGGCAATTCAGCATTTTATCAACAAATCATGCATCTACAAAAAAAATTATAAAGTATCAATTTATTCATCTTCTTAATAGCTCAAAGCCATTAAACTTTCAAGAATCAAAAATCCAATTCAACACTTTATCTTCTTAATAGCTCAAAGTCACCAAAGTCAAAAGAATCAAAATTCTAATTCAGCATTTTATCATCAACAACACATTTTACGGGTATCTGAACTTATCTTCTCAAATTCACCCACCATTAAATTTCATCCACCTCACCTATCATTTTTTTTTCTCTTTTTCACCTTAAACAATGGGGTTTGGGTGGAGGTGGTGGGTATGGTAGTTGAAAGATAAGAAATTGGGGTGAGGTGGAGTGGGGTGATGGATTTGGTGGATGGGGGTTAGAAGGAGATGAAGAAATGGGGGGTGGGGGGTGGAGAAGATGAAGAAATAGGTGTGGGGTATTAAGAAGATGAAAAAAGTAGTTTTTTATAATATATATATAAAATAAAAAGTGGGGCCATATCAATTTTTAAATAAAATAACGCATTTTTTTTCTTTTTTCTTTTTTAAAAATTTCACATCAACTTAAGGGTGAAAATAATATACTTTAAAGATGTTAAGGGGGTAAATAAATAGAAGTTAAGTTTAAGCGCTAAAGTGAGTTTGGAGGACAAGTTCAGGGGGGAAAAGATGCCTTTTCTCAAAAATAAATACTATACATATATACATATATACATACATATAGAGAGAGAGAGAGATAATGCATCAACCCCCGAACTTGTGTTCCCAACTTACTTTAGCACTTAAACTAACCTTCTATTTATTTACCCCCCTTAACAGCTTTGGAGTGAATTAATTTCACCCCTTAATATATAATACCACTCTCATGAGGGAGAGTGCATCACACTCGCTGACACGTCAACGTCACGTCGGAGCCACGTTAATAAAGTATTTTTTAAATATTATATATATATATATATATATATGTAAAATATATATAAAAATATATATAAATATTATATATATAAATAAATATTATATATATAAATATTATATATATATATATATTTAAATATATATAAAATATTTTAAATTTTAAAAATAACCCACCCCCCATTTTCTATCTTCTTCATAACCCCCATCCCCTCCCCTCCTCTCCCCCCTCTCTCATCCACCACCACACCTGCACACACCCTCATCCACCTCCGTCCACCCCCCACAGCCACACCTGCACATACACATCATATTTTTCAGTAAATTTTCGCTAAAAAACTCCATTACCACCATAAAAAATACCATAAAATAGTGATAAAAATCTCAACCACCTGGTAAATTCGATCAAATCAACACCAAATTCTCTAAAATCAACAACCAAACATTCAAATCATGTCAATTTTTTAATTTTCAAATTTAATTTTATTTCTTTTTTTATTGGGGGTGAAAGAGGAGAAATTAAAGGTAGGGGTGTGATTTGGTAATTGGAGAAGTAATTGGGGTTAGATTTTGGAAGGGAGGCTGGTGGTGGCTGGCGGGTTTGGGAGGAGATTAGGATGGGGTGGGGGGGTTAGAAGAAGAAGGAGTGAAATTTATATTTTTTTTCTTTTATATATATATATATTAGTAGGAATTTTAAAAATAAAAAATCACGCATTTTTTTTCTTTTTTTTTAAATGTCACGTCAACATTAGGGTTGGAATTAATTCACTTTAAAGATGTTAAGGAGGGTAAATAATTATTCATAAAGTTTAAGTGCTAAACTAAGTTGTCGGGACAAGTTCACGGGGGTTTTGGGACCCTTGGATTAGAGAAAGAACTAACGGACTAGATTAGTTTATGTTTGTTGAGCTGGAATGGTGAAACAGACATGGAAATTGTACTAAATTTTGGGCTAATTTTTGGACTCCTTTGGCTGAAATTTATAAACGAGAGTTGGGTTTGGATAAAATAAAATTTGATATTGAACTAATGTTGGCCCAAATTCTTTTTTTCTACTGAAATTAATTCGGCTCCCTACTACCCTAAAATTATTTTAATACGTACGTATATAAATTACAGACATAATTTGTATAAGCGTCCTAATTTAATATCTTTTTTGATTTAATGTTAACAAAAATATACGTACATATATATATATACGTAAAAATAAGAATATAATAAAATATATGTACATCTTATAAAATACATATTTATATAATAAGAATATACATATATATGGGGTCATGATATTGTCTAAAAAATAAAATTAGAAAACTGCGCATGAGATTAACGAAAGATATATATATATATATATTTGATGTTAAGATATTTAATTATACTTAATTAAAATATTTTACAATATGATAGAAAAATAAATCATCTCTTTGTTCTTTTCAAAATTCATTGGAATAAAAATACGAATTTATTTTAAAAAATTATTTAGCGCTAAGAAGCACCAAAAAATAATTAACAGAAACAGAGCGAGCTAAAATTTGGTGTCAACACCTACAACAACAGTTGTCATTTCAGTATTCAGATGGCTCCGTTTGAGGCTCTCTATTGGAGAGGGTGTAGATCACTCATTGGTTGGTTTGAAGTAGGTGAGGCTGCTTTGATAAGACCAGAAAAGGTGTTTGAAGCTATGGAAAAAGTTCAGTTGATTCAAGAGAGGCTTAAGACATCTCAAAGTCGTCAGAAATCTTATGCAGATGTGAGAAAAAGGGATTTTGAGTTTGAGGTTGGTGACTTAGTTTATTTTAAGATTTTGCCCATGAAGGGAGTGAAGAAATTTGGCAAGAAGGGGAAACTTAGTCCCCAATATATTGGCCCTTATAGAATATTGAGTCATGTTGGGAAGGTAGCATATGAGCTTAAGTTGCCAGCAGATTTGGCAGCAGTGCATCCAGTGTTTCATGTCTCCTTATTAAAGAAGTGTATTGGTGATCCAACTATTGTACTGTAATGACCTGGAAGTACACCCTGGTCGCCACACGGTGCTTACGATCCCGAGAGACCACAAGCTAACCCATGAGCTGGTACTTGCTGCGAGCACTGAATAAGATAATAAAGAAAATATGTGCGGAATTTAACTGAAATGCCATAAGGTTTTAAAAACTGAAATCAATACTGAAACAGGATGTTAACGTCTAAAAACATACTGAAAACTGACTATCTGTCTGTACTAGTCTGAAAGCCTCTAACTGAATAACTGAGGAATTGATGGGACAAGCCCTCAACTAACTCCGACTGTCTGCTAAAACTGGGAAACTAAAATAAACATAACTGGTCCTCAAAACATAAGGACTCACCACTGCTGTTACTGGTATACTGGGATAACTAGGTATGGTCGGGAATATGAGCATCCGAAACTATGATATGAAACATCATAGAGCAAGAAAAGAGTATGCGATCAGTACTTTGAATGTACTGGTATGCTAAATGAGGTAAGGCTGAGATGCATGGCTTTATATGCATAAATGATAACCAACTGAATGAATAACATGGGATAACTGAACATGAAGTAATAACTAGCTGAATGATATGAAGTGACTTAGTAAGCATGCATGGAACAGAGACTGTCTGGTTAGCATGAGAATACTGAATATAGATGCGTGGGAGCAGTAAAATCTGAGAATGCATGACCAAGTATATAATACATTTTTGATATAGTCTGTAACTGAAATCTAATAACTGAATAACTGATAACTGTATGCTATGGTCAAGCAAAACTGAACTGAGTTCTGAACTGAATACTGGAACTGAAACTATGAGAGGTATCATCTAACCGATATGCCCCGCTCTGAACTGATTGGGGTCCAACCTGTAACCCTAGTTAGAAAGATGTTAGAACTTTGCCACGGGTACTAACAATGGCTGTGAGTTAACCCTAACTAGCAGGAAAACATTTGGTCAACCCTTACTGACAGGAAAACTCATGAGAGATGTGTCAACCCTTATCTGGAAGAAATTCATCTCAACTACGCTGGCTACGTAGTTCTGTAATTGCTACTATGGGTCAAACCCTAACTGGAAGGAAGGCCCCCATCCCTAGGTTTGCTCGGTGTTGAATCTTACTCCCAACTGATCTGACACTCTTTTCTGGACTGACTAAGCTTAACTGAATGGGCAACTGATCATGATGACTAACTAAGTGGTAGTACTCATGGTTTATCTGAAACTATTTTGAGACTATTGAAATTCTGTAAACAGCTAAGTTTTTGGGTATTCATAACCCCCAGGACTCAATAACAACAACAACAGGGACGCATGAAAGCCTTGAAACCATGGAAAGAAATCATTGTTCATAACTATTCACTTAAGCATTTCATCAAACACACGGGGGTCAAGACTTAAACATGAGGATATTTCTTGACATGATGAGATAGCACGATCACATGACAAAATCATAAACTGAATTTATTCTGAATTCTCATGAACATGATATGGAAACCACAATATTTAAAACATACTATAATGTATTCCACTTGAAAACACATTCCAAAATCTTAACTTGTAAACATGTAATAAGTAGTCATTGTTCAAAACCTAATCATTTCGTTATTCCATCAAACACTTGAAATTCATGGTTTAAACTAAGCATGAAAATAGTTTTAAAACTCGTAGTAATAGCATGATTTCACTTTTAAGATCACCAATTAGGGTTTAAATTCAACAAACAACCCATTCAAACATGTAAGGTTTAATATCACCAATACTTTTATGGAAACATGATAAAAAATCAAAACTTATATAAGTTCGTGGAAAAAATTCATAAAATATGTAATAAGGGCTGCTTTCAATGAAAATAGATTGTAAACATTATGTATAATCAAAATCCATAAAAGCTTCATGGAGAGAAATCATTATAAATATGTAATTTCATGATTTAAAATATGAGAGATGGATTCTTGGACTCCATGGGTGAAAAGGGCCCATGGATGAACATCTAACATACCTTAAAGCTTTAATCTTGAAAGAGAATTGACTTTTCTTAAATGTTCTTGGATTGGGAATTATAATTTCTTAATTTTCTTGAAGAAGGGATTGAATCTTGTTCTTGGGGGATGCTCTTGAGAGAGAACCCTAATTTTCTTGTTCTTGAGAGTGGAGAGGATTGAGATGTGTTTAAAATCGGTAAAAGATGGATTATAACGCTTAGGGTACGATTTATATTCATGGGGTAGGTTTTAGGGTAAGTAAAAGACCAAAATACCCCTAAAGAAACCAAAGAAATCACAAAAATTCTTTAGTTGACGACCAAGGTTGACGGCCCGTCACTTAGGTGACGGCTCGTCACCTAAGTCATCAATTTCAAGTTGGTTTGGGCCCTTTTTTGGTCATAGGTAACGACTTGGGCTGATAGCCGTCACTTAGGTGACGACCTGTCACCCCAGGTCGTCACTTAGAAGTTGGAATTGATGATTTTCTGCCTAAGTCAGACGATTTGGGATGATAAGTTGTCACATAGGTGACGGCCCATCAGCTCAGGTCGTCACTTTGTTGATAGGCTGACATGCTGGAGTAAAATAGGCATAATTTCTCGCTCCGATATCGTATTAAAGTGAGACAAAATGCGTTGGAAATAAGATTCAAAGATATTTCATTTGATATAATGTAATACACATAAATACTTATGTACAACGAGTAATGGTTGTTTAAAGTTGACCCAAGTTAAATTATTCACTAAAACTTAATCAACAGAAGTGTTCTCAACTCGTCTTTGAGTTTGGAGATTTTTATGACCTCGACTAATATAAGAGGACATTTTTACACTATATTATTGATAATAACACATATATAGACATAAAATAATTGGGTTCCGGTCTGCATACTTCATAACAATGATTTGTATTCTAGCCCGAAAATGTGGGGTGTTACATGTAGTTTCTTTGGAAAGCACCGATGTCCAGGATAGTCTTTCTTATAAAGAAATCCCAGTTGAGATCCTTGATCACCAAATTCGTTGACTAAGAAACAAAGAAGTTCCCTTGGTCAAGGTTCTTTGGCGGAATCATTCTGTTGAGGGAGCCACTTGGAAAACAGAAGCAGATATGCGAACCAAGTACCCTTATTTTTCTCCACAAGTTCAGACTCATCTTAAAGTAAAAAGGTTTCTTTAGATTATCTATTTTCCATTATCAGTTCCACCTTTATATAATCATTTTCATGCCACTTCATGAATTCAAGATTCAATTCAGTCATGTAATTATGTTTCCAGTTATACAAGTTAAGTTCATAATCTCAGTTCCTCAAAATTCTTAGCTTAAGCAGTCTCATTCAAAGATGAATGTTCCTAAGTGGGAGATGTTATAATACCCCATATTAAACTTAGCTTAGTTCAGCTCATAGTGCATGCATAAGAGGCTTAGAACCTAAAAAATTTAGTTAAGTGTTGAAGACTTAGCCTTATTTTGACTTCTTAACTTTGAGAATTTTTAAGTTGACCTTTTGGGCTTCGAGATAATAGTTTTTGAGTTGATTCATGTTCAAGGGTGTAAGAAACATGTCTCGGGAAAGTTTTAGAATTTTCGGATAATGTTTGGGTCGTGTTTGGATTTTTATTCCAGCAGCTCAACTCGATTTCACTGCATTGCACTGGGTATAGCGATGGGTATGTCACCGCATTGTGGTGGCCTTCGAAACGGCATTCTAGTTGCGACTTTAGTCTCTAAAGAGGCAATTAGGTCATTTACCATTACTCCAAGTCGTAAAAATATAAGATTGAATATCGGTTTAAGCATTATACACCCATTATCCATCAATTTCCTCTCCAAGAAACCCTAACCTAATTCCAAGAACTCTAAAACTCCATTACATCCTCTTCAAGAGAATCAAGAATTTAAGGCTTCTAATCCAAGAACTTCAAGGAAAAGCCTTCAAGAATATCTCCAAGAGTTCAAAGTCAAGCTTCTACATCAAGTCAAGCATAATAAGGTATGTGGGGTTATGAACAAGGGTATCCTTTCACCCTTGTGTCCAAATTGCATGATTTTAAGCTTTTATTTACTTGTTTTGAAGTAGGGTTTATACCCAAGTTTATATATTCTTGAAGCATGTGAGATTTAAAGCTTGAAGTATATCAATAAATGCTTATGTTTATGTTTTTAACTTACAATATTTATATTATGAATGAGATTGCACTATCTTGACTTGTTATTGTTGAAGTATTTCAAGAATTGTATTGAGCATGAAGTTTTGGAATGAATTAACATGAGTTTAAAGCATGGGTTTTAAGTCCTAAGTTTGAGTATTGAAACTTCAAGAAGATTATGCTTTTAAGTATTCTTTGATAATCTTATTTCAAGATTTAAGCAAGAATTGATCTTTTGATCCTCGGCTAAGAGATGGAATCCAAATTTATTCATTTTGATTATAGTTTAAAGCAAAGAGAATCATAACTGGTTTTCTTTATAAACCCTTATGCTATTTTAAGGTGGATTTCCTAAAGAAAGAACATATAAGTAATACAGGAGTAGTATTTAGCACCGAGTTGGATATGAGGCCAAGGTCACATTCCCCAGAACGTGCCACTGTAGGTTTTAATGCCCATAGTGGGTTCAGTATAATGATCTCTCTAGTTTAGGTTCTATTCCGATGGTATGGGTAGAACAGCTCTCCTAATGTGGTTAAGAGATGTTGGACTCCATGATAGCTCACATGGTTTATGTCGGTTAGAAGAATCTTCCAAAAGAAAGAGTAAAAGTACAGTTTTTAGAACTAAGTGTTATGACTCATAAGATTTATACATTATGCTTCGTTATTCATGATTTATGATTTTCAGCTTTTAGTTATTCAAGCTCAAGGTGGGTCATTTACGCTTGGCATGCATCATTTACAAGTTTATATGAATATTGAGTTACTATTTTACTTATGCATTCAGCCCTACATACTCAGTATATTTCAGAAGTACTGATCCACATATATGTTTATGTGCTACATTATCTGATAATGTAGGACCTGGTACTCAATTCCAGCAGCGTGATTGATTTCGAGCATCTCCACCTACATCCTAGCTCTTGGTGAGTCCTTATAGTTTGAGGGCCCATTCTTCTAGATTTGTTATTGATGATGTACTCTAGTTATTTGATTTTAGTTTAAATTGGGTCAGCTGAAGCTTGTCCTAGTATCTCTCTTGTTAGAAGTATAGGCTTGTCCGACTATTTTCTATTATGGATTCAAAGTGTTGGTTTTAAGATTTTAAAGTTTAAGACTTTTAGTTAAGACCTTACATCCAGTTATTTTGAGATTTTATATGAAAAGTTTATCTTTATTATTAGTTCCAAAATTGTTAAAAGGCTTAAAGGGTTAGGTCGGGGCTACTTGTAGTCTTGAGCACCGTGTGACATCTAGGGTGTACTTCCAGGGTGGTACACTTAGTGATAGCTTCTTAAGAGGTTCCTAGACGGCTCAAGCAGTAGCCGATTAAGCGACCCCTTGACGGCTTAAGCGGTAGCTGCATAAGCAATCATTTGATAACTTACGTGACCATTCCTGATATTCTTATATATTTTTTTTTCTTTTTTCCAGTTAGTTTTCCTAGCTTAAAACCTTCATTCACTTGTGGGAGGTTGAATTAAGTAGTATATCCTTGGTTTGAAGTAGGGCTTGTGTTGGAGAGATTGAGGTGACCTTTTTTCCATCATTATTCCATAAGTTTTCTCCCTAAGCCTCCACTAAATTCTCAATTTTCCCTCTTATTTTCTTTAGCTTCTGGGATTATTTGGCCCCCAATGGAGACTTCACTGGTGCTCAAATTTTGAGCACGCATTTCTTATCCTTCGAGGAGCCTTGTGATGGATTTAATTTTAAAAATTCATCAATGGACCCCATGGGCCCATTGTTTACCTTATTTTCGGCTCAGAATTTTATACGGCAATATAGGTATCGTTCGACTCCTATTGACTTATAGATGTTATTTTTAGTAGATTGGACACATTTGGTGTTGATTTGAGTGAGTTGAGCTTCTAGTTGGGGCTTTGGATGGTGATAGGGCTTGTAGATCTTCATTTAGGGCAAGTTGAGATGTACCTTGACTTTTTTTAAAGTGTTTATGTGTTGATACTTTTTTGTTTGTATTTTGTGTTTCATTTAGGATTGTATGTCCCGCTTAGGTTATATGACGAGCATCTCTGCAGGTACCAGAGTCCTTTGATGGATTGTATTTAGATAAATGTCTATTCTAGATAGTTTTGCTACTAGTAAATGTCTCTAGAATGGCTTGCAAATGAATAACTTGGTTTTCTTGAATAATTGATAGGGACTACCTATATTATTAGCTTGTATCGGACATGATGACTTTTTAGAGGATAGTTAGGTTATTCTTAACTTGTTATGAAATGGTTGAGGTTTTGTAAACACTTAGAGTATAAATGACCTTGTAATATGGATGAGCCTTATAGTATGACAAGATAGGCTTGGGTAGATTCATGATATATTGTTATTGAGGATTGTTATTAATTTTGTGTTGCCCTTGTGGGGGCTTATTGAATTTTATTGTTGACTTGAGAATTATTTATTATTGTGTGCCTGGGTTGGGGATTATGTGCATATTATTTTTTATTTGTAGAGTACCTATTATGGTGATACCTAAATGGGAGCTTAAGTTGATATGGTTGGCTATGATTGTACATCTAATTGCCATATTTGTTATTGTGTTACTGAGTAAGGGCTTGACTTGTTATCAAAGACCATGTTAGTGCATTAGATTGCCTTTTATCATATTGATGATGCTAAAAAAAGGACTTTAAATGATATTATTGATGCCATGCATGACTATTTATACCAATGGTGCCCTGCAATGACTTACATCATGGAACATTGTCACATTGAGTTGATTGTGAGATCACTTTTACATGTATTGATTGGATTATTATCTTCATATTGATTGCTTGTTAGCATTACATTATCATTTCGTACATGCATATTCATGATACATTGGTACCACTAAGAAACACTAAATTTGAAACAAAATAAGACACTTTTAAAAATGCCTAGACTGAAGGATGTGCCGGTCGAGTTGATTGAGACATTTTTATGAGATATTATAATAACCTTGATTCGTGAACACTAGTCGAAGAGATGGATTTTAGATTATGAAAAGTACATAGATTGTGAACCCCCCATGGGTCCTACTTGGAAGTTGCGACCTCGATGGGTGTTTACAGAAAGTTATGAGATAACTTTCAAACATTCATCATCATCACTTCATTGCATTGCATCATTTACATTGTATTACCTTCCTTGGTATGGTTTGATATTGTGTCAATATTTACTTTTGTATTGTATTGTTGTCATAGTACCTTATTTGTAATAATGTTTTAGAGCATTCATTTCACTTCTTTACACTATTTTACATTATCCTAATTTGATTAGAGAATGAGGTATTATGAGATGTGGGGTATGGTTGTGGCTTGTCCAAGAGAGATAGTTGTGTATCACCCTTCTTGGTAGCATGAGATACATTCTTATATAGGCACACTCTCCTTGTTTCTATCCTATATGGTTGGTTGATTATGATTGATTAAGCCTGATATATCATATTAGTGAGTCTCCTTCATAATTAGCTTTCCATGTTTGTTGGTAATATGATTAAAAGTGTTGAATCACCTAGATCCATGTGCCTAACCTATATTTTATACATCGATTGGTCATTGGGTTGAGTTACCCTGATTAGGCTAAAGTGATGTATATACTATATTTTAGATTGTTGGAAAGCCTTGGGTAGTTGGGGTTGTAGTTCTCGCCATCACTTTGTATTAAGGTCAATTATCGACAATGCTTATTGAGTACACGTGGTTTCATACTCACCCTTGCTTTTTCTTTTCTTTTTTGTTTTTCTGCACCTTGTGCATGTGTTGGGCCGAGTAGCAGCTTGTAGATTGTATTTCTTCAGTATTGGCATTGTAGAGATTGAGGTAGTGGTTAATGGATTTTGAAACTTCTCGGATCTCTCTATTTATGCCTTATGTTTTATTCACATCTAATACATCTTAGACGATTATGATTAGTTGAATATGTATTAGAGGCTTGTACTAGTGACAACCAAACCTACTCTCTGAGACTTAAATCTCATTTATGTATATATTTGAAATTCTTCTATTTCTTTTGTTTCTACTCTTAAGTTCCCTTTTACTCTTATTCTTTGGCATGGATTAGTCTTACTTATCTGATGGGTGTGACAAGTGCCATCATATGCCTATATTTGGATCGTGACAAAAAAATTTACAAAACCTTTTAAAAAATCTTAATCCAATAACCCGATACCAATAAACCAATAACATTTTTATTGGTATGGTTTATTAGTTGAATCAATTTTTGTGCACCCCTAGGTTTCGCCACTTCTACCACCACTACCAACCACTGTCGTCGCTATAGTCTGTCCCTACTAACAACTATCTCAACCATCACAACTAACAACCTCTCTAACTACCACCAATACATCGTTAATCATCATGCATACATTTTAAGCCACCACAATCAATACGTCCAACTACTAACATCAGCCACTTCACATAACAACCACCACCATCACTACCAATCTCTGCCATCATGACAATCACTATAACACCAAATACTTTCATTATCATAACTATCACCACCATCACTATTACAAACTATCTCCATCATCACTAGGAAATATAAATTTTCACTTTTTTAGTTAAATAATGAATTTTATTTTATTAAATTAATATCTTTCTAAAATTTGATTAATTAATCATTCAAATTATATATTTATAAAGTTTACAGCTAAATAAGTTATGCATATTCAAATGTTAAAAAACAAACAGTCTTAATCATTCAATATCCAGATCTAGAGACAACATCTTAATCATTGAGATGTGCATTCAAATTCAAACATCTTAACCTTAATAAAACAAATGCAGCCTTAACCTCACTTGGTGACACTTGCTTCGAATCTAAGGTTTTTAGTAAAAAAAACTCTATACTCGAGCGACTTCAACTTGCTAAAACATAATTTCAATATTTTACATAGTGTTTGTTTGGAAAGCCACTTGGTAATTGAAATTGGTGTAATTACGAGGGTAGTAATTATCAACCTAGTAATTACACTGTCTAGTAATTACAATGACCTAATTTTTTGCCACAATATAATTGCAATGTTATTACAAGTATATTTTTTGGTTGCACAAGTATATACACATGGTTATATTAAATTTTTAAAATAAAAGTCAAAAACTAAAATTTATATTACACAAGTAAGGGCTTTTATAAATGATATTAAATTAAAATATTCAAGATATATATATATATATATATATATATATATATTCTTTGAAAATATTTTAGTTAATAAACATATGTTCTTAACTAAAATTATAAAAAAACTAATGCAATTCTAGGTTCTATAGGTATTTTGCCCTTATGAAGGGTCCACCTTATATTGTTAGTGAAGACACTCCATCCCTTACTTATGCAATTCCAGGTTCTATACGTATTTTGCCTCTTTATTTGCCTCCTTTACACTTTACAATCTTTATATGTGAACTATGGTATATTATCCATGCTAGCCCGATATGTTTGTCCTTTGTTCTTAAGCTCTCTCTTTTGGAGGCCAAGGTCTCCATTTGCATTAGGGCTGGCAAGAGTGTCCCGTCCATTTAGGTATTGCTTTTTTTTTCAGCAGTAGTGCTCCATGTTAAGTTCCTCTGGATTTTATCTATGGAACTGGTAATTTTCTAAGGGATTCTTATGTACTGCATTACATTGGAAGGGATTCTCCCAAGGGTTTCTGTAGTTAAATATGGTTCTTCTAGCCATGTTAAGCATTTTTATTTTCTAGCCTACCAATTTAGACTGCATGGTATCAACTATAAGCTGGAAATCACTATTGGTAGGCTTAGAATGGAAGATGGGGAAGCCTAAGTATTTACCAAATTTATGAAAGGCCTTAATGTTCAACATAGAGGAGCATTGGTACCTGTGGCATTGGTATAATTAAAGGAGAAAATAACCTTACATTTAGCTAGGTTAAGTCTTTTTCCTAGATTTGTCACAGAAATATTTGAGAGTGGTGGAAATGGTGGGGCAGTCTTGGTGACTTACTTTGGAGAACAGATTCAAGACATCGGCAAAGAAGAAATGGAAAACCTTATGACTAGAGTTGCAGATTACTTTGGAGAACAGAGTCAAGTCATCGGCAAAGAAGAGATGGAAAACCTTATGACTAGAGTTGGAGATGGCTATGGGATTCTAATTTTTTCCTTGTACACTTTCATTAATGATTATAGATAATCTTTCCATACACATGATAAAAATATATGGTGGCATAAGGTCACCTTATCTGATTTCTCCAGAAGAGGAAACTCAGGATATCTTGGAACTATTAATAAGAATAAAGATAGTGCTATTGGAAATACAAGACATGATGAGCTAAATAAGGTTCCTAGGGAAGTGGAAAAAGTGGAGAGTATCCTTAATGAAAGTTTCATTCTAGCCTATCAAAGGCTTTCTCAAGGTCTATCATAAGGATCGTATGAGATTCTTTACCTTTCATCTTTTTGAAATTGGATATGAATTCCTGCCCTATAATTGCATTATCAGAATTCCTTTTATTTGAAAAATTTTTGTATTGGGTAGTCCAATAATGTGAGGTATGATCGTATTAACAATGATCTTGGTAAAAAATTTATAGGCAGTGCTACACAGCCCAATGGGCCTGAAGTTTTGGATATTTTAGGCATTAGGGCATTAGGTATGAGACAAATAGAGTTTTTTTCATGTCTAGATCCATAATGTATGTTTCAAAAGCGCTCTTGCAGAAAGAAATGGTTTTCATCTCCTAACTCCCAAAACTTTTAAAATAAAAGAGGATGTATGGCATCAGGTCTGGGGAACTTAAGGGCCTTGAAGGATTTTATGGCTTCTATGACCTTAGTATCTCTAAAGGGCATGTCAATAGCATTTAACACTCTCTTGGGGAAGATGTAGGATAGAGTGACTTTCCCTAGCACTGTACCTTTTAGACTGGGAGTGGTTTATAGTATAGAGATGGGAGTAGAAAGAGATGATATAGTCCTCAATCTCTTTTTGATCAGTAAGCCATGTGCTAGTGTCATTCATGATTACATTACTCTTGTTCCTCCTTATTATATTTTGAGTAGAGGTGTGAAAAAACTTGATATTGGAGTCACCCTTAGTAAGCCAGTTGATTTTAGACTTAGCTCTCAAAAAATCTTTCTCATATTTGAGGAGAATGTCATACTGATTGAGAAGGTCAGTTTCTAGATTATAGAGGAAGGTTCTATGGGGATAATTTGGTGATTTCTAAATTCCTTCCAATCTAGCCAGGATGGTTTTAATTTTGTGTGAAATATTATCAAAATTGGTAGTATTCCAGTAGCTAGCTTTAAACTAAAAAGCCTTGAGGACACTGATAAGGGAAATTGAAAGAGAGAAGAAAGAGCCAACTATGTTATAAAGAGAGTATTCCCACACCATATGAGCTCCATCCTAAAAGATCTCTTGGCAGTAGAGGACTTATGATTACACAGGTTGATTAAAAGGGAGCAGTGATCATACTTTGTTCTAGGCAAGTGTGTGACGCCGTCCTCTAGGTACATATATATCCAAGAGACATTTGTGAGACACATGTATAGTCTCTCAAATATAAGTTCACCCTATTATTTTACCTTTTGTTGGTCCAGCAAATTTACTACTTTTAAAGCCTAAGTCTACCATTCCACATTGATTAAGGCATTGACAAAAGAGACCAGCCCTTTGCGGTTAATACTGTTCCCCCAAGCTTATCCCTAGCTTAAAGAATCTTATTAAAATCTCCACCTATTAACCACTCCCTTGAGTAATTTTGGAAAATTCAATTGAGTTCATCCCAAAACATACATCTAGTATTGAAGTCATTACCGAAAAAAAAGCTAAAAAAATCCAAAGTAATGGAGTTAGAAAGTACCTTAACCATAGCATGGATACCTTATGGAGTGATTGATATATCCTCAAACTTAAGGATATCTTTCTTCCATATAACTACAATCCCACCAAACATCCCAATAACTTCAGACTACAGTTGGGTCTCAAATCCAAGATCTTTAGAAATCTTCTTATGATCAACTATTTGTCTCTTGGAAAACAACCATTCAGGCTTATGGAGCTTAACAAGTGCAGTGCATTGCCTGCT
The DNA here is from genome assembly GCA_030864215.1 of Capsicum pubescens. Lineage (NCBI taxonomy): Eukaryota > Viridiplantae > Streptophyta > Magnoliopsida > Solanales > Solanaceae > Capsicum > Capsicum pubescens. The sequence continues at coordinate 248,461,039 of CM061540.1, read as the reverse complement.
AAAGTTGGCACTGTTGGCTTTCCTAAGATTCTAAATTATGAAGTTTTTCATTATCATGGAGGTTTGGGCTTGATAGACACTTTTTCTTTACCCTGGATCCTTGGATTCTCTATAATCTTGGTGACTTTCAGGGTTACAACAGATAGGGTAGAATCCTTCATGCTCCTCAATTTCATTGAGCACATCCTCACTCCCATTGGATAGTATAGAATAATAGCTTCTCTGATAGGCTCTATGAACTCTCTAGAGGAAAGACTTCTTTTTTTTATTCCTTTAAGTTGTCTAGACTTCCCTCCAAGTCCTTGTCACACGGTTTCAGAGTTTCTAGAGTAAAATATTCTACCTTTTTTGGTTTTTTCTGGTGTTTGAGGTAGAGGGGCTTGTTTAAAGGGTGTCCCCTATGGAAATCATGAAATGAATATTGGACTAATCCGTGATGCTTGGGATAGCTAAGAAGGGAATAGGGAAATAATGTTGAATGACTGGCTGAATAGCAGGTTGTAGTTCTAGATTGACATTTGGTTGGGGTATCCATCTAACTGAGCTTGGAGTAGATCTTGCATCCAAATGTGGTTTTCCAATGTCTGGATTGCATGATCTATTCCCTCTCTTATCAAGTTGGCCATGTAGAGAGGTTCTTGAAAGGTTAATAACCACTGGTTTAGTCCCTACCATAGTATTTAGTGTTACCGAGAGATTTTGGAGTGTTATCTCTTAGTTAAGATGATGTGATATTATCTTGTGATGCTGGGGTGGTTACAAAAAATATAGAAAGGGTCAGTTCACATCTCCATTGTTATTTTCCATTTTTGGTTTCTGCTTCGTTAATAATAATGGGGATGTTGTTCTGAGAAATGCCATTTTTGGCCCTTAAATAGAGTTAATTGACACCACCTCTATAGTCATGCCATTCACAGAGGTGTGATAGTTATCCCATGCGATTGATTAAATGTCTTAAGAAATAACCTTAGGTATCTCAATAATGGTGTTAGAGAGACTGTGAAGAGATTTAAAAGTGTGAGAGAGAAACTGCTAGCTGATTAGATGTGTGGAGTATCCCATATTGACATTTGGGACTCTAGTAGTAGGGTTCTCAGCGTGTATGAGCCTACACTTTTCCTTTCTTATCAATGTGTTTTCTGCCATTTCTGCAGAAACTGGCATTTTGCAATATGTCCCATCAACCTCATTAAATCTAAGCTTATGAAGGTCCACCATTAGCGGTTGTTTAGAGGTTTTTGGTTGCTCTTCTTTGGAGCTTTTATAGATCTCCAATTTCTATTTTCTTTTCCCTTTGTTCTTTTAATTTCTTGTGTGATCGGAGTTTATAGGAAAAAAAATTACATGAACTAACAACGAAGGATTTTTTCTGGGTGACTGTTTTTGTTTGCGACTTACCTTCTTGCTTTGTACTTGTGTTATTTGCTTGTGTATTATGCTTTATGCTTGGGAATGCCATTGTCTTCCATATTTCATTCATAGTTTCCTTTTGTGACACTTTTACTTTTGAAGATGAGGACATTGAAAATTTTGGGGTTTGTTTAGGTGGAGCATTACAATTACATAGTCTTTGGCCAATCTAACCACAACTTACATAGAGTGTACCATCACTTTCGCAAAACCACCTATTAAACATGGCTGGCAATTATCACCGTCTTTTTAACAGGTGCATTCATTGGGATTTGGTTACATATTCTAGTATACCTACCTCGTAGAGTACATAAAGAGCACGTGAATTTTTGGTGAAGAACCTAATTTCCTCCCCACTCTCTCCAAAATCCCCTTATCATAGTATTCTATTGGGAGATGAGGTAGGTGTACCAAAATTGCAGTGCGTGTGAGCGTGGAATATTTTGGTGCAAAATTTTATTCTCATCTCTTAACAGATAGGAAGCCTCCAAGTATGTGTTGCGATCTATTTTCAAAACTAGTTAAAACGTTCCATAACTTCTTGGCAAAAAAAAATCTGATGACTTTATTTTGAAAAAATAATTTAGAGTCGCCACTTAATTTTAGAAAAATTAAGAAACCATTTAAAAGGTGACTTTGAAAGAAAACCTTTTAAAAATAACAAGAGTATAGGTAAGGACTCAAGTAAATTCGAAGAAGGTGTTAGACACTTTCGAAAATCCAAAAGGTGTGGTTTCCGACGGATTAAACCTATTTGGCTAAACTTGAAAAAATTTCTTAAGTTATAAAAATCTTCAATTTATTTTATAAAAATCTTAAATTTATTTGAAAATCTTTTTTTTTTTTAATAAATAGAATTTATTTGATACATAGCCATTTAATTTATTCTAAGAGATAAAATAAATTAAACATTAAAGTTTAAAAATAACTCTAATTTGAACAATTTTAATAATTTTTTTCGGATTAAAATTTTGGGCTAAATAGTTAACTCAATTTCTTAAACATGGGTTTAAGCTATTTAATAGCCGTGATAAATAAATCCTCAAGTTATTCTATAAGCTTAAGTTTGCCTAAATGAGAAATTAAAAAAAAAAAATAACCAAATAAAATGAATAATTTTAACATAAACTTCTTTTCCAAAGATTCATCTAGATTAATTAAATTAAACTACAAGCAAATAATCAAATCAGTTACAAGAAAATAAAGGAAGAAAAGTAGAGATTTCGGCCTCTTTCTGGCCCATTTCAAATCTGTCCAATTCTTGGGCTTGCAAGGTTATGGACATTAAGTCCATTTTCAGCCCCTTATATCAAATGTATATCAAAATCCTTCATCCTTGCATTTTTTGTATACCGCTGCGTATGCATTGTATATCAAGTATTTTTGTCTCCCGACTGTATATTTGCTTCCATTCCTCAATTCCTGTCGTATATGCTATGTATATTACTGTATATCCATGTATAAAACTTTGTTTTCTTAAAAAAAAAGTCCATTTGAACTACTTTGGAGCTTGGACTCGAAACGATACGGGCCTTCTTGGCCCATTGCGTAAATGCAAAAGACATAGAGTCCATTGGGAGACAGACAAATTTACACATGCACAGAAAAAAAATTAGTAGATGCTAAAAGGGAGATTCAAATAAGTCTCAACACTTAGAGCATGTTGGGATCAAGAAAAATAGTAAACATATCAAAATAGATTATCCCTTTATTCAAAGTAAGCCAACACGAGTAGTTTATGGGCATACTATGTTCAATCTGGCAAAACTTTGTCACAAAACTCAAAGGGAGAAAAAAATTTAACAGGCAGGGAAAAAATTGACTTAATCAACTAATCAGCAACACTAGAATAGCAAAGGTGGTAAACACAAAAAGGACATGAACATGTTGCTGATTTAGGAAATAGTCAAACAGGGCAACTCCATGAATTTGCAAATTACACGATAGTGGTGCCTTCAATCATAAATGGGACATTCAAGCAAATTAAACACAAAAAACAGAATACGTCATAGGTTTAAAGAAATATTTTGATGAAAGGTATAAGGCTAATCCTTATTTTTAACTTCAGACGCAAGATGAATTAATTGACACTTGATTGGAAACGTAGGGAAAAGAAAACATAACCAAAACTAGATAGACATCACATACATCTATAGTCATCTTTATCCGAATTCCAGATAGAAAATGCATATTAAATTCAAAACGGACAAGAATTGATATATAGGCAGGGAACTTTGAACATACTAATACTAAATTTGCATTACTACTGAACTTTTAATACATATGACATATTAATAGAAGAGAAAGGATATTCACCTTCTGTCGAGAAGCCAGATGATGAGTCAATGATGACGAGTCAACTTCTTTGATTCCAAAACAACAAGAAAATTAAAAAAGACTAAGTTGAAATTCTCTCAACTCTAGGCTGGGGACTGAAGTCCAAAATCCTAGTTGAGTATAGAGAATTTCAACTCTTTTTAGATCCCAAAAATCGCCTTGTTCTTTAGCAAAATCCCTTACTTGGGGTTCTTGCCTTATAACAACCATCCCCTCGACTAATGAATAGTGAGGATAGTTATAGGAACAAAATTAGATGAAATTGAGGGTGAATTTTTGATGTGGGATTTGGAAAATTTAAGGGTGTTTTTGAGAATTTTGACTGGGTATTTCAAATTGAATATAAGGTTTGAGATAGCAAAAATCATATGAATCCGTACGGAGAGATGGAGATGTGCGGGAAAAGGGGAAAAGAATCGGGGCTTTGGGTTGATGTTGGTATTTTTGGGTTGTTGTTGTATGCATTGCCGAATTTGATAGTGTTGTCGATATTGGTTGTTGTTTTGTTAGGTGTTTAATCGGGTTGCTACATTTGTCTTTTAATCGGGTAAGGGGAAGGGAAAAGGGAATATGGGTCGAGGCTGGGTCGGTTTGGGAGTTGGATATTGGGATAGACTAGCTGATGTGTTCTTTGGGCTAGGGTGGCTAGGATTTTGGGTTGGTGGCCCAATTTAAAAATGAGAAAGGGGCTGCGGGGTTAAAAAGGAGGATTTTGGGGTCATTTAAAAGATAACCCCAATTAGATTAGAACTTAGCCAATTTTATTTAATTTTTGGTCAAATTAAAAATTCATTAGTCAATTGAATTGCAATCGTGGCCATTTTGATTTTAATTTCAGTCAAATTTAATAATTTTTGCTAAATTCAACCGCGATTCGATACGAATTATAAATCAATTTAATCTCAAGTTTCTCAATTTAAAAAAATCAAACAAATATTTTTCAAGTAAATTTTTGTAAATAAATTATATTTAAGTCAAGATTTTACGCATTTGAATTCATTTTTGCGATAAACCTTGATTAAAATCTAATTTTTAGTAAAATAATTATTTAAGTAGAAAAATTATACAATCTCATATATATGAATACGAATATATATAATCTCTACTTAAAATGATAAAATTACCTGGATAGATATTTTAAAAAGTTTTGTTATCAAATAAAATAAATGTTATACTTTTATTTAAAATCAAAGAAACTCAAAATTAATTTAATCGTGGCGGGCAAAGGGGATGCGACTGTCCCCTCTCTTTGGGTAAGGTGGATGCAAGTAACTTTGGGAAAGGGGAGTTTGACGTTTCTAATTTTTGTTCGACCACAAATTCGTTTCTCGAAAGGAGTTAGACTTTTGCATGAATTTTAAAGAGTTATGACCAGACCCCGATATTGGGTTTCCTACATATTTTGGGTTGCGTGAGAATTCAGATCACTTGTAGTTCATAAAACTTGATTTTTAAGCATAATTTTCAAAGAGTTCACAAGATATCTCAATTTTTGAATTTTAGTAAAACCATAAAGTTGGGGAATAAGAGGATTTGGGGGAAGTTGGAATACAATCGAGTTTTCAGGAAAGAGCCCAACCTACATATCCCTAGACTTAGGGAATTAGACTGCATGTAGTTCGACTCGATTGGTAGAAAAGATACTCTTTTATTTTAGACGACCTTTGGTTCGAAATGAGTGATAAATACATCGAGTTATCAAAAAGAGACTTGTATTTATCTAAATTATGAATATGAGTCCTATTACAGCCGCAACTGACAGCTACATGGACATAATTTTCAAAGCTCTAGGTATGTTGTCACCCGAATTTAAAAAAAAAAGAAAAGTTACCTCTGGAGTGAGTTTCGAAATGCCCCAAAAGTGAAACTGAAACTGAAAATGTCCTAAAATACCTACATGCTTTCTAATAGGGGTGTGATTTGATGGTGGTAGAATTCATCTTTTAGCTCGCATCCAAAGAGTTTGACATTCCTCTTCAGACTATATCCTAGTTCGTTGCTAAGAAAAAGTTCCACATTGCGCTACGTCTTTTTTGGAATGTCCACGACTATGATTTTGATTTGAGAATTTCATCCTTTCGGATGCTCTCGACAATATCTCAAACAAAATGGTTAGTTGTAAATATAGCATGACACAAATATAATTTGATACAAACCCATTTGAACGTGTTATGCTGAGATAGTTGATGAACCAATTTGCATAACCTATTTTAAAAATATCGTGCCATTTTGAATGGGGTGACAACCCAACGTGTACTAGTAAAAGGCGAATGACCTATCTTGAATATGTTGTTCCACTTTGAATGGGGTGAAGACCCAATGTATATTATCAAATGATGGATGGCCTATCTTGAATATGTTTTATGCCACATTGAATAGGGTGACGGCCCAACGTGTCTCATTGAAAGACGGATGACCTATCTTGACTGTTTTTGTTCCACATTGATATGTTTTATGCCACATTGAATAGGGTGACGGCCCAACGTGTCTCATTGAAAGACGGATGACCTATCTTGACTGTTTTTGTTCCACATTGAATGGGGTGATGGCCTGATGTGTCTTATTAAAAAGCAGACAACCTATCTCAAATGTTTTTGTGCCACATTGAATGGGGTAATGACCCAACATATCTTATTAAAAGGCGGATGACCTATCTTAAATATTTTATTCCACATTGAACGGGGAGACATCCCAACGTGTCTCATTAAAAGGAAAACGACCTATCTTGAATATTTTGTGCCACTTTAAACAGGGTGACGGGCCAACATATCTCATTGAAAGGCGGACGATCTATCTTGAATGTAACGTGCCACTTTGAATGGGGTGACGGACCAACATGTCTCATTGAAAGATGGACGACCTATCTTGAATGTATCATGCCACTTTGACTGGGGTGACGGCCCAACGTGCCTTAATGAAAGACAGATGACCTATCTTGAATGTTTTTGTTCCATATTGAATGGAGTGATGGCCCAACGTGTCCTATTGAATGGCAGATGACCTATCCTAAATATTTTATGCCACATTGAATGGGGAGATGGACACACGTGTCTCATTGAAAGTCATTTGACCTATCTTAAATATTTTGTTCCACTTTAAATGGGGTGACAACCCAACGTATCTCATTGAAAGATGGACAATCTATCTTAAATGTAACGTGCCACTTTGAACTAGGTGATGTCCTAACGTGTCTCATTAAAAGGCTGACGACCTATCTTGAATGTAGCTTGCCACTTTGAATGGGGTGATGACCCAACGTGTCATATTAAAAAGTGGATGACCCATCATGAATGTAAGCCACTTTGAATGGGGTGTCGGCCCAACGTATCTTATTGAAAGACGGGCGACCTATCTTGAATATTATGTTTCACTTTGAATGGGGTGACAGTCCAACGTGTCTCATTGAAAGGCGGACAACCTATCTCGAATATAATGTGCCACTTTGAATGGGGTGACGGCCCAACATGTCTTATTGAAAGACGGACACCCTATCTTGAATGTAATGTGTCACTTTGAATGGGGTGATAGCCCTATGTGTTTTAGTGAAAAAACAGACGATCTATCTTGAATGTAATGTGCCACTTTGAACGGGACGATGGACCAACATATCTTATTGAAAGACGGCGACCTATCTTGAATGTAACATGTCACTTTGAATGGGGTGATGGTCCAACATGTCTACTAATCACCTTCACTAAACTTATTAGTAACAAATGCAATAAAAGGGAAAATGTGCGAACCTTATTTTAACATGCCACACTGAAGGAGGTGACAATCCATAATATAGTAACATATCACGTTGAAGGAGAAAACGACCCATAAAATAATTTGTCACTCTAAAGGAGGTGACAGTCTATAACATAATAATATGCCACTATGAAGGCAGAGACAGATCTAGGATTTAAAGTTTGTGGGTTTCATGTTAGATAAAAATAAAATCAAATAGTAACTTAAGGGATTTGAACTCATAACCAAGAGGTCAATAAAACTTTTACTAGTCCCTCTACTCTAATAAACCAATACACTTTTTTTATGGGTTCCCAACTTATAATTCATATATATTTACTAGATATCTCTATGTAAATACTAGATCCGCACGAAAGTTACTGAGTTCCGGAAACCCCCTCCCAGGCTCCTTGATCCGCCCCTGTCTGAAAGAGGTGATCCATAACATAGTAACATATCACTTTGAGGGAAGTGATGGTCCATAACAAGATAACATATCATGATGAAGGATGTGACACTCGATAACGTAATGATATGTCACTCTGAGAGAGGTGACAATCCATAACAAAATAACATATCATGCTGAACGAGGTGATAGTCCACAACATAATAACATATCACTCTGAAGAAGGTGGTGATCCATAATATAGTAATGTATTACTCTGAAGGAGGTGATGATCCATAACATAATAATATGCCACTCTAAAGGAGGTGAAGGACTTACCACTCTGAAGGGTGTGACGGTCCATAAAATAGTAACATGTCACTCTAAAGAAGGTGATAATCCATATAATAACGTGTCACTCTGAAGGAGGTGACAATCTATAACATAATAAAGTGTCACTCTAAAGGAAATGATAGTCTATAAAATAATAATATATCACGCTGAAGGAGGTGACAGTCCATAACATAATGATATGTCACTCTGAGGGATGTGAAAGTCCATAACATAATAACATGTCATGCTGAAGGAGGTGACAATCTATAACATAATGATATTTCAGTCTTAGAGAGGTGACAATTCATAACATATCATGCTAAAGGAGGTGACATTCCGTAACATAATGATATGTCACACTAAGGGAGGTGGCGGTCTATAATATAATAACATAATCGTACTGAACGAGGTGACAATCCATAACATAATTATATGTCACTCTGAGGGAGGTGACAGACCATAGAAAAATAACATATCTTGTTGAAAGAGGTGACGATCTATAACATTATGATATGTCATTCTGAGGAAGGTGACTGCCCATAACATAATAACATATCACGCTGAAGGAGGTGACAATCCATAACATAATGATAGATCACTATGAGAGAGGTGTTGTCTATAACATAATAACATATAACATTGAAGGTGGTGACAATCCATAACATAATGATATGTCATTTCGAGGGAGGTGACGATTCATAGCAAAACAACATATCACGTTGAAGTAAGTGACAACCCATAACATAATGATATGTCACTCTGAGGGAGGTGGCGGTCCATAACAAAATAACATATCATGCTGAAGGAGGTGATAGTCCACAATATAATAACTTGTCACTGTGAAGGAGGTGATGATCCATAATATAATAGCGCATCACTGTGAAGGGGGTGATGATCCATAGCATAATAATATGTCACTCTAAAAAATATGATATCCATAAAGTGTATCACTCTAAAGGAGGTGATGATCTATATAGTGTATCATTCTGAAGGAGGTGATGATCCATAACATAATAACATGGCGTCTCAAATAAAGTAATGGTCCAACACATCCTCTTAAAAAGGTAGAAAATCCACATATAATAAGATGTGTTCTTCTAAAAGAGGGATGCCCCAAATATAATAGGATGTGTCACCTCAAATGAAGTGACAATTTGGTATGTCCTCTTGAAAGAGTGGATGACCTAAATATAATAAGATGTGTCACCTCGAATGAAGTAATGATTCGGTATGTCCTCTTGAAAAGATGGATGACCCAAATATAATAAAATGTGTCACCTCAAATGGGGTGATAATCCGGTAGGTTTTCTTGGAGGATAGAAAACCCTAATATATAAGCAAAGATAGAAGTTGACTTGTTGAACTTCATCCCTTGAATCGGAAATCCTTAAAAGGACTTGTACATGTCCTGATCTTTTGGATTGAATCCTCAAAGTTTTAGAGGATTATTTTGTGTTATTTCATAGAGGCAGTCTTGCATAATGTCACCTGCATAACTCAAACAACACTCATTAATAATCAAAACAAATTGTTGTAACTAATCCAGGAGTGTAACAGAAGATAGACTTTAAAGATAAATTTGTTTGATTCATTATTATTTAGAGATAGTGATTTGCATAATATCTCTATATCTTAGTTGCTATGTCTGATTATTTCCCTGTAAAATCAGAGAAAGTGTTAGAGATCATAGCGAAGCAACAGAAACATAAATCAAGAGGAAAAGGGAGAAGAGAAGTTGTCTAGATTATTATGGCAAGGCCACGGTGGATCTGGTAATCCCCTTTGTCATGCTCAACATTGTCAGCTTTGTGACTTCCTACATCCAAACAAAAATTCTTTGTTTTTAGAGACTGACATTGTTGGTTTTGCCTTGATCTCCTCATGCTCCTTGGTGATCATTGATTTGCAAGCGTTTTGATCTTGAATTGCATTTCTTGTGAAATTTTTGAGGATCTTCATCAAAAATTCTGCCCCAGTATATAACATAGAAACTCTTGAACTTTCTTATAATCTATGACATTGTTTAGTATAGAATTTTAGAATTTTCTCAAAAATTTTGCCTCAGTGTAAAATGCAAAGTACTTTTCTTTCTTTCTAATGTAGCGTAACTTGAAATTTAAGAACTTCTAAAAAATTATGTCCAATTTCAGCTTTAACAACGTCTGATGTTCAACTTTTTAGCAAATGTCAAGTTTTGTGAAACTTTTGAGACCTTCTCAAAAATTTTTGCCCCAGTAACATGCTTCAATATCATCTCAATGTATCTTGGAAAAGATCCTCTTAATGAATGTTTGAGATCCTCTCAAAAATTCTGCCCTTGTTTCTATGGGAATCTTACAGGGAATATGACCGAATTGATGTGATGCCCACGTATTCTGTTGAGGTTGGAATAAGGTCAAACATATCTCCAATATATAATGAAAAGATAAAATTTACTAAGAGGTTGACTGAAACCGATATAGGCCACCAACATATCCCATTCTTGGAAATTCAGGTCAAATGTAATTCGTATCTTTTCAACTGATGATGTCAATGATTACTTTACTTTAAGTCTTTGTAAAGTGGGAAAGTTTGATTACCAACACAAATCAATCTCTCTCTAAAAAGAAAGAAAAATACTTCAAAAGGTAAAAAAGTTAGTTCATGAATCGTAATAATTTACCAAAGTAATATATGAAACCAATGACATATATTTGATATGAAATAGACTAGTCTAGAATTCGAAGAATAGCGTACCTTGAGAAAATGACTGAATGATCAGAGTTTTGACAATTTGACGGATTTTGGATTTATAGGGAAAATGGCATTTCGAATAGAATGAACTAGGTGATTTGAATTAATTTAGTGTTTACGAATAAACATCCTAGAGGCTTATTTGGAAATCTCTTTTTAAGCAACATAGTCTTTCCATTAATAGAATATCCGAATAACTCTAGCCATAATTAAGTGCAAAAAAAATAATTTATAAGAGCAACGTGGTCAATGTAAATTGGACAATGACCTAATGAATTTTTGAGTAAAACTTGGGTGAATTGAAAGGACTTTATCGATGGACCTTTATAGATGTTTTAGGAGGATTCTAATTTTTAGTCTTATAGGCCTATCAATGCTCTAAGACATCGAGATAGAATAATGGACTAGCCTTGTTTAAAGCCAAACATATGTTATTTAAACAAACAAATCAAGCAAATATAGACAAACAAAAATAATGAAACACTTTTGCAGATAAACAAATTTTAACGTGTCCTAGTATACATAACACCTTTCAAGCCAAAGGTAAGCCTAACGTTTGAAGGATATGCATGTCGTTGGTAAGACGTACCATTGCTCCAAAAATATGTTATAAAAATTTCTGTGATAAGACAAATGGGGATACAAATGAGGAAAAGGGAAAATAAATGATATTAGTCCCACGTAGAGGAGCAAACCTAAACTAAACCTCTCTGGAAGTCATTCGATCTTGAACTTCTTGAAATGTCGAAATGACTTTTTGATGAAGATATTCACTATATTATAATAAAAGAAACTACATAAATAAAATCCTCAAACCCAAGGAAAAATGATCCGTACAATTCGAGATTATATCCTTCAATTTAAACACATAAGGGATGATTGACTGTTATTGACTTTTGGTCAATAGACGTAGGGTAGATTTCTCTAATGGACCCAATACCCCCTCAAATATTGGGTCGTCCTAGGCTTATGCCTAAAAAAGTTTTGGTTTCTCTCTATACTAGATATCTAAAGTGGGCTTTGACCATGTTCTCAAGTGGACAACTCGAATTTGAAAATACAAACAACCATCGAATGCCTAACGTGCCAGTAAACTGTTGTATTTCCAACACTTCTATTTGGAATTGATCAATAGAGGCCACGACAATTGCGAAATCTCAAATAGTTTGATAATTAAATGTGGAAGTATGCCATGAATGAAACAGTGAATAATTGCAAAAATTGAAACACATAATTGCAAAAGTAACAATTAATACAAATATTAGCCAAACACATAAAATTCTTATGGTTAGGACCTAGATGAATCCCCAACAGAGTCTTCATTCTGTTACGATCCGTTTTCGAAACTAGTTAAAAATGTTTCTTAACTTCATGGCAAAAAAAAGAATTTGTATGATTTTATTTTGAAAAAATAATTTAGAGTTGCCACTTAATTTTAGAAAAATTAATAAACCATTTAAAATGGCAATTTTAAAAGAAAACCTTTTAAAAATAACCATAGTCTAGGTAAAGGCTCAAGTAAATTCGAAAGAAGCTGTTAGACACTTTTGAAAATCCACAAAGTGTGGTTCCCAGCGGATTAAACCTATTTGGCTAAACATGAAAAAAATTCTTAAGTTGTAAAAAAATCTTCAATTTATTTTAGGAAAACCTTAAATTTACTTGAAAATCTAATTTTAATAATAGAATTTATTTGATACTAATCCATTTAATTTAGGGATAATTGCATGGCTTAGCAAATATAGACTTCTAATTACCCTATTTAACATAAGTTTCAATTAATTACAATCCATAGTCCCCCTTTCCTATTAATTATCCCTAATTACAATTCATAGCCTCTCTCATGTATTTTCTCTCTTTCTCTATTTTCTATTACTCTTCTTTTTTTCCTTTTTCAAATTTTTCTTTTTTTTTTGTTTTCTCTTTTTCTTTTTTCATTTTTTTTCCTTTTCCTTTTTTCTCCTTCTTTTTTCCTTTTTTGTATTTTTCTCAGTTTTCTATTACTCTCCTTTTTTTTTTTTTTTTTGCATTTCTTCTCCTTTTTTTCCCTTTTTTTTCTATTTTTTTCATTTATGCGAACTAGCAAACACAAATACAAGTGTGAACTATAAAATACAAATGTGAACTATAACATACAAATACAAGTGCAAACTATAAAATACAAAGACAAATGTGAACTATAACATACAAATACAAGTGAGTACTATAAAATACAAATATAAATGTGAACTATAACATACAAATACAAGTGTGAATTATAAAATACAAATATAAATGCGAACTATAACATACAAATACAAGTACGAACTATAAAATACAAATACAAATACAAATGCGAACTATCATTTGTATTTTTCAATTATTGAAAGAGAACGATTGATTTTCTTTCTATGAATACTTATTGTATTTATTGATACAAATAAATTCAATTCAAATATTTATACAAATACAATATATACAAATACATATTGTATTTGTATTTGTAAAATTATCTGTTTCATTTGTTTGTAATTGTATTTGTATCAAGTGATATTTGCTTATATACAAATACGAATGATAATTTTGACATACAAATACAAAACGGTACATTTGTATCAAATGATACATAACATATTTATATATTTTAGAATCAAGAAAATGCAATTAATGCATTTACCTGTTTGTATACAGAGATTGTTGGTATTATTATGCATTTTAATATTAAAGTCTTAATTTGCATGAGAATTTATGGACATAAAGTGGAGAAAGTGGTATCATTATATTATGATAACTCTTGTAACTTCGAACACATTATTTGTCCATAATCTACCACATTATGTCTTGTAACTCATATGACCATTAGTTGTTGTAACTCCATGGTCATTATTTTCATGTAACATATGTAACAACAAGACTATTTATCTACCCACATTACTCTAATTGTTAATGGTGGTAGAATGTAGCCTTTAGTAATTTATAACTTCTCTCATTATTTTGTTGTAACTCTCATCACTATTAGTGCCATTAGTTTCTTGTAACTCTTGTAACATAAAGACTATTGATCTTTCCTCTTTATTCTTCCCATTCAATAGAGGGATGAATACCTCACTTATAAATAGAGGTAGTCTTGCATGTACAAGATAATATGATAATGTACAAGATAATATGATAAGTGTGAAAAGGATTATTGTGTGTAGTAGTGAAAGACAGTGTTGAGACAAAGAAAATATTCTAAGTCTACAACTATATTCACTATACAAAAGTGAGTAATTATATTAGTGAAAGAATGAGTTGAGACGAAGAAAATATTCTAAGTCTTTAACTATATACACTTAAAAAAGAAAGTAAATATATGTTGAAGGTGTTCTTATGGTGGAGCTTTGGACTCTTCAACTAATCCGGAGTTGCTTGAGTTATACATCGTTTATAGGTTGTTTATCCTAGAGGGGACAAGTCATGAAATATACTGCTGGATTGGTGTAGATTATGCCGCAGTGGGTTTGAATCTCCTTAAAGAGAGCGAGATATCTATGTCTCAGCCAAAGAGAAGATTATTTCATTTTCTTCACTCTTTTGTTCATTTTATTTTCAACTGTAATCATTTATTGTAATTGTGGTATACTACTACACCAACAAATACAAATGATAAATTATACATAGCCACAACTAAATACAACATGCAATCAACTTACAAATATAAAATAATTTTTAAAAAATAAAAAGGCATCGACGAAAATAGAATACAAATACAAATATAATTCAAATATAATCTAAATATACAAACACAATAAAACCACAATACAAATATATAAAACCACAATACAAATATAATCCAAGTATACAGCCAATTATAAAATACAACTATAAAATAGTTCTTTAAAATACAAGTGCGAATTCTATAAAATATAAATGATGTTGCGAACTAACAAATACAAATACAAGTGTGAACTATAAAATACAAATACAAATGCGAACTATAAAATACAAATACAAATACAAGTGTGAACTTTAAAATACAAATACAGATACAGGTGTATCAATGAATACAAAAATACAAATGACAGTGTCACTAAAAATACGATAAATAATTGTGATATTTACGTTATCATCCATGACTTGTGCTTGAGTAGTCATATTTTTTGAAAATACAAAAAATATAAAATAGAACCAAAAAAATGATAAAGAAAATAAGTTCAAAAAGAAAATAAAAAAATCAAAGAAGAAAAGAAAAGAAGAAAGAGAAATAGAAGTTAGAGATAGAAGAGAGAGAAAAAAGAAGAAAAAAGCAAAAAGCAAAAAGCAAAAAGAAAGAAACGAAAAAAATAAAAAAAGAAGAAAAAAATGGGGAAAACACGAAAAAGGAAAAAATATAAAAAAATAAAAAAGAAAAAAAATAGTGTTTTTGGCGAGACTAAATATGTAGTGTATTTATATTTTTTTATGAATACAGACCACTGAATAAAAGAGAATACAATGGCTGTGAATCGAATACATCGGCTATAAATGGTAAATATGTAAAGTGTGGCTAGGAAGGTGGGTTTTGTGCCAAACTTTTGCTATTTTTGAAACTTCACCTTTAATTTATTCTAACTAATAAAATAAACTAAACATTAGAGTTTCAAAATTCTAACTTTAACAATTTTATCCGAATTTAAACTTTGGGCTAAATAGTAAACTCAATATCTTAAACATGGGTTTAAGCTATTTCATAGCTATAAAAGGATATAACAACATCCTAAGGTTATTCTATAAGCTTAAGTCTGCCTAAATAGAAAAATAAAAATAAATAAATAAATAAATAAATAAATAAAATGAATAATTTTGACATAAACTTGCTCCCCGAGGATCCATCTAGATTAATTAAATTAAATTAAATTAGATGCAAATAATCAAATCAAATACAAGAAAATAAAGGAAGAAAAGTAGAGATTTGGGCCTCTTTCTAGCCTATTTCAAATCTGTCCAATTCTTGGTCTTGCAAAGTTATGGACTTTTAAGTCCATTTTTAGCCGTTGTATATCAAAACCCTTCATCCTTGAGTTTTTATGTATACCGCTGCGAATGCATTTTATAGCAATGCATATTTTGTCTTCCAACTATATATTTGCTTCCATTCCTTAATTCCTGTCATATATCCTTTGTATACTACTGTATATCCATGTATACAGCCTTGTTATGTTCAAAAGATAAGTCCATTTGGACTACTTTGGAGACTGGACTCAAAATGATACGGGCCTTCTTTTCCCATTGCGGAAACGTAGAAGACATAGAGTCAATCTGGTAAAACTTTTGATACAAAGGGAGAAAAAAAATAATAGGAAGAAAAAACTTGACTTAATCAACTAATCAACAACACTAGAATAGCAAAGGCGTTAAACACCAAAAGGACATGAACATGCCATTGATTTAAGCAACAGTCAAATAAGGCAACTCCATGAATTTACAAATTACACGGTAGTGGTGCCTTCAATCATAAATGAGACATTCAAGCAAATTAAACACGAAAAACAGAATACTTCACAGGTCTAAAGCAATATTTTGATGAAAGGTATAAGGCTAATACCTTATTTTTAACTTCAGACGCAAGATGAATTAATTGACACTTGATTGGAAACACAGGAAAAAGAAGACATAACCAAAACTAGATAGGCATCACATACGTCTATAGTCATCTTTACCCGAATTCCAGACAAAAAAAACATATTAAAATCGAAACGGACAAGAATTGATATCTAGGCAGGGAACTTTGAACATACTAATACCGAATTTGCATTAACATTGACTTTTAATACATATGACATATTAATGGAAGAGAAATGATATTCACCTTTTGTCGAGCAGCCAACTGGGACGACGAGTGGACGATGACTACCAACTTCTTCGATTCCAAAACACAAGAGAATTAAAAAAGATTGAGCCAAAATTCTCACAACTCCAGGCCGAGCCGAAGTCCAAAATCCTAGCCGATTAAAGAGAATTTCAACACTTTTTAGGTCCTAAAAATCTCCTTGTTCTTTAGCAAAATTTCTTACTTGGGGTTCTTGCCTCAGAACAACCATCCCCTCCACTAATGAATAGTGAGGATATTTATAGGAACAAATTGAATGGAATTGAGGATGAATTTTCGGTGTGGGAAATGGAAAATTTAGGGGTGTTTTTGAGAATTTTGATTGTGTATTTCAAATTGAAGATAAAGTTTAAGCTGGTAAAAATCATACAGAGAGATGGAGGTGAGCGAGAAAAGGGGAAAAAAATCAAGGCTTTGGGTTGATGTCGGGTTTTGTGGGTTGTTGTTGTACGCTTTGTTGAAGTTGAAATTGTTGTTGATGTTGATTGTTGTTTTGTTAGGTGTTGAAGGGGAAGGGAAAAGGGAATATGGATCGGGTTTGGGTCGGCTTGGGAGTTAGGTATTGGGCTGGACTGGCTGATGTGTTGTTTGGGTTGGAGTGGCTGGGATTTTGGGCTGGTGGCTCAATTTTTAGTTTAAAAAATGGGAAAGGGGCTGTTGGGTTATAAAAGAGGATTTTGGCGTTATTTTAAAAGATAACCCCAATTAGATTAGGATTTAGCCAATTTTATTTAATTTTTGGTCATACTGAAAATTCATTGGCCAATTGCATTCTAATTGTGGCTAATTTGATTTAATTATGGTCAAATTTTAATAATTTTGGCTAAATTCAATTGCAATCTGATACGAATTATAAATCGATTTAATCTCGAGTTTCTTGATTTGATAAAATCAAATAAATTTCAAGTAAATTATGTTTAAATCAAGATTTTACACATTTGAATTCTTTTTTGAGATAACCCTTGATTAAAATTCGATGTTCAGTGAAATAATTATTTAAATATAAAAAATTATACGATATCATATATATGAATGCGATAATATAGAATCGCTACTTAAAATGACAGAATTATCTAGATAAATATTTTTGAAAAGTCTTGTTATCCGGATAAAATAAATGTTGCAATTTTATTTAAAATCAAAGAAACGCAAAATTAAATTTATTCGTGAAGGGAAAAAATTAAGTGTCACCAGTATGAACCAAGTACCTTCGTGTAGTGCCCCATTTATGTTTTTCTGTAGGCTAAATTTCACAATGTAGAAATTGTGTCCTAAGTCAAATAAGACTAAATTCTCTGGTGATTTTTATTGATCTGTTAATTTCGTCTTGAGATATTAGTGTGAGTTATTTCTTCCCCACTAATTTTACTATGACAGAAAATTCTATGGTTGGTAAATTCTTGTCCACCCTTTTGCAGAAATTGAGACTAGACTATCGTCCATTTCTGTGTTGGTCTCAATTTTTCTTACAATTGTTTAGAGCTATTGAGTTGCATATTCTTATCGTTAGGATTGATTTAAATGTCTATTTGACTATTTGGCCTTTATATATTTGTTGTGCCTCATTTGGTGGATTCGGTGGTCTAGTGGGTGGTGACACTGCTGGTTGGTTGTGGTCATTGGTCATACTCTCCGATTGGTTTTCTAGAGAGAGAACATTGGTTTTCAATCATTGTTAGAATTATTTGATTGATAAATATAAATGAATAAATCATTTATGTGAACTGTTGAGAGATTAAGGTTGCATTTGTTTTTATTAAGATCCAGACGTCTGAATTTAAATGCACATCTGAATGATTAATATATTGTCTCTATATTTGAAAAGTGAGTAATTAAGACATTTTGTTTTTTAACATATGAATGAGTAAATTTTATTTATTTGTATATATAATAAAAATACAATTCAACTAAAAAATTAACTACATATTAAAAAGATATTTAATTCAATAAAATTATCATTTGATTGAAAAAAGAACATTTATATTGTTAGTGATAGTAGAAATGGTTTGTACTAGTGGTGGTGGTGCTAATGATTGATGTTAGTGACTAGTAATGTTGGTGGTGATAGTTGTGTTAGTAGAGATGGTTGGTATTGCAGTGACTGTTATAACGGTGACAATTGATAGTGGTAGTGGTGGTTGTAATGTGAAGATGGTTGATATTAGTTATTGTAGGTGTTGATTGCGATGACTGGAAAATGAATGAATGATAATTGATGATGTAATGGTGGTAGTTGGAGACGATATTAGTTGTGACAGTGGTGATGGTTGTTAGTATAGATAGAGTGTAGTGATGGTAGTGGTTGAAGTGGTGGTAGAGGCAATGATACTGATGATAATGGTGATGGTGGTGTCCGAAGAATGTGTGGAGGTTGATGATGTGTCAGTGATAGTTAGCGGTATTGCTAGTTGTGATAGCTGAGTTGCTCAATAGTAGGGATTAGTCGGTTGTGGTTGATGATGATGGTGACAGTGGAATTGGTGTTAACATTGACGGTGGATATAATTAGAACAATGGAGGTGGTAGATTTTGTAGCGGTTGATAATAGTGGTTAGTAGCGATATTGATTGTCAATGGTGGTGGTGGTTGGTGATGGTTGGTGGTGGTGAGTAGTGGTTGACAATGGTTGTAGTGGTTGACAATGGTTGTGGTAGCGGTAAAGGTGGTTAGTGGTGGTGACTAGTGATTGTGGATAGAGTAGTGGTATATATTATCCAACACAAGAATACTTCTTAATAATATTAAGACTTGCTTCTTAATCTGAATGATTAAGATATATTCAGAGCTAAAATCTTTATTAAAAGTAAATTCAATTAATGATTTGAAGTTTGAACCATTCAAATTCGTACCTCTATTAAGTGCAAACAAATAAGGCCTAAGAAGGTAAAGAAGGTAAAATTTGGTCGGGTCCATCAACTCCGATCTTTTGTGGGCATAATTAGTTTGGCAACATGTGTTTGTAAGGTGAACTAGTCATTAGTGTCTACAAATTAATGTGAATAAATGTGTTCCGTATTGAGAATTTTTTTTTTCATTTATATACTAGGAAATTGTTTCGCTCTCCGCGCAGTCATGAAAAATGTATTAATAATTGATTTTATAGATAATTGTCTTTTATTATAACGTACTTGTGAAATCATAAGAAATTCAATTTCATACACGACATATATTATGATCTAAATTTTCATTCGAATTATATTTGATTCACCTTTTTAGAATATTTATATATAAGAAGATTAACCTCATTTCATAAATGAGGTTATTGCAATTTCGAAAAAGCGATATATGAGAAGCTTTTAAGATAAAGAAGTAATATAAAATGCACAACGAAAGAACATAAAACACTTGATATACAAGAAAAGTCTTGTTGACAAATTTAGATGTTCATCAAATAAAAAGTTTATGTTTAATAGATTTTTCTGAGATTGTACCTTTTGAAATTACCTCATTGTATGATAGGAAGAACAACTTCAACTCTTCATTTTTAGTTGTAACGACTAGATTTTTGACGAAATATATGAAATGTGTATTTCTGTGTGATTTGATTATTTTACCCCTCTCTGTAGTTGTATTATGATATTTATGGGGTGTGGGTGTGATTGGCATGATTCCCAATGAATTTTTGTACCATTTATGCGATATTGTAGTTTTTGATGGCTTCGAGAGCCTTATTTTGGACTTATGTGATTATCTTTTGATTCATGCGATAGATGGCTGAATAGACAGTGCCCGCAACTTTGGAATATCGATTTTAGGCTAGGTAGACCTTTAGTTCGGGTGCCGGTGCACCCGATCTCATTTCAATCTGTTGGTCAGAAAGTTAAAAAATTAGAAATATGAGTGTGGGACCCACATTTGATCAAAACGACCTTGGATGGAAAATCCAACTGCATTAGCAACTCTGAAATGTTGATTTTAGGGTGATAACATATTTGGTGTGATTTTACTACTTTTAAATCTCATTTCGACCCTCGATTTTTAAAATTGTGATTTCAATTTTGGGGGTCAACTCTGTGAAAATAATATTTTTTTTCAAAAATTAAACTTTGTCAATGTATCCGAAACATCAAATTTAGTGTAGTTGAATAGGTTTGCACATATCGGACTCCAAATAAATTTCGGACACCTCGTCGAAGTCCGGATTGGACTTAAAAAAACAATTTCTTTTCAATAGCTGGTGCAGAAAAATCTGCACTATTAAAGCAACTTTTGGGCCCATTTTGCTTATTTTTCATCTTGCCTCTTGAGAGTTTAATCCTAAAATAGTGTGAGAGCTTAAAAGTGAAGCTTATGGAAAATTGAAAAGCTAGATTAACATCGATCTCTTGATTCTCTTACAGATTTAAGGTAAGAATTCACCATTTTCTTAATAATTTCTTGATTAAATTTTCAAAACCCAAAAAATCTTTGGGCTTGATTTTAAACCTCAATTTCACTCCTTTTCACTTGAATAATGTTTTAATCTTTTAATTACTAGTTTTTCATCAGTTTAACCTCCAAACCAACTTTGATTCTTGATTTTAACATGGATTTCAAAGATTTTACCAGATAAAGCTTAAAAATAATTTTTCTTCAATTTGAACCTCGTTTTTTACTAGATTTGACTTGAATTTTCATCTTTAGGTTCCTAAAAATATGGAAAACACCTTTTTAAAGTAAAGTTATGATTTTTCCCTTCTTTTTCAAAAATTCATTGCGGGAGTCCGTTTTGACCCCGAACATAAATTAGTCAATATGGGTGTCGTTGACTTTTTTTGATGCCTAGATTTCATGTTTTATATTTTTAGTGAAGTTTGGGATCATTCGTAAAAATTAAGGTCGTGGGTTCAAAGTGTAGCCGATCGGTTTCGGCATTCGAGGTAGGTTATGGCTTAAATCTTTCAGACTGGGTTAGGTAGTAAATGATGGTACAAAATGCATGTTAAGGGTTAGAACTAATCATGAAAAATGAATATCTATGTATTATGCCCGTATGGGGTCCTATATGTGATGTAATTATTGAAATTGAGATATAATATGATATTTATGACCGTATGGGGTCCTTTGTTATGTTGATAGCCTTGAATGCATGTGAATAATTGTATTGTGTTGTTCCAGATGCCTATTGTGGTACCTTCGATGTATTGTGATATATATATATATATATAAATATGTGGAAATTCATAGATGAACGAAAATAATAAGTGGATATTGGCTTGCATGGTTATGGAAATGTATCATTGTGGTTGGTTGTGGAAATATATCGTGTGGTTGGTTGGGGAAATACTTATTATGATTGGTTGTGAGCATTACATCCTCATATTATACTCATTCATAGAACAAACGGTGCCACCGTGGCAACACCTGAGAAACACTAGCAATACCTTTTTATGACAGAAAATGTTACATCTTATAAAAATCCTTCTCGAGGGATGTCCTGGAAAGAAGATATGGATATATAGATTGTATATGGGTTGAAGAACCCCTCATGGGTCCCACATCGGAAGGCTTTCCACCGTGGGTGTATACGGAGGTTGTGTGACGACCTCGTGGATCATCATCATCATCATCATAATATGCATTGCACATGTTTTATTATGTTTATGTTGTACTTGTATTGCCATATTGACTTGTCATCTATCTATTTGTTATATATCTTGACTTGTTAATGTCTAATTGTTCTATCTTTCTTTATTAGTACTTGATGATCTTGATTATACATGTTTCTCTTTTGTTCTACTTGTATGTGATATTGTGTATAATTGTATCTCTATCTGGTGTGTCATTGTATTATGTGTGAATATTGTAGAACTATTAGTGCATGTGGTGTGGGCTACCATTGTGGGATATTTTTTTATTGCAGGTGACGTTCCCTTAGTGTATATTTTCTATGCTTTATTTATTACTTTGCTTGGTCAACCTATGAGATCTACTAAGTACAAGTGGATCGTACTCACGCCTACTACGCCCTTTCAGGGCAGGTCTTAGCACGAGTGCGCCTCAAATTTGTTAATTTTGAGCGCCTTCAGATTTCTCGAGGTAGCAGTTGGACATTCATGCATCCGGAGTTCACTGTTGACACCTAATTTTTGCGCACCACGACAAATTTAATCTTCAGATTCTTCGATTTTTATATAAAATGAAAATATTTATTTCATCCGGATAAATGTGCTCTAAAATGTTTATTTTGGGGTAATTTTTGTCATTTAAGTGACGATTATATGTTTTCATATTTACACATGCGAGATTGTATAAATGTTTTTACTTAAATGAAATATTTTTTTTATCAAAATTGGACTATTATTGAGATTAATCTTGAAAATTAATTCAAAAGGATAAAATCTTGATTTAGATATAATTTGGTCTAAAAAATTATTTATTTGGAAAAACATTTGTTGGATTTTATTAAACCAACAAAATCGAGATTAATTTGTTACTTAATTCATGTCGGATTGCAATTCAATGGAGCCAACTAATTAAATTTAACCCCAATTGAAATCAAATGGCCCCAATTGTAATGCAATTGACCAATTGATATTCAATTTGGCTAGAATTTAATGAAATTGCATAAATGGTAATCCAAATCTTCAATCCCAAAAAACCCTTTCCTTAACAGCAACTAACCCAATCCAATTATACAATCAGCCCAGCCCAAATCAACATTAAAACACAACACTGCCTAGCCAACCTAAATTTCTCCCAAATCGACCCGACCTACTCTCTCATCTCCTTCAGCGTACACAACACCACCAGTGTACTAACTCCCACATTCAACATATAATAACAAACAAACGCGAACCAGCCTCAAACTCAACCGTGAAACCCGATCCATCTCCGACCCAACATCGCGAATCCGACGACCCAACATCAATTCGAATCCAGCGAATCCACGACCAACCCAACCTGTGTTTGTTCAGCCAAGTAGTTTGTTGAAAATTTTTCAAATTTCAAATTTCGAATTCGTCTGATTAGTACAAATTTGTACAATTACAACTCATTATTCTTATCCTCTTTTCAAAATTTGAATTTACCCTTTACAAAATACCAAAATCGCCCTTAAAATGCCTTATTCCCACATCGTTGTTTCCTTTGAGATCATTCCAAGAAAATTTTTATAAATACCACTACTGTTCTAGTACAAAGGAGGAGGATAGAGGGAACCTCAAAAAAAGAGTGGGATTTTGCTATCCAAAAAAGATCTTGGTGTCAAAATATTTGATAAAACTCGTTTGAGCTCGAATTCTTAAGCTAGGAATCTGATTCCATTTTGTTGGTGATATTTTGCCGATAGCTTGAGGTCTCATTTTTCTACCCAAAAGCTATTCAGTTTTCTATTCTTCTTTCTTATACCGTCGCATTGTAATAGCTGTGGCAATAGTAGTTTTGATTATTGCGTGTATGCTAGGAATTGTTTGTTGCAAAGTCTTGAAGGCCATAAGTTTAGTTGCGATGAAGTCCTTGTTACGATATTCCTGTAATTTCAATCTCATCCTGTATTATTTATAGGCCTGTGTTATTTGTAGGCTGTTGTTAGCTGGGAAATGCCTATTTTCTGCGTGTTCAAACTATTTCTTTTTCTTACTGTGTGTTTTGCTAAGATATAAGCTTTTATAAATATCTTTTTCCTTAGTCTTGATTTATAAATGTAAAGAATATACTGATCATGGAATTAGTTGAGTTGAGCTTTAGACCTTGATCTGTCTCACCTACTTAAGTTAAAAATTTGCACCTTGATGAAGTTTTGCACGGGATATGCTTTATTCGATTTTATTTCACTCATAATTGTTTGGTTATCCCTTGATATGGCGTGGTTCATGTGCTGTTAGTATTTAGCTACTCAAAATAGTTTGCCTGACATAGTGTGAGTTCTATATCCTCTCGATTGATATTTTGCGAAAGGTGTTTTAAGTTTTGTGCATGTTTAGTCTAGCTCGTCTTTTTTTATTTTCTTGATAGAATGGACTCTTCACTATGTTGTCTTTGACTGATAATGTCAAAAGAAAATAGTGGAGTTTATCTTCCAAAAATGTTAAGTCAATCTTTTAAAATATTCATTTTGAGTATTTTCCCTGACCTCGTCTCTCTAGATTGTGATTTCCTTTGATAAGTTGAATAGCTTATGGATGGTTCAATGATGGCAGATCTTTGTACTCTCTCGTGATGATTAATGTCAAGGCTTGAATTTTTATCCTAAATAAACATATTTTAAAATCTTCCGTGTGTTTGGATTTAAATCAGTTGTCCTTTGAGTTTGGTTGGTTTCGTGTTTCGGTCTAGCCTCTTTCTCGAAAAGTTTATGATTATGTTTGTGATTAGTCAAGCAAGTTTCTTAATTCTAAACAATGTGACCCTCAATTTATTTAATTCTTTGGGATATAGTTATGAGTTTGGTTATTGGTGCTCTCATCTTTATTTCTGGTGTAACACGGTTGTTTAATGCCCGCAAGTTACATGTTAGCCTAATGAGATTTTGCTTGCGCTGAATTTTCTGTCGAATTGATTCATTCACATCTTTGTCATTAGCTTATGCAATCTTTTTCTTGTGTAATATTCAAAATACAAAACTGTTTCCTTCACTTACAAAGAATGTTGAGTTAATTATATGGTTCTATCTTTAGTTCTCTAAATCTTGAGATAATATATTTGTAGCGAGCATTTGAATTTGCCCAAAGAATTCTCATCGTAACTTTTTAGTTATCTAGAATGAAAAAACATAGAGATTATAGATTAATATGGAAATTTGGCACTTATCGAAATACTTTCCTATTTCTTTATGTGTGTGAATACATATATTTTTTAATCATTTATCCGTTAGGCATCAACTTTCAAATATAGTTTGAAAACTTTACTTCTATCTTTGTATTCTGGATATGTGTTAATTTTCTTTCGTTTCTCTTTTACATGTGAATCTATTTTTGGAGTCCAAATGGACTCCTTCCTTTCACATTTCGTAACGGGCCAACGCAATGGAGATGTTTGTTCTACTCCAGTTCCTTAGAGTTTATCTACCCTAGTTTTGGAGGGATTATTTGTACATTTGCTAACCCATTTAGATAGTTCTCCTTTGGCTATGCCAGGTGTTCCTCCAGTTTAGAGTGTGGATTCTCTTGTTGCACCTACTTCTGTTTTGGGTACTCCTCAGACTCAGAGTAATATTCCTCCTTCAGTATTGGTATCTAAGTATGTTTCTCCGGGGTTGAGAGTTCGGCCTTCATCTATGTTACCCCCTCTAGCAGGGTCTCGTCCAGCTAGACTTGATTTATCTCATGTTCTTCAGCGAGCCACGACTCTGGTGATAGTGTTTGGGGCTTCATTCCAGAGTATAGGGGACCAGGCATGGACGCAGGGATCTACTCCTCAAGCGTTTTAAAGAGGCGCTAAGAGGGTATACCGTCAGGATAAGCTTAGAGGTTGCTTTGTGTGTGATGTGTTTGGCCATTTGGCCAAGGGTTGTCCCCTTCATGTGTTTAAAGTTACTCTTATTACAATTGTGAGAGGTAGAGGTTCTACTAGAGGTGTGAGGAGTAGAGGTAGTGGAGCCTGCGGTGGTAGTTGTAGTGGTAGTTGTGGTGGTATTCATCTAGTTGGTGGCCGTGGTCAGTGTTATGCTATACCTGCCAGGCCTAAGACAAAGGCTTTTGATGCTCTGATCACAAGTATCATCCCCATTTGTTTCAGACCCGTATCTTTGTTATTTGATCCTGGATTGAATTTCTTCCATATGCCTATGTATTTTGCTTTGGGTTTGGATTTTGTTGGTGAGCCTCTTACCATGCCTATTCATGTATTTACCCCTGTAGGAGATTATTTAGTGGTGGATCGGGTGCACTAATCTTGTGTTGTGAACTTTTGTGTCTGAGTGTAATGCCTCGGGAGTACACCCTGGATGCCAAACGGTGTTTACAGTCCCGAGAGACCACAAGCTAACCCATGAGCTGGTACCTGCTGTGAGCACTGAGTAAAACTGATAACAAAAGGTCATACACAAAATTTAACTGAGGAATGCCATAAGGTTTTAAGTAATAAATATGATAAAATCTATAAAAAAAATTGATAATACTAATAAAACATCTGACAATGACAACTGAAATCTGAGAATTGATTAACTGTCTAAAATATCCAAAAGCCTCTAAACTGACTGAATGAGAGTTGATGGGATAGGCCCCAACTAACTCCAACTAATTACTGAACTGAAAACATGAAGATAAAAATAGTCTGTCCTCAAATTATGAGGACTCACCACTACTAAGGCTGGTAATTCAGAAAGTCTATGTGCGATCCAGGAACTGAGCGTCCAAACCTATGATATGATACATCATCGCGCAAGAAAAGAGTATGCGATCAGTACTTCAAATGTACTAGTATGCTAAATGAGGTAGGCTGATATGCATGGTTTCATGTACATGAGTAATAACTGACTGAATGAATAGCATGACGTACTGAATAGAATGCATGAAATCTGTAAATACTAAGAATGCATGACCAAGCATAAAATATTTTCTGAATATAATCTGAAATTTGATATCCTGAATACTGAATAACTGATATCTGTATGCTATGGTCAAGCAAATCTAAAACTGAATCACTGAACTGATGACTGGACTGAGACTGTGGGAGCTATCATCTAACCAACATGCCCAATGAGCAAGTTGGGGTCAAACCTGTGACCCTAGTTGGAAGGGTGTCAGTACTGTGCCACAAGTATTAACACTGGCTGTGTGGATCCACTGATATTCTATCTCGAAGGATTAAGAGTGTCAAGCCTAAACTGACGGGTGACCCCTGCGAGGTAGTCAAGCCTAAACTGATGGGTGACTCCTCATATCCTACGCTGGCTACGTAGTTCTGGAGTACAGGGACTGCTACTAATGACTCTGCCTATCTGACAGGGAAGACATCATCCCTGTACTCGCTCGGTGCTAAATCCTACTCCCAACTGAATTGACTCAGAATACTGAACTGATCTAAGTTTAATTGATTATGATGACTGACTGAACTAATAATGCTCATAACATATTCTGAAACTATTTTGAAGATACTGAGACTAAGTAAACAACTAAGTTTTTGGGTATTCATAACCCCCGGGACTCAGTAGCAGTAATAGAAAAATAGTACTAAACTTTGGGGACATAACATGAAAGTATTTATTCAAAATTCACTCTTGTAGGTATTTTATCAAACACTTGGTATTCATAGTTTAAGCTAATCATGAGAATAGTATAAAACTTAGAGTAATAGCATGAATTCGACAGAAATAACACTTAATCATGATTTAAATCTGTGAATAACAACATTACAACAACAATTTCATGTAAGCATGGTATAAAGTCAAGATTCAAGGAGATTCATGGTTAAAATCATAATTTAAAATCCTGGTAACACGTAAAGATCACAAATTTAAATTTAAGTTTGGATACTTGGACTCCATGGGTGAAAGGGACCCATGAATGAACACTTAACATACCTGGATTGATGAATTCGTGAGAATTGATGGTGAATTTTTGAGATTTGATCTTGAATTTTGAAGGATAGGATTTGTTCTTGAAAGAGATTATTTTTTATTTAGGAGAAATTGAATAAAATAATGATCTAATAGGCTATTGGGGCTTTAATCCCGTGTTTGGACGGATTTAGGGCTTTGGAAAATGACCAAACGGTCCCATAAAAATTAAATTGCGAACTGAAAATCCTAATTTTGCTCACTAGCGTGATGCGGTACAATTTGGTCGGGCCACAAGAAAATTGACGAACCCCATTTTGTCCAATAGAACGACGTGGTGCTATCGCATTGTGCTACTGGAAAGGACAATTCTGAATAGGCATTTTGGCGCGACGCGGCGCGATGCGACACTGTCATGGTGCCTCACTGGAAAATGACAATTACGAAATGGCCCCTTGGCGTGATGCGGTGGAAATCGTGGTGACACACTAGAAAAGGACGAATGTGAAATTGGCCAGCACCGCGACGCGACCTTATCGCGTTGGGCTACTATTTTGCACTAAAAGTGCCGTAACTTCTCACCCGAGTATCGAGTTTGGGCAAAATTGGTATCATTGGAAAGCTAATTAAATTTTCCTACCATTTGGTGGGTATTGATCTGGAAAATTCTGAGTAGAGCAAAAGATATACTCGTTTGAAGTTAACTAAAGCAACATTCTTATCAAAATTTTAATTAGTAAGGATTATTTTGATTTGTCTAATAGCTGGGAGTTATTTGAGGCCTTAATATACCCCAAACTAACTCATAAGACTATCAAGGATCTATAAGGTACCATGCATGAGCTTGAAACAAGACGCTAACATTGGTTTATATTTTTGAGGAATTACAACATCTCTCCCTTAGGAACATTCATCCTCAAATGAGACTGGTTAAGCTGAAAACATTGAGGAACTAAGATTACATGCTGAATATACATGATGAAAAATGTGATTACATGGCTAAATCTAAAATATGGCATATGGCTAAACTGGTTCTGTGAATGCATGACCGATATGAGAATGATATGCAGCTGAAACTGAGCATGGAGAAGAGAAATTCTAAGAAGATTGTTACCTTAAGATGAATCTGAGTTCGCGGAGAAAATATGAGGGTGCTTGTCCTGCATATCTACTTCTTCTTCCCAAGTGTCTCCCTCAATAGACTGATTCCGCCAAAGAACTTTGACTAGGGAAACTTCTTTGTTCCTTAGTCTATGAATTTGTTGATCAAGGATCTCGACTGGAATTTCTTCGTAAGAAAGGCAGTTCTGAACATCTACATTTTCTAAGGGAACAACTACAACTGGGTCACCAATGCACTTCTTCAACAACGAGATATGGAATACTGGGTGCACTGATTCTAAGTCTACAGGCAACTCAAGCTCATAATCCACCTTTCTGAAATGGCGCAAAATCCTGTAATGGCCAACATATTAGGGACTGAGCTTTCACTTATTACCAAACCTCTTCACTCCCTTCATGGGTAATACAAGTCAAATGTCCTACTTATCTTTCGATGACATCATTCAAAGTCACTATGTAAAGAATCAAGCTTTGGTTGCATAGAGGGCACATGATCATACTTGGAGGGGTCATTTTGAGCATGCCAACAAATAAACCCGTGTGTGGAAGATCGCTGGGAGCCTTGAAGACTTGGGGACTCACAAGTTTGGACCATATTTTATGGTTCACGGCTTTGGTTCCCTTTATTAAGGGAATTTTGGTAACTTAGCCTTGTGCATTTGACACTCCATGGCCGCCCCTCCTTTATTAGGGGCATTGGAGTCATTTCGTCACTCATTATGTAATAAGGCTATATATAGTCTCTTTTAGGTCTACTCTCTTTAGTTTATGAATGATGAATGTATGAAACATTGAAAATCCTCTCTCTTGAGAGTAGAACACCTTAATTTAGTTCTTAGTTAGGGCTTGGAAAAACCACCTTAGTGTAGGGCTTGGAAAAGCTAGTATTGACCCTTGCTTGGAAATAGTAGATGTTGAGGTGAGTCGATTACCTTGGCGGTCACCATAAGGGTGTGGTTTTGATTATTACATTCATTGGGGTTTAATATTGAAATATACTTGGTTCTTAATCTTGTAATAATCTTGGTCTCACTATCTATCCTTTACTTTCTTGTAATCTTGTTGTGTTCTTGTTGCCTACTCTTGGCCTTGCGGTGTTCTTGTAGCCGAGGTTGTTTTTATTCTTGTTCTTTATTTTATGTGTTGTTAATCTAGTTTGGTTGGTTGGAAAATATGTGTTAAACACCTTGTTATCATCTCTTTCTTGTTCTTATTGTGAATCCGAGAGTTGGTCTCTAATAGATTCTCGAATCTTGTGATTTGTGGACTATTTGGAGTGTGATTTCGTGTATCCCTTGTCTTTCTCATATCATTTGGTATCAGATCATGGATTGATCTTGTTTCCACAAGATCAATCTTGGGCTCGTAAACTTGATTTTTTTTTAAAAAAAAGGTGTTAAAAACTGAGAAATAAAAAAAAAGCCAATTTATCCATTTTTGTGTCTTGGCAAAAATTGAGTTGTTGTTGTTGTTTTGGCCGAGATTTGTGCCTAGATCTAGGTGTGTTTTGATTGTCTTGGTTGTTTCTTGTGTTGGTTTTCTTTCTCTTTAACACTCCTTGAGTCTTAATCCAAGTTCTTGAGCTAAGTTTCAAGTTTTGTGGTGGTAATTGTTGGACGGCTTGTTGTTGTTGTTCTTGGAGTTCATCTTGTTGTGTTGAAGAAGTAGTTTCAAAGGGTTGTTTGATCTTGAAAAAGAAAAAGAAAAGAGAGACTTGTGTTTGTCTTCAAATTGTTGTACTTCTTATCAAGATCGACATGGTGTGAATGGTTATCCCAGCTATAGTAGAGTTTGTCCCAGGAGAAGAAGAGGATATGAATCTAAAAAATTGGTGGGTAATCATGTTCCTTTCAATGTTGATCCGAGAAGGAGTGTACACTCTGGAAAGGTGACCATTTGTCGGATACCGGGCTGCATCGTTGTGTTAAATGATAGGTACTATAAAAACTACATCCTTCCATCCATGGATGATTACTTGGGGTTGTTTTGAGAGCCTTTAGTTGTTCCATACTTCTTGGATGGGTTTAAGGTTACCGAAAGGGTCAAAGTTGTCTTCTCCCAATTTGAATACCATGAGGAGGTGTGGTGCGATATTCATACCTTGAAATAAGGTCATGTATTCTTAGGTGCCAATTGGTTTGCACAACATAAAGTTCCAAATGTGCAAAATTGGCCTACTGTTGTAAGAGACTGATGGGGAAACTGCCTCGTGACGTACATTCTGCCCTGGCCTCAAAGAGAAGTGTTTACCTACTCCAATCCAAATGATGATGAGAGACAAAATATTGAGAAGGGTAATGGTGTGCAAGGCGGTAATTCGAGAAAGGAAAAAGGAGAGGTTGTGTGGTGCGAAGTGAGGGGATTGCCACCTGATGTTTTGGCTTTTGACAGAACATTTTAAGCCTTTCTCTTAGGATAATTGTGTGTTTTCAAGAAACTATTATCGTATTTAACATTGGGTTTTAATGTTTTCAGGACAAAGACTGAATGTGAAGAATAACTTGGAAAAAATGGGCAAAGCGGCAGAAAAATGACAAGCAACGGTCCACGCAACGGAACGTTGACCCTGCGATGGACTGTCTCCACTCCGATAATCGACCTAGATCGTCGCCAAGAAAGAGAATGTTGTGCCACTGGAAGTCCCGCGATTGTCCATGCTACATACCATCTCCACTGCGATGGACCATTGGCCTAGATCATCGCCAAGAAATAGAATGTTGTGCCACTGGAAGTCTCGTAATGGTCCAGACTATGGACCATCACCTCAGTGATGAACCGTCGCTCGATCCGTCGAGCACGAAGCAACAATTCTGAATTTGTATTTTAAAACCCCAGTCCTAGAATCATATAAATACTAAGTATTAGGTTTTATTTTGGGACTTTTGACAGTAGTATCATACTTTTCTCCTCTATTGAGAGCCTTGTATCATTATTTTTGGAGATTGGAAGAGAAAACTTGAGATCTGACTATTATTTCTATAATTTTCCATTGAAGATTGAGAGAACAATATTGTAACTTTTGTAAGTACTCCTTTGAAGTTATTTATGAATATCAATATGTTTTTGATATCTTATATGGAAATGAGTGGCTAAGCTTCCATAACAAGGATTATAGGAGCCTTGATGTAGAGAGTTGATTGGGGTTGTGAATTCATCTGATTTCTAAAACTTGTCTAAATTGTATGAACCTCTCTTCATTATAATGACATCTCTTTGTTGCAAACTTAAGAAGTGAGCCCATGGACACCACTTGTCTGAATAGGAAAGTGGATGTTGGGAAAAGAGACGATTCACATGAAATCCATAGATTTACCCTTTGGGTTAAGGGTTAATGCCCTAACGGGATCAACCCTCATGAGAATTCTGTTGAATAATGGATGAATTCGTTAAGTTCGAAAGAAGTAAAGGGTAAAATACCTATTAGTTTGAGAAACAAGTGGGTAAATCCTTAGAATTCAATACTTCTTGCAATTGAAGTCATAAGTTAGAAATTGACCACAGATTCACAATCCTAACTGCTTGAACGTCTTGGTGAGCATAACCCTAGTTGTCTTACTCTCATTGAATTTATATTTGCATTAAGTCTTAGTAGCTGGACCTCGGTGTGATACAAGAGTGAAAGAATAGTACTAACACATTAAAACACCCTTTATCCCGAAACCTTAGATCAACAGTCCATTAAAAATCAACTTACTTAGTTGCATGAGTATTCATTGTGGGATTCGACCCCAACCTTCGTTGGGTTGTATATTTGACTACGACCACTTACACTTTCATAAAAAAATTATAATCTGGGAGTATCAAATTTTGGTGTCATTGACGGGGAATACGGTTGTCAATTAAGTCTGTGATTGTTAATTCACCTTTGGTCAAAGTTTCCCAAAATTTACTTTTGTTTGTTGTTTTTCTTTTTTGCAGGATGGTTATTGTGTATGCTAAGTACATGGATATCGGGTGAACTATTATTAACAATACATCCAGAATCACAGTTAATTGGTAGGATGACAGACCCCCAAGATGCCGAAAAACCAGCCACTCTGGCTAGAGCTAAACTTAATCAACAGAATGATGGCCAACAGGAGCGTCATCCTAATCCTGATGATGATGATTTAGGAGATGATGATTTTTTAGATCCTATTAACCCAAGGCATGCAGAGAATGTGGATGCACCAGTGAATCGAAATGTAAACAGAAATCGTCCCTTTAGGGCGAGGCAGGATCGACAACCTGTACAGTTTGATCTGAATGATGACAAAGATGGAGTGGATAGAGCAGATGCAACTAGAGCTATCATTTTTCCACTTCTAGCATCTGGAGCTAAATTGAATAGTACCAGTACGATGATTCAACTCCTTCATCTTAAGGGGTTGTAAAGTGGTCTTCCCAGAGACGATCCAAATATGTACTTGGTGAACTTTGTCACCATTTTCAAGTCTTTCGATAAACCACGAGCGGGTCAGAATGCTATTCGCCTGTGTTTATTTCACTGTCTCTATTTGGGGAGTGATAACGCTCAATCTACAGCTCTTGTAGGAGTGTAAAGCGGTCGTTTGTCAAATATAGAACCCAACTGGGTTGGGTATCGATCCCACAGGGAATAGCTTGGTCAGCAAGTAAGCGAAGATTACTAGACTTTTAGTGAAAGTCTCGAAAAAGGGGGGAGTCTTGTTGTGCAAGTAATGTAACCAAATAGTAGAAAAAAAATGGAAATAGCAAAGTAAAAAGAAAGAATGTTTAGTAAGATGTAAACGATGAGAATTGAGAAGTTGGGGTTATGTCCACCTTATGAGTTGTACGTCTCTATTGGCTATGAGTTATGCGGAGTTCAGACATGCATGTGCTTATAGAGAATTGTATTCGATGGTAAATCCAAGCGTCTTTCGACCTGAACAAGGACTATTTCACTTTAACTCTTTCGATCTTAAAGCGTATCTAATGGTACAAATTCTCCAAGAGGTTAATCCAGTTACGGAACTAACTTTTTAATAGGGGATGGGACCCTATTACCTTGACATTATCTATTTTACAGACATATAACCTTTCTTTCGAACATGTTAATGCTATACTGGCGTATTCTATGCGTTTGCAACCACAAAGAATTTAGATTAAGATGAAGAGAATAATGATATAAGCAATATACGTGTCACGAATTCACAAACTCATAGCAATAGATAGTATCTCATATGGCTTCCATAACCCCAACAGAGAAGTTTAGTTACCCATGAGTGCGAAGGAAATCACAATAGACATTGTTATTATACCACAATAAATATTTCGTGTAGCAAAGTATGGTAGGCGTTAGGCGTGAATTCCTTGCAAAGTAAAATTTCTCTTGTTGCGGAAATTAAGAATTGATTAGATGAATAGAAGAAGAATAAAAAGTAAAATTAATAGAAAAGGTCTTGCGGAAGTAGAATTAGAATTGTAATTCGAAGTATTAAAATCTCTAGCAAAATAGGGTATTTATAATACCCATATCCTATTCCTACTAAGCTAATGAATTACTTAACCCATCCTACTAGGTTAAGGTATCATTATCCTAATCCTAATAAGTTACTGCTAGTCCCCAAAGTCTTCAGAATTGTTGTTTTTGTCCGGGGTAGATTTTCCATGTGCCACTTTTGGTCCTTGGCGTCCAAGATTTGGTTTCCTCCTTTCGTGAAGCTTTCTTTGGCGTCAAGTTATCCATAAAATGCTGAATTCTGCATCATTTATACCTGAAAACTTGCTAATCATGTTCGTTAGCTCACTTACAGGAAAAAGGACTAAAAGTGCATGAATTATATAATTTGTCCTCAAAACATGGCTAAAATATTGGTAAAATATAGCACTATAGGCATGTAAATTCGCCTATCATCAACACCCCACACTTGAAGCTTTGTTCGTCCTCGAACAAAATATCATGTCCCTCTTAACATTTACTTAGGGTTTCACAGCAACAACACAAAATATTCGTCAAGACAAGCATAACAATTATCAACAAGGAGTAGTTTTCTGATCATTAGTAGAAACAATTCAGCCTCCAACATAGACTCGTGATGGTGGTCAACTCATATTCAAAAGTCAAGGCACAAATAATCATACACGACTACCCAAAACTCATCAACCATGTGTGTCTCACATAAGATGTTACCCATAATCACTCATAAGTATTGCATTTTTCATAACATGGGTATAAGATTATCCTTGCTCTCACTCTCACAAAGACTTCATATGTTGCAACTGATGACCATAGGCTTGCCCATAGTGTAATGCTCCACTAAATATCAGAATGCTAAGCTTAGGATCAAATAGGTCTTCTATAGGTTGTAATGTAGGCTAAGGGACGGGTAGGACTATTTTGGCCAGAAATAGTGACTATGTTCCTAAGCGCTTTAATACATCACATTATGTCATTAACACTTTCTTTTAATCAACCCTGCTACCTTTCTTTCATCTATCACCCCTTTTCACCTATTTTGCCATTCAAGCATAACTATCTTTTTATTTAATCATAAACACAATTTATCTTTTTGTTTTTCTATTTCTTTTTCTTTTCTCTTTCTTTTTTTTATAACACACCTCCATGATAGCCACTCTTTTTCATAACAAATTCAAGTACCAATACACTCTAAGGCATCACTCTCACCCAATTTCCTCTTATTTTGTCACATGACTTTACAACTTAAAGAACTTAGAAATTTGGATCAAATTATGGTCTTGAAAAAATGGATTAGGCTTACATATGAGGCTGTCAAAGAAAATGGCTTAAAGGATCAAAGGGGTTGACTAGGATAAAGTCCACGGGTAGGTAAAACGAAGGTAAACAAGTATCGGTTGCCAAAGAAATGCCTAAATCATATCCTAAACTCACACTCTTTATTTCGCTTTACACACACACCAGGCAAGTTCTAGCATCAGTCACAAGCACAGAATATACTATCATCTCACACACACAAGGCACATGGTTAACTTTATTGGGAGCAGTATAGACTCTTGACCCAACAGATGAATGAATTAAACCATATAATTATCACACAGTGAGTCACACTTAGAGCCTAAGTGTCTCAATGGTAATGATTCTAGCACAAACTCTTGTCATAACACCATGCCGCCTATCAGAACAATTTCATGCATCAAAATAAAAAAATCTATGACTACTAACTAAATCAAACAACCAAACATAAATAACATAAATAAATGCAAATACAGATAAAGAAGTATAGCATGCAAATACCAGCACCCCACACTTAGACGGGACACACTACCCTCAGTGAAAAATAAATAAGAAGAACCTGATTAGTCGGACTCATCCTCTATGTCTGGGGTCATACCCCCTGCATCGGAATCGTTATCAGAGTCGTCGTCATCAGAGTTCTCTTCCACGTCAGAGTCTGGCATTCATCGATCATCATCGGTTGACATGTCATCATTAAGAGGTTCCTCAAAATATACACCTTCTCCACACATCGCCCTCGCATGCTCATTCATTGGGTAGTCATAATCCAACTGTTGGAGCTCTGCAGCAGTTGGAACACGACCCCCGCTCATCATGGTAAACTTCATCATGCCATATAAATGGCGGGAGAAGCTTTCATCGCGAGCATGCCTTTCTGAAGTGGTAAGGTTGACTCCATGAGTGGTTTCAGCATCTTTAACCTTCGCGAGGTCAACCTTATTTATGTTATGTGGGAGTTTGTGATCAGCCGGTTCCTCTTCGATGTCTTTTTTCCTTAGTATTGCAGTCAACAGGTTGCCAAAACTGAAGTGGGACCTCTTGTGTAGCCTAGCTTTCCGCATTGTGGAACGAATAATTGCCCCGACATTGATAGGGACATTCGTCATCAATGCGTATACCAAGCACACTCTATATATTTTTATCTTGGTGTATTGAGTCCCTGGAATTAGGCAAGATTTTACTATACACAACCATATCCTTGCTTCCCTATTCAAAGGAGCATATGGGAAGGTGTTGTGTCGACCAGTGTCCTTGTGTCTATTCCAGCGTGCCATGGATCTTGTTCCACAGAGTGTGTGTCGAATAGCTCTATATGGAGGTCTCCTGTACAACTCCTTGAATGGTGATGGATCGATTGAAGGCAAGCCAAGAAAGGAGTTGAAGAAATCCGCATTGAGTTGTAAAACTTGGCCCCAAATCTTGACCTCGCTTCCTGTGGTTTTCGGTGACCAGTTGGCATAGAATTCTCTTGTTAAATCGAGATTGCATTCTCCCATGTCTCGGAAGATGAAATCCAGATGTAATGCCATGATCTTGGCCAACATGCGCGGTTCTTTCTTTGCTAGGCTTTCCTTGTTTATCAAGTCCACATGAACATATTTTCTTTCTTTGTTGTTCCTATACCATTCCTTTGCTTCCTCCTCAAGAACCCATTTTATTCCGAATATGTGGCGTGGTAATTGCATCGAGGATGATTCTCCTTGCTCTTTTCGGCCTCTTTTCTTGCCTTTTTGTGAAGTGGTAGCCTTATCTATGACTTGTCTTGCTTTGGGTGCCATTGTACCTGAGACTAGAATAATGTTCATGTTAGCATCATCTCGATGGATACAATCTATAAATGAGCAGTAGGGGCACCACCCCACACTTAGTTTGTTGGTATAGACTAGTGAAGTGAAAGTGGTCGACTAGTCAGACTTCATCGACATACGTTTTAGGTGCTATATTCCAACAATAAAATCAGAGCAGTCATACTTCTTGTAATCTTGGCAATACTTTCATGTTTGATATATCATGACTACTACATAGGGATTGAATCAAGGTATAGTATCTAAATAATCACAACCTCCTATGTCGGTAGGCAACTATAATTCTTATCCCGATGAACAAGTCATTCCAACATGTAAGTATTCAAGTGACAAGATTATGCAATTTTTGTGACCATATTAATTCCGCAAAAGTATGACAGTGCATCAAAATCAAATACAAGTTGGGAACAAGTTAAGATGATTCTTACGTATACGTTCACTCACTTGGTTGTATCACAACAATTCAATCACATTCAAATCACCAATACTACTTTAAGATTTAACAATTCATAATAGGAGTAGTAATGTATTACTTACAGAATGTAAATGAAGAACAAAGTAGTACTTACTTGATTGATGCCTTTGGATGATGTTCTTGTGAAGAAAAAGAGCAAATGGAAATTTTTTGAGAGGATTTGGAGACAATAGGCGGCGCCTAGGTTAGGTTTCCAATGTGTTTTTGGTTCAAGACTAAGTCTCATATTTATAGGAGAAGGTTGGGTCGGGTTTTGACCCATTTAAAATTGGATTTGGAGACAAGAAGTGACCATAGGCGACGCCTTTTGCTTTGCCTATGCTTGGCATAGGCGGCGCCTTTTGCATAGCATTGTTGAGTGGAGTGATAACGCTCAATCTATTTGGGGAGTGATAACGCTCAATCTACAGCTCTCGTAGGAGTGTAAAGCGGTCGTTTGTCAAATATAGAACCCAACTGGGTTGGGTATCGATCCCACAGGGAATAGCTTGGTCAGCAAGTAAGCGAAGATTACTAGACTTTTAGTGAAAGTCTCGAAAAAGGGGGGAGTATTGTTGTGCAAGTAATGTAACCAAATAGTAGAAAAAAAACGGAAATAGCAAAGTAAAAAGAAAGAATGTTTAGTAAGATGTAAACGATGAGAATTGAGAAGTTGGGGTTATGTCCACCTTATGAGTTGTACGTCTCTATTGGCTATGAGTTATGCGGAGTTCAGACATGCATGTGCTTATAGAGAATTGTATTCGATGGTAAATCCAAGCGTCTTTCGACCTGAACAAGGACTATTTCACTTTAACTCTTTAGAGCTTAAAGCGTATCTAACGGTACAAATTCTCCAAGAGGTTAATCCAGTTACGGCACTAACTTTTTAATAGGGGATGGGACCCTATTACCTTGACATTATCTCTTTTCCAGACATATAACCTTTCTTTCAAACAAGTTAATGCTATACTAGCGTATTCTATGCGTTTGCAACCACAAAGAATTTAGATTAAGATGAAGAGAATAATAATATAAGCAATATACGTGTCACGAATTCACAAACTCATAGCAATAGATAGTATCTCATATGGCTTCCATAACCCCAACAGAGAAGTTTAGTTACCCATGAGTGTGAAGGAAATCACAATAGACATTGTTATTATACCACAATAAATATTTCGTGTAGCAAAGTATGGTAGGCGTTAGGCGTGAATTCCTTGCAAAGTAACGTTTCTCTTGTTGCGGAAATTAAGAATTGATTAGATGAATAGAAGAAGAATAAAAAGTAGAATTAATAGAAAAGGTCTTGCGGAAGTAGAATAAGAATTGAAAAGTAGAATTAGAATTGTAATTCGAAGTATTAAAATCTCTAGCAAAATAGGGTATTTATAATACCCATATCCTATTCCTACTAAGATAATGAATTACTTAACCCATCCTACTAGGTTAAGGTATCATTATCCTAATCCTAATAAGTTACTGCTAGTCCCCAAAGTCTTCAGAATTGTTGTTTTCGCCCGGGACAGATTTTCCATGCGCCACTTTTGGTCCTTGGCGTCCAAGATTTGGTTTCCTCCTTTCGTGAAGCTTTCTTTGGCATTAAGTTATCCATAAAATGCTGAATTTTGCATCATTTATACCTGAAAACTTGCTAATCATGTTCGTTAGCTCACTTACAGGAAAAAGGACTAAAAGTGCATGAATTATATAATTTGTCCTCAAAACATGGCTAAAATATGGGTAAAATATAGCACTATAGGCGTGTAAATTCGCCTATCATCAGGGAGGTGATACTGTGGCTCAATGGGCTGACTCCCAACTCTATCACCAACTGGAGGCAATTTAAAGAGGATTTCCTAGAAAGGTTTTTTCCACTATCCAGGAGGGTACAGTTGAGGGTTGAAGTTAGTAACTTCCGATAGCTTCCCACTGAAGCTCTTCATGAGACCTGGGAGAGGTTTAAAAAAAAGCTGATGCAATGCCTGAACTATAACATGACAAATATTCATTTAATAGAGACTCTTTATCAGGCTTTGAACTCTATTATGAAGCCAGTCATGGATAATAATGTAGGAGGGTCGTTTGTTGACCTTACTTTTATAGAGGCTTTGGAAATGCTTGATTGGATGACCAAACAGAGTAGATCTTGGTATACCAGGGATTCTGTGGTAGCAAGACCTACTGTGTCTGGTGGTATGACTGCAGAGCAATGCAAAAAGGAGAAAGAACATGACCAAGACATGGAACACTTGAAGACACAGATGGACTTGCTGACTAAGCATCTATTATCTGGAAAAACGGTGAAGGTAAAAACTGTTGCATCCCAGGAAAGAGCTGACTCTGATTTGGAAGAAGAGGTGAACTATCTAAATAATCAGGGGGGTTTCTGAGGCAATAACCAAGGAAATCAAGGTCGGAACTATTACGACAAGGCTGGTTACAAGGATAGAGATCAAGGGAACTGGAAGAGCAAAAATGATAGGAGTGGACTATATGTACCTCTTGGAAGTAGAGATAACGCTGCAACTAGCTCGAGCAAAATGTCCATGGAGGACATAATGGAGAAATTATTAAAAGGGATTGAGACTACCAACTCTAGGGTGACTACTATGAAGAGTGATTTGTCTTCTATGAGTCAGTTGGTAAGCTCACACTCTATTTCTATCAAATAGTTGGAGAAGCAAATGAGCCAACTCTTAGCAGTATTGAATCAGAGGAAGAGCGAAACTTTTCCAAGTGATACAGTTCAGAACCCTCAAAATAATAGCTCTTACATGGCAATCAACATATGGAGTGGTAAGGTATTACCAGGCCCTTCTATGGGAAAAGCTTTCATTGAAGAGGTGATAAAAAAAGATGTCGAGCTTAAAGAAAGTTATCCTGTAGAGTTCGAGAAGCAGGATGACATTGATGTTCCTTCTAATCATCAACTGGTTGATGGATTGGAAAAAGGGAAAGACAAGGAAAAGGATGCAGTGGTGACCTCTCTACCAAAACCACCGCCTCTCTTTCCTCATAGATTGAAGAAAAAGGCCGAAAATATAAAGTTTGGCAAATTTATGGCCATGGTTAAGCAGTTGACGATCAATTTGCCATTGATGGAGGCATTGGAACAAATGTTCGGGTATGCAAAGTTCATGAAAGACCTTGTCACGAAGAAGAGGACGGTTAGCTATGAGCCGGTGGATAATCTCCATCATTGTGGTACTATTTCCACAAGGTATTTAGTGCAGAAGAAGGCAGACCCGGGAGCATTTACCATACCATGCACTATTGGGTCTATTGATTTTGCAAAAGCTCTATGTGATTTGGGAAAAAATATAAACTTATTGCCACTTGCTGTGTATAAAAAATTAGGTTTGGGGGATCCTACTCCCACAAATATGAGGCTAGTTATGGTGGATAGGTCTGTGAAGTGCCTGTGGGGATTCTACATAACTTATTAGTAATGGTGGCCAGTTTCATACTTCTGACTGATTTTGTCATTCTCGATTGCGAGGTGGATTTCGAGGTGCCCATAATCTTGGGTCGACCTTTCTTCACAATCGGGAGTGTACTTATTGATTTAAGGGTAAATGAGCTACTATTTAGGCTAAATAATAAGGTAGTTCGATTTGATGTATGCCAGTCCATGAAACAGCATAAAGATATGAGCGTATTCTCTATTGTGGATATCTATTATGAGGAGGAGAAGGAAGTGCCT
Organism: Capsicum pubescens; assembly: GCA_030864215.1. NCBI lineage: Eukaryota > Viridiplantae > Streptophyta > Magnoliopsida > Solanales > Solanaceae > Capsicum > Capsicum pubescens. The sequence goes on along the minus strand of CM061540.1, from coordinate 248,419,064 downwards.
ATAGAATTTATTTTTTTATGGAGACTTTAGCCACTGTATTGATAAATTTTGACCATGACAGTATCGAACATTATGAGGAGACTGTGTGTGCCTTAATAGGCATAGGGTCTTATTCTTATGCACCCAGGAAGTTGTATTTGGACTTGAAAAATTGTCCAAGTCCACCTGCTAATCCTTCTATAGAAGAGCCACCACCTTGGAGTTGAAAGAGTTGCCCGGCCATTTGAGGTATGTGTTCTTAGGCAGTGGGAATACACTACCTATTATTATTATGGCTAACCTGGGTGAGCAACAGGTGGAAGCCCTCACCTCTGTTCTTAAGAGATATAAGAAGGCTATTAGTTGGACAATTGTAGATATCATCGGCATTCCCTCTGGTATATGTACATATAAGATTCAGCTAGAGAAGGATTGTGTCCCGACTATTGAGCACCAACATCGTCTAAACCCACCTATGCAAGAGGTGGTGAAGAAGGAAATCATCAAGTGGCTAGATACAGGGGTGGTGTACCCCATTTCAGATAGTAAGTGGGTGAGTCCTTTTCATTGTGTGCCCAAGAAAGGGGGCATGAAAGTTGTGGCTAATGAGAAAAATGAGTTGATCCCACTCAGGCCTGTTACTGGGTGGAGGGTGTGTATGGATTACAGAAAACTCAACTCGTGGACACTGAAGGACTACTTCCCAATGCCTTTCATGGATCAGATACTTGATCGACTAGCGGTAAGGGGTTGGTACTTTTTCTTAGATGGGTATTCTGGATACAACCATATTTTTATTGCTCCTGAAGATTAGGAAAAGATGACATTCACGTGGCCATATGGTACCTTTGCTTTTAAGCGGATGCCTTTCAGTTTGTGTAATGCACCCTCCACTTTTCAGCGGTGTATGATTTTAATATTTTTTGATATGGTTGAAGACACCTTGGAGGTGTTTATGGATGATTTATTAGTGGTCGGTGATTCTTTTGAGCTTTGCTTGCTGAATCTTAGTCGGGCGTTGCAGCGGTGTAAAGAGTTCAACCTTGTCCTTAACTGGGAAAAATGCCACTTCATGGTGAAGGAAGGCATTATTCTTGGTTACAAAATTTTGGCTAAAGTCATTGAGGTTGATAAGGCAAAGGTTGAAGTGATTGAGAAACTGCCTCCCCCTATCTCAGTCAAAAGGATACGTAGCTTTCACAGTCATGCAGGGTTTTACCGTAGATTCATAAAGGATTTCTCAAAAATTGCAAACACGCTTTGAAAAATTTTGGAGAAGGAGGCTAAGTTCACTTTTGATGATGATTGCAGTAAGGCAGTTGAATGTCTTAAACTAAAATTTGTGGAAGCCCCAATTATTATTGATCCTGATTGGATGAATCCATTTGAGGTTATGTGTATGCCAGTGGAGTGGCACTTTGAGCCGTTCTTGTCCAAAAGAAAGAGAAACTGTTCCATCCGATATATTATTCAATCAAGGCCTTGAATGGGGCCTAAAAAAATTATAACGTGACTGAGCAGGAACTTCTAGCAGTTGTGTATGCTTTTGAGAAATTTCGAGCATATTTGTTGGGTACCAAGGTAGTGGTGCACAATGATCACTCTTCCTTGAGGTACTTAATGGCGAAGAAGGACTCTAAGCCAAGGTTGATCCGGTGGGTATTTCTACTTCAAGAATTTGACTTCGAAGTCAACGATCAAAAGGGATGTGAGAATCAGGTAGCGGACCACCTATCCAGACTTGAAGGAGAGTAAGCAGTCAAGGATGAGCTAGATATTGATGATTCCTTTCCAAATGAAAAAATATTGGCTGCAGTGCTAAAAAAGTACCTTGGTATGCTGACTTCGCGAACTATGTGGTAAGCAAAGTGATGCCGGAGAATCTTTCCTTTCATCAAAAGAAAAAATTTCTGCATGATGTGACACATTATTTCTGGGATGAGCCGTATCTGTTTCGGTACTGTATGGATGGTATTACTAGGCGGTGCATCCCAGAAGTAGATATGTTGAGTATACTGGAAGCGAGTCATGCTTTCCCTATTGGAGGTCACCATGCAGGTGATAGGACTACAAGAAAAGTACTTCAAAGTGGCTACTATTGTCCCTCCTTTTTCAAAGATGCCTACGAGTTCGTGAAGAGATGTGACAAATGTCAAAGGCAAGGGTCCATCTCAAAGCACCATGAGATGCCAATGTCTAAAATACTGGAGGTAGAATTATTTATGTCTGGGGCATTAATTTCATGGGGCCCTTCGTGAGCTCATTTGGGATGAAGTACATATTAGTTGTTGTTGACTACATGTCAAAATGGGTCAAGGCAGTGGCTCTGGCAGAAAATAAAGGAAATCGGGTTGTTACCTTATTAAAGAGAAATATCTTCTCTCGCTTTGGGGTACCACGTACCATCATAAGCGATGGAGGATCATACTTTTACAACAAGATGTTCAGAGCCGCCTTGGGAAAATATAAAGTCAAGCAGCATAAGGTGGCTACCCCATACCACCCACAGGCCAGTGGGCAGGTGGAAATCTCTAATCGGGAAATCAAAGCTATCCTTGCCAAGACTGTAAATGCTAGAAGGAAATATTGGTCTAATAAGCTGGACGATGCCTTATGGGCATATAGAACAACTTTCAATACACCGATTGGCATGTCACTAAACCAATTGGTTTATGGCAAGGCATGTCATTTGCCTATTGAGCTGGAGCAAAAAGCACTGTAGGCACTAAAGCGGCTTAATTTGAACTGGAATAAGGAAGCAGATATGAGACTGGGGCAGCTGAATGAGATGGATGAGTTCCATCTCAAAGCTTTTGAAAGAGCTAACTTGTACAAAGAATGAATGAAGAAGTAACATGACCGCAGAATTGAAAAGTGGGATTTTTAGAAATGTGACTTGGTGCTCTTCTTCAACTCTCGACTCAAGATTTTTCCAGGTAAGCTCAAATCCAAATGGTCTGGCCCATTTAAAGTTAACCAAGTCTACTCATCTGGAGTAGTGGAACTCGAAAATAAAGATGGAAGTGTCTTCAAGGTTAACATGCAGCATGTGAAACTGTATATCAATCCAATAGACTCGATAAAGAGCATTGCCACAGTCTATCTCGATGAAGTCTGAGTAATCGAGATAACTGAGTCATGCCGCAATAATAAATCAGGTGCTAGTGGGAGGCAACCCACAATGTGTAGTGTAAAGCATTAGTTTAAGTGATTTTCTTATTTTGCGCAAGCTGAAGGCTCTGTGTAAGTGTGCAGATCTGACAATGCAGGAAAACAGAAGCTGAAAGAGGTTGAGGTGATCGACGGATTACCTAACGGACCGTCGCGAGAATCGTCGTAACAAAGTCCAGAAACTAGGTTGTTGGAAAAGTAGGTATGGGTCGGCCGATGGACCGTCGCAAGTATGATGGATCTTCAGCCTAACCATCGCCAATGAGTCATAAGGTATGTCACTGGAAAAGGAGAAACGGGTCACCCGATGGACCGTCGCTTAAACCGTCACACTTAAACCTAGTTTAATGGGTCGAGTCGGATCAAATTAAATTGTCGAATATTTTATTCTTATCCGACCCAAACATTTTTAAAGGGATAATTCAAAGTGGTTAAGTAAAGCCCCAACTATTTAAGTTCCTGAGACTATTTAGTTACCATGCATTCAACGTATCTGAGAATTTTCATTTTCTTCTTAAACTTCTCCTCTTCCCTTTCCCATCTATTTAAACTTTATCTCTTCTTTGTTTCTCTCCATTCAAGCAAAGAAAATTTGTTCACAAAAGTAAAGTTCCATCTTATGTCCTGTGTTTAGTGTGAAAGTCAGAATAGTGATCAAGTACTGCAATACTAAGGTATGATCTCTTTATCACTTTCTATTTTATTCAACACTAAGAACAAAGAAAACATGTGAAGGCATAATGTTGAAACAATTCTCTTTAAACTTGATTGATTCTTTGTGGGTCTGAACTAAGTCGAAACTTGACAAACACTGTCTTGGGTGAAGTATGAGTAGCCCATGAACCAAAAATGGCAAAAGTAGTGATGTATTATTGATGAAAATGCCATGAAAATCGTTTTTAATTAAAGTGTACGCAAGGTATTCGACAAAATGCCAAAATGAGGTCTGAATTTGAAAATTACAGGCAACGGCTTGTGCGACGGACCGTCGAACACCCAATGACCCATTACCTTAAGTCGTCGCAGAGTGCCCAAACTTGAAGTCACGGGAATTTACCCAACGGTTGGGGTCGGTGAACCGTCGCAGACCCGACGGACCATCGCCCTACCCATCGCTGGTTGAAAACTTTTCTATCTTCTGGTTTGAGTTTGTAAGATGATAAATGTATTGCCTGCAGGTGATATGACAAAAAAACTACCATTAACCAGCGGCAGGGGTAGAGGCCAAAGGGCCAGGCCAAAACCATCATAGGATTCGGATGCACCGGCTCACAACACCCAACAAAGATGCTAGGTAGTTTCTTTATCCTCCCAGTTTGAAGAGGAGGGTGATAGTAGTAGGAGCAGTAGCTCGACCTCAAGCCCAGGTGAGAAAGGGGTTAAAACATCTAACCCCATCCAAGTAGACATTTCAGAATAAGAGGACCCAAACTTGGTTCGACGTAAGGACCCATAACTGTGGGAAGCTATCAGGTGGAGGTTGAAGGTGCTCGAAAACACATCTACAAAGGGCTTGAGAAAGCTGATAGGTTGAAGTCAAGAGTCCTATTTTCAAAGAATATCAGATTGTGACTACAACTCTGCACGAGTATCCAGAACTTGAGCGCTGATTCAATGAATATGAGTTGGCATGGATGAGTTGACCACTCAGATCATATCAACCGAATCTCTTTCATGAAATTTTTGCCAAGTACTTGGCATTGCTGGAGAAAGACTGTCCATCAGGTGCATCAGTCAGCGACATGAACAATCTAGACACTGTTCTTGTGCGGGGAGTCAACATAGATATCTTGAAGCGTACACTAAATAGGTTCTTGTTCGGTCCCGAATATCAGATACCGGGTGCAATACCAAATTTGGAGAATTGATTGTTCACGGCAAGCAACCAAAGGCCTTGGCTGGTCAGAATATTGACATAAGAAGGTAAGCTTGCGTGGTTACACAACCCACGTGAAAGGATATCTAAGTCCTCCATAAGCTTTAGGGCCAAGTTCTGGTGGGAAATTGTGAGGCTGAGGCTAATGCCGACATGCGATGATGACTATTTAGAAATCAACAGAGTTGTGATTGTTGCTGTATTGATTGTGGATTGATGCCATATTATTGCCGATGAATTTTTTACTCACGCTCACAAAACTACCACTGCACTGCCATTTCTATGTCTGATTACTAAGTTGTGCAGGCAGGCGAATGTCCCTTTAATTGGTGAAATTTATAATGAGGTTGGGAAATGCATAAACAAGATATGGAGAAGACAAGGGATGTTGCAAGGTAAGATATGAGAGTCAACAGACCTCCAGCTCATCAGAATCAGTCGACACTAGTTCCTGAAATATCTGAGGTTCCTTCAGGTATGCCATTACCTCTAACTATGTATATGCCTCCTACCACATCTGAAGGTATAGCTTCGATGCCTACGAGTGGTTCTGGAGACTCTGCATCAGTCCTTCCCCAATATTCTAAATACAGGCTGAACTAAAAGAACTTTGTGAAGGCGGTCCGAGGCCAAAAAAGGTTTGAGAAATAGTTAGCTATATGGGGGGAGGCAGATTTCAAACCCTTTATTGAAAGAATTGTAGAGGCAGCAGTATGTCCGTTTAGGAACATTCAGCTAAGAATAGATGATATGGAGGAGTGAATCAATAATAAGTTGGATGCCATGTCCATTCAAGATTTTGCTAAGTTCATGGTGGAGTTTAGACAAGCTCAGGCAGATATAGAAGAACTAAAATGACAGCTGCAGTAGTCCATTTTTGATCCATCCCAGCTTATAGGTGATGAGAACGAAGGTCTTGTTGACCTAATGGGGAGACCGATAAAAGATAAAGGTGAAAAAGCAGCATAGACAGATGAAAAGTAGAGAAAGCCACAAAGAAAGCAACTAAGAAAAGGAAACTTGCATCCATGACGCCGAAAGAGAGAGAGGAATATGATGTGCAAAAAACACTTACGAGATTGAAGAGATCAGAAAAAAGTGAAGGGAGAGACTGCAGGATAAAGCTGCTGGTGTTTCCACCAGTTTGGCCCCAGCTCGGAGGCTAATTTTTGATCCTATTCACCGTGAGATCCCTTTAATTTTGGAGGATGTTGATGTGAGGAACTCTACCACCATAGGGGACAATGTTGTTGAAGACGAGACCAGAGTAGCCTCAGACTATTTGACTGATGCCTCATCTGACTGAGAGGCTGTACAAGTATTTTCCTCCCTTGTTCTTACTTTGCATGCACTGAGGACATTGTATTATTTTGAGGGGGGTGATACTTGTACCCTGGGGTTTTTTGTTGCCAATGTTCTTTTCCCTCATGTTTATCTTGGAGAACCGCTATATTTTGTTTGCATTTTTATTTTTATGTGATGTGCTATAAATATCGTTAAGTAATTATTTAGATAAGTAATTTTATGTTCTGTTGGCATCATTTTGTATATATGGATGATAAGTGATGTTGGCAAAGTATTGGCAAAGTATTTTGAATTTTTGTATAATTATTTCTTCTTACCATGTGGTAAAGTGTTGTGCAACTATTTGTGACTCTAAAATTAGCATTAGAATGTAGAGTGAGGCAAAGCATAACTATGAGATATGATTCCCAAGAGTTAGTAGGATAGGAATTAACTCAGTGCATGTGTGTGTGAGTATTTGCGTAGTTCTTGCATACGTTTTACACCTAGAACTTGCCCGGTTCATTGGATGCTGTCGATTGTTCGACCCAATAAGATGGGATAGTACGCCTCATTGTTTTGTTAGTCCACTTATCCAAAATAATGACCCACCAAAAATATTTTTGTTTCTTTGTAAACCCAGTTGAGCCTTATTAGTGTTCTGTCCAAATAAGTTTGATTCACTCTCTAGAAGGTGTTAACACTTAGCTTTGGCCCTGGTCTAATTTTGGATATTGTGCACTTCAACTCAGGCAAATTGCCTAAGTTGAGGGTGGCTAATGTTGGATTGTTAGCAGCCTAGGAGGGCGAGCTGAAGTTGGTTTAAGAAATAGCATCCGACCCTGGTCTAGTTAGAAGTCTAAGTAGATATTGTGTACCTCAACTGACTGCATCAACTTAAGTTGAGGGTGGCTGATACTGTTGTTCTTTGATTAAAAACAAGGGTTATGGAAAGGGCAAGGATGGATAATAAAGGTTATGAATGAGCGAAAAGATCTATAATCTTGGTGAGTAGCCACCAATAAGGGTAAAGAGAGTGAAGTTTCTTTAAGTCACTTGTCTAAATGATCAGCCTTCACCGAGACAAAAACCTCATTGCAACCCTTAGCAAGTCCTGCTTGATCTTGGCGAGTCAATCACGAGAGAACATTAGATGATTAGGGCAAGCTTATGGGTGTGCACTATGTTTGTAACTTCTTTTCTGAGAATGAGAGTCTTAGTCTCGTCCACGATTTGATTGTAAAATATGAGGTAGACTTCTTTGATTGTTAGGGCATATTGAGTTATACCTGGTCTACTTATTTCTTTGGGGTATTTTATCTGTGGATGTGAATATGCTGATAAGTAGTGAATGCCAGTAGTAGATCCATATGTGTTGAGATCACATAGCCAAATGGGCAGTTGAATAATTATGTAATTGTGTTGGTTTGACTGTGAATTTCCTATCATGAAGTTGTTCATATGTGCATCTTGGTATTGAGTTGATTGAGGACAAGCAATTGCTTTAAGTTGAGGGTATTGATGTTCTGGATTTTGACGGAATATTTTAAGCCTTTCTCTTAGGATAATTGTGTGTTTTCGAGCAACTATTATCATATTTAACATTGGGTTTTAGTGTTTTCAGGACAAGGACTGAACGTGAAAAATAACTTGGAAAAATTGGGCAAAGCAACAAAAAAATGACTAGCGACGGTCCAGGCGACGGACCATCGACCTAGACCATCGCCAAGAAACAGAATGTTATGCCATTGGAAGTCTCGCAATGGTCCAGGTGACGGACCGTCGCCCGATTCGTCGAGCATGAAGTGGCAATTCTGAATTTTAATTTTAAAACCACAATCCTGGAATCATATAAATACTAAGTATAAGGTTTTATTTCAGGACTTTTGATAGTAGTATCATACTTTTCTCCTCTATTGAGAGCTTTGTAACATTATTCTTGAAGATTGGAAGCGAAAACTTGAAATCTGACTATTATTTATATACTTTTCCATTGAAGACTGAGAGAACAATATTGTAATTTTTATAAGTACTCCTTTGAATTTATTTATGAATATCATTATGTTTTTGATATCTTATATGGAAATGAGTGGCTAAGCTTCCATAACTGGGGTTATGGGAGCCTTGATGTAGAGAGTTGATTGGGGTTGTGAATTTATCTGATTTCTAACGCTTGTCTAAATTGTATGAACCTCTCTTCATTATAATGACATCTCTTGGTTGAAAACTTGAGAAGCGAGCCCATGAACACCACTTTTTTGAACAGGAAAGTGGATGTTGGGAAAAGAGATGCTTTACATGAAATCCATAGATTTACCCTTTGGGTTAAGGGTTAATGCCCTAATAGGATCAACCCTCATGAGAATTTTATTGAATAATGTTTGAATACTTTAAGTTTGAAAGAAGTAAAGGGTAAAATATCCATTAGTTTGAGAAACAAGTGGGTAAATCCTTAGAATTCAATACTTTTTGCAATTGAAATCATAAGTTAGAAATTGCCCACAGATTCACAACCCTAACTGCTTGAACGTCTTGGTGAGCATAACCCTAGTTATGTTACTCTCATTGAAGTTATATTTGCATTAAATCTTAGTAGCTGGACCTCAGTGTGATACAAGAGTGAAAGAATAGTACTAACATATTAAAACCCCTTTATCCCGGAACCTTAGATCAACAGTCCATTAAAAATTAACTTACTTAGTTGTACGAGTATTCCCTGTGGGATTCGATCCCAACCTTCATTGTGTTCTATATTTGACAACGACCGCTTACACTTTCATAAGAAAGTTGTAATTTGGCCATATCACCACCAAACCGAGCTAACATTATTTGTCCTTCTATTTCTAAGGACATTTGTGCAGGTACCAACATGGAAAGCGAAGGAGAGCAATTCCAAAGTAAAGATGCTGCCCAAGATTGTGGAGGACCTTCACAACACGGAAAAGGAGAGTCTACTCAAGAACTTCAAGGTAAAATAGCTAACTCTTACACTTTTGTGCATGTGAATGATAATTGTGTGGCTAGTAGCCCATTGAGTGTGAGTAGTAGCTTACTTACTTGTGAATCTAATGATTCTTTAACTCTTGTTGATAATTTACATGTTATGAGTGTGGATACACTAGTTGATCCTATTGATGACCAAATTGACTCTTCTTGTAAGATCAATTTATGTCCACCTAGTGTTGAAGCCTATATGTTGAACGGAAGTACATCGTCTTGTGTAATTGGTGTTGATCAACTTATTTGTGAAAATTATCCAATACTTGAGTATGCGTGTGATGTGATTAATGGAACTCAAGTGAGTGAAGTACTTGAAAATGTTGGTTGACAAAAGGGGAGTGAACCCGAGAGCTATTCTTGGGACAATCTTGTGCTTGAAATCGCTTTGAAACTTGATATTGATCTCTTAGAGAGTGAGGAACTTGCTTGTTCCAAATCTGCCCGTGGGTTGGATCATGCACTTTTTAGGTATAATGTCTTGTTTGAAGATGATATAAAGACTCCTAATGAGCCTAGTGTTGAAAAAGATGGTACAGCTTACCTTGGAGGCTATAGCCTATATGCTAACCTACTATGGTGTGACAACATTCCTTCTAATGATGGAAATCTCTTCTTGGAAGATGAGAGTACTCTTAAGGGTAAGGAATGTGTAGTCTTGGAAGCTACTCCTTCTTCTACTTTATGTGATTTTATTGTTGAGAGTACTCATGGTGATGCATGGGAAACTAGTAGTAAATACACACATAAGGGCACCTTAGTATAAGTCAACTTGAGTAATACCTTTCTCTACTCTCTATTTGCTTTGGAAGATGTGTATGCTATTGTAGAGAGTATACCATTTAGTTTGGGTGGAAACTACGGGAAAGGGAAGTGTTGTCTAGACCTGTGTCTATGGACAATCTTCCCGTTTGACCCCGGTGCCAAATATAGAAATAGTGATGTTGGTGCACCCAACTTGTTGCTTGGTCTACATGACAAGCAAAGTACCACTCTTAGTGAATCCCATAACCAAATCCTTTGTACATATTTCCTTCCATTTTTAATATTCTCTTCAAAGGATGTTTGGTTATACTTTAAGTATGTACCACCTTGGCGTGATGATGTTTATTATTGTGCTAACCCTAACCCTCATGCCATAAGGATGTTGTGTTTGTTTGTCCTTTCTCTAGTTTTGCAAGGTACAAATTCGAGGTCGAATCATTTTCAAGAAGGGGAGGATGATACAAGTTAAATAGTTGACTTACCTTTCGGTGACATTATTCAAAGTCACTGTGTGAAGAATCAAGCTTTGGTCGCATGGAGGGCACGAGATCATACTTGGAGGGGTCAGCATGCCAATAAATAAACCCGTGCATAGAAGATTTCTTGGAGCCTTGTAGACTTGAGGACTCCAGGGTTTGGACCACATTTGATGGTTCATGGTTTCGGTTCACTTTATTAATGGTATTTTGGTAACTTAGCCTTGTCCATTTGACACTCCATGGCCGCCCCTCCCCCATTAAGGGCATTGGAGTTATTTTGTCACTCATTATGTAATAAGGCTACATATAGTCTCTTTTAGGTCTTTGCTCTTTTGTTTATGAATGATGAATGTATGAAACATTGAAAATCCTCTCTCTTGAGAGTAAAACACCTTAGTGTACTTCTTAGTTAGGGCTTGGAAAAGCCACCTTAGTGTAGGGCTTGGAAAAGCTAGTATTGACCCTTGCTTGGAAATGGTAGATCTTGAGGTGAGTCGATTACCTTGGTGGTCACCGTAAGAGTGTGGTTTTGATTATTACATTCATTAGAGGTTAGTGTTGAAATACACTTGGTTCTTAATCTTGTAATAATCTTGGTCTCACTATCTATCCTTTACTTTCTTGTAATATTGTTGTGTTGTTCTTGTTGCCTACTCTCGGCCTTGTGGTGTTGTTGTAGCTGAAGTTCTTCTTCTTCTTCTTGTTATTCATTTTATGTGTTGTTATTCTAGTTTGGTTGGCTGGAAAATAGGTGTTAAACACCTTGTTATCACCTCTTTCTTGCTCTTATTGTGAATCCGAGAGTTGGTCTCCAATAGGTCGTCGAATTTTGTGATTTGTGGATTATTTAGAGTGTGATTTCTTGTATCCCTTGTCTTTCTCATATCATTGGGAGAGATCTTCAGATATACGAAGTGACCAATTTCAAACTCAAGATCTTTCCTTCTTATATCTGCATAAGATTTCTGTCGGCTCTGGGCTGCCTTAAGCCTCTCCCTAATCAATTGAACTTTCTCTAAGGCATCAAACACCAAGTCAGGCCCTACCAAAGAGGTTTCTCCTACTTCAAACCAACCAATCGGAGATCTACATCTCCTTCCATTTAGAGCCTCAAACGGAGCCATCTGAATACTGGAATGATAGCTGTTATTATATGCAAATTCAAGGCAAGTGATCATCCCAACTACCCTGAAAGTCGACTACACACGTTCTCAACATATCCTCAAGGATCTGAATGCTCCTTTCTGCTTGACTATCTATCTGAGGGTAGAAGGTTGTACTGAGGTAAACTTGGGTACCAAGACCCTTCTATAAAGCTTTCCAAAAGTGAGAGGTAAACTGAATACCTCTATCTGAGATGATAGATAATAGAACATCGTGTAACCAGACCAACTCTCTGAGATAGAGCTTGGCATAGTCCTTGACTGAATAAGAAGTATGGACTGGCAAGAAATGGGCTGATTTGGTCATCCTATCCACAATGAGTCCTCGACTGAATAAGAAGTATGGATTGGCAAGAAATGGGCTGATTTGGTCATCCTGTCCATAATGACCCAAATCAAATCATGCTAATGACGGGTACAAGGCAAACCTGTCACAAAATCCACGTTCACTTTCTCCCACTTCCAAGTGGGAATACTGAACTCCTGCATAGACCTACTTGGCTTCTAATGCTCAATCTTAACCTACTGACAAGTAGAGAACCTAGCTACAAACTCTGCGATATCTATTTTCATTCCACTCCACCAATAGATTGCCAGCAGATTGTGGTACATCTTCGTGGCCCCTGGATGAATAGAGTAACATGCACCATGTGCTTCTGCAAGAATTCACTATCTCAACTCATCAACACACGACACACACAATCTAACCTGGCAATGCAACACCCCATCTTCCCCTTAGGAGAAAACCTCTACTTTTTTATCTCTGACTGACTCCTTCAGTTTCACCAGACTAGGATCCCTATCCTGCTTTTCTTTCACTTCAACAATAAAAGAAGATTCAGAACTATTCTGAACCCAAACGCTACTCTAAGCCGAATCAACCAAACGAATACCTAACCTGGCAAGCTGATGAACTTCTCTAACTAACTTGTTCTTATCACCTTCAACATGAGCAATACTACCCATTGACAATCTACTTAGGGTATTTTCCACTACATTGGCCATGCCCGGGTGATATAAAACACTCATATCATAATCTTTTAACAATTCTAACTATCTCCTCTGACACAGATTAAAATCCTTCTACGAAAATAAATGCTACAAGCTTTTGTGATCTGTGAACGCATCAACATACACCCCATACAAATAGTGCCTCCAAATCCTTAAGGCAAACACAACAGCTGCTAACTCGAGATCATAGGTAGGGTAATTCTTTTGATGGGGCTTAAGTTGTATAGAGGCATAGGCTAAAACCTTACCCGTATACATCAAAACACATCCCAACCCAACTCTAAAAGCATCATAGAACACAACAAACCCATCTTAACCGTCTGGAAACATCAAAACTGGGGCTGTGGTGAGTCGAGTCTTCAACTCCTGAAATCTTCTCACAAAAATCCTTTAAAAAACCATCAGTAATAGCCAGCAAAACCTAAGAAACTCTTAATATCTGACGGAGAGATGGGTCTAGGACAATTTCCTACCGCCTTAGTCTTTTGAGGATTGACTCTAATTCCATCACCGAAAATAATATGGCCAAGGAAAGCTACTGATCTTAGCCAAAATTCACACTTAATGAATTTGGAAAATAACTGATGGGCTCTAAGAGTCTGCAATACTATTGTCAGGTGGTCTGCATGATTATTTTCGTTATTGTTGTAGACAATAATGCCATCAATGAAGACTATGATGAATATGTACAAGTACTGCTTGAACACTCGGTTCATCAAGTTCATGAAGCCTGCTGGAGCATTGGTGAGACCAAAGGACATGACTAAAAACTCAAAGTGACCATACCGAGTTCTAAAAACAATTTTTGGAATGTCATATTCTCTGACTCTGAGCTGATGATAGCCGGATCTAAGGTCTATCTTAGAAAAATAAATGGCACCCTAAATTTGGTCGAACAAGTCATTAATACTGGGAAGTGGGTATTTATTTTTGACTTTGACTTTGTTCAACTGGTGGTAATCAATACACATTTTCTTATGCACGAACAGAACTGGTGATCCCCATGGGGAGACACTGGGCCTAATGAATCCCTTATCTAGGAGATCTTTCAACTGTTCCTTCAACTCTTTGAGTTTGGATGGAGCCATTCTATATGGCAAAATAGAGATAGGCTGAGTATATGGAAGAAGGTCTATTCCAAAGTCAATTTCCCTTTTGGGAGAAACTCCGAGAAGATCTTTAGGGAACACATCTAGAAATTCCCTCACTACTAAAACTGACTCAAGGTTAGAAGTCTCAGAATTAGAGTCTTTGACTCGAACAAGATGATAAACTCTCTCCTTGGATATCATTTTCCTCACCCTAAGGTAAGAAACAATTTGACCCCTAAGAGCTGTAGTACTACCCCTTCATTCAATGTCTGGTTAATTTGGAACCTGAACTACTCTATTTTTGCAATCAACTGAAGCATAGCATGAGTGGATCCAATCCATGTCGAGAACAACGTCAAAATCCATCATCTCTAACTCCACAAGATCCACTGAAGTGACTTTCTAAGACACTGAAACTAGACAGTTCCTGTATACCCACCGGGATACAATAGAGACACCCACTAGGATAGACATTGAAAAGGGTTCTACTAAGGTTTTGAGACTGACTTCAAAATTGACGGTGATATACGAGGTTACAAAAGAAAGAGAAGCTCCAGGGTCTAATAAAGAATAAACATATAAATGAAAGACTTGAAACGTACCATTAACTACATCAGGAGAATTTTCCTAATCCTGCCAGGACTGAAGGGCATACAATCTATTTGGACACCGACCACTGGTAGCACTGGAAGTGACACCCTGCTGAGTTGGGCGATCGGACGGAACTGGGGGACGACTGGAATGACCCTGGTGATCACTCTTTGGATAATCCCTAACTCTGTGTCCTGGCTTTCCACACCAAAAACATACATCACTGCCGGCTCTATAAACACCCTGATGGTTTCTACCATATTTCTGGCAAAGAGGATTTGTACGACTACTGTTAACACTACCTTGGGACTTAGAGCCTGGTTCCCTATCCCGATTGTTGTTTCTAAATTTAGGTACTGGGGCACTAGCTGAAGATGGAGTTGGGATTGAAGATTTTTTATGGAACTGAGGACGGTTACCACCTTCTGACCTTAGCTGATTGAAATTAAAGCTACCCATTTTAGCCCTCATGTTCTTTCTCTCTCTCTCTCTCCTTAGTATTTTTCTCCTTAATCTGTTGAGCATGGACCATCAACCTAGATAAGTTCATCTTCTTAATTAGCATTGCAGTCCTACAATCTTTGATCATACCGTAAGATACACCAAACATGAACTTGCTCATCTTAGACCTGCTATCAGCTACCACATGAGGAGCATTCCTAGCTAATTAAGTAAACTTTAGGGAATACTCCTTCACACACATGTTGCCCTGCCTCAAGTTAATAAAATCTAACACCTTGGATTCTCTCAACTCCAATAGAAAGAACCTATCTAAGAAGGCAGTAGCAAACTCTTCCCATTCTATAGGCCCTGCATTTGCACCTTTATCTACCTTCCACTACTTAAACCATATAAGAGCCACATCTTGCAACTGATAGGAAGATAACTCAACACTCTTACTAGCAGTTATCCCCATAGTATATGTTACCTTCTGAACCATGTCTAAGAATTCCTATGGATCCTCTTCAGAATTAGATCCCAAAAATAGAGAAGGATTCATCCGGGTAAAGTCCCAAATCCTAGCTACGGCAGTATTGGCCACTGAGTTGGCCAGAACAGTGGATGACTGAGCATTCTGAGCTGCTACAGAGTGATCTAGAGTAGTGAATATAGCTATGAACTCTGCATGAGAAACATGCTCATTCAGGGGATCTTCCTAAATAGGCAGGGTGCTGGCTGGTTTACATTTCTTCTTCCGCTTATCTTTCTGGGAGGCATGTTATATAAACGGAAGGGGGAATAGATTAGACAGAGAGTTTAACCTGAGCATCATGCTCAGTCACTTGACATGAACACTGAAAGAAGGGAAATTTTTCCTAAAATACCTCGTAGCCTCTTGTCCATAAGTGTGGCGCGCTTCACGTCCATGCACAAGACTCTACTTGACGTGGCTTTCAGACTTCCTAGGATACTTTAAAACCTTAGGCTCTGATACCAAGTTTGTAATGCCCCAGGAGTACACCCTGGACACCACATGGTTCTTATGATCCCAAGAGCCTACAAACTAACCCATGAGACGGTACATGTTGTGAGAACTGAGTGAAACTGATAACAAAAGGTCATACATGGAATTTAACTAAGGAATTCCATAAGGTTTTAAGTAATAAATCTGATAAAATTTGTAAATAAAACTGATAATACTGATAAAACATCAGACAATGATAATAGAAACCTAAGAACTGACTAAATATCTGAAATATCCAAAAGCCTCTAAACTGACTGAATGAGAGTTGATGGGACATACCCCAACTAACTCCAACTAATTACTAAACTAAAAACGTGAAGATAAAAATAATTTGTCCTTAAAATATGAGGACTCACTACTGCTATGACTGATAATCTGGAAAGTCTATGCAAGATCTGGGAACTGAGTGTCCGAACCTATGATATGATACATCATAGCGCAAGAAAAGAGTATGTGATCAGTACTTTAAATGTACTGGCATGCTAAATGAGGTAGGCTGATATGCATGGTTTCGTGTAAAGGAGTAATAACTGACTGGATGTATAACATAATGTACTAAATAGAATCCATAAAATCTATAAATACTGAGAATGCATGACCAAGCATAAAATACAACAAAAACAACAACAAACCCAGTATATTCCCACATAGTAGGGTCTGGGGAGGGTAAAATGTACGCAGTCCATACCACTACCCCCGAAGGAGTAGAGAGGCTATTTTTGATAGACCCCTGACTCAAGACAAAAGATCGTAGACCAACAGTCGTGCAACATGATAAAGAAAAAAGAATCAACATCCACAAAAAATAAAGTATAATTAACCAAAAGGCAAGCAATATGCTAAAGTAACAAAAGAACTAACATTCACCAAAAAATAGTATAATTAATAACCCAGGGACCCCCTCCCCCATAACTGGAACTCCCAACCAAGCTATCCTTAAACCTCCTAACTACGAACTACGACTCGACCACCCACCTTAGCCTTCTAGTTTAATACTCTTCCTCCAAACCTTCCTATCTAGGGTCATGTCCTCATTAAGCTGTAACTGTTCCATGTCACATCTAATCACTCCTCGCTAGTACATTCTTGGTCTACCCCTACCCCGCTTAAAACCCTCCAAGGCCAACCTCTCACATCTATGGACTGGGGCATCCGTTCCCCTTCTCATCACGTGGCCAAACCATCTCAACCTCACTTTCCGCAACTTATCCTCCACCGAAACCACTCCCACCTTCTCTCGAATAGTCTCATTCCTGACCCTATCCGCCTTTGTAATTCCACAATCCAATGCAACATTCTCATTTACACAACCTTTAACTTTTGGACATGAGAATTCTTAATAGGCCAACACTCCACCCCATATAACATGGCCAATCGGACTGCAGCTCTATTGAATTTACCTTTAACCTTAAGAGGCACTTTCTTATCGCATAAAATTCCTGAGGCAAGCCTCTATTTTGTCCAACCTTCCCTAATACGATGGGAGACATCCTCATCAATCTCTCCATTCCCCTGGATCATAGACCTAAGATACTTAAAACTATCCCTCCTACAAACTGTCTGCGGCTCCAACTACACCACCACATCATCCTCTTGCCTCAAGTCGCTAAACTTGCACTCTAAGTACTCCATCTTGGTCCTACTCAACCTGAATCCTTTAGATTCCAGAGTCTGTCTCTAAACCTCTAACTTATCATTAACACCTCGGCGTGACTCATCAATCAAAACTATGTCATCTACAAAGAGCATACACCAAGGAACCTCCCCTTGTATATTTCACGTCAACACATCCATCACCAAGGAAAATAGGAACGAGCTAAGAGTTGATCCTTGGTGCATCCCTGTCAAGACAGAAAAGTGCCCGAAATCCCCTCCCACCATCCTTACCCGAGTCTTCGCCCCATCATACATGTCCTTAATCGAACGGATGTATGCCACTGGTATCCCTCTCGCCTCCAAGCATCTCCACAGAACCTCCCTAGGAACCTTCTCATACACCTTTTCCAAGTCGATAAATACCAAGTGTAGATCCCTTTTTCTCTCTCTATATCATTCTACCAGCCTCCACAAAAGGTGAATTACCTCAGTCATCGATTGACCAGGCATAAATCCAAATTGATTCTTCGAAATAGGCACTATCTTCCTCAACCTCCGCTTCACCACCCTCTCCCAAATCTTCATCGTGTGACTCAACAACTTAATACCACGGTAGTTGTTGCAACTTTGAATGTCTCCCTTATTCTTGTATAAAGGAATCATTGCACTCCATCTCCATGCCTCGGGCATCTTAGAGGTCTTGAAAATATTGTTAAACAAATGGGTTAGCCACCTTAATCCCGCTCCACTAGCATACTTCCAAAAGTCTACCAGAATCTCATCGGGCCCCATCGCCCTTCCCCTTCGCATCTTGTGAATAGCCTCACATATTTTCTCGACCTTAAAACGCCGATAGTAGCCAAAATTGCAAGGCTTCTTAGTGTGCTCCAACTCCCCTAACACAATACCTCTGTCCCCCTCATTGTTCAAGAGCTTATGGAAATACGACTGCCATCTTTTCTTAATTAGCACGTCCTCCACCAAAACTTTTCCATCCTCTTCTTTAATGCACTTCACTTGGTCCAGATCCCGACCCTTACGCTCCCTAGCTTTGGCAAGCCTGTGCAAGCATAAAATATGTGATATAATTTAAAATCTGATATACTGAATACTAAAAACTGAATTACTAATATTTGTATGCTACGGTCAAGCAAATCTGAAATTGAATCACTAAACCGATGACTGTACTAAGACTATGGGATCTATCATCTAACCGACATGCCCCAATGAGCAAGTTGGGGACCAACCTATGACCCCAGTTGGAAGGGTGTCAGTACCGTACCACGGGTACTAACATTGGCTATGTGGATCCACTGATATGTTGTCCCGAAGGATTAAGGGTGTCAAGCCTAAACTGATGGGTGACCCCTACGAAGTAGTCAAGCCTAAACTGATGGGTGACTCCTCATATCCTACGCTGGCTACGTAGTTTTGGAGTACAGGGACTACTACTAATGACTTTACCTATCTGACGGGGAAGCCATCATCCCTACACTCGCTCGGTGCTAAATCTTACTACCAATTGAGAATTGATCTAAGTTTAACTGATTATGATGACTGACTTAACTGATAATGCTTATAACATATTTTGAAACTATTCTGAAGATACTGAGACTAAGTAAACAACTAAGTTTTTGGGGATTCATAACCCCCAGGACTCAATAACAATATTAGAAAAATTGAAAAATAGTACTAATATTTGGGGACATAACATGAAAGCATTTATTCAAAATTCACTCTTGTAGGCATTTCATCAAACACTTGGTATTCATAGTTTAAACTAATCTTGAGAATAGTTTAAAACTTGGAGTAATAGGATGAATTCGACATCAATAACACTTAATCATGATTTAAATCAGTGAATAACAACATTAAAACACGTGGGGTGTGATAAACAACAATAATTTTATGTAAGCATGGTATAAAGTCAAGATTCATAGAGATTCATGGTTAAAATCACAATTTAAAATCATGGTAACTTGTAAAGATCACAACTTTAAATTTAAGTTTGGATACTTGGACTCCATGGGTGAAAGAGACCCATGAATAAACACTTAACATACCTGGGTTGATGAATTTGTGAGAATTGATGGTGAATTCTTGAGATTTGATCTTGAATTTTGAAGGCTAGGGTTTTTTCTTGAAAGAAATTTGAGAGAAATTGAATAAAATAATGACCTAATAGGCTATTGGGGCTTTAATCCTATGTTTGGATGGATTTTGGGCTTTGGGAAATGACCAAATGGTCCCTGGAATATTAAATTGCGAAATAAAAATCCTAATTTTGCTTACCGGCGTGATGCAGTACCATCGCGTCGGACCACTGGAAAATTGATGAACCCCATTTTATCCAACGACGTGACGTAGTGCTATCGCATTGCGCCACTGGAAAGGATAATTCTGAACCTGCATTTTGGCTCGATGCGGCACCATCGTGGTGCCTCACTGAAAAATGACAATTACAAAATAAACCCTTGGCGAGATGCTATGGCAATCACAGTGACACACTGGAAAAGGAAGAACGTGAAATTGGCCATTACTGCGACGCGGTCTTATCATATTGGGCTACTATTTTGCACTAAAAGTGCCATAACTTCTCACTCGAGTATCAAATTTGGGAAAAATTGGTATCGTTGGAAAGATAATTCAATTTTCTACCATTTGGTGGGTATTGCTTTGGAAAATTCCAAGTAGATAAAAAGGTATGCTAGTTTAAAGCTGACTAAAGTAACATTCTTATCAAAATTTCAATTGGTAAGGATTATTTTGATTCGTCTAATAGATAAAAGTTATTTGAGGCCTTAATATACCTCAAATGAACTCATAATATTAGTAAAGAGCTATAAGGTACCATGCATAAGCTTGAAATAAGATGCTAACATTAGTTTGGATTTTCAAGGTATTACACCAAGAGACTTGGGTAGATTTGATTGTGTTAGATATGGTTAATTTTGATGTTATTTTGAGTATGGATTGGTTGGCTCCTTATCATGCTATCTTAGATTATTTTGCTGAGATTATGGCTTTAGCTCCGCTGGGTGTACCAAGGATATCTTGGAATAGTGTGTTTCATTCGGGACCTAAGATAGTCATATCTTATGTTCAAGATTATTGATTGGTTGGGAGAGGATGTTTAGCTTATTTAGCTCATATTCTTTACACTAGTGTTGTTTTACCTCTTTTCTTGGATTCTGTTTATGTTGTCCGTGAGTTTATGGATGTGTTTCCTATGGATTTATCTGGTGTGCCTTTGGAGTGTGATATTGATTTTACTATTCATAGTGAGCTAGGCACCAAGCCCATTTATATTTCTCCTTATAGGATGACTCAATCGAGTTGAAGAAATTAAAGGATCAGTTACAGGAGTTGTTGGATAAGAGATTTATTCAACCTAGTGTATCGCCTTGGGGTGCGCCTATCTTGTTTGTGAAGAAAAAGGATAGGTCTATGTGGATATGTATTAATTATCAATAGTTAAATAAGGTGACGGTTAAGAATAAGTATCATTTTCCTAGTATTGATGATTTGTTTGATCAACTTTAGGGTGCTCCTGTGTTTTTGAAGATTGATTTGAGGTTCGGATATCACCAATTGAGGATTAGATCTTTGGATGTTCCAAAGATAGCTTTTCGGACTCGATATGGTTATTATGAGTTCTTGGTCATGTCCTTTGGGTTGACCAATGCCTCTGCCGTGTTCATGGAGTTGATGAACCGAGTGTTTCTACCGTATATCGTCTCCTTTGTTATTGTATTTATAGATGATGTCTAGGTTTATTCCAAGAGTAAGGCCGAGAAAGTGAAGCATTTGCAAATTGTGCTTCAGAAATTAAGGGATAAGAAATTATATGTGAAGTTCTCTAAGTACGATTTGTGGTTGATGTCTGTTTCTTTCTTAGGTCATGTGGTGACTAAGAAAGGTATTATGGTTGATCCAGGAAAGATTGCAGTAGTTCGTGATTGTGCTAGACCTGTTTCGCTCACCGAGATTTGGAGTTTTATTGGCTTGGCCGGGTATTATCGATGTTTTGTAGAGGGTTTATCTTCTATTGCAGCTTCTTTGACTAAGTTGACTCAGAAGAAGATTTTCTTCTAGTTGTCTGATGCTTGTGAGGTGAGCTTCCAAAAGCTTAAGGATTCGTTGACTTCAGCTCCTATATTGGTTTTACCCAAAGAGGGTATGGGATTTATCATGTTTTATGATGCTTTAGGTGTTAGATTAGGTGTTATGTTGATGCAGAAGGGTATGGTAATTGAGTATTTATCTCATCAGTGAAAGCCTCATGAGAGAAACTATCATATCCATGATTTAGAATTATGCACAGTTGTGTTTACCTTAAAGTTGTGGAGGCACTACTTGTATAGAGTCCATTGTGAGATCTTCTCAGATCATTGTAGCCTTTGATACTTCTTCACCAGTGAGATCTTAATATGAGGTAGAGCCATTGGCTTGAGTTACTTAAGGATTATGACTTGACTATTCTCTATCATCTGGGCAAGGCTAATGTGCTTGTGGATGCCTTAAGCCGAAAGTTAACTAGTATGGGTAGCTTAGCGCATCTTTTGACCCAGGAGAGGTTAGCCATAGAGGTTCAGTCTTTAGCTAACCAGATGGTTAGGCTTAATATTTTGATACTTGGGTGCGTTTTGGAATTTATGAAGGCTAGATCTTCTTTGATGGAGCAGATTTGAGCTCACCAATTTGATGATGTTGGATTGAGGTTGATTCGAGATAAGGTGTTAAGTGGTGAGGCTAAGGAAGCCTCACTTGATTTGGATGGAGTTTTGAGGATTAGAGGTCGAGTTTGTGTGCCGAGAGTGCGTGAATGGATTAGGTTGATCTTGGGGGAGGCCTACTATTCCAGAAATTTCATTCTAGGTGTGACTAAAATGTATCATGATTTCAAACAACACTACTGGTGGAGTGTTATGAGGACAGATGTAGTAGATTTTGTGGCTCGTTGCCTAAGTTATCAGCAGGTGAAGGCCAAGCATATGAGACCTGGTGGTTTTCTTTAGAGGTTACCCATTCCCAAGTAGAAGTGGGAAACGGATCACTATAGACTTCGTGACTGGGTTACCTCATACTTCTCGTGGTTCTAATAGTGTGTGGGTTATTATAGATTGATTAACCTAACTAGCTTATTTTATTTTGGTTCAGGTCTCATTCAGTGCTGAAAGGTTGGCCCGTATCTATATTCGTGACATTGTGCATTTGTACGGTGTGCCGATGTCCATTATTTCAGATCAAGATTCTGTGTTCACATCTCACTTTTGAAAGACTTTTCAGGATGAGTTGGGTACTCGGGTTGATCTCAGTACAACGTTTCACCCCTAGACTGACAGTTAGCTAGAGTAAACTATTCAGGTTTTGGAGGGTATGCTCCGCGCATACGTAATGGATTTTGGTAGGTCATTGGGAGAAGCACTTGCCTTTACCAGAGTTTGCATATAATAATAGCTACTATTCCAGTATTGATATGGCTCATTTTGAGGTATTGTCACTCGCCAGTGGGTTGGTTTGATGTTTCTAAGGTTAGGCCTCGAGGTACAAACTTTCTTCATGAGTCTTTGGAAAGAGTCCAGATAATTCAAGATAGACTTAGAGCGGCTCAGAGTAGGCAAAAATATTATCCTGAACGTAAACTTCGTGCCTTGATATTTAGTGTTGGCGATTGTGTTTTCCTTCGAGTTTCACCCATAAAGGGTGTGATGAGGTTTTGTAAGAGGGGAAAGCTTAGCCCCAGGTATATTGATCCATTTGAGATTTTTTGGACTGTTGGTGATATGGCTTATGAGTTGGCTTTACTCTCTGATCTATCAGCTGTTCATCCAGTTTTATATATTCTTATGCTTTGCTATTATATTCCGAATGAGTCCCATGTTATTCGTTAGGAGTCAGTTCAGTTAGATTAGCGATTGTCTTTTCTTGAGAAGCCGGTCTCCATATTGGCTAGGGATGTTAGGCGGTTGGGCTTCAAAGTCATCCCTATTGTTAAGGTTCAGTGGAGACATCGATCTATAGATGAGACTATTTGGGAGGTCGAGTTTGATATGCATAGTTCTTATCCCCAGCTCTTCGTTGACTTAGGTATTTCTTTTGCCTTTAGTTTGAGGACGAACTAGATTTTTAGTGATAGATGATGTAATGACCAGCTTTTTGACAAAATATGTGAAATGTGTGTTTCTGTATGATTTGACTATTTTATCCCTCCCCGTAGTTGCATTATGGTATTTTTGAGGTGTGGATATGATTGGCATGGTTTCCGATGCATTTTGATACCATTTATGCAATATTATGGTTTATAATGGCTTCAAGAGCCTTATTTTGGACTTTTATGAATATCTTTCGATCCGTGCAATGGATATCTGAATGAACTACTCCAGCAACTCCGGAATATCAATTTTAGTCTAGGTAGACCTTTGGTTCGGGTCCCGATGGACCTGAGCTCATTTCGACCTATTGGTCGGAAAGTTGAAAAATTAAAAATGTGGGTGTATGACCCATATTTGATCAAAACGACCTCGGATGGAAAATCTGACTACGCCAGCAGCTCCGGAATGTTGATTTTATGGTGATAACATATTTGGTGTCATTTTATGACTTTTAAATCTCATTTTGACCATCGGTTTGGAAAATTGTGATTTCAAATTTTGGGGGTCCACTTTGTGAAAACGATTTTTTTTTCAAAAATCCGTCTTTGCCGGCACATTCAAAATGTCAAATTTAGTGTGTTTGGATAGTTTATTTGCATATATCAGACTTTGAATGAATTTCAGGCACCCCATCGAAATCTGGGTTGGACTTCAGAAAAAAATAGTTTTTTTTCAATAGCTGATGCAGAAAAATCTGCACTATTAAAGCAGCTTTTTGGGGCCATTTTACTCATTTTTCATCTTGTCTCTTGAGAGTTAAACCTAAAAATAGTGTGAGAGCTTAAGAGTGAAGCTTGAGGGAGCTTGAAAAACTAGATTAACATCTATTTCTTGATTCTCTTACGGATTTAAGGCAAGAATTCACCCTTTTCTTTGTAATTTCTTGATTAAATTCTGAAAATCCCAAAAATCTTAGGGCTTAATTTTAAACCCCAATTTCACTTCTTTTCACTTGAATAATGTTTTAATCTTATAATTACTAGTTTTTCATCAATTTAATCTTCAAACCAACTTCAATTCTTGATTTTAATACGGATTTCAAAGATTTACCCGATAAAGCTTAACAATGGTTTTCTTCAATTTGAACCTCATTTTTTACTCTATTTGACTTGAGTTTTCATCTGTAGGTTCTTAAAAATATGGGAAACATATTTTTGATGTAAAGTTATGATTTTACCCTTCTTTTTTAAAAATTCATTTCGGGGGTTCGTTATGACCCCGAACCTAAAGTAGTTAATATGAGTGTCGTTGGTTGGTTTTGTTTTGACACGTAGATTTCATATTTGATGTTTTTAGTAAATTTCAGAATCGTTCGTGGCAAGTAAGTTGGTGGGTTCGAAGTGTAGCGAACCAATTTCGGCATTCGAGATAGATTATGACTTAACTCTTTCAGACTGAGTTGGGTAGTAAATGATGATACAAAATACATGTTAAGGGTGGGAACTAATCATGAAAAAATCATTCTATGTGTTGCACCCGTGTGGGGCCTATATGTGATGTAATTATTGAAATTGAGATATCATGTGATATGTACGATCATGTGGAGTCCTATATGATGTTGATAGCCTTGAATGCATGTGAATAATTGTATTGTGTTGTTGCAAATGCCTATTGTGGTACCTTTGGTGTATTGTGATATATATATATATATATATTCATACTTTTTGCGTATGAAACATGTGAAAATTCATGGATGAGCGGAAATAATAGGTGGATATTAGCTCGCATGGTTATGAAAATGTATCATTGTGATTGGTTGTGGAAATATATCATGTGGTTTATTGTGAAAATACTCATTGTGATTGGTTGTGAGCATTACATCCTCATATTATACTCATTCATGGAACAAATGGTACCACCATGGCAACACTTGAGAAATACTGAAAATACCTTTTTATGAAAGAAAACGTGATATTTTATAAAAATCCTTCCCCAGGGATATGCCGGGTAAAAGATATGGATATGGATATATTGATTGTGTATGGGTTAACGAACCCCCCCATGGGTCCCACGTTAGGAGCCTTGACTCTGTGGGTGTATACAGAGGTTGTAAGACGATCTCGTGCATCATCATCATCATCATCATCATCATCATCATTTCACTTGTTTTATTATGTTTATGTTGTGCTTATATTTCCATCAGGATAATAATGGGCAATGAAACTAATAATAAGCTTAGTTGTCATATTCAATTTAGTTAATTCACTTCAGAGGACTGTTTTTACTTTTATTAAATGAGTAGTTTTTTCTAAGATTTTCTTAAATATATTAAACAAATTAAAAAAATAAGAAAAATCTCAAAAATTTGGGTGATTCACAGAAATTTTCTCTAATAGAAAATTTAAATATTATTTCTTAGTTACATTATCGTAATTATCTGTTAGTTTTTTTTGTTTAGATAAGAAAAATTCATTATCATTAGTTTAGTCATTTAATAATGACTAATAATTTATTCTATAATAAAATAATATTATATTTTCATTATTTTCTTCTTTTATTGCTCCCACCATTTTTTCTTCTTTTGTTTAATAGTTCTCACTTCAATTTAAATATTTATAAATATATGTCTTATTTATTGTTGTGATAGATTATGCAGAAATCTCTCTCTTTCTCCCTCTCTCTCTCTCTATATATAAGAAGATTAGAGGCATGTTGATGTGGCATGCCTCAAAATCCAACATATTTATTTATCTAATTTCTAGTTTTTTTCTTGAGTTTTTTTTTTTCAAATTAATTCCTTTTTTTAATTCTACCCATTTATTTCTTAAAAAATTTATTAAATATAATTAAATTTCCAAAAAAAGGCTGCTTCAAATAATTCTCGGTCTTCTCTTATTCCCTTCACCAAGTATGTTAACAATTCTTCTAAAAAAAATCAAAGCTCCATTTTCTTTATTCATCTCTTATTTGAGCACATACACTATTAATTTTCTTCTCTCTGTGTTTCTAGCGGCTTGTGGAAGTGTATAATTTTGATGGTTATAGACTGATATGTAATACCCCGATTGTTCCTTAAGCATAAATCTATCTTTTGAGTGGATAGGGGTGGCTTCCAAAGTGAGTGATGTTTATATTGTGTTGTATTTTTCCAATTTCTAATTTCTATTATGTAGAGCATTGAATAAGCTTTCTATCGATACCAATTTCATCAAAATATGACATTGGACGAGGAAGTTATGGCCATTTTACAGAGCGTTGCCGGAATCGCCCAGGTTTGACGGTCGATCTGGTGGACCGTCAAGTCCTTGACGGAACGTCAGTTGTCCCGTCAAGCCAAGGCAGTAACCTCTATTTCTGGCAAACGTGCGACGACCAAAATGGCGGGCCGCCAAAAATTTAACGGACCGTCAAGAGGATCGTCAAGTCTAGGCAGAATGTCCCATTTTTGACCCCCGAGTGACGGACGATCTGGTGGACCGTTAGTTTCCTGACGGATCATCACTTCAACCGTCACGTCGAGGCAGAATGTCCCATTTTTGGTACTCGAGTGACGGATGATCTGGTGGAACGTCAGTTGCTCTGACGGACCGTCAGTTTGATCGTCACAGACCCCAATCAGCGATTTTCAACTCTTTTAAAAAGGGCATTTTGGTCATTTACACCCCTTTGGTCTTATATATATACCCAAGTAGAGAAAAGCCATTCATTTTCTCTTCAATTTTTTCTAAGAAATATCTAGAGAACTAGGGTTTCTCTTTTCCAAATCCGAATTATCTCCAAGAAATTCAAGAATCTTCCATAGGTTTCTCCAAGTTGTTCAAGAATTAAGTTCCCCAAGTTAAGGGCATCAAAATCTTAGCCTAAAAGTGCGAGAAATAAGTTTCAATCAAGTCTCTTATTCTCAAATTTATAATCCAAGGTATGTGGGGTTTGAACAAGAACACTCCTTTCGTTCTTGTGCCCAAAGATTTAATTTTTATTATTTATTTCCATGAAATTGCAAAGTGGGTTTACACCCAAATTACTTTATTAATGATTTTATGAGATTTGAGATGTTCAAGTTCGATATACATGATTATTTCATCATCTTATTTCTTAAATTGTGAACTTACGCCATGAATTGTACATTGCTACTATGAATTGATGATTTTAAGTGATAAATGATAAGAGTCATGATTTTAAGATTTTTCCATGAGAAGTTGATTATTGAATATATGTATCGATATTGAGCTTGAGAGTCAAGGATGAGTCCTATGATGTTTCTTTGAAACTTTTGATATTTGAAATGATTTGATAAGAAAGGGTACTTGATGTTGAGAAAGATTGTTTTGATTTTGAGTCGAGTTAGGAATCCACAGTTGTATATGATTTACAGATGAGATATATTTATGTTTTGGTCTTTATGATAGACCCATGAGTTGATTTTGATTAAGGTAGATTTCCTAACGCGTTTTGAGCTGAGTCTGGGAGGAGCATTTAGCACCGAGCGGGAAATGTGGTATTTCCCCAAAACTACGTGCCACTGTAGGATTGATATTGATAATTGTGGGCCAGAGGCTGAGTATGGGATTGTGATAACGAAATTGAGGTTGTACTCCCTGGCAAGAGTACGACGCTCCCGCCAATGTGGGGTTCTCTTCTTAGGAGGGAAAAATGTTGGACTCCATACGGCTCACATGGTTTAGTTTATGTCGGTTATAAGAAACTCCCAAGTCCATAATGATCTAAGTTCCTTGAGTTACCAAGTCAGTCTAAGTCATGAGTCAAAGAGTTTGAGTTGAGTCCAATGATTTATGAGATTTATGAAGCATGTGTTATTATTAATGATTTATGGAAATTATGTCTTAGGAAATTCAAGTGAAGAGAGTCATTATTGTCAGTATGCATGGTTTTATATTACATTTATGATATTATTTAAAAATGTTGCATACACACCCACATACTCAGTACATTCCCAAATACTAATTCCCATACTCTTCTGTGTTCTATATTTCCTCGTGATGTAGGTTCAGGTGCTCAGTCTCAGCAGCGACAGTGATCTTCGAGTACCTTCATCTATATTTCTACAGTTAGTGAGTCCTCATGGTTCGAGGACCTATGTCCCTGATTTTGTCTTTTTAATAGATAGTTGTTTCCTTTTAGATCAGTACGAGTCAGTTGGGGGATCTGTCCCAATGGCTTATCAGTCTTATGTAGTAGAGGCTTTGTCAGACTAGAGTACCAGTATGTGCAGAACTTCAGTATTTTGATTGTATAGGACAGTATCTCTTCATATTCCAGTATGTTCGTGGCATGATTATCCAGTATGTTCGTGGCATGCTTATTCTTTCTTACTCTAGCTTGATTTTCATAGTAGTGAGTTCTGAAAGTAATGACAGGCTTAGAGGGTTAAGTTGAGGCCATGTGTGACCTTAAGCACCATGTGACATCTCGGGATAGGTTCTCGGGTCGTTATAAGCTTGGTATCAGAGCCTAAGGTTCAAAGAGTCCTAGGGAGTCTGACAAGCCACGTTACGTAGAGTCTTGATCATCGGTGTGTAGCGCGCCACATCTATGAGCAAGAGGCTACGGGGCATTTTAGGAAAAGCTATTTTTTTTCAAAAGTCTATTGTGCCTATGAGTGGTTCTCTCTTCTATTAATTCATGCTCTTTTACGATAAAAAATACCTTCTCATAGAGCTCAAAGAAATAATGAACGACCTCAACTCGTTGATCCTTTAGGTGAGACGGTGTCCCATGCTGAGTTTCGGGTAGCTTTTTAGGCACTAGCCCAAGATGTTACCATCAATGATCAGGCCAATGTCCATGCCACAGTTCCACCTCCGCAAGAAGGTAATTCAGCGGCAGCTCGGGTTCGTGATTTTATGCGGATAAATCCATCAGATTTTTATGGGTCAAGGGTAGGTGAGGACCCACAGATGTATCTTGATGAGGTGAATAAGATCACCCAAATTATGCATGTAACTGAAGAAGAAAGCATGGAGTTAGCTTTCTATCACTTGAAAGATATTGCTTATGATTGGGTGGAGATGTGAAGGAAGAGTAGAGGGGAGGATTCCGCTCCCATGACTTGCCAGTTGTTCCAGGACGCGTTCTTAGATAGATTCTTTCCCCCAGAGATGAGGGAAGAGAAATTAGAAGAATTTATGAACTTAAGACAGGGCTCTATGACAGTTAAGGAGTTTTGTCATAAGTTCAACCAGTTATCTGAGTATGCTCCCGGTATGATGGCCGATTCTAGAACTAGTATGAGTAAGTTTTTAGCTGGTGTATCTGGTTATGTTGTGAAAGAGTGTAGGTCTGATATGCTTAATAGGGATATGGACCTTTCTAGACTAATGATACATGCTCAACAGATTGAAGCGGATAAGGTAAAAGAGAGGGAGGGAGTGAGAGGGAATAAGAGAGTTAGATCAGAGAAGCAGGGGTATGGTCAGGCTAGATTTTCTGGAGGGAATCTCCCTCAGTCCCAGAACCGTTCATTTGTGCCAGCGCCTTCATCAGCCAGTGCTCCCGTATTCAGAATCAGGCAGGAGCAGGGTAATAGGTCTACTATGTCCAGGTCCCAGGACAGTGTGAGTAACAAACCTCATCCTCCCCCATGTCTGAAGTGCGGTAGGGACCATCCTAGTGAGTGCTTAGTCGATCGGAGGGGTTATTTTGGTTGTGGTAAGTTGGGCCATAAATTCAGGGATAGCCCATTTCCCAGATAGAGAAGTCGTGATGTTCGTCCCCAGAGTCAGGCTATTAGTGCTCTAGCCCCTTTAGTTAGTCCTACTCCTTTGCAGTGTGCCTCGTCTAGTACTGCAGGTGGTCAACGCCAGAATTGCTTTTATGCTATACCACCCCGCCAGGAGCAAGAGGATTCACCAGATGTTATTACTGGTACGCTTCGTGTATTTTATTTCAATGTGCATGTATTTATGGACCCTGGGTCAAGTATTTCTTATATGACTCCATTAGTGCATGTGAATTTTGAAATCAGTGCTGAAAAGATTCCTGAGCCTTTTCTAGTCTCTACATCAGTGGGTGCATCTGTTATTGCTAAGCAAGTGTATAAGAAGTGTCCTATCACTGTCCTTAACAGAATCGTGTTTGCAGATTTGATTGAGCTAGATATGGTTGATTTTGACATTATTCTAGGTATGGATTGTCTTTACTCTTGCTATGCATCTATAGACTGTCGTACCCGTGTAGTCAAGTTTTAGTTTCCCAACGAGCCAATTTTTGAGTGGTCCAGAAATTCTGTAGCTCCCAAGAGTCATTTTATATCCTACCTTAAAGCCAGGAAATTGATATCTAAGGGTTGTATCTATCATTTGGTTTGAGTTAAAGACACTGAGTCCGAGACTCCGACTATTCAGTCTATTAGTGTTGTCAATGAGTTTATTGATATTTTCCCAGAAGATCTCCCAGGGTTACCTCCCGATAGAGAGATAGAATTCGGGATTGATCTTCTTCTCGATACGCAGCCTATTTCTATTCCTCCATATTGTATGGCCCCCGCAGAACTTAAGGAGTTGAAGGAGCAACTAAAAGATATCTTAGAAAAAAGCTTTATCAGACCCAGAGTTTCCCCGTGGGGTGCACCTATTTTATTTGTGCGGAAGAAAGATGGTACATTACGTATGTGCATTGACTACCGTCAACTCAACAAGGTGACTATTAAGAACAAGTACCCTTTTCCTAGAATCGATGATTTATTTGATCAGCTACAGGGTGCAAGTTATTTCTCGAAAATAGATTTGAGATCCGGCTATCACCAACCTAAAGTCAGAGAGTTGTATTCCAAAGATATCTTTCCGCATCCGTTATGGTCATTTTGAATTCCTGGTCATGTCCTTCGGGCTAACAAATGCCCCAGCAACTTTTATGGATCTTATGAACCAAGTATTCAAGCGGTATCTGGATTTTTTTATTATTGTGTTCATAGATGATATTCTTGTATATTCCTAAAGTGTGGATAACCATGAGGATCATCTTCAAATTATTTGCAGACCCTTAGAGATCATCAATTGTTTGCCAAATTTAGCAAGTGTGAATTTTGGCTAAGGTCATTTGCCTTCTTGGGTCATATTGTTTCTTCCGAAGGTATTCAATTTGATCCTCAAAAGGTAGAAGCTGTGAAAAATTGGCCTAGACCTATCTCTCCGTCTGATATTAAGAGTTTCTTGGGCCTAGATGGTTATTACCATCATTTTGTGGGAGGTTTCTCTTCCATTGCTGCTCCTTTGACCCGGTTAACCCAAAAAAAGTTAAATCCCAGTGGTCAGATTCTTGCGAGAAGAGTTTTCAGGAGTTGAAGACTCGACTCACTTCAGCCCCTGTGATGACCCTGCCTAATGGTGTAGATGATTTTGTGGTGTATTGTGATGCTTCAAGAGTTGGTTTGGGGTGCGTGTTGATGCAGAAGGGTAAGGTTATAGCCTATGCTTCCTAATAGTTGAAACCTCATGAGAAGAATTATCCGACTCATGATCTCAAATTAGCTGCTGTGATTTTTGCCTTAAAAATATGGAGACACTACCTGTACGGTGTTCATGTTGATGTCTTTACAGATCACAAGAGTTTGCAATATGTATTTACTCAGAGAGAGCTGAACCTTCGGCAGAGGCGATGGTTGGAATTGCTAAAAGACTATGATATAAATGTGCTGTATCACCCGGGCAAGGCCAATGTAGTGGCAAATGCCCTTAGCAGATCGTCCATGGGCAGTGTAGCGCATATAGAATAAGATAAGAAGGAGTTAACCCATGAAGTGCATCATTTATCTAGGTTAGGTGTTAGATTGCTTGACTCAGCTGAGGGTAATATTTGGGTTCAGAGTAGTTCCGAATCTTCCCTAGTTTCGGAAGTGAAGGAGAAGGAGGATATGGATTCTCGTTTGGTTGAACTGAAAGGTTCCGTCAAAGACCAAAAGGTGGATGTTTTCTCCCAAGGGGGAGACGGTGTACTGAGATTTCAGAATAGATTGTATGTGCCTGATGTTGATGATTTGAGGGAGAGAATTATGGCTGAAACGCATGGCGCGCGATACTCTATTCATCCGGGTGCTACTAAGATGTACCGTGATTTGCGGGAAATTTATTGGTGGAATGGTATGAAAAAGGATATAGAAAAGTTCGTAGAGAAGTGTACCAACAAGTTAAGACAAAGCACCAAAGACCTGGTGGAATAATGCAAGAATTTAGCATTCCTACTTGGAAGTGGGAAGTGGTGAACATGGATTTCGTGACCGGTTTTCCTCTTCCTCGTCATCATCATGATTCTCTATGGGTTATTGTAGACAGGTTGACTAAGTCTGCATATTTCTTGCCAGTACATACATCTTTCACCGCTGAGAACTATGCTAAGCTGTACCTCCGAGAGTTAGTCAGGTTGCATGGAGTTCCATTGTCTATTATCTCTGATAGAGGTACTCAATTTACTTCATAGTTTTGGAGAGCCTTCCAGAAGGGTCTTAGCACCCAAGTTCATCTTAGCTCCGCTTTTCATCTGCAGACAGATGGTCAGGCTGAGAGGACTATCCAGACTTTAGAGGATATGTTGAGAGTATGTGTTCTTGATTTCAAAGGGAGTTGGGATGTACATTTTCCATTGATTGAATTTTTGTATAACAAAAATTTTCATGCTAGCATTGGAATGGCTCCATTCGAGGCTTTGTATGGTCAGAGGTATAGATCACCCATAGGTTGGTTTAAAGTAGGTGAGGCTACCGTGATTGGACCTGATGTTATGTTCGAGGTTATGGAGAAAGTTAAGTTGATTTGGGAGAGGTTGAAGACAACCCAGAGTCATCAAAAGTCGTATGCAGATGTGAGGAGAAGAGCTCTTGAATTTGAAGTTGATGATTTGGTGTACTTAAAAAATTTTCCCATGAAAGGGGTGAAGAGGTTTGGAAGGAAAGGGAAGCTTAGTCCTCGTTATGTTGGCCCTTATAGAGTGTTGAATCGTGTTGGGAAAGAAGCTTATGAGATTGAGTTGCCTGCAGAGTTGTCAGCTGTCCACCCTGTCTTCCACGTTTCAATGCTCAAGAAACACATTGGTGACTCTGTTGTTGTTGATCCATCAGTGAGCTTCGATGTTCAAGATAGTCTTTCTTATAATGAAGTTCCAGTCGAGATCCTAGATTATCAAGTCCGAAAACTAAGGAATAATGAAGTTCTAGTCGAGATCCTAGATTATCAAGTCCGAAAACTAAGGAACAAAGAAGTTTCCTTGGTTAAAGTTTTATGGCAAAATCAATTAGTCGAGGTAGCTACTTGGGAAGCTGAAGCAGACATGCGAGCCAAGTGCCCTCATCTCTTCTTCACGAGTTCAAATCAAGCCGAAGGTACTATTCTTTCTCAATCCAGTTGTGCATTCATCTATATGGTTACTCTCTCTATGATTCGTGCATTCTGTGCAGTACCCAAAAGTTTAGAGTAAAGTAAGCCCTTTGAGTAGGTCGTTCCAGTTGTGCGTCCTTATTTTTCTCTTATTCTTGACCTATCTGTCACCATTCGAGGATGAATGTTTCCAAGCGGGAGATATTGTAATATCCCGATCGTTCCTTAAGCATAAATCTGTCTTTTAAGTGGATATGGGTAGCTTCCAAAGTGAGTGATGTTTAAATTGTGTTGTATTTCTCCAATTTCTACTTTCTATCATGTAGATCATTGAATAAACTTTCTATTGATACCAATTTTATCAAAATTCAATATCGGATGAAGAAGTTATGGCCATTTTACTGAGCGTTGCCGGAATCGCCTAGGTTTGACGGTCAATCTGGTGGACCATAGTGTCCTTGACGGACCGTCAGTTGTCCCATCAAGACAAGGCATAAATCCCTTTTTCTGTCCATTGTACGACGGCCAAAATGGTGGGCCGCCAAAAAGTTGACGGACCGTCAAGAGGACCGTCAAGTCGAGGCAGAATGTCCCATTTTTGACCCCCAAGTGATGGACGATCTGGTGGACCATCTATTTCCTGAAGGATCGTCACTTCGACCTTCACGTCGAGGCAGAATGACCCATTTTTAGCACTCGAGTGATGGACGATCTGGTGGACTGTCAGTTGCTCTGAAGGACTGTCAGTTCGACCGTCACAGACCCCAATCAGCAATTTTCAACTCTTTTTAAAAGGGTATTTTGGTCATTTCCGCCCCTTTTGTCTTATATATATACCCAAGTAGAGAAAATCCATTCATTTTCTCTTCAATATTTTCTAAGAAATATCTAGAGAACTAGGGTTTCTCTTTTCCAAATCCAAATCATTTCTAAGAAATTCAAGAATCTTCCATAGTTTTCTCCAAGTTGTTCAAGAATTAAGTTCCCCAAGTCAAGGGCATCAAAAATCTTAGCCTAAAAGTGCGAGAAATAAGTTCCAATCAAGTCTCTTATTCTCAAATTTATAATCCAAGGTATGTGGGATTTGAACAAGAACACTCCTTTCGTTCTTGTGCTCAAAGATTTAATTTTTATTATTTATTTTCATGAAATTGCAAAGTGGGTTTACACCCAAATTACTTTATTAATGATTTTATGAGATTTGAGATGTTCAAGTTCGATATACATGATTATTTCATCATCTTATTTCTTAAATTAAGAACTTATGTCATGAATTGTACATTGCTACTATGAATTGATGATTTCTAAGTGATAAATGATAAGAGTCATAATTTTAAGATTTTCCCATGAGAAGTTGATTATTGAATATATGTATCGATACTGAGTTTGAGAGTCAAGGATGAGTCCTCTGATGTTTCCTTGAAGCTTTTGATATTTGAAATGATTTGATAAGCAAGCGTACTTGATGTTGAGAAAGATTGTTTTGATTTTGAGTCGAGTTAGGAATCCACAGTTGTATATGATTTACAGATGAGATATATTTATGCTTTGGTCTTTATGATAGACCCATGAGTTGATTTTGATTAAGATGGATTTTCTAATGCATTCTGAGCTGAGTCTGGGAGGAGCATTTAGCACCGAGCGGGAAATGTGGTATTCCCTAAAACTACGTGCCACCGTAGGATTGATATTGATAATTGTGGTCCAGAGGCCGAGTATGGGATTATGATAATGAAATTAAGGTTGTACTCCCTGGCAAGAGTATGTCTCTCCCGCCAATGTGGGGTTCTCTCCTGAGGAGGGCAAAATGTTAGACTCCATACGGCTCACATGGTTTAGTTTATGTCGGTTATAAGAAAATCCCAAGTCCATAATGATCTAAGTTCCTTAAGTTACCAAGTTAGTCTAATTCATGAGTCAAAGAGTTTGAGTTGAGTCTAATGATTTATGAAGCATGTGTTATTATTGATGATTTATGGAAATTATATCTCAGGAAATTCAAGCGAAGAGAGTCATTATTGTCAGCATGCATGGTTTTATATTACATTTATGATATTATTTAAAAATATTGTATACACCCTCATATACTCAGTACATTCCCAAGTACTGATTCCCATACTCTTCTGTGTTCTATATTTCCTCATGATGTAGGTTCAGATTCTCAATCTCAGCAGCGACAGTGATCTTCGAGTACCTTCATCTACATTTCTGCAGTTGGTGAGTCCTCATGGTTCGAGGTCCTATGTCCCTTATTTTGTCTTGTTAATAGATGGTTGTTTCTTTTCAGATCAGCACGAGTCAGTTGGGGGATCTGTCCCAATGGCTCCTTAATCTTATGAAGTAGAGGCTTTGTTAGACTAGAGTACCAGTATGTGCAGAACTTCAGTATTTTGATTGTACAGAACAGTATCTCTTCATATTCCAGTATGTTCGTGGCATGATTATTCTTTTTTACTCGAGCTTGATTTTTGTAGTAGTGAGTTCTGAAAGTGATGGCAGGCTTAGAGGGTTAGGTTGAGGCCACGTGTGACCTTAAGCACCATGTGACGTCTCTGGATAGGTTCTCGGGTTGTTACATGATATTAGAAGTGTTCATATCTATGGTTCTCCCAATTAACGACCCCTATAAGTGTTCAATTTCAATTAATGAGCCTGAAAAAAAAATGGTTCTCCCAATTAACTAGCCCTGTAAATATTAAATTTCGTTGAAATTTGTCAATGTTTAATTTTGTACATTCTGTATTTTCCAACTTTCTTTGTAACTGACTCTGAGAAGGAGATGATTTTCTACTTTTTGTCCCAGATTTCTTTAACACAATCTATTAATAAGCCATGTAAGTATTCAATTTTGTTGTAATTTCTTTAATTTAGCCAATCTATTAACGGCGTGACAAAGTATTCAATTTCAATTTGTTGTAATTTCTTTAATTTAGCCAATCTATTAATGACCTGATAAAGTATTCAATTTTAATCATTTAGCTGTATAGCAAAGCCTCATTGTTTGTCGATTATGCCTCCCATTATTTTAACGGTTTGGTTCTTACTTTCAGGTTTGACTCCGTATGGTACTTTTTGCCAGGCACACCGCAGCTATCACTACTGAAAACAATGAGATTCCTAACAAAAGGCACGGATTTAAGTTTAGAAGAGCAAGTGCTATGGCACCTCATGTGAGGTAAGTTAAAGTAACTCTTCAAAGATTTGACTAACATATTGTCTGACTCTTTAGTATTAGAAAGTCATCTAAAATTGAAATTCTTATTCCTTGTAGTATTGATGTATAAAAGGCACTATACATGCTATTTGGAGAGTTTGTTACAGATGTAGTTGCTGCAATTGATCAGGTTTGCCCGATGGAAATAATCAATATGGATAGACAGTATGCATGTAAGCTTCAACTTAGAAATTGTTGTGCTATGGACCAAATAAAAGGAAAAGCCAGTTATATTGTGTTTGTTGATCTGCAAACATGTGTTTGTCCAAATATTTACTTTAGGGTTAAGTTTTATCCTGTTAATACATGAGTATTTTATGTTTATTTGTAAGGTGAGATTTTGATATCATCTATCTACCATCTTTATCAAATTGGGAATTCTACTATTCTTGGGTTTACAATTAGTTCCTCAACTTCGTAAATGCATTACATTGAAAAAAATAAAAAATTTCATTGCATGTTGTTATGTACGTAGCTATATTTTATGTTGTGTGTATGTATAGATCTCAATATGTTTTCATAATGACATATATATATGTACAGTTATATGCATACTATAAATCAATTTTTTGTAGCTTATTGCTACATAATTATAGATGCTGGTAAATCTGAGGAACTCACCAGACTCCACTAGCATGACAAGCTTGAAGGACCAACTGGATCCCAGTTTGATGAATTTGTACACTTCTGACTGTGTTTTTAAGGTAAGTTGCTTCTTAACAATTATGGATTGTAAGAGATATTTGCGAACCAATAACTGAAGGATAAATTTGCCTTCTCTTTTTATTGTTCGTAGAGAATGGTAAGCCTAAGGATTTGGACAAGTGAGGTTCAATTTCATGACTTTCTGGTTTATAGTTGGACCCTAAATGCTTGAACCAACCCTTTGTAAATGAAGGATGATCATTTCAAAAATTTGAGAGAGATTCCTACTTTAGTAGATGTAGTCTATTTGCAAGAGTTTTCTTCATAGAACTGAATAACATATATCTGAAGGATAAATCTTCCTTCTCTTTTTATTGTTCCTGGAGAATGGCAAGCCTAAGGATCTGGACAAACGGGGTTCAATTTCATGACCTTCTGGTTTATGGTTGGACCCTAAATGTTTGAACCAACCCTTTGGGTTAAATGAAGGATAATAATTTCTAAAATTTGAGAGAGATTCCTACTTTAGTAGATGTAGTCTATTTGCAAGAGTTTTCTTCATAGCACTGAATAACATATCTCAGAAGCTACTGTTGAATTTTTATGGACCCTCATACTATATGTTCAGAGCCATTATCGCATGTTCTTGGCATGTTCAAAATTTAAAAATCACAAAAAAACTATAATTACCTATCAATGTGCTTGGAGAGCTAAAGTTGCTCGTAAGGAATTGAAGAAGCTTAAGATGGTAATTCTCATTCCACATTTTTTTATCATCTCTGTTGGAAAAAATTTCACTCTCTGAAACTGTCCTATTTTGGTAATATATGTTGCCACAAAGTTTTCAGATATATGATATTATTTTAGGCTGCTTAAACAAAGTAAAATCTTTTTTTCATATCTAGTTAGATTAACTGAACTTCTGCCTATACCATCTTCCACATAAGCAGTTTCCAATGTAATTGTGCAGTTGTTTTATTTGTCATGATTCTTTCTATGTCAGTTGGACTTTCTTCCGTGAAGATGAAATTGTTTATCGTATCTTGCTAAATCCTTTAAATTATGTTAATTATTCTCCTCCTTTATCCACACTATAAGAATGGGAATGCTAGAGTTGTGTTGCTTAAAAATATCAATTGCAGAAGTACTCATAACATGGAAAGACAATAATCTGCTTTAACAAATTAGCTGGCATTCTGTAATATGATTTCAGGTAAATCGAATCAGGGAACTGCCTCAGGATAGCATAGCAAGATAGTGGCCGTACACACTGACAGTCCTAATGTAAGTATCTGCTTCTGAATATTTCAATTTCATTTTGTAGAGCTATCGTACACATTTGTTTCCTCCCTGGTGTTTGTTGTTTCTTTTTGGCATCCATATCAGTATTTAGTTCCATTGAAATTTGTAAGGTGACCTTAAAATTTTTTCGAATCAGGTTCTTATTTGGAATGTTGAGTCTGAGACTAATCGTAATGCTACCTTGGGAGTAAATAATTATTCTCAACCAGACTTGGTGGGTTTTATAAACGACAGGTTCAGTTTGTCAACTTTTTATTCTTATAAGTAGTAAGTGATAGTCCATATTTACTTATAGGTATTGACTGGACATCAAGACAATGTTGAATTTTCACTTGCAATGGGCCATTTTGAGCCTTTTGTGCTCTCTGGTTGACCAAACCGTCATTGAATGTTATCTTCTTTCAAGGATTTTGTGATTAATTTTATTCCAATTATCATCTTATTTTTAAGTGCATATTATTACCGGATAATGTTTTGTTTTATAACTGGTAGCCAGTTGGTCATACTTACGATGCAATCTTTAGAAAATTAATATTTCTTTTTAACTTTTCCTCTTAATGAAATGTTCTGATCGTTGGTGGCGGGTGGTGGAATATGTTTTTTGCAGCTTATTACTTGGATATCAATTTTCAGCTACCTGGGTAATCCATATTATTTGTTACAAAACAATCCCTTCTTTTTTTACGCTTGAGTGGATTTAGTGTTGTATTGCTTCTGGCTAGGTAAAATGGGACCAGTATAATGGAGAACTCCATCCCCATAATCGTTCAAAAAGTAACAATATATGCCACAACCAAATTGACACAAAATCAAATCAAGGTTTGATGAAGAACATCATGTTATGGTTTAAAGTTGAATTATTAAATGAATCTGCAGTTTCTGAAATATTTAGCAGTTATATGGTATATTTTGTTTCTAGAAGAGTGTCACATGTACTATGTTGAAGGGACTAAGTCTCTTCCTTAATAGTGATTTGTAGTTGACCTAGGAAAACTTTTAGAACATATCAAAGTTCAGCCTCTTACTATCATTAATGCCTGCAGTCGGTTATTATTACCTCCTTTAGTTGTTACCTCAGTTATGTGAACTTTTCCAAGCTTATGTATAATAAAGCTAATGTAATCATGGATTTATTTTTGTAGGAAAGGATAAATCGGTTGTTTTGTGGAGCATTCAAGATCATATGTCTACTTTGGTAGTAGACCAAGGAGATGCAAAGTGTCCAGGATCCGGAACAAGTAACCCGGAAACTTTTGTAAAAAGCCCTACTATTCAAGATCGAGGTATTTTCCAAGGACATAATGATACTGTAGAGGATGTTCAGTTTTTCCCTTCCAGGTAGCTATCATATCTCCTCCCATATTGTATAAGATGATGAGTTTAGTCCTCCAATTTTTTTGTTAGGAGTTGTGATACTTGATGTTGCTTGGGTTAAAAAAAACTTCGTGTAACTTGAGCTTGACTAAATATTAGCTAATACTCGTATGAGCTGTCATGTCACATGTCAAGCTTCTTTTTCTTCTGAATCATGTCTTTGAAATTTCAACCTTAAGCCATTCTATTCCCCTTTTCCTCTTTTTTTCCTGGATGAACTCTTACTACTTTTCAAATAAAAGATAAAGACAAAAAAATTGAATAAGACAGAATAAAGAAAAACAATTTATTCATCACTTATCCTGGCTTAACACATCCTTACTGGATTCTTCTTTTTGGATAAAAAGGCACAGGAGTTTTGTAGTGTTGGAGATAACTCCTGCCTAATACTGTGGGATTCAAGAACTGGTTGTTCTCCTATTGTCAAGGTTGTATTCATATCTTCTACTCAAGCACTTAGTATGGAACTCTCAATGACTTTAATGTATATTACTCATTGAATTATTGCATTGCTAATTTATTATTGACCCTCATCAATCCTTTCTTTCACATTCCTTATTTGTAACTGTAAAATCCTTTAATATGTATTAATTTATAAATAATTATATTGCTAATTTATTTTCCTTTTATACTCTAATTATATCACTATATATAGATTGGAAGTAAACTGTTCGCATACCATAATATCCTTTGATTGTATACCATTTAGTCTAGATTTTACAATGACATATTATTTTCTTTCACAGTTGGTTTCTGGCAGAGATGATTTCATGATAAGGGTTAGACTTTGTAGAATGTGGGATGTCATTAATCACAAGGAAAATGGTGAGTTGATCCGTGTGGAAATGATATTTATTGATGAAAAGGTACTTTCTTACATTGATTCTTATTTTAAGAACACTATTCTTCTTTAAAATTTTAGTTTACATAACACTTATGACTTTTTTTCGTTAAAAAAATTTAATCTATGGTATAATTAGTACAAAACAAGTGAACAGGCTGAAAGGCATGTTGAAAGAAGGTTCTTTATTTACCATCAAAAGCTTCAAATTTGTTGAAAGCATTTTTGCATACAGACATATTGAAAATCGATTGACAATTATTTTATGTGCCTCAACTGTCATCAAGAATTTATCTGAAGATATTGTTGACATTTCTATAAATGGATTTCAATTTATTAAACCAACTATGATTGATTCAAGGGTGAATAACCACAATGTGTTATCAAGTCTACATTTTTCTTATTATTAATTATTGCATAAAATATTAAAACAACAATATTATTCTTAAATGTCATACTTCACCCACTTTATTTGTAGATGTGGTTGGTTGTTTATATGATATTGGTGATATAGAGAATTGTGGATCGAAGGGAAAAAAAAGGGAGATTCAAATTATTATTGATTAGTAAGTCACTCATTTCTATATAACCGTTTAATATCGTCATTATAGTCATTCATTGATGTTATGACATCCAAATTTCATATGTATATAAGTACTCATTTCATTTATCAGTTTTTCTTTAAAAAACAACCTTCATAATTTTTTTACTTTGGTGTTATTTAAATACAACTTATGTATTTAAAGTGCATGAAACTTAAAATATATGCATTTAAATTCTTCCATGTTTTTCCTTTTCCTCGATTTTGGGGTGATTTCTTAAATCGAAATATAACAAAACAAGCTAACCAAATTATGTTTATGTCTTCATATTAGAACCAAAGTATGAAAACTTCTTTTGGTTAAATTTAGATGAATTATATCAATTATACACCTTTAATTTCCTTTGTCTCTTTTCATGCATAGTTTTGAGAAAGTCAAAATTATCTTATGGGAAGAACCTGGTGAAAAATTGGCTCTTTCCTTGTACAATAAGGATGTCGGCCCGTATATAGTGATAGTCACATCTACAACCGTGAAAGAATTTTGTGGTAGTTATCCTCAATTTAATTGTCACTGTTATGAATTGAAGTGCTATTTTTTCAACAAATGTCAAACTTAAATTTTATTACATTTATTGTTAATAGGTGAAATTAGCTTCTTCACCACTCATGCAATAAGAATATATGTAAATCTAGATATAGATTATCTAAGATATTTGGTTCAAAAGCTTACAACCATGCCTACGGAAGTACAAATTATCGAAAGGTTTAATGTTAATAACATTTCAATTGAGGAAGAGATGATTTTGAATCCGATGGATATTAAGGAGTTGTTTGATTCTGAGTGGAGTCCTTAAATACAGGTTATTTACACATTTTACTTCTTAAGTTTGTGGATTTCTATTTCAACAATTTTATTTACTATTTTAATTATAGAGTTCAACTCATTTTAAAGTTGAAACTGTAAGTCAAGATTTCCTAATATTCTCAGCTTCTTCCGCTACATATCTTCCGTTTAATACCTAATTATGATGTTTGGGTGAACAGGTTGTTGAAGTTCGTAATGTCTATTGGGAGGATATCTGTAACACCCTGTATTTTTGGGTTAGTCTTCGAACCGTCGTTCCTACATGTATAAGTTATAATCTAAATGATTTCCATGCAAATATGAGTTTCATGATCTTTATCCTCGTGTTTGATGTGCTTTCGAGGTGAAAAATGTTCATAAGAATCACTTAGAACAAAGTTGAGCTTATGGCCTTTGATTCGTCCAAAGTTTGGTATTCGATTCTACAAGGGTCTACTTTGAACGTGTATAACTTTTTATATTCATGGAATTTTGCAGGTCAAGACCCATCAAATTGTAGATAATTGAATTAGCTTTCCAACTATACCAATTTTGCCTTAATCCAATACCCGACCGAAAAGTTATGGAATTTTTTGTGAGAGGCAGTAAACCGACGCGATTGGGATGCGATGCGTCGGTCATCGCTATGATTAGAAACACGACGCGATGGCAATTGCGTTACGGAACTGTTTCACATGCTATTTCAGTTCCTAAAGGGTCTTGGGGCACTTTGGTCACTTCCCCTCCTCAAATCCGTCCATAACACTTAATTTCATCCCCAAAAGCACTAGATACATCATGATTCATCTCTTTTTCTCCAAGAAAACCCTAGCCCCTTCAAGAACACCAAGAACTCCACCAAATATTCTCCAAGAAAGTTAATAATCAAAGCTTCTGGGTTCAAGAACTTCAAGAATAAGCTTCAAGAATACCATTAGAGATTCTAAAGTTCAAGCTTTTGCATTCAATCAATCCAAAAAGGTATGTGGGGTTATGAACAAGGATCCTCTTTCATCCTTGTGCCCAAAACTAGTTTTAAAGTTAAATTTACGTATTTGCAATTAGGGTTCATACCCAACTTATCTTGTTTTGAGTTAATTGATTTGTAAAGTGAATTAAGTGTTAAAGTGCATGCTTGTTCTCCTCTATTTATGCTTGATTTAAAGATTTTCAATTGAGATTTAAACATGATATTATGTTGCAAGTTATATGAAAAAAAGCCTGAGATTTAAAGGTTTTAGTGCATCAAGATTTCGCATGCTCATGTTTTGACCCATAAGATTCATATTGTGTTTTTGATTTCATTATCTTGACTGAAATTATTGAAGTATTTCAAGAAGATTATTGAGCATGAATTATTATTTTGATTTGACATGAATTTAAAAGATGGGTTATTAAGCCCTAGTTTGAATATTGATATTTCAAGAAGATTATGCTTTCAGGCATCCTATGATTAGTTTATACTCAAATTTTGAACAAGATTTGATCTTTTGATCCTTATTTTAGATATGGAATCCACTTTACAATTTTATCACAGTTTACAGAAAACATATTAGTTTTGATTACAGTTTAAAATAGACAGATGCATAATTGATTTTCATTACAAACCCTTATGCTAGTTTTTAAAGTGGATTTCCTACATAATGAGCATACAAATTAAAGGGAGTAGTATTTAGCACCGAGCGAGAAGTGTGGGTTTAGCGCATCCTACTTCCCCAAAACTGTGAGCCAACGTAGGTTCAGATTATCAGATTATTCCTATTTCTATATGGATGACAGTTATAGATGTGATCACTTAGCTCAGGTTATACTCCTTGAAAAGAGTATGACACCTCTCCCCAACGTGAGGTTTTCCCCTTAGGGTAACTAGACCTTGGACACTGTGATTGCTCACATAATGTATGTCGGTTAGAAGAACCTCCCTAATGCCTAAGTCCTAAAACTGAATAATAGAACAACTTTTAGAAACTAAGTTTAAAGGCTTACGATTTTATTCAGATATTGTTTTACATAAGTCATTAGCTATGAGATTTCATCTTTTAGTTTACAGACACAAAGGTGAGTCCTTTTACACTTAGCCTGCATGATTTGAAAACAGACTTAACTTTAATTCTACTTAGTCCACTAGCAGAAAGAGTAAAAGTGCAACTTTTAGAACTATGTGTTATGACTCACAAGATTTATAC
Organism: Capsicum pubescens; assembly: GCA_030864215.1. Taxonomy (NCBI): domain Eukaryota; kingdom Viridiplantae; phylum Streptophyta; class Magnoliopsida; order Solanales; family Solanaceae; genus Capsicum; species Capsicum pubescens. Next base: position 248,374,223 of record CM061540.1, on the reverse strand, counting down.
AGTATGTTTAATCATTCATGATTCTTGATTTTTGGCTTTCAGTTATTCCAGCCAATATGAGTCATTTATACTTAGCATGCATTATTTTACAAGTTTATACGAACATTGAGATATTGTTTTACTTATGCATTCACCCCCATATGCTCAGTACATTCCAAAAGTACTAATCCACATATACGTCTATATGCTATATTATTTAATAATGTAGGTACCAGTTCAGTTGTAGTTCAAATATCATGATCAGATAGTTGCAGATTCCAGCCAGTAGATGATGAGTCCTCCTACTTCGGGGACTTCAGTTAGATGTTATTTATGTACTTTAATTTATTACTCATATGTATTGATTAGTGGTAGTTGGATTCGCGTCCTAGCTATCTAGATGTCAGTCAAAGTCAGTCATGTAATTTCAGTTCTGCTCTTCAGTTTCATCAATATGAAAATTGTATTAGTATTGTATTTTTTCTAGATTTTATCATGATTATATTTACACACAGTAACTTCAGTCATTTTATACAAATATAAATTAGTTGCTTAGCAATATTCCAGTACAAGGGTTAGCTTGGGATCACTTGTGGTCCTAAGCACCGTGTGACATCTCGGGACCCATTTTTAGGGTGTTACAATATCGGAGTCCTCGATAATGTCAAGTGTGAGCTCCAAGAGGTACTTATTATAATACACATATAATGATGAACATTAGGATTTAATCTGCGGACCTTATTCATTTACATAGCCTATTATTTATTATTTATTTTATAGACTGTTCAATATCCATTAGAATATTCGAGAAATTTGAGAAATTTGGTATGTATCCGTCAAATGGTGTTCTCTTCTATGGGCCACCTGGATGTGGGAAAACATTGCTAGCAAAGTCTATTGAAAATGAATGCCAAGCAAATTTTATTAGTATCAAAGGTCTAAAATTCCTTACTATGTGGTTTGGAGAGAGTGAAGCTAATGTTAGGGAAATATTCGACAAAGCTTAAGCTTCTGCACCTTGTGTACTATTTTTCGATGAGTTGGATTCAATTGCTACTCAGGTGATGTTCCTTGTTCTCGTGTTCTCACCAAACTGTTACTACATGTGTTTACCGCTCTTTTTAGATTATTTGCTTTTGTTGCTGTACGACTTGATTTTGCAGAGGGAAAGTAATGTTGGGGATACCGATAGAGTTCTAAATCAACTTCTTACTGAAATGGATGGTATGAATGCCAAGAAGACTGTTTTCATCATCGGTACCACCAACATGCCTGACATTATTGATCCTGCACTTCTACATCCTAGTTGTCTTGACCAATTGATCTGCATTCCTCTCCTTGACGAGGACTCCCTCTACCAAATTTTCAAGGCTTGCCTATGGAAATCACTCTTTTCTAAGAATATAGATCTAAGAGCCTTTTCAAAATACACGTAAGGGTTCAGCGAAGCTGCCATTATAAAGATCTGCCAACGTGCATGCAAATACCCTATTCGGGAGAACATTGAGAAAATATATTTTCCATCTCCATTTCTTGTCGATTGATAACTTTTGAGGAAATACATATTAGTTACTAGGTTCTAAATTTCTTAATAATTTATGCTTATTAATGAACTTTTACGTCAAATACAAGGTTTGAATCAAAATTATTGAATTTTGCTGAACTTGCCTCCTATATACTCTAGCTCCGCCCCTTTTGGTCTTAGAAAATATTACATTGTATGTTTACAGGATATTGAGAGGGAGATAAGGAGAAGGGATAATCCTGATCCATGGAGGAAGACGATGACGATGAGGTATCCAAGATCAAGCCTGCACACTTTGAGGAATTGATGAAGTACGCTAGGAGGAGTTCAGTGATGCTGATATCCATAAGTATCAGGCATTTTCACAGACGTTACAGTAGTCCCAAGGCTTTGGCTCTGAGTTTTGATTTGCGAATGCTAGCATGGGTGCCACCACCAGAACTGTTGTTTATCCCTTTGCAACTTCTTCTTGTGGTGCAGATGAAGATGATTTCTATAGCTAGATTTTCAAAAATTATTTTCATGTCTTATGTTTACTATATTTACAACTTGCTAATGTGGGCTATAATTATTTTTGAAGAAACTTTGGAAGTTAGTAAAATTCAGCATTTCTATTCATTGCCCGGAGTTTGTAATGTCATTTTGATCTTTATGAGCTTTACATAAAATATTTTGTTTCTACTTATTAGTTTGTTATACATTAAAGCCTAGATTTTATTGAAAAGTTGCATTATTGAGGCATTTAATATGTTATTTTTTTGGGGGGGGGGGTGTTTACACTTGGTGTTCAGACTGTTGTCATTTTTAGTTTGATGTGAAGTTTGATGTGATGAGTAGACGTATTGGTGAATAAATTTGTTGGTTAATATCATTCAATATAATCGATATGATGATATTCATACTTTTATGATTATTTCCAAATTTACTTGAAGTTCCGTACTGCTTTTGTTTCTAAGAAAACCCACGTTTTTTGTAAGGGTGAGCTGGGCATGGATGAATGCAAAATTGCTTTTCGTTACATGAAAAATGACTTTGGCATTGATTTTGTTGCTGCCTTTCCACTCCTGCAAGTCAGCTCATTATTGATCTTTCTTTATTTTTGTAATCATAAAAATTTGTTTGTAATGTCATAATTTTGAGTTTTATCTTGGTAAAATATGGTATATCCATGACTAATACCATTTGAATGAATTCATAGTTACAAGGTTCTATTGGGATAAACCACCCTAAAGATATTTTTAGCATGGTAAAATACTGTCGCTTTGGATAGAAATTGCATATTTTTCCCCAGAAGGCCCCGTATTATGAAGATTATTGCTACATCTTATATGTAGCTTCCTTTTCTTTAATAGTCTCATACCAACAATCTCCCCTCAAACTAAGTTAATGTAACACCCTGAGTCAGTACCCCGGACGCTACATGATGCCTATGACCCCAAAGGACCACAAGCTAACCCATATCTGATATCTCCGGTGAGCACTGAATAATAATACTGTAATAAATATGAAAAAATAGGCTGAAATGCCATAAGGTTCAAGACCTGAAATACTGATAAAGAATACCAACTGTAATAATAATTCATACAACTAAATACTGTCTGAAAGTCTAGTCTAAAAGCCTCTATCTGTCTAAACATGGAGTTGATGGGACAAGTCTCCAACTAACCCCGACTACTAAAATAGATCGAATAATGATATAATGAAATGATATGTTAACTTTTTCCTCGGACTATGAGGACTCACCACTAGGTCTGCTGCTGATAATATGGGCTGCAAAGTACGGTCAGGATCCCGTGCGTCTAAACCTATGATATAAAACATCATAGTGAAAAAGAAGAGGTATGCGTCAGTACTTTAAATGTACTGGTATGCTAAGTGAGGTAGGCTAATATGCAAGGGTTCATATGCGTGAACAATAATTGACTGAATAACATGAATACAACTGAATGTGAGTACATGTATAAATAAAAACTGATGAAGTACTGATTATGCAATACTGCACATATCTACATATACTATGTCTGAGACTATAATAACACTGGATACTGAGTTTAAATAACTGAATGACTAACATGTGAGTTGACTGATAACTGTATTACTGATAGTTGGGTGACTGTTTCTGACAGTCCTAATTCTATAGAATTGAATTTAGTTTTATACTGAGCTGGGTGACTGTGTCTAACAGTCCTGATTCTGTAGAATTGAACTGAGTTCTACGCTGAGACTGAAACTGAAACTGTGGGAGGTAATCATCTAACCGACATACCCCAAATCTGAAATGATAAGGGTCCAACTTGTAACCCTAGTTGGAAGGGTGCTAATACCGTGCCACGGGTACTAATACTGGAAAACCAGGATACTAAGCCCAACCGATGTGTGACACCTGGACGGAGTCAAGCCTAATCTAATGGGTGACCCCTCGGAGGTAGTCAAGCCTAGTCTAACGGGTGACTCCTTATCTTGCACTGTCTACATAGTTCTGGAGAACAGGGATTGCTACTAACGACTCTGCCTCTCTGACAGGGAAGTCAACATCCCTGTACTCTCTCAATACTAAATCCTACTCCCAACTGAAAGACACAGAACTGATTTCTAAACTATTCTACGCTAGACTAAAATATTACTAATCATGTTAACTGACTGAACTGGACTGAGTTCACTGAGTACTGTAACTGATTGAGTGTTTTGAGTCCTATTTGTTGACTGAATGTACTGAGTTTTGTACTGACTGAATACTACTGAGTTCTGAACTATACACTGAACTGAAACTGTGACTGATTACCGAGTACTACTGTTCCTGATGCTATTGATATTATTCTGTAACTACTGTAACTCTTGGTAAGCAGCTAGATTTTCAGGTATTGAATACCCTAGGACTCAATAACATGAAAAGTAAAGCATAGCATAAACTTGAAAAGCATCACAATGTTCACTTCTCACAACTCATTCATAGAGGCATTCTATCAAACAATTGTAAGATATAAGCTTGTACATATGCTATTACGTCATGATTTTCGCATTTAATTCACATGAGAAATTTATCAAGCACTTTGGGGAACATAATCTATGCACATGATAATAAACAACATGTAGGCATCATAATTTCAAATTCCAATTCGAAAATCAAGGGATTTTAACATGAATTCACATGATACTACACACATGATAAATATTTTCACATGAAACTTGGAATAAACCATGGATTAGAACACAATTGACATCATAATCATGAATTCACTTAAATCCCATATGGAATTCTTGAAATCAATCAACTTGTAGTTTAAAAGAGTTTCTTGAACTCCAAGGGTGGAAGGAAACCCTTGGATGAACACCTAACATACCTTGGTGCTTGAATATGTGAAGATTGATTGTGCGTTCTTGAATCTTGAATTTGAAATTAGATCCCGTAGGATTTATTCTTGAGAGGATTTTAGAGAGGATGAGTTTTTTAGCCCTAAGAATGACTTAATTTCCTGTTTTTAAGGTTGAATAGAAGTGGGATAAAGACCCATTTACCCCTCTGGATGCGGAATTAAAAGAGTAAAAACATTGTGCCCAGTGACGTGAAGACCGATGCACCGCGTCGATGGCATTGACGCGATGGCCAACGCACCGCATCAAGTTTGCATTGGTTGATTGGAATTGCACTGAAAGCTGGTGGAAAAATTATCTATCGAAGCGATAGGCTATACGACGCATCAAGATCGCGTTGACCCACTATTTTGATCACCTGAACATGGTTCAAACGAAGTCTAAAAAATACAAAACTCACCCGAAGGGTCCTACTGATATTTCTTATCATGAATCAACCTAAAAAATGATATGTTAAGGTCATAAGGGTCATGAAATAAGATTGTCAACTTACAAAGGCTAAAATACTTCTAAGTATAAGCACTTAGCTGAAATTTTCTAAGTCTAGGACCTCTTTTCAAGCTTTAATGAACTGAGTTAAAGTTATAATTTTGCGGGGTCTTACAATATCTCCCTCTTGGGAATATTCATCCTCGAATGAGACTGATTATGCTGAGAAATACTGATGGACTGAGTTTATACACTGAACATACATATCTGATGCATGGAATAGATGACTGAAAGTACTGATAAGATGAATTTTTCATACTGAATATTCATATCTGATGCATGAGTACGTGACTGAACTGATTCGTGAATGTATGACTGAATATGCAACGGTAATGGATACCAAGTTTATAACTGTAACTGGATATGGAACTAAGCCAATCTAAGAAAGACTGTTACTTTGAGCTGAGTCTGAGTTTGCGAAGAAGAGGTGAGGATACTTAGTCTGAATATCTTCTTCTACTTCCCAAGTAGCTCCCTCAACGGACTGATTCCGCCAAAGAACTTTGACTAGTGGAACTTTTTTGTTCCTCAGTCTGTGAACTTGATGATCGAGGATTTCTACTGAGATCTCTTCATAAGAGAGACTATTCTGAATATCTATATCCTCTATAGGGAATACAACTGCTGGTTCACCTATGTACTTCTTAAGCAAGGATACGTGGAACACCAGATGTACTGAAGCTAAATTTGGAGGCGACTAAAGCTCATAAGCTAGTTTTTCAAAGAAACCAAGAATTCGGTAAGGATAGACATATCGAGGACTGAGTTTTCCTTTCTTTCCGAGCCTCTTCACTCCCTTCATGGGAGAGATTCTTAGGAATACAAAATCATCAATCTCTAACTTGAGATCATTTACTAAACACGTATGAATGGAAATATGAGAACATAACTAAGCTTGAAATATGATACATGAACTGAATATCATGAATTGAACTGAGCCCCTGAATACATGTCTTACGACTGAGATTGGAACTTGAGGGTCCACTTATGAGTACCCAGTACTTCAAACTGGATTCATTACATGAAGAGAAATGGAAAGCTCAGGGAATTATAATGCATTTCCCCCTTGGGACATTATGTCCCCTGAAGGATGCTGACTTGGCTGAGCTACTGAGGAAAGACTAGGACGATGCACAGGGCACCTATGAATTAAATCGTGACTGATTATCTGGGATCTGAAACTGAGGCATGATACATGAACTGAGTTGAACTTGTAACTACAAGAATGCTCCATTCTGGAACTATCATATTCATAAGACTTCAGATAGGACGACTTGGTGGAAAGATAGGAAACCATACGAGTTTGTCCGCCTGACTGCTAAATTGAATTGCTAGCTTTATGGACTAACTCATACTGAAAACTTATACTCAACTGGAGAATTTCTTGAAACTCTTTCTATAAAATTCTACTGACTTTATGGAGCAAGAAAATCTTGGCATGGTCTGAATACGACATCTGAATAAGAAATCACCACATGGCTACAATTCTGTAATATGGAGCAAGGCCTACAAAATGTCATCTAAGATAGAGTTACTAAGCCTTATGTAGTGCAACTACTAACTTGCAATCTTAGACACATTTCTCAACTATTCCTTCAACTGGAATTTCTACTTCAATACTGTATTTCACTTGAGGCTACTAAAAATATTCACATGGGCACTGAGCACGAATGCATAAGCGTACTAACTTATTTGATTAACTGAGTGCCTGATAGATGAATAATAGTCATGTAGGATTTGACTGTACTTAGTCTGGACTAAAACTGTAGAGTATTATGCATATGCGGTAAGGACTGACTGAGTAACATGAGATAACTGAGCATGAATTTGCAAAAACTGTATTATTTAATAATGTAAGACCAAGCGTAAAACATGATTCTTAAATACTCTATAAACTAAAGTACTAAAATACTGATAATTGAATAATTGATAACTATACACTATGGTCAAGCAAACCTAAAATTGAACTGAGTTACTGATCTGATTACTCGACTGAGACTGTAACAAAGATGGTAACTGAGACTATAACTAGGACTGTAACTGAGACTCATAATAGAACTAAATACTATGTTCTAATAACTACATGATAGATACAAATATAAACTGAGGATCTGAATAGACATTCACACTCGATATTTTCTCAACTTCTCATCCCATGAAAAAATATGATTTTCTCCCTTTGACAACTAAATAAAACTTTTTGCTATCCATTTACTTAGCACACTAACCTGGCATTCAGGCTTATTTTCATAACTACCACCTTCTGTAAAAAAAGAATGCAAAAGAAAAATCTTTCCTTATCATGAAACATTTACTCTCTTCCATCTGAGCAATCGCTCATCATTATATCATTTCATAAGGAGAGTTCACTAAAGGGTTAAAACATGAGGGCCTGAAGCATGAATGAATACTATGTCAAACTCGACACTTAACTGTGGCCTGAGGAATAGAATATCAATACCATAGATTTATCAAGAGATCTAAATTGAGGATATACATGACATAATCTAAATTTAGCCAACCGTTAGGAGTGTAGCATGAGTAATGTGATCTAAGTATACTGTAAAGCATCAGTACATGAGTCATGAGCTGCATGAACTGAGTTTAGAGTTTCTGTATTCATATAACATGATACATAACGCTGAGTGAACTGGAACTCTTTATACTAGGAATGGTAAGCATACGTGATTTTCGATCATATGTACGAGTATGAGCTATGATCATAGAGGTGGCATATAAGGAATGAATAGATATTGTGATAGCTGAAGTGTAAAACTTTGCACTGAGGTAAGGACGTATCATCCCTTCCCACTGCTTTTCTACACATACTTACATTACTATTAAAAATCTAGAAGCCTGACTTGGTTACTTGTTCTACCATATCCCCCTTAGCTTAAAGCCATTATTCTAAGTCTATGAACCACTTAATAAACTTTAAATCAAACTAAAACCACTTTACTCTTGAGCCTGAGATATAACAATACTCATAAACACTAAACTCATTCTGAAGGACTACACCTGATACTGTAAGGTCCACTACTAGTACTTTCATTTGATACATGATTCTTAGCTTTCTATTTCCCCAATAATCACTATATAGCAAACTCAACACTGACTGACTTAGAATTCTCAACTCTTCTTTCTACTGGTTCAATCTAAAAAAATTCAAGCTTAAATCAACTGGAACTGAGGTAGTACCCTTCACTCAATGATTGGCATATCAGGAAACTGGAACAGAACAACTCTATTATTGAAATCAACTGAAGGGATTTTTTGAAATACTGTAACTGAGTTATTTCTGTACACTCATCTGGTTGGAATAGATTTACCTACTGGGGTAGGCACTAAAAAGGTTCTGTTAAGATTTCTAGTCTAACTTTAAACTTGCGTGCTATGTAAGGAATTACCAGAGACAAAGAATTTCCTAGATCTAATAAGGCATAAACAAATATAAATAGAAGATCTGTAACGTACCAGTGACCATATCAGGGGAATTTTCTTGATCCTGTCTAGACTGAAGTACATAAAGCCTATTTGGGTGTTGCCCACTGGTGGCACTAGAAGTGGCACCCTACTGATTCGGGCAATCGAACTGAGCTGAGGGACGGATATGCTGACTCCACAAACCTGACTGAGGACAATCTCTGATTCTATGGTTGGCTTGCCACACTCGAAACAAAGATCACTTCCAACTCTACACAATCTCTTATGGTTCTTACCACATTTTCCATAAAATGAATTAGTACGAACACCCTTCCCACTACCTTGTGACTTAGAGCCTGGTGCTCCATCTCGACTGTCATTCTTAGACTTAGGCACTAGCGCTCTGACTGAAGGCGGAACTGGGGATGAGAATCTTTGACAAAATTAGGAGTGGTTTCTACCCCCTGATCTTGTCTTAGAATTATTTATTCTAGCCCTTTCATTATTCCTAAGCTCCCCTTCCTCACTCTACCGACTGCAAGTTAAAAACCTAGATAGGACAACAATCTGCAAATTGTTCCGAGCAACTGCTGAATAAGCTAAGGTATGAAAGCAGCTCTAAATTCAGTTTGAGAGACATGCTCATTCAAGGGATCTGCCTGAACGGGCGGAGGAGCTGGCTGGTTTTCATTCCTTCTTTCATTAGCTTTTTGGGGAGGCATGTTCTGGAAGCATGAGGAAGAGATGAATTAGACTGGGAGTTTAACTTAATCTCATTCTTACTCGCATGACATGAATACTGAAATAAGGGAAACTTTTCCTAAAATATCTCATAGCCTCTTGTCCATAAGTGTGGCGCGCTACACACCCACGCACAAGACTCTACTTGATGTGACCTTCAGACTTCTTAGGACTCTGTTGAACCTTCGGCTCTGATACCAAGTTTGTAACTCCCCGAGTCTGTACCCCAGATGCTACACAGTGCCTATGATCCCGAAGGACCACAAGCTAACCCATGTCTGATATCTGCTGTGAGCACTGAATAATAATACTGTAATAAATCCCAAAAAATAGGCTAAAATGCCATAAGGTTCAAAACCTGAAATACTGATAAAGAATACCAACTGTAATAATAATTCGTACAGCTAAATACTGTCTGAAAGTCTAGTCTGAAAGCCTCTATCTGTCTAAACATGGTGTTGATGGAACAAGTCTCCAACTAACCCCGACTACTGAAATAGACTAAATTCTGACATAATAAAATGATATGATAAATTTGTCCTCGGACTATGAGGACTCACCACCAGGTTTGTTGCTGATAATCTAGACTGCTAAGTATGGTCAGTAGCCCGTGAGTTTGAACCTATGATATAAAACATCATAGCACAAAAAAAGAGGTATGTGTCAGTACTTTAAATGTACTGGTATGCTAAGTGAGGTAGGCTGATATGCAAGGGTTCATATACAAAATAGTAACTGATTGAATAGCATGAATACAACTGAATGAATATATATGTATAACTAAAAACTGATGAAGCACTAATTATGCAATACTGCACATATCTACATATATTGTGTCTGAGATCATAGTAACACAGGATACTAAGTTCTGATAATTAAATGACTAATAGTTGAGTTAACTGATAACTGTATTACAAAATCATTTAGAACTCAATTCAGTTCTACAAAATCAGGACTATCAGAAATACAGTTATCAGTTAACTCAAATATTCCAATTCAAATATAGTTCTAAATGTGGCATCATAATTTCAAATTCCAATTCAAAAAATCAAGGGTTTCAAATTCTAAATGATAATAAACAACATGTGGCATCATAATTTCAAATTCCAATTCAAAAAATCAAGGGTTTTTAACATGAATTCGCATGATACTACACACATGATAAGTATTTTCACATGAAACTTGGAATAAACCATGGATTAGAACACAATTGACATCATAATCATGAATACACTCAAATCCCACATAGAATTCTTGAAATCAATTAACTTGTAGTTTAAAAGAGATTCTTGAACTCCGAGGATGGAAGGAAATCCTTGGATGAACACCTAACATACCTTGGTGCTTGAATCTGTGAAGATTGATAGTGTGTTCTTGAATCTTGAATTTGAAATTAGATCCCGTAGGATTTGTTCTTGAGAGAATTTTAGAGAGGATGAGTGTTTTAGCCCTAAGAATTACTTAATTTCATATTTTTGGGGCTGAATAGAAGTGGGATAAAGACCCATTTACCCCTCTGGATGTGGAATTAAAAGTGCAAAAAAACCATGCCCAGTGACGCACAGACTGATGCGCTGCGTTGATGGCATCGATATGATGGCGAATGCGCCGTGTTGAGTTCGCATTAGTTCACTAGAATTGCACTGAAAACTGGGGGAAAATTATCTGTCGACGTGATGGGCGATGCGACACATCAAGATCGTGTCGATCCACTATTTTGGTCACCTAAACATGGTTTAAATGAGGTCCGAAAAATTCGAAACTCACCCGAAGGGACCTACTGATATTCCTAATCATGAATCAACCTAAAAATTGATATTTTAAGATCATAAGGGTCATGAAATAGGATTGCCAACTTACAATGGCTAAAATACTTCTGAGTATAAACACTTGGCTGAAATTTTCTAAGTCTGGGTGGGACCTCTTTTCAAGCTTTAACAGACTGAGTTAAGCTTAAAATTTTGTGGGGTCTTATAGTTAATCACAAAGCCCCCAAAATCAACTTGCACATATATTCCAGCCACATCATCTTAGTACTTATCGCCACCAAAGTCTGGAGGATAGCTTCTTCTTCTGTGTGAGCGCATCTCCAAGCTACCTTGTCTGGGGAAAACTACTAAACCAAGTCTTACGCCATCACTCCTCTATCTTCATACTTGTCCCACCAAATCATTGGCTCTATTACCAGTTGGGCTAAATAAATATGATTCAAATTTAAGAGAATTTATTTAGTGTATTTTGGGGGCATTTTATATAGCATATAAATGAATGTCGACCTGCATATTTGGAATTGAAGCATAGTTGACAATACATTATAAATTAACTTATTCAAATATAAACTTGTATCTACTGATGTCTCATTGGATAAATTGAAATATCCCGAGGAAGAACTAAAATTCACTAATGGTGTTAAAAATAGAAAAAGACGACATCTAATCATACATTTTCAAAATTTATTGTGAAATACCCGTTTACTATAACCGAGACAAAATAATATTATTTGTAGACAGCAATTTTAGTATTATTAATTAAAATTGTACTATTCATCATGCTAAATTTAATAACCTTCATTATATCATATCATTATAATACAGGAGTTACAAGAATGAAATAGAAATACTTGTGAAGAAAGAAATATAATATTTTACAACTTAGCACAAATTTAAAAAAGAGCAAAACTTCCTATTAAACAACAATTTAAATTGCCTCTTAACATTTCACGTTTCACTTCTCGAGGGTCAAACTGTATGAATTTTGACGTACATTTTAAGATATTTTTTAAAAACATTTGTATATGAAAACAATTGAAACTTATAGTATTTTACTTATAATTAAATTTGTATTATCAAGATTTTTACATTTTCTTTATTTTATTTTTCAGTATTCAAGAAAAAATCTTTAATTCTTTATATTAGTTAAAGAGGGATAATGTCCAATTAGTGTATAGTACATAAATTAAATAAATTAAAGATATGAATAGGAAAGAGTAAAAACTGATAACCCACGTTGCTCTCAAAAAGTTGTTTCCTATGGTTTATTCATCTTCTTTTCCTCTATAGAATATACCTATGAAGGGTTCATTTATGGATTTTAACTATTTTTCTACCAAGGTTTGTAATGAACCATTTCTCTTCTCAATCATTTGTATCTTCAATTGATTTTAATGCATATTAATCTCTGAATAATTTTATGTAATCAATTCTTTAGTCTTTCTATGTTCTTTTTATGTACTATATATAGATAAAGAAGTCAATCTTTTTCATATTATAAATTGCTTAATCTTTTTTGCTTTTAATTTTTTAGTATGATGTATTCTCTTCTTTCAGAGTTGGTTACTGATCGAGATGATTTGATGATAAGGATTAGGATTTGTATAATGTGGGATGCCACTAATTAAAAAAATAGGGAATTGATCAGTTTGGATATGATATTTGTCGATGAAAAGGTACCTTATCAACATAACTCTTACTCTTTCTTATACACATTTTTTTTTCAAAACTCTTAATTATGAATTCACATCTTTTGATGTATCAGGCAATTTGGCGCATACTATAGTCAGAAAAAACCACGTTAGCAGGTTCAAGCACAAGTTAATTGAAGGTTCACTATTTATCATCAAAAACTTCAAAGTGGTTGAAAGTAGTGGTGTATATAGACCAGTTGAAAACTCTTTGAAAATAATTTTCTTTCCCTAAACTGCGATCGAGAGTTTATCTGAAGATATTGTTGATATTCCTATGAACGGATTTCACTTTATTAAACCATAATTGATTGAGTCAAGGGTGAACAACAATACGAGATTATCAGGTATGTGTGTGTGTATATATATATATATATCACATACTTTTAATTTTCAAACTTAAAAAATTGTTCAATTATCAACGTTTTCAGCAAACACTTTTTCTTCTTCATTTATAGATGCGATTGGTTGTTTATATGAAGTTGGTGATATGGAGAGCGCTGGATCGAAGTAGAAAAAAAGGGACATCCAAATTATTACTAATTAGTAAGTCACCCATCTCATATTAAGTAGTTTTATTTTTTGTCTTCCTAAAAGAGTATTATTTTGAAATCATACATTGATTTTTTTTTAGGATTAGATTTAAATGAACTATCACATTCTTATTTTTCTTTTCCTGGATAGTTTTGAAAAGTCAAAAATAATCTGATGGGAAGATTTGGGAAAGAAGTTTGCTCCTTATTTTCACAAGAAGGATTCTGGCCCATATATAGTAATTGTGATTTCCACAACTCTTAAAGAATTTCATGGTATTATTTCAGATTTAACTATCGAATGTTATAGATGCGATTGGTTGTTTATATGAAGTTGGTGATATGGAGAGCGCTGGATTGAAGTGGAGATAAAGGGACATCCAAATTATTACTGATTAGTAAGTCACCCATCTCATATTAAGTATTTTTATTTTTTGTCTTCGTAAAAGAGTATTATTTTGAAATCATACATTGATCTTTTTTTAGGATTAGATTTAAATGAACTATCACATTCTTATTTTTCTTTTCCTGGATAGTTCGGCAAAGTCAAAAATAATCTTATGGGAAGATTTGGGAGAGAAGTTTGCTCCTTATTTTCACAAGAAGGATTTTGGCCCATATATAGTGATTGTGACTTCCACAACTCTTAAAAAATTCCGTGGTATTATTTTAGATTTAATTATTGAATGTTATATATTTATGTGCTAACATTATGAGAGATATTTATCGCAAATATTGGTACGTCCATTGTTAATAGGTGAAGTTAGCTTCTCTACAACATATGCTAGCAAAGTATATGTGAACCTTGATATAGATTACATAAGATCTTTGCAGCAAAAATTTTCCACCATGTCCACGAGATACAAGTTATTGAAAGATCTAATATTAATAGCATTCCAATAGAGGAAGAGATATTTAAGAACCGAATGAATATTAAGAATTTGTTGGAGTCTGATTGGGGTGCTGACATACAGGTTATCTTTTGCTTCTTACATTTTGATTTGCCATTTCAACACTTCAACATGATTGATAATTGTAAATTTTCTTTTGGGGATTGTAGGAATACATTGTTACTATGAGGAGAAAAATTATAGACATAATAAACTATTTTAGATGGTACTACATTTCATGCAATTTATGCTCTAAGAAGATCACACCTACAAATAGTGTTTATCCATGCCTCAACTACAACAAAGATTGCAAGTTTTCTTTGGTGAAGTAAGGATCCTAGAAGGACTATGAATTTGCTTTGTAGTACGAATTAATGTTAACTTATTTTTACAAACATAGGTACAAGATACACATATAAGTGAAAGAAAATATAGGGAAAACTACTTTTGTCTTATTCAATGATGTGGCTGAGAATCTCCCTGATACATCAGCTCACAAATTGTTCAACAAGCTATCATCATTAGATAACAATGATGTTCCTGCCCACATTCAAAGTCTCTATGGAAAATATTTTATTTTTAATCTTAAATTAAACAGTTACAATTTGAAAGAGCGGCTTGAAAATCTCACTGTATCAAAGCTTTGGATTCCAGATGAAAATTTGGAATCTGAGTACAAGCTAGAGGAAGAGAAAAAGGTATTACAATATAGTCTACTGAAATTTGTAATGAACAATTTCGTATACTTTGTAAATTATATTTTTTATTGTTGCTTTTACATGTGAAGAATTTGAAAGAGGATGAAAGTGATCCAAAAGATCGTGTTCCCAAAGAACTGTCCACAGAAAAGGTATTCAGATTTACTGTTTTAGTTATGGGGCTTCTATTTCTTCTTAAGATTAACATATTTAATACACATGTTCACAAATGTACTTTTACAAAATAAATAGGTATCTCTTGACGTCTTATTGGATAAATGTAACACCTCGAGTTTGTACCCCGAATGTTACACGGTGTTCATAATCCCGAAGGACCACAAGCTAACCCATGACCGGTACCTGCTGCAATAACTGAATAATAATACTTTAGTATTCGGAAATTAGGCAAAAAATATGTTATAAGGTTCAATACTATAATAAAACTGAATACGGTATAACAAATAGCAAATCTAATACATCTGTCTGAAAATACTCTAGTCAGAAAAAGCCTCTAAATTGTCTAAGATATGGAGTTGGTGGGACAAGTCCCCAACTAACTCCGAACTATTTAAATAAGATGAACTACTGAAATAATCATCATGTCCTCGAACTAAGAGGACTCGCTACTAACTCTGTCAGCTGGATATCTGAACTGCTAAGTATGATCAGGAGCCCGCACGTCTGAACCTATGATATAAAATATCATAGCATAAAAGAAAGGTATGCATCGGTACTTTGAATGTATTGGTATGTAAAGTGAGGTAAGATGAAATGCATGGGTTCATATGCATGAACAACACTGACTGAATGACATGAATATAAATAAATAAGAGTACATGCATGAATATGTAAACTATAAATGAGATCCTGATAACACTGGATACGGAGTTTCTGAGTTACTGATGTACTGATATCTGAGTTTACTGATATTGTGTAGTTGATAATTGAGTGACTGTATATGACAGTCTTGATCTTGTGGAACTATACTGAGTACCTGCACTGAACTGAGTGACTGTATCTGACTGTTCAGAAGCTGTAGAACTGAATTGAGTTCTATTCTGAGACTGGAACTAAAACTGAGACTGTGGGAGGTAATCATCTAACCGACATGCTCCTTTATGAATAGATTAGGGTCCAACCTGTAACCCATTTGGAAGTCTATCAGTATCGTGTCATGGGTAAAGACAACTGTAAGTTAACCCTCTCTAACAGAAAGCTCTTTCGTCAACCCTCGCTAGCAGGAAAACTCGTACGAGATGTATCAACCATAATCTGATAGGAGGATATCTCAACCTATGTTGGCTGCGTAGATCTATAATATAGGGATCGCTACTAAGGGTCAAACCCTCTGCTGGCAGGAATGCCCCCATCCCTGGGTTAACTCGGTGCTGAATTCTACTCCCAATTGAATAGACACTGAACTGATTTCTAGTTTATACTAGGCTTGACTGAACTGTTACTGATTATATTGTCTAAATAAATTGAACTGAGTTTATCGAGTTCCGTTGACTAGCGGAATACTACTGAATTCTATTAACTGGCTGAATTTACTGAGGTCTAAACTGAATACTAAACTGGATTGGACTGATACTGAGTCTATTGAGTTTTTCTTGAGTTCTATAACTGACTGAGAGTACGACTGATCGTGACATGACTGATCCTTTCCTGAGACTGACCATGGCTCTAGGTAATCAACTAAATTATCGGGTATTAAATACCCCCAGGACTCGATAGCATAAATTATAACACATGGCATAATATTGAAACATGATAAATAACTACTTAATCATCATTCATTCATTGGGAAATTATCATTCATGTCACGATTAAGAAAACAAACACTTGCATGCGATGAACTTGAATACATGCTAACATGATATAATTTCATTATTTAATTCTCATGAATAACTTATCAAACACTTGAAAGGCATTGTATATGCATATAGTACTAATCAACACACGAGCATCACAATTTCAAGGCTTTAACATGAATTCATATGATACTACTTACATAATAGTTGTTTTTACATAAATCTTGAACTTAATCATGGAATAGAAATCTAATCAAAATTATAATCATGAATACACTTGAATCCAAATCATGGAAAGCATGAAATCAAGCTACTTAAAGTTTAAAAAAGTTTCTTGGACTCCAAAGGCGGAAGGAACCTTGGATGAACACTTGACATACCTTGATTGCTAAATTTTTGAAGAAAAATGGTGAAACCTTGAGCCTTGGCTTTGAAATTAAATCACCTAGGGTTCTTGTTCGTGAGCAATTTGAGAGAAACTGAGTGTATTTTTCTTAATGAGGGTTGAATGTCGTGTTTTAGGGCTGAATAAGGGTGGAAAAAAAACCCTAATACCCTCAAGGACGCGGCTTTTTAATTGCTAAAAACCGGACTGCCGATGCGTGGGACGACGCGCCGCATCATTGACATCGATGAGATAGACAACGTGCCGCGTCGAGTTTGCATCGGTTCACTAGAAATTGCACTGGGAGCCAAGAAAAAATATTGATCGATGCGATGGACGACAGCATCAAGATCACGTTGTTACACTATTTTGGGTTCCCAGACATATGTCAAACAAGGTCTGAAATCCAAAACTCGTCCGAAAACACCTACTGACATTCCTGATCATGATTCAACCTAAAGATTGATACTCTAAGGTCATAAGAGTCGTGAAATAGAGTTGCCAACTTACGAAGTCCAAAATAATACTAAGTCTAAATACTTACCTAGAATTTTCTAAGTCTGGGACCCCTTAGCAAGCTTAAAAGACTGAGTTGAGCTTAGGATTTTACGTGGTCTTACAATAGCTCCCCCTTAGGAACATTCGTCCTCAAATGAGACTAATTAAACTTAAAATACAGATAGACTGGACTTAGACACTGACCATGCGCAACTAAAGCATGATTTTATGACTGAAATTATTGATGTACTGAATTATCATACTGAATATGCATATCTGATCATGAGTACATAGATGAACATGTTTCATGAATGCATGACTGGGATTACAGATAAGCTTATCTTATATACTGGACATGCATATCTGATGCATAAGTACATGACTTAACTAATTCGTGAATGCATGACTGAGTATGCAACGTTAATTGATACCAAGTTGGTATCTATATCTGAACATGAGATTAAGTAAATTCAAAGGAAAAATGTTACCTTGGGATGAGTATGAGATTATGGAGAAGAGGTAAGGATACTTGATCCGCATGTCTGCTTCTGCTTCCCAAATAGCTCTCTTAATGGACTGATTTTGCCAAAGTTCTTTGACTAGAGGGACTTCTTTGTTCCTCAGTCTATGAATTTGATAATCAAGGATTTTGATGGGAGTCTCTTTATAAGAGAGGTTGTTCTGAATATCTATGCCCTCTAAAGGGGCTACGACTTCTGGGTCACCTATGTATTTCTTAAGTAAGGATACATGGAACACTGGATACACTGAAGCTATGTCGGAAGGAAACTCAAGCTCGTAAGCTACCTTTCTAAAACGGCTAAGAATTTGGTAAGGACCGACATATCGAGGACTGAGTTTTACCTTCTTTCCAAACCTCTTCACTCCTTTCATAGGAGAGATTTCTAAATACACAAAATCACCAATATCAAACTCGAGATCCTTTCTGCGTACATCTGTGTATGATTTCTATCAGCTCTGAGTTGTCTTAAGCCTTTCCCTGTTCAACTGAACTTTCTCTAAGGTATCAAATACCAAGTCAGGCCCTACCACTGTGGCCTCACCCACTTGAAACCAACCAATAGGAGATCTACACCTCCTCCCATAAAGCACCTCTAACTGAGCCATCTGAATGCTGGAATAGCCATCTAAATGCTGGAATGATAGTTGTTGTTATATAGGAATTCAATCAAAGGAAAGTGGTCATCCTTACTATCTTTAAAGTCTATCGCACACGCTCACCGTATATCTTCTAAAGTCTGAATGGTCATTTCTGAGGATGAAAGTTTGTACTGAGGTAAACTCATTTACCAAAAACCTTTTGGAATGCCTTCCAGAAATGAGAGGTGAACTAGGTACCTCTATATGAGATAATGGAAAATGGAACACCGTTCAATCTGATCAACTCCCTGATATAGATTTTGGCATAATTCTCTATTGAATATGAGGTATGGACTAGTAGGAAATTAGCTAATTTGGTCATCCTATCTACAATGACCCAAACTGAATCATGTTGACGATGGGTACGAGGCAAACCCATCACAAATTCCATGTTCACTCCTTCCTATTTCCAAGTGGGAATGTTGAACTCCTGCATGGACCCACTAGGCTTATGATGCTTAATCTTAACCTGCTGGCATGTTGAGCACTTAGCCATAAACTCTGCAATGTCTCTCTTTATCCCACTCCATTAATAGATCTCCGATAAATCATGGTACATCTTAGTGTCCCCTAGATAAATAGGGTAGCGCGCACCATGCACCTCTACAAAAATTCACTGCCTCAAGCCATCTACACCTGGCATACATAGCCAACCCTGGCAGCGCAACACACTATCTCTGCCTTGGGAGAAAACCTCTATCTTCTGATGTCTGGCTGATTCCTTCAACTTGACTAGACTGGGATCCCTATCCTGCTTTTCCTTCACCTCGGAAACTAGGGATGATTTTGAACTACTCTGTACCTATACACTACCTTTTGATGAATCGACTAAGTGAACACCTAGTCGAGCAAGATGATGAACTTCCTGAACCAACTTCTTCTTACCATCCTCCACATGAGAGCATCAGCCACTACATTGGCTTTACTCGGATGATATAATATACTCATATCGCAGTCTTTCAATAACTCCAACCACCTTTTGTGATGAAGGATTGAGTCTTTCTGAGAGAACATATATTGTAGGCTCTTATGGTCAATGAACACATCAACGTGCATCCCATATAAATAGTGCCTCCAAATCTTTAAGGTAAATACTACTGCTTCTAACTCAAGATCATGAGTAGGATAGTTCTTTTTATGGGGCTTAAGATGTCTAGAGGCGTAGGTTATGACCTTACCTCTCTGCATCAAAACACACTCCAAGCCAACTCTGGAAGCATCACAATACACAATAAAGCTGCCTGAACCATCTGGCAGGGTCAAAACTAGAGTTGTAGTGAGTCGAGTCTTCAACTCCTGAAAACTCTTTTCACAAGAATCTGACCACTAGAATTTAACTTTCTTCTGAGTCAATCTAGACATAGGGGATGCAATAGATGAAAATCCCTCAATGAACTGTAGGTAATAGCCAGCCAAGCCCAAGAGACTCCTGATATCTGATGGAAAGATGGGTCTAGGACAGTTTCTCACTACATCAATATTTTAGGGATCATCACTAATGCCATCACTAGAAATGATATCGCTAAGTAAGGCTACTGACTTTAGCCAAAATTCACACTTTCTGAATTTAGCGAATAGCTGATGGTTTCTAAAAGTCTGCAATACTATTCTGAGATGGTCTGCATGATCATGCTCACTGCAGGAGTAGACAAGAATGTCATCTATGAAGACTATAACGAACATGTCCAAGTACTTCTTGAACACATCATCAAGTCCATGAAGGCTGTAGGGGAATTGGTAAGACCAAAGGACATGACTAAGAATTTGAAGTAACCATACCGTGTTCTGAAGGCTATTTTTAGGATGTCACATTCTCTGAATCTAAGTTGATGATAGCCCAATCCGAGGTCTATCTTGGAGAAGTAACTAGCACCCTGAAGTTGGTCAAGCAAGTCATCAATTCTGGGAAGTGGATACTTATTCTTGACCGTGACTTTATTTAGCTGACGGTAATCAATACACATTCTGAGAGAACCATCTTTCTTAAGTACGAATAAAATTGGGGCACCCTATAGGTACACACTGGGTCTAATGAATCCCTTATCTAGGAGGTCCTTCAAATTTTCTTTTAATTCTCTGAGTTTTGCAGGTGCCATTCTGTATAGAGGGATAGATATGGGTTGCGTATTTGGAAGAATTTCTATTAGAAGTCAATTTCCCTTTTGGGAGAAACTCCGAGGAGATCTTCGGGAAACACATTTGGGAATTCACATGCTACTGACATTGATTCAAGATAAGGGAGTTCTGAACCAGAGTCTTGGACTCGAACGAGATGGTAGACACATCCCTTAGATATCATTTTTCTTTTCCTTAGGTAAGAAACAAGCTGACCTCTAAGTGCTGAAGTACCACCTCTCCACTCAAGGACGAGTCTATTTGGAAACTAAAACTAGACAATTTTGTTTCTGTAGTTGACTGAGGCATAGTTGGAATAAAGTTAATCCATGTAGAGAATAACATCAAAATCAGTCATCTCTAATTTGAATAAGTCTGCTAAAGTGACTTTCTGAGATACCATAACCGAATAGTTTCTGTATTCCTATCGGGCTATGATAGATTTACCCACTATGATAGAAACTGAGAAAGGCTCTGCTAGGATTTCGAGACTGACTCCGAAGTCAACAGTTATATAAAGAGTAACAAAGGACAAAGAAGCTCCTGGATCTAGAAAAGCATAAATATGTAAATGATAAACTTGTAATGTACTAGTGACCATATCAGGAGAACTCTCCTGATCCTATCGGGACTGAAGTGCATAGAGTCTGTTTGGGCACTGCCCACTAGTGGCACTGGATGCGGCACGCTACTGATTTGGATGATTGGACTGAACTGAGGGACGGTTATGCTGACTCTGAGAACCCATCTGAGGACACTATCTGACCCTGTGGCCTGGCTTTCTATATCCAAAACACACATCACTGCTAGCTCTACAGATACCTTGGTGGTTTCTGCCATACTTTTGAAAAAGGGGATTGGTTCGGTCACTGCTAACACTACCCTAGGGTTTAGGGTCTGATGCCCTCTCTCTTTTACCATCTCTGAATTTCAGCACAAGAGCACTGGCTAAGGACAGAGCAGGAACTGAGGATTTTAGGCAGAGCTAAGAACGATTCCCACCTTTTGACTTAGACTGAGTAAAGTTAAAACTACCTGTTCTTGCTCTCTTGTTCTCCTTCTCCTTCTCTTTATTCTTAGCCTCCTCTATCTGCTGAGCATGGACCATAAGCCTGGATATGTCCTTCTCTTTAATCAAAATTTTAGTCCTACACTCCTTGACCACACTATTAGACACACCAAACATAAACTTACTCATCTTATATCTTCTATCTGCTTACCATATGAGGAGCGTATCTATCTAATTAAGTAAACTTAAGAGAATACTCTTGTACCATCATGTTGCCCTGCTTCAGATTTATAAACTCCAAAACCTTCATTTCCCTCAACTCTAGTGGGAAGAACCTATTCAGAAAAGCAATAGTAAACTCCTACCACTCTAAGGGCCTGCATATGCGGCCCTTTCTGCTTTCCACTATTTAAACCATGAGTGTGACATATCCTGTAACTGATATACAACCAACTCAGTGTTCTCAACAGTCGTCACTCTCATAATGTCTGTAACTTTCTGCACCTAATCAAGAAACTCCTGAGGGTCCTCATCTGACTAAGACCCAGTAAAAGATGGAGGGTTCATTTAGGTGAAATCCCAAATCCTGGCAGTAGCAGTATTGGACACTGGGTTGGCTGGAACAACATCTAGATGTTTATTTTGGGCTGCCACGGAATGGGCTAGGGTGGTGAATGCTGCTCTGAACTCAATATGGAATACGTGTTCATCCAGAGGATCTGGTTGGATGGGTTGGGGTTCTATCTAGTCTCCTGTTCCTCTTCCCTTAGTCTTTTTTGGAGGCATATTTTGTAAATAGAAGAGAAATTTGGATTAGACAGGGAGTATAACTGGAGCTCATGCTTACTCACACGACATGAATACTGAAAGAAGGGAAACTTTTCCTAAAACACCTCACAGCCTTTTGTCCATAAGTGTGGAACGCTACACACCCATTCATAAGATTCTACTAGATATGGCTTTCAAACTTCCTAGGACTCTGTTGAACGTTAGGCTCTGAAATACCGCATATTTCCCTAGCCTAGATTAACCCACAGTACATGGGTTATCCTAGATAAAAATATTTTAATACTCAGTAATTTTTAGATTTGAGCCTTTCATTGCATAGGAAATTCAATTAGCTTTCCAACGATATAAAATTCGTCTAAATCCGACAACCGGGTAAGAAGTTATGATGATTTTAAGTTTCAGTCGTTAAACATCGTCATTCAGACCAGTAGTGCACCGCGGAGTGTGTTAAAATAGAAAATTTTCAATTTCCAGTATTTCTCTATGATATTGGTGCATAGCTCCATAGACCAAGTTCACAATTATCAATTTCCAGTGTACCAACGCGATTCCACCGCGTCACGGTGCACTTCTAGTTCACAAATAAAGTGGCAACGTGATACCATCACGTCACGCCACCATGTAATTTCCCAATCATCATTTTCCAGTGGCCCAGTGCAATAGCGGTGTGTCACGCCAGGGGTCCAGATCAGAAAAATTTCTCAAAAAATTAAAGTTGCACCTAAGGTTAAAACAGTCTTTTCCCATGATTTTATTCCGCCCAGATACGGGATTTAAGCTCTAAAAACGTGTAAAACCCTTCATTATTCACTTTTCCCCAAAACCAAAAGATAATTATCTCTCAATTAAACAAACCCTAGCTCTCAAGAATCAAGGTCAATCCCAAGAATTTCTCCAAGAACTCATCAAATTAAGGTATGTTAGAATCCATGGATCCTTACCCTCCATGGAGCCCAAGAATCCTTTTTCAAAATACAAGATTTATGATTTATGATTTCCATGTTTGGATTAGATTGAATTTATATTCATGATGTTGTTTAAGTTTTAATCCATGATTTAGATTACAAGTTCCAAGAATTGATTCTAGTATGTGTTGAATTACATGATATTCATGATTAACCCTTCAATTTGAAAGTTGATTGTTGTAACCATGTTAACCATAAGTGTTTATGATTTAATGAACCAAGTATGCTTCCCATGTGTTTGATAAATTATCTATGAGAATGAAATAATGTCATTATAGCATGCTAACATATAATCCCCATTTATATACAAGTTAATGCATTACAAGTGTTTGATGGAATGTCTCTATGGATGAATTATGACCAAGTGAACATTGTTATGTTATTCAAGATTATGCTTTTCTTTACTTTTCATGCTATCGAGTCCTAGGGTATTTAATACCTGACAACTTAGCTATTTATTTAGAGCCAGTGTCAGTTACAGAACAGTATCAGTCATGTCACGATCAGTAGTACTCTCAGTTCGTTACATAACTCAGTAGAAATCAATCAGTTACAGAACTTAGGAATACTCAATAATCTTAGTGAATTCAGTCTAGTTTAGCCCAATATAACAGTTCAGTGTCTTTCAGTTGGGAGTAGGATTCAGCACCGAGTGAACCCAAGGATGGGGGCTCACCTGCTAGCAGAGGGTGTGATCCTTAGAAACAATCCTTGTGTTCCAGAACTACGTAGTCAGCATAGATTGAGACATCAAACCTTCCAGTTTAGGGTTGATGAGGTGCTCTACCTGCCAGTAGAGGGTACCACCATTCTCATTTAGGGAACCTACCAGTAGAGTCTTACTCTTGAACCTGTCTTTACTCATGGCACGGTACTGACACCCTTCCAATTGGGGTTACATATTGGACCCCAGCTCAGTTAACTTATCTTATCTTATTTAGGGCATGTCGGTTAGATGATTACCTCCCCTAGTTTCAGTTTTGGTCTCAGTCTTTAGAATAGAACTCAGTTCAGTTCTACAGAATTAGGACAGTCAGATACAGTACTCAGTTAATAGTAACTCAGATTATCAGTGATCCTAAATTATCATTATACTCAATTAGCAGTTATTAGATTCAGTTCTAGTATACTCAGTCATAGTATGCACAATATGTTCAGTAGTTATAGATCCTCCATGTATTCTAATCCAGCTCTTGCATATCATTCAGTTAGTTATTGATCATACATATAAACCCATGCATTCAGCCTTACCTCATTTAGCATACCAGTACATTCCCACGTACTGACCATATACCCATTTCTTGCGCTATGATATTTCATATCTTAGGTTCAAAAACTCAGGTTCCTAACTGCGCTTAGCCAGATTCAGTCAACAATAGCAGATTTAGCAGTGAGTCCTCATTTATTGAGGTTATACTTTCATTTCAGTACTCCAGCTTAGCAGTATTTTAGTAGATGGAGTTAGTTAGGGGATTGTCCCATAAACTCCACTTTTAGACAGTATTCAGTTCTATAGATGTTATATCTTATACATATTTTAGATGTTTTGAACCTTATGACATTTCAGCCCTTTATTTCGCATTTACTTCAGTATTATTGTTCAGTGCTCATAGAAGATACCATTCATGGAATAGCTTGTGGTCCTTCGGGGTCGTAAGCATCGTGTGACGACTAAGGGGTAGTCCTGAGTTGTTACAAACTTGGTATCAGAGCCTAAGGTTCAACAGAGTCCTAAGGGGTCTGAAAAGTCGCATCGCGTAGAGTCTTGTGCATGAATATGTAGCGCATCACACATATGGACAGGAGGCTACGAGATATTTTAGGAAAAGTTTCCCTTATTTTAGTATTCATGTCGTACTAATAAGAATGAGCTCAATTTAATCTCTAAGTCTAATCCGCTTCTTCCTTTCATTTACAGAACATGCCTCCCAAAAGGACTAACAAAAGAAGACCGGAAACTAGTCAGCCCCTCAGCCCGTTCAGGAAGATCCCCTGGACGAACATGTCTCTCTCACAAAATTTAGAGATGCATCTACTATTCTAGCCAATTCAATCGTAGCTCAGAATGAACGGCCAGCTGCTGTTCCGGCCAACCCAGTGGCCAATACTGCTGCAACCAAAATTCGAGACTTCACCCAAATGAATCCTTCTTTTTTTCTGAGATCTAAGTCAGAAGAAGATCCACAGGAGTTCCTCGATCAAGTTCAGAAAGTCACAAGTATCATGGGAGTGACTTCCAGTAAGAGTGCTGAGTTAGTCACCTATCAACTACAAGATGTAGCCCATACATGGTTTAAGTAATGGAAAGTAAATAGGGGTATAAATGCAGAACCTATAGAGTGGGAAGAGTTTGCTACTGCCTTCCTAGACAGATTCTTTCCCTTAGAGCTGAGAGAAGCCAAAGTGTTAGATTTCATCAATCTCAAACAAGGTAGTATGAGCGTAAAAGAGTATTCCCTCAATTTTACTCAATTAGCCAGGTATGCTCCCCATGTAGTGGCACACAATAGGTCCAAAATGAGCAATTACATATCTGGAGTGTTAGATAGTGTGGTTAAAGAGTGCAAAATAGCAATGTTGATTAAAGAGATGGACATATCTAGGCTTATGGTCCATGCTCAATAGATTGTGAAGAAGAAGTTTAAGGAGAAGAAGAGAGAGAGAGAGAATAAGAGGGCTAGAATAGGTAGCTTTAATTTCAGTCAGCCTAAGTCAGAAGGCGGTAACCGTTCCCACTCTCGTCCAAAGTTCTCAGTCCCAGTTTCGCCCTCTACCAGTGTACCGATGACCCAGGATAGCATAAGTAATGGTCGTACTAATCTTTTTTGCAGAGATTGTGGTAAGAATTATAAGGGTGTGTGTAGAACTGGTAGTTTTTTTTTGTTTCAGGAGTGGCAAGCCAGGCCATAGAGTCAGAGATTGTCCACAGTTAGGTTCTCAAGGACAGTATAGTCATTCTTCAGCTCAGTCAAGTCACCCGAATCAATAAGGTGATGCTTCCAGTGCCACCAATGGGCAGCGCAAAATAGGTTTTACACACTTCAGTCCAGACAAGATCAGGAATGTTCTCCTGATGTGGTCACTGGTATGTTACAGATCTCCCATTTACATATTCATGCCTCAGTTTCAGATCCCAGATATTCATTCATGATTTAGTTTGTAGGTGCCCCGTGTATTGTCTAATGTTTTTCCTTAGTATCTCAGCCAAGTCCGCATTCCTGAGAGATATAGTGTCCCAAGGGGGAGATACACTAGAATCCTCGAGCTATCACGATCTAAACCTTCCATTTTCTCTTTACGTAACAAATCTAATTGAAGTAATGGGTCCTTATAGTTGACCCTCAAGACCATCCCCCTGCCATGACACATATCTAAGGAATTAGTTTAGTTCATGTATCATGATTCATACTTAGTCATGTCCTCATGTTCCCGTTCATGCATATTCAGTCACGTATTCATTAATCTGTTCAGACATGTACTCATGCATCAGACATGCATGTTCAGAATGTAAGCTCAGTCTATCAGACCAGTCACATAATCATGCTTCAGTTGTGCATGTCTAGTTCAGTATGTAAACTCAATCTTTTCGTACTCTCTCAGCTTAACTAGCCACATTCGAGGATGAATGTTCCCAAGGGGGAGATATTGTAATACCTCGTATTTCTCTAGCCTAGATTAACCTTCAGTACATAGGTTATCCTAGATAAAATTTTTGGAATACTTAGTAATTTTTAGATTTGATCCTGTCATTACGTAGGAAATTCAATCAGCTTTCCAATGATATAAAATTAGCCTAAATCCGACAACCGGGTAAGAAGTTATGGCGATTTTAAGTTTCAGTCATTAAACATCGTCATTTAGGTGAGTAGCGCATCGCGGAGTGTGTTAAAATAGCAATTGTCAATTTCCAGTGTTGCTCCATGATATTGGTGCATCACACTATTGAACCAGTTCACAATTGTCAATTTCTAGTGTACCAATGCAATTCTACCACACTGCGGTGCACTTCCAGTTCACAAATAAAGTGGCAACGCGATACCATGCCACCATGTAATTTCCCAATCATCACTTTCCAGTGGCCCATCATTATAGTGGGGCATCACGCCAGGGGTCCATATTGGGAAAAATTCTCAAAAAATTAAAGTTGCGGCCAGGGTTAAAACAATCTTTTCACAAAATTTTATTCCACCCAGATGAGGGATTTAAGATCTAAAATGTGTAAAACCCTTCATTATTCACTTTTTCCGAAAATCAAAAGATAATTCTCTCTCAAGAAAACAAACCCTAGCTCCCAAGAGTCAAGGTCAATCCCAAGAATTTCTCCAAGAACTCATCAAATTAAGGTATGGTAGATGTTCATCCAAGGATCCTTACCTTCAATGGAGCCCAAGAAACCTTTTTCAAAATATAATATTAATGATTTATGATTTCCATGTTTGAATTAGATTGAATTCATGATCATGATGTTGTTTGAGTTTTAATTCATGATTTCGATTACAAATTCCAAGAATTGATTCTAGTATGTGCTGAATTACATGATATTCATGATAAACCCTTTAATTTGCAAGTTGATTATTGTAACCATGTTAACCCTAAGTTTTTAGTATTTAATTAACCAAGTATGCTTCCTATGTGTTTGATAAATTGTCTATGAGAATGAAATAGTGCCATTATAGCATGCTAACACATAATCCCCATTCATGTACAAGTTAATGCATTACAAGTGTTTGATGGAATATCTATATGAATGAATTATGACTAAGTGAACATTGTTATGTTATTCAAGATTATGTTTTTCTTTACCTTTTATGCTATCAAGTCCTGGGGGTATTTAATACCCGACAACTTAGCTGTTTATTTAGAGCCAGTGTCAGTTATAAAATAGTATCAGTCATGTCACGATCAGTAGTACTCTCAGTCCATTACATAACTCAGTAGAATTCAGTCAGTTACAAAACTTAGGAAAACTCAGTAATCTCAGTGAATTCAGTCCAGTACATCCAAGTATAATAGTTCAGTGTCTTTCAGTTGGGAGTAGGATTCAGTACCGAGTGAACCCAAGAATAGGGGCTCACCTACCAGCAGAGGGTGTGATCCTTAGAAGCAATCCTTGTATTCCAGAACTACGTAGCCAGCGTAGGTTGAGACATAAAACCTACAAGTTGAGGGTTGATGATGTACTCTACCTGCCAGTGAAAGGTACCACCATTCTCGTTTAGGGAACCTACCAGTAGAGGGTTACTCTTCAGCTAGTCTTTACCCGTGGTGCGGTACTGACGCCCTTCCATTTGGGGTTACATATTGGACCCCATCTCAATTATCTTCTCTTATTTAGGGCATGTCGATTAGATGAATTCCTCCCACAGTTTCAGTTTCGGTCTCAGTCTTTAAAATAGAACTCAGTTCTGTTCTACAAAATTAGGACTGTCAGATACAATCACTCAGTTAATAGTAATTTAGATTATCAGTGATCCCAAATTATCAGTATACTCAATTATCAGTTATTAGATTTAGTTCCAGTATACTCAGTCACAGTATGCACAGTATGTTAAATAATTACAGATCCTCCATGTATGTTAATCCAGCTCTTGCATATCATTCAGTTTGTTATTGATCATGCATATGAACCCATGCATTCAACCTTACCTCATTTAGCATACCGGTACATTCCCATGTACTGACCGCATACCCGTTTCTTATGCTATGATATTTCATATCATAGGTTCGAACGCTCAGGTTCCTGACCACGCTTAGCCAAATTCTGTCAGTAATAGCAAATTTAGCAGTAAGTTCTCATCTATCGAGGATATGCTTACATTTCAGTACTTTAGCTTAGCATAATTTTAATAGATGAAGTTAGTTGGGGGATTATCCCATCAACTCAATTTTTAGACAGTATTCAGTTTTACAAATGTTATATCTTATCGGTATTTTATATGTTTTGAACCTTATGGAATTTCAGTCCATTATTCTATATTTACTTCAGTATTATTGTTCAGTGCTTATAGTAGATATCATTCATGGGTTAGCTTGTAGTCCTTCAGGGTCGTAAGCACCGTGTGATGACTAGGGGGTAGTCCCGGGTCGTTACAAACTTGGTATCAGAGCCTAAGATTTAATAGAGTCCTAGGATTCTGAAAAGCCACATCTCGTAGAGTTTTTGCATGGATGTGTAGCGCGACACACTTATGGATAGGAGGCTATGAGATGTTTTAGGAAAAGTTTCCCTTCTTTCAGTATTCATGTCGTACGAATGAGCATGAGCTCTAGTTAATCTCTTAGTCTAATTCGCTTCTTCCTTTCATTTATAGAACATGCCTCTACAAAGGACTAACGAAAGAAGAACTGGAAACCAGTCAGCCCCTCAGCCCATTCAGGTAGATCCTCTGTACGAACATGTCTCTCACACAAAATTAAGAGTTGAATTCACTACTCTAGCCAATTCAGTCATAGCTCAAAATGATCGGCCTGCTGCTAATCCGGCCAACCTAGTGGCCAATACTGCTGCAACTAGAATTCAGGACTTCACCCGAATAAATCCTCCTTTCTTTACTAGATCTAAGTCAGAAGAGAATCCATTAGAGTTCCTCAATCAGGTTCAAAAAGTCACAAGTATCATGGGAGTGACTTCTAGTAAGAGTGCTGAGTTAGCCGTCTATCAACTACAAGATGTAGCCCATACGTGGTTTAAGTAGTGGAAAGTAGAAAGGGGAATAGATGTAGAACCCATAGAGTGGAAAGAGTTTTTTACTGCCTTCCTAGACAGATTCTTTCCCTTAGAGCTGAGAGAAGCCAAAGTGTTTGAGTTCATCAATCTCAGACAAGGTTGTATGAGCGTAAAAGAGTATTCCCTTAAGTTTACTCAGTTAGCCAGTTATGCTTCCCATGTAGTGGCAGACAATAGGTCTAGAATAAGCAAGTTCATATCTGGGGTGTCAAATAGTGTGGTTAAGGAGTGCAGAACAACAATTTTGATTAAAGAGATGGACATATATAGGCTTATGGTCCATGCTCAATAGATTGAGGAGAAGAAGCTTAAGAAGAGGGAGAGAGAGAATAAGAAGGATAGAACAGGTAGCTTTAATTTTAGTTAGCCTAAGTTAGAAGGCGGTAACCATTCCCAATCTCATCCAAAGTTCTCAGTCCTAACTCCATCCTCAGCCAGTGTATCGATGACCCAGGATAGCGTAAGCAATGGTCATACTAATCATTTTATAGAGAGTGTGAAAATAATCATAAGGGTATGTGCAGAGCTGGCAGTGATGTTTGTTTCGGGAGTGGCAAGCCAGGCCACAGAGTTAGAGATTGTCCTCAGTCAGGATCTCAAGGATAGTATAGTCATCCTTCAGCTCAGTCAGGTCGCCTGAATCAACAAGGTATGCATCAGTACTTTGAATGTACTGGTATGCAAAGTGAGGTAGGCTGAAATACATGGGTTTATACGCATGAACAACACTAACTTAATGAAAAGAATATAACTGAATAAGAGTACATGCGTGAATACGTAAACTATAACAGAGATCGTGATAACACTGGATACTGAGTTCTGAGTTACTAATTTACTGATATCTGAGTTTACTGATACTGTGTATCTTATAACTGAGTGAATGTATCTGACAGTCTTGATCCTATGGAACTATATTGAGTTTCGTACTAAACTGGGTGACTGTATCTGACAGTCCTAAATCTGAAGAACTGAACTGAGTTCTATTCTAAGACTATAACTAAAGCTGAGACTGTGAGAGGTAATTATCTAACCAATATGCCCCTTTCTGAATAGATTAGGGTCCAACCTCAGGAAGCTCTTTCATCAACCCTTGTTGGCAGAAAAACTCGTATGAGATGTATCAACCCTAATCTAGCAGGAGGATATCTCAACCTATGCTGGCTACATAGTTCTATAATGTAGGGATTGCTACTAAGGGTCAAACCCTCTGCTGGCACGAATGCCCCTATCCCTGGGTTAATTCGGTGTTGAATCCTACTCCCAACTTAATAGATGTTGAACTGATTTCTAGTTCATACTAGTCTTGACTAAATTTTTACTGATTATACTGTCTAACTAAACTGAACTGAGTTTACTGAGTTCTGTTAACTGGTGAAATACTACTAAACTCTGTTAACTTGCTGAATTTACTAAGGTCTGAACTGAATACTGAACTTGACTGGACTGGACTGATACTGAGTCTACTAAGTTTTTCCAGAGTTTTGTAACTGACTGAGAGTACTACTGATCGTGACATAACTGATACTATCCTGAGACTGACCATGGATCTAGGTAATCAACTAAATTGTCGGGTATTAAATACCCCCAGAACTCGATAGCATAAATTATAAGACAAGACACAATCTTGAAACATGATAAATAACTTTTTGATCATCATTCATTCATTGGGACATTCTAGCAACTACTTGTATGCCATGAACTTGAATACAAGCTAACATGATATAATTTCGTTATTTAATTCTCATGAATAACTCATCAAACACTTGGAAGGCATTGTATATGCATATAGTACTAATCAACACATGAGCATCACAATTTCAAGGCTTTAACATGAATTCACATGATACTATATACATAATAGTTGTTTTTACATAAATCTTGCACTTAATCATGGAATAGAAATCCAATAAATATTATAATCATGAATACACTTGAATCCAAATCATGGAAAGCATGAAATCAAGCTACTTGAAGTTTAAAAGAGTTTCTTGGACTCCAAGGGTGGAAGTAACCCTTGGATGAACACTTGACATACCTTGGTTGCTAAATTCTGGAAGAAAAATGGTGAAACCTTAAGCCTTGGCTTTGAAATTAAATCACCTAGGGTTCTTTTTCTTGAGTAATTTGAGAGAAAGTAAGTGTATTTTGCTTAATGAGGGTTGAATCTCATATTTTAGGGATTAATAAGGGTGGTAAAAAGACCCTAATACCCCTGAGGACACGGCTTTGTAATTGCTGAAAACTAAACTGTCGACACGCAGGATGACACGCCACATTTTTGGCATCGACATGATAGACAACGCACCACGTTGAGTCCGCATCGATTCACTAGAAATTGCCACTGGGAGCCAAGGAAAAATATTGATTGACGCAATGGACGACGCGCCACATCGAGATCGCGTTGATACACTATTTTGGGTTCCCAGACATGTGTCAAACGATGTCCAAAAAATCCAAAACTTATCCGGGAACACCTACTTACATTCCTGATCATGATTCAACCTAAATATTGATACTCTAAGGTTATAAGAGTCGTGAAATAGACTTTCCAACTTATGAAGGCCAAAATAATACTAAGTCTGAATACTTAGCTAGAATTTTCTAGGTCTGGGACCCCTTAGCAAGATTAAAAGACTATGTTGAGCTTAGGATTTTACTGGGTCTTACAATAAATTAAAAGATCATGAGGAAGAACTACATGTCATTGAAGGGGCTAACAGTAGGAAAAGAAAAAACCTAATAGTAGATAAAGATGACTTAATTGCTGAAGACATAAATAAGTGCAAGAAGTAAAGAGTTTGTCATCTGTTTTGACCTTTTACTCTTTCTAAGCTTAGACAAAATAGTTTGGTCCTTTTACCCTTTTTATTAGTGTCACCAGTAGATGTGTTTTGACAAAGAATTTTCTTTTGCAGGGTTATTTAATTATGTTTGAAATATGAAATCCATAATTGTCTGGTTTATCGCAACAGTAATTTTCTTCATCATTGAGCTATGTAATAGATTGGTAGTTTACATCTATGTTATCGTATTTCTTTTCATGGTTACTGCTATTATTGGTCTATTCTTTTCTGCATACAATGTGGATTTGAGTGTGAAAATAGATGATATAGTAATATTGGTTAGCCTTCCATTATATTTCTATCTTCTCATTGTTACCATAAGAGGATCATAAAAAATTTCTACAACTAGCCAACTGTTACAGCTACTGGAAACTCTAGGCTAGAAATGGATGAGTTGATTCTAATGGATCCTACTATGAGTGGATATGACACAACTTCTTAATGATCTAGATTTGGGAGCTAATGAACAAAATACTAATCAAGATGGAGTTGGTAATGAACAGATTCCTTATGAACAAGATTTAGGTGCTACTGAGTAAAATATTGATCAAGATGGAGGAGCTAATGAACACGTTCCTAATAAATAGAAAGGAGGCGCTAATGAACAAGATGGAGGTTCTAATGAACAAGATTGAGGCATTAATGAACAATTTCCTAATCAAGATGTAGATATCGGTGAGGAATTGGGGAATATTCATCTAAATTAGAATATTTGAACCATCTATTGATGAAAATACAGACATGGATAGCGTACTGATGCTACAAAATAAGCTTATGATGATTGACGAAGAATGCACTTCCATTGAGTACAGTCACTAGAACTTATGTATACAAGTATTAATTCATAACTGTGTGATATTTTTTTTGGTTTTGAGGATTATAGTACATATCATTACTTCATTTTTTAGAAAACCAATAGACAATGAACTTTTATATGTTTTAGCTCTGGCACTTCTAATCTCTATATGCCGACATTGATCTGATGTCTCTGTAAATACATAATACTTAGTTTCTTTGCAATAGTGTAGTTGTTTGTTATGTATGTCGGTCCAACTCTAATCCAAAGTTTCATTACTTTTGCTTCTAGGGATAGAACTATACCTTCAACCCGATTCAAATTCTTTGATCTTTTCATTACGACATCCTTATTTTTGATATATTCTATGCAATGTAAATTGACAAATTTAAAATAGTGGTAATTAACTATTTTATTTATTCTTATGAGAAGTGAATCAGCAGTCGATGCTCCACTCACCAAAGGTATTTCACTCTCTGAAACTATCCTATTTTGGTAATATATGTTGCCACAAAGTTTTCATAACTATGATATTATTGTAGGATGCTTAACCACTGTAAAAACTTTTTTTCATATCTGGTTAGATTAACTAAACTTCTGCAAATACCATCTTCCACATAGGCAGTTTCCAATGTAATTGTGCAGCTATTTTATTTGTCATGATTATTTCTTTGTCAGTTGGACTTTCTCCTTTGAAGATAAAATTGTTCATCGAATCTTGCTTAATCCTTTCAATTATATTAATTGTTCTCCTCTTTTATTAACTCTATAAGAATGAGAATACTGGAGCTATGTTGCTTAAAAATATCAATTACAGAAGTACTCATAACATGGAAAGATAATAATCTGCTTTAACAAATTAGCTGGCATTCTGTAATATGATTTCAGGTGAATCAAATCAGGGAACTGCCTCGGGATAGCATAGCCAGATAGTGTCCACATAGACTGACAGTCTTGATGTAAGCATCTACTTTTGAATATTTCAATTTCATTTAATAGCCCTATCGTACACATTTGTTTCCTCCCTGGTGGTTGTTGTTTCTTTTTGGCATCCATATCAGTATTTAGTTCCATTGAAATTTGTAAGGTGACCTTGAAATTTTTGGAATCAGGTTCTTATTTGGAATGTTGAGTCTCAGTCTAATCGTAAGGATACCTTGGGAGTAAATAATTATTCTCGACCAGACTAGGTGGGTTTTATAAACAACAGGTTTAGTTTGTCAACTTTGTATTCTTATAAGTAGTAACTGATAGTCCATATTTACTTGCAGGTATTGACTGGACATCAAGACAATGTTGAATTTGCGCTTGCAATGGGCCATTTTGAGCCTTTTGTGCTCTCTAGAGATTGACTGACCCATCATTAAATGTTATCTTCTTTCAAGGATTTTGTGATTAATTTTATTCCAATTATCATCTCATTGTTAAGTGCACACTATAACGGATAATGTTTTGTTTTATAACTGGTAGACAGTTGGTCATACTGTAAGAATGAGAATGTTGGAGCTGTGTTGCTTAAAAATATCAATTACAGAAGCACTCATAACATAGAAAGACAATAATCTTCTTTAACAAATCAGCTGGCATTCTGTAATATGATTTCATGTGAATCGAATCAGGGAACTGCCTCAGGATAGTAAGATAGTGGAACACACACTGACAGTCCTGATGTAAGCATACGCTTTTGAATATTTTAATTTTATTTTGTAGCCCTATCGTACATATTTGTTTCCTCCTTGGTGGTTGTTGTTTCTTTTTGGTAGCCAATATGAAGCTGGTGGAAAGTCTAGTCTATAAACAAATGAGTTGATTTTGATGGATCCTAGTGTGAGTGGATATGCCACTACTTCACTATTCTCTAAAGCTGTTTGGGTTTTGATGAATCCATTGCTTAGTACAAGATACTAATCCCCTTTAAAGTTAGATGAAGTGCCTTTTCTTCCACCTGATTTTCAAGCTGGAAGAATGTCAGAGTTTTTACAAAATAATCTCCCTAAGCCAAGTAAAAATATGAAGTATCCTGTATAAATGACATTAATCTGATATTTCAGGAGAGACGTTGTAATAAATAGTTTCCTTGCAATAGTTTAGTTTTCTGATATATATATGTTGGTCTAACTCTAATCCAAAGTTTCATTGCTACTGCTTTTGCAGATAGAACAAAACATTGATCCCGATTCAAATTATGACATCTCTTCTACTCTACGTCCTTATTTTTGATATATTCTATGCTATATAAAGTTACAAATTAAAAATAGCGATAAATTACAATTTTATTTTTTCTTATGACAAGTGAATCCGCAATGGTTGCACCACCCGCCTAGGGTAAATTTCCACTGATGTGTCAACTAATTGTACTTCCAACTTTTTCAGCAAACAAGAAGCATCTTCATTTCTCTGCAATATTTACAAGAGCCATTCAATAGTGTTCTGCAGAAGATTTAGTACCTTGGAAGTTACCAACCACCTCAAGAACCCAGGATACATAAGAAGTTTTTTGTATGACCTCTTCTATGCTAAGATACAATTCAAAGACAGGTACTTATTCTAGCTTTTTTTGAATGTGTATGTTGTCTCAAGTTTCTACAATAGGGTAACTCTTTTCCCACCAGTGACGTGTCTGACTAATTGTACTCCTAACATTTACTGCAAATAGGAAGTCATCTTTATTTCTCTATAATATTTAAAAGAGCTAGTCAACTGTGTTTTGCAGAAGATTTAGTACCTTGAAAGTTACCAACCACCTCAAGAACCAAGGATATATAAGAAATCTTCTGTATGACCTCTTCTATGCTCAGATATTAAACATATTTCAAATCTAAAAAATCATAAGTTATTATAGTTGGTGGTAGCATCTCATGATTTGGGAAACTCGAGGTGATTACACCATGAGTTCATTTTGAATGCATCAAGGAAAACTGACCTTTGGCTATATGTACTCTTCTATCGGTGTTGTGATAAGTATTTTTACAATGGAAACTAAATCAAAGTTCTTCCACTCCCAAAGTTAGGTCAGTCCTCAAGTTCTGTTACTTGTCTAGATCATAGTTCATATATAACTAATAGTTTCTTCTTTTGGTATCTTTCTCGAGACCTTGAGCTCGATTCAAATTATGACATCTTTTCAACACTACATCCTTATTTTTTATATAGTATATGCCATGTAAACTTACAAATTGAAAATAGCAGTAAATAACTATTTATTTATTTCTTATAACAAGTGAATCCACAGCAGCTGCACCACCGGCTCAGGGTAAATTCCATTCCTACGTAATAGTTCCCAAAGCACAAGACAATGATAGTTAACTATATTGGTTGGTTTTTTGAATGCTCATCCCATGACACTTCGAGTTTATTGGGGGGTGAGCTATGTCATCTCAAGAATCTAGGATACATGAGAAGTCTTCTATATGACCTCTTCTATGCTCAGATATTAAAGATCTTTCAAAGCGAGGAAATCACAAGTTATTGCATTTAGTGGTAGCACCTCCTAGTTTAGGGAACTCGAGGTGATTGCACCATGAGTTTGTTTTGAATGCGTCAAGGAAAACTAACCTTTAGCTATATGTACTATTCTGCCGATGCTGTGATAAGTATTCTGACAATGGAAACTGAATCAAAGTTCTTGCCCTCCAAAAGTTGGGACTGTCCTCAAGTTCTGTTACTTGTCCAGGCCATAGTTCACACATAACTAAGAGTTTCTTGTTTTGGTTTCTTTTCTCTACTCTATTTTTGGACATAAACGTAACAAATGGTAGGTGGAACATTATTAGAAGTTTGTACTTTGAAGTTTGATTGGTTGGGTGTCAATCTTCAAGTTCAGCTAAACCTATTGATAACCTCTTTTTAGTTTAAATTTGAGCCAAAGTAGTAACAATGTTCTTGGAACAAAAAAGTATGAGAAGATGAAAAATATATCATTTATTCATATAAATTTTCAAATATATCATAAAGAAGCATGTGAGAGAACTTAGTTGGTCCAATCAACAATAGTTGCTTTTGTGCCATTTTGTTTCGCACAATATTCAGGGAAAAAGATTTTAAAGGTGATTGGATTGATAGAATGTATGATCGATAACAAAGAAAATAACAACATAGCCGATGTAGTCCCATGAAGTAATATAATTGATAATAGAGAGAACTGACCAAAAACTATAAAAGATGAAACTAATACGAGAATTAACAAATAAGTAATTTGATTGCTCACATCAAATAGGCAAATGAGGAAAGTTGTAAGCAGAAAAGGGAAAAAAGCACATATTACTGTAAAAACAAACTGTAAATTTGTTTAATTAGGAGTTTAACCTTTTCTCCATCAACTGAGGCTCATGAAGTTGGATTACATGCTGAATCGTACATAGTCAATAATGCCAAGATTACGGTCGAGTCTTCCTCACAACCGACAAGTTAATACGACTAACAAGAACAAGAACAAGTTTCATGTTGTGCTGCCTCCCCCTGCCTCAACATCATAAGTGCATAGTGTTAGTAATCCCACTAAAGTTCGTACTCAACAAAAGAAGTTGAATTTTCTCTTGAGTTATTAACTGTAACGCCCTGAGTCTGTACCCCGGATGCTACACTGTGCTTATGACCTTGAAGGACCATAAGCTAACCCATGATTGATATCTGCTGTGAGCACTGAAACATGATACTATAATAAATGTGGAAAATAGGCTGAAATACCATAAGGTTCAAAATCTATAAATACTGCTAAAGTGTATCAACTGAAATAACATTCTGTAAAACTGAACACTTTCTGAAAACTAGTCTGAAAAGCCTCTAACTGAAACTGTCTGAAAATGGAGTTGCTGGGACAATCCCCCAACTAACTCCATCTACTAAAATACTAAGTCTACTGAAATAATGAAATAAAAGAATATCCTCAAATAATGAGGACTCACTGCTAATCTACTGCTGCTGGATGAATCTGAATCTATCTATGCATGGTCGGGAACCTGAGCGTCCAAACCTATGATATGAGACATCTTAGCGCAAAGAAAGAGTATCCGTTAGTACGTGGAATGTACTGGTATGCTAGATGAGGTAAGGCTGAATGCAAGGGTTCATATGTATGAATAATAACTGACTGTATGATATAGAGTAACTAAACATAAGAGTACATGGATAACTGATACTGCTATAAATACTGAGTATGAACTAATGGGCATATAAATAAATATTGTGACTAAGATTGTTTGAAGCTAAGTCCTGAATTCTGATACTGAGTAATTGATATCTGAAGTTACTAATAACTGATTTACTGATACTGGTTGACTATATCTGATAGTCCTGATTCTATAGAACTAAACTAATTCTATTTTAAAGATTGAAACTGAGACTGTGGGAGGTAATCATCTAACCGACATGCCCCAATTACGATAACTGAGTTGGGGTCCAACCTGTGATCCCAGTTGGAAGGGTGTCAGTACCGTGCCATGGGTAAAGACACTGAAGTGTTACCATCATCAAGTAGGTACTCTAATGAGAATAGTGGAACCCTCATCTGGTAGGTTAAAATACCTCATCAACCCTCAACTGGCACGTTTGATGTCTCAACCTACACTGGCTACGTAGTTCTGAAACTCAAGGATTGCTTCTAAGGATCACACCATCTACTGGCAGGTGAGCCCCCATCCTTAGGTTCACTCGGTGATGAATTCTGCTCTCAACTGAAAGACACTGAACTGAGTATAGTGAACTGAACTGGACTGAATACTAAGTTTACTGAGTTTTCCTGAGTTCGGTAACCGACTGAGTTCTACTGAGTTATGTTAATGACTAAGAGTACTACTGATCATTACATGACTGAGATTTTGTAACTGACACTGGCTCTAGGTAAACAGCTAAATTATCAGGTATTAAATACCCCCAGGACTCGATAGCATAATAGAAAGGCATAGCATAATCTTGAAATACATAACACTGCACACTTGTCCATAATTCATTCATAAAGACATTTTATCAAACACTTGTAATGCATTAACTTGTACATGAATGGAGAATACATGCTATCATGTTATAATGGCACTATTTCATTCACATAGGCATTTTATCAAACACAGGAGGAGGCATAACTGAATCATTAAATCATAAATACTTAGGGTTGACATGGTTTCAATAATCAACTTGCAAATTGAAGGGTTTATCATGAAGATCATGTAATTCAACACATACAATGATTAATTTCATAAAAGCATATAATTTAATCATGGACTAAAACCCAACAATAACATGAACATGAATTCAATTCAATTCAAGCATGGAAGTTCATAATTCAACAATCTTATATTTTAAAAACGGATTTGTGGACTCTATGTGGGAAAGAAATCCATACATGAACACCTAACATACCTTAATTTGTGAGTTTCTTGAAGTTCTTGGTGAATCTCTTGAGATTTCTCTTGTTTTCTTGAATCTAGGGTTTGTAGTTTTGAGAGAGAATGCTTTTAATTTGAGGATAAATTGAGTGAGTAATGACTTAAAATATTTTTAAGGATTAAATCCCGTATCTGGGCATGTTAAAATCATAGGAAAAGACTGTTTTAGCCCTGGATAAAATATTTAATTTCCATCAAAATTTACCAAAATAGGCATTTGGTGCGACGTGGCGCTATCGCGCCATGTCTCTAGAAATTTGCCAACTGGGAAAATACATTGTGGTGCGACACGGTGGTATTGTGTTGCCACTTTGGTTGTGAACTGAAAGTTTCCCGCAAAGCGGTGGAATTGCGTTGGTACACTATAAATGGAAAATTATGAAAATAAGCTATAGCGCGACGCACCGGTATCGTGGTACCTCACTGGAAACTGACAATATTCATTTTGACATACTCTACGATGCGCTACTGGCTTGAATGATGGTGTTTAACAACTGAAACTTAAAATAGCCATAACTTCTTACCCGGTTATCGAATTTAGGCAAATTTTATATCGTTGGAAAGCTAATTCAATTTCCTACACAATGGCAGGCTCTAAACTAAAAAATACTTAGATTTTCAGATATTTCATTTTGGATAACTCATGTACTAAGAGTTAAGATAATCTTGAGAAATACGAGGTATTACAATTTCTCCCCTTGGGAACATTCGTCCTCGAATGAGACTGATTAAGCTGAGACACTGATAGACTGAGTTTACACACTGAACATGCATATTTGATGCATGGCTACATGACTGAACTAGTGACAAACTGATCTCTTACACTGAACATGCATATCTGATGCATGGAATTTATGATTGAAGATACTGACAAGCTGGGTTTTCATACTGAACATACATATCTGATACATGAGTACATGACTGAATTGATTCATGAATGCATGACTGAATATGCAATGATAATGGATACCAAATTATAATTATAGTTGAACATGAAACTAAGTAAAGCTAAGGAAGACTGCCACCTTAAGCTGGATCTAAGATTGCGGAGAAGAGGTGAGGATACTTGGTCCGCATATCTGCTTCTACTTCTCAAGTAGCTCCCACAACGGACTGATTTTGCCAAAGAACTTTGACTTAGGGAACTTCTTTGTTCCTCAGTCTGCGAATCTGATGATCGAGGATCTCGACTGGAACCTCTTCGAAAGACAGATCATTCTTAATATTTACATCCTCTAAGGGAACTATGACTGATAGGTCACTAATGCATTTCTTTAGCAAGGAGAAAAGGAATACTAGATGCACAAGGCTAGACTTGAAGGCAACTTAAGCTTATAAGCTACCTTTCTTAAATGACTGAGAATTCTGTAAGGACTGATATATCGGGGACTGAGATTTCCCTTCTTGCCGAACCTCTTTACCCCATTCATGGGAGAGATTTTTAAGAACACAAAATCACCGATCTCAAACTCGAGATCATTTCTCCTCACATCTGCATATGACTTCTGTCGGCTTTGGGAAGACCTAAGTCTTTCTCTGATTAACTGAACCTTCTCTAAGGCATTAAAAACTAGGTCAGGCCCTACTACTGCGGCCTCACCTACCTCAAACCAACCAATTAGAGATTTGTATCTCCTACTAAAAATAGCTTTAAATGGAGCCATCTGAATACTAGAATGATAGTTGTTATTATATGTGAAGTCGATCAAAGGCAAGTGATCATCCCAACTACCCTTAAAATCGACAACGCATGATCTTAGCATATCATTTAGAGTCAAAATGGTTCTTTCTACTTGACCATCTGTCTGAGGGTGGAAGGCTATACTGAAGTGAACTTGGGTACCAAGACCCTTTTGGAATGCTTTCCAAAAATAAGAGGTAAACTAGGTACCTCTATCTGAGATAATGGATACTGGGGCTCCATGTATCCTGACCAACCCTCTGATATAGAGTTTGGTATAGTACTTAATTGAATAGGAAGTATGAATTGGCACACATAAATGACCTTGGCAATGCAACACACTATCTCCCCCTTGGGAGAAAACCTCTACTTTCTGATCTCTAACTGACTCTTTCAACTTAACAAGACTGGGATCTCTATCCTGCTTTTCCTTCACCTCAGAAACAAGAGAGGATTCAGAACTACTTTGCACCCATACACTACCTTCTGCTTAATAGACTAGGTGGACACCTAGTCGGGCAAGATGATGAACTTCCTGAGCTAATTTCTTCTTACCATCCTCAACATGAGCAACACTACCCATAGACAATCTACAGAGAGCATCATCCACTACATTGGCTTTGCCCGGATGATACAGAACACTTATATCATAATATTTTAATAACTCTAACCATCTTCTCTGATGCAAATTCAAATCTTTCTAAGAGAATACATACTGAAGGCTTTTTTGGTCTGTGAACACATCAACATGCACCTCATACAAATAATGGCTCCAAATCTATAAGGAAAACACTACAGCAGCTAACTCAAGATCATGAGTCGGATAATTCTTCTGATGGCGCTTAAGTTGTCTAGAGGTGTAGGCTATGAACTTACCTCTTCGCATGATAAAACAACCCAAACCTACTATGGATGCATCACAGTACATAATAAACCCATCTGAACCATCTGGTATAGTCAAAACTGGGCTGAGGTGAGTCGAGTTTTCAACTCCTGAAAACTCTTTTTGTAAGAATCTGACCACTGAAACTGGACTTTCTTCTGAGTTAATCTGGACATGGGGGATGCAATTGATGAAAACCCTTCAATAAATCAATGGTAATAGCCAGATAAACCCAAGAAACTCCTGATATCTGATGGATAGATGGATCTAGGCCAGTTTTCACCATTTTGGTCTTTTGAGGATCAACTCTAATGCCATCATCAAAAACAATATGACCAAGGAATGCTACTAACCTTAGCCAAAATTTGCACTTACTAAATTTGGCAAACAACTGATGAGTTCTAAGAGTCTGAAGTATGATTCTCAGGTGATCTGTGTAATCATTCTCGCCACGAGAATAGAAAAGAATGTCATCGATGAAGACTATGATGAACATGTTTAAGTACTGGTTGAACACTCAGTTCATCAAGTCCATGAAGGCTACTGAGGCATTAGTAAGACCAAAGGACATGACTAGAAACTCAAAGTGACCATACCGGGTTCTGAAAGCTATTTTTGGAATGTCATATTCTCTGACTCTGAAGTGATGATAGCCTGATCTGAGGTCTATCTTAGAAAAGTAACTGGTGTCCTGAAGTTGTTCAAACAAGTCATCAATTCTGGGAAGTGGATATTTATTCTTGACTATAACTTTGTTCAACTGACGGTAGTCAATACACATTCTGAGAGAACCATCTTTCTTACGCACGAATAAAACTGGGTGCCCCACGGAAAGATGTTGGGTCTGATGAATCCCTTATCTATGAGATCTTTAGGACTCGCTGCTAATATACTGTTGTTGGCTTAATTTGAATCTATCTATACGCGGTCGGGAACTTGAGCATCCAAACCTATGATATGAGATATCATAGCACAAAGAAGGAGTATATGTCAGTATGTGGAATATACTGGTATGCTAGATGAGGTAAGGTTGAATGCAAGGGTTCATATACATGAACAATAACTGACTATATAATATATAGTAACTGAATATAAGAGTACATGGATAACTGATGTTGCTGTAACTACTGAGTATGCACTAATGTGCATATAAATAAATACTGTGACTAATCTTGTCTGAAGCTAAATCCTGAATTCTGATATTGAGTAGCTGATATCTAAAGTTGCTGATAACTAATTTACTGATACTAGTTAACTATATCTGACAGTCCTAATTCTATAAAACTGAACCAAATTCTATTCTGAATACTGAGACTGTGGGAGGTAATCATCTAATCGATATGCCCCAAATATAATAACTGAGTTGGGGTCCAACCTGTGATCCTAGTTGGAAGGGTGTCAATATCGTGCCATGGGTAAATACATTAAAGAGCTACCCTCATCTGGTAGTTACTCTAATGAGAATGGTGAAACCCTCATCTGGC
This sequence comes from Capsicum pubescens, assembly GCA_030864215.1. Classification (NCBI taxonomy): domain Eukaryota; kingdom Viridiplantae; phylum Streptophyta; class Magnoliopsida; order Solanales; family Solanaceae; genus Capsicum; species Capsicum pubescens. The sequence continues at coordinate 248,329,586 of CM061540.1, read as the reverse complement.
AGGTTAAAACACCTCATCAACCCTCAACTGGCAGGTTTGATGTCTCAACCTATGCTGGCTACGTAGTTCTAGAACATAAGGATTACTTCTAAGGATCACACCCTCTGCTGGCAGGTGAGCCCCCATCCTTAAGTTCACTCGGTGCTGAATCTTACTCCCAACTGAAAGACACTGAACTGAGTATACTAAACTAGACTAGACTGAATACAGAGTTTACTGAGTTTTCCTGAGTTCTGTAACCGACTATGTTTTACTAAGTTCTGTAATTGACTGAGAGTACTAGTGATCGTGACATGACTGAGATTCTGTAACTGACACTGGCTCTAGGTAAACAGTTTAATTATCGAGTATTAACTACCCCTAGGACTCAATAGCATAAAAGAAAGGCATAGCATAATCTTGAAATACATAAAACTGTACACTTGTCTATAATTCATTCATAAAGACATTTTATCAAACACTTGTAATTCATTAACTTGTACATGAATGAGGAATACATGATATCATGTTATAATGGAACTATTTTATTCACATAGGCGTTTTATCAAACATGGGGGAGGGGCATAACTAAATCATTAAATCATAAAAACTTAGGTGTGACATGGTTTAAACAATCAACTCGCAAATTGAAGGGTTTATTATGAAGATCATGTAATTCAACACATACAATGATTAATTTCATAAAAGCATGTAAAGTAATCATAGACTAAAATGCAACAATAACATGAACATGAATTATATTCAATTCAAGCATGGAAGTTCATAATTCAACAATCTTGTATTTTGAAAATGGATTTGTGGACTCTATGTGTGAAAGTAAACCATAGATGAACACCTAACATACCTTAATTTGTGAGTTTCTTGAAGTTCTTGGTGAATCTCTTGAGATTGCTCTTGTTTTCTTGAAGCTAGGGTTTGTAGTTTTGAGAGAGAATGTTTTTAATTTGAGGATAAATTGAGTGAGTAATGACTTAAAAATATTTTTAGGGATTAAATCCCGTATTTGGGCATGTTAAAATCATGGGAAAAGACTGTTTTAGCCCTGGAAGAAACTTTTAATTTCCGTTGAAATTTTCCGAAATAGGCATCTGGCGCGACACGGCGCTGTCACGCCGTGTCTCTGGAAATTACCAACTGGGAAAATGCATAGTGGTGCGACATGGTGGTATCGCGTTGCCACTTTAGTTGGGACCTGAAAGTTCAGTGCAACGCGGTGGAATTGCATTGGTACAATGGAAATGGACATTTGTGAAAATAAGTTGTGGCCCGACGCGTCGATATCACGGTACCTCACTAAAAACTGACAATTTCTATTTTGGCATACTCTGCGATGCGCTACTGGCCTGAATGATGGTGTTTAACGACTGAAACTTAAAATAGCCATAACTTCTTACCCGGTTATTGGATTTAGGCAAATTTTATATCGTTGAAAACTAATTCAATTTCCTACGCAATGGTAGGCTCTAAACGTAAAAATACTGAGCGTGTCAAAAATTTCATATTGGATAACTCATGAACTTAGAGTTAAGTTAAGATTGAGAAATATGGGGTATTACATTAACCAATGGAAACATCAGCACCCTCACAAGATGCAAAGAAATCAGCATTCCAATATATATACAAATAAGTTTCAGGGTGGGGATACGGTTGTTTGGGTACTTGTACAATCTCAAAGAAAAACTGAAGACGCTGGTAAAGAAAATTAGAAAAATTAATCTAATTCAATTGGTATTTATAATACGATGATAAATGGTAAGAAATGTCAACGCACAACAAATATTTTAACCTTCTTTAGAACTGAGCCTTTTAGCTACATAATAATTAAATAGAAAATCTGCAAACCTAAACAAAGGAGCAAAAAGTATGACCTATAAAACCCCATAGCTTCATCTCTACCTTTTTTGACTTCATCAGACCAGCCACAACAGATTAATAACTAAAGTAATGCCAGATGCAGGACACAGTTAAACACATAACTAAAAGCTAACTGAAATTGAAGTATGGTCACTTGTTTCCAAAAAGGTATAATTATATATGCAGAATTCCACAAGAAAGAAATATGTTATTACACCTTCCAACTTTAGTTATAACACTTAGTACCTACTCAAGCAACTTGAAACTAACGATACAAAAGTGTTTTTTTTAAGTTTTAATATCAGCAGTTAATTGAATGACGAACAATGCAGTCACAGTGTCAAGAAAAATGAGGTCTTCTTGATGCTAAAGAACAAAGGATTAAAAAGTATCTCTAAGACCTAAAAAGTAGCTCCAAGCCTATCTAGAAAGGTAGATGTATGACGGGAATCAAATGTATGAAAAAGGTTCCAATTGTATGTGTTCTTAATTTACTTTTTCCCTTTCTCCCAAAAGAGGAATGTGTAATGTAGGGGGTTTAGAATCATTATAAAGCAAAGATTTAGCTGGAACCTTTTTTAAAAAAAAAAAAAAAAATCGACCTAACTAGAATCATATAGACCTCAACAAAGGAACATCCATTCATCTACACCACATGAGATCAAATAACTTTACTCGATAAGATAGGATAATCTAATACATACATGTATAGTTCTATGTAATATAGGCTGGTGATAGGATTGAGAGTTAGTCCCTTCTTCTGAAGTAAAACTTAATGTAAGAGCAGCCTAAGCGCTTTAGCAAATATTCTAGTGACCTGATAAACTGTACCAACTATGTTGAAGTGAATTTCTCCATAGGAGGATACTACAACATCGACGCTAACCAACATCATGTTCAAGAATAAATCGCATCTTAACTTGTCAGTTCCACAAATAACAGCCATGGGAAAGGTGGCAACTAGCACTATAATTTCAAAACAAAGCTATATACAATCAGTATATTTGCAAATAAAGGATACAGAGCTAGAAAAGTGTTACCCAGGCATACTTAAAGCTTTGAGCATCTGGACAAAGACTACAGAAATGTACAGATAAACCGTGTTTCCAAACCTAAAATCCTACTTATGTACAACTACACGAACCCTTAGAGTTCTTCATACATTCATTTGATCATTTTGCTTCACTTAATTCTAAATTCAATATTGAAATAAATCAGTAACGGATTTTCCTATTAAACAACTGGACAAATCCCAGATTTTCCTCCTAATTTTATTCAGTTACACTTTTTTCGGAAAACAATAACAGTTCATTCCTATTAAATGTGTAGTCAAATTCCATATTCTCCTCCTATTCATATTCAAATTCATTTTACACAAATAGTACAGCCATCCATTCATATTTCATCCTCAAATTCAATAGAGAACAAATTCAAGAAAGGAGTGAAATTTCTTTAGTTATTTAGTAATTCAGAAAACTTTAAGCAAAAACAAATTTAGACATTGCATTCCACTTTATATCTTTGACATCATCCCCGCTGAACATTTTGATTTTGAGTGATTTGTATACTAATTACCTATGAATTTCAACTTCAACATTTATTTAGATATAACTATAATATCTAATCTTCTAAAACATATGCAATAGGCACAATGGAATTACTATCTGTTGTTTTTAAAGAATACAGTGGCTCAGTGAATATTCCGCTAGAAATTAACCTCCTACAACAGTTTCTACCAGAATTAGCTCGGCAGGAACAGATGCTGAAAATTCGATTGAATAAAAATGAATAAATAACCGAATGTAGTCAAATGAACGAGGAAGTTGCTTCTATAAAAAACAATAGATGCAAGTATTCTAAATTGAAGAGAAAGATTGCACTAATTGAAATAATATAAGAAGCATCCCCAAAAAAAAAATATTCCATCTTATACGTTTTGTCAATAGATTCACAAAGTTGATGAAGCTAACAAACTTATCAGGCAGACATGATTCAATTTATCAAAAGGGTATGTTAATCTGTATCACCATTTATCTCTTAGAAAAATGCAAAAATACTACTTTTTATTCATCTATGAAACTTAAAAAATCATTAACTACCTATAAAATCGTTATGTTTATATTTATAACTTTGAATTTGACAAGTCATTGCACAACAAGTTGGAATTTTGGCCCCCCAAAGTACACATGCCAATATTGTGGTTCACTTTTATGGTATGAAGAACAGAAAAATAAAATGGTACCGACAAAAAAACCTGTATTCTCATTTTTCTATATGGAAGGAGGTCGAGTCCAACTGTCGTAATTGAGTGTACCACCACCATATCTCAAGTATCTATTGGGAATAGAATATGGAAAAGTAGGTACAAATTTTTGTAAAAATATCAGGGCCTATAACTCCATATTTGCATTTACATCTATGGGAGGCCGAGTGGATGGATCTATCAATCGCTCAAAGGGTCTATATATTTTTATGATGAGCAGTCAGAATTACCATCACATAGGATCTTTATTGCCTGAAATTGGTAAAACCCCACAGTTTTCTCAGCTATATAAATACATGATACTAAAAATTAGATAACCAACAGAATAAATTATCTGTCACAAGGAGATATTGATCCTAAAATTGTCCAGGCCTTATTCGAAAGGCTGGACGAGCATAATATTTTGGTAAAAACATTTTGAATGGCTAGGGATATATATAAACAGCATCTTGAATCTGTACTTTGCCTACGACTTCTATCTAACAAGACAAAAGATGGTCGACTATACAACATACCCACCACTTCTAAAGTAGTGGGATTAATTATTGGTGATCTTACAAATGAAAAATTCCAGCGAGATATTATTGTAGAGCATTGAAAAAATGGACTTCAAAGAATTAAATATTTACACCCAAGTTTCATGTCTATGACATATCCATTAATACACCCATTTGGTGAAGACGGATACAGACTTGGAATTAATTTGGCAGAGGCGAACAACAAGACTCACAAGTGGCAAAATTTATCAATGAAAGAGTTCTATTGCTTCAGGATACAACAAAGACTAAACGAGGGGCACACTCTCTTACTGGAGGGTAGATTGTTACAACAATACATTGTTGACGATTACATGGCAATAGAGGAAGAAAGATTTTCTATATCAGGAATAATAAAATAAACTCAGAGTTGATCTTTAATTTGTCTTAATGGATGCCATTCTCCGTGGTGATTCTGATAGTTCAATGATAGGAAAAAGTATATCTTTCCCTTATCGCACACTGGGGGACCTCGATATAGGGCACAAAATTATCAAAATGCAATGGTAATTTATAGGTGGGTTGGTTATCCAGATTTTTTTCCTCATTTTCATATGCAATTCAAAGTGGCCATAAATAAATGAAATGCTACACTTAATTGGCCAGCATGATGATGATAATCGAGTGGACGTCATATGTAGATTTTTCCAGATTAAACTTTTTCAACTAATGCAAGATCTAAAAAAGAAACAGCCCTTTGGAAAAATAATCGCCTGTAAGTTCTAACTTATGCATACTCATGTCCGGCATCACTTATTCATTCAAGCTGTTAAATTATGATAAAATGATATGAATACTTATCCTACATCGTAACCAACATATTTATCATAAATTATGTAGGTTTATATACTATTAAGTATCAGAAAAGTGGATTACCTCATGCACATATATTGTTCTTCCTACATCTCACGTTAAAAAGTCCATCCATAGAGCATATCGACACAATTATAACAGCTGAAATACCTGATATGAAATTTGATCCAGATGGTTATAATGTTGTCAGCAACTACATGATTCATGGACCTTGTGGAGACCTCAATCCCCAATACCCATGTATAAAGCAAGACAAGTGCAACAAGCATTTTCCAAAGAAGTTCAATAGTCAAACAACTTTTGATACAGATGGATTTCCCATTTATAGGATAAGGAACAAAGGTAATCAAGTCAAGAAAAACAATATCCTATTAGACAACAAATATGTTGTCCCTTACAATAGGAATTTGATTGTCAAATTTGATGCACACGTAAATATAAAGCTATGAAATTACTCACGGTCGGTGAAGTATCTATTTAAATATGTCAATAAGGGATCTGATAAAGCAACTGCCACTATAAAATATACTAATACTGCTGAAGTACATGATGAGATCAAAAGATATCTAGACTGTAGATACATATCAACTACAGAAGCTTGTTGGAGGATCTTCAAATTTGACATACATCCTAGATAGCTAGCAGTTGAGTGTTTGCCATTCTATTTAGAGGGAGAAAACACCATACAATTTGAAGAGGAAGAACGACCTTAAAACATACTAAGTAGACCTGATGTAGTAAAAATAAAATTCACAGAATGGTTTACGGTGAATCAAAAAAATAATGATGTGCGAGAACTGACGTATTCAGAATTTTCTATGCATTAGGTCTGGGATGCAAATGGAAAAAATAGACTAGAAAAAAAGGGGCAAGACAGTTGGTAGAATTTACTTTGCATATCCTGCAAGTGGAGAACGGTTTTACATGAGAATGCTACTTAACTTTGTCAAAGGAAGCACTTCCTTTGAAAGTATAAGAACGATAAATGGAGTATCATACAAAACTTATAAAAAGGCATGCTACGCATTAGGGTTATTAGAGAATGACAAAGAATGGAATGACTGCTTGGCTGAAGCTGCATATTGGGCATCAGGAAATAAACTTAGAAATCTATTTATGACGATTCTAATTCACTGTCAAGTATTTGATTCAGCCAAACTATGGAGGACCAACTATGAAATTTTATCAGAAGATATAACGTCATTATAGTGAAAGAGATTTCAAGTGAAAGATTTACAGCTAACTCAAAACCAACTCGAAGCATATACATTATTTAAGATTAAAACCATACTTGTAAAGATGGGGAAAATTTTAAAAGATATAGATGGAATGTCACTTCTAGATTTTGCTTTGCTGAGTGACTGGGGGAACCGTCTAATTAATAGGGAACTAGACTATGACAAAGAATATTTAAAAGAAGTGCATGATAGATCATTTGCACTATTAAATGATTGCCAGAGTTAGTGTATGAAGCAATAATGGCATCAGTTTCCAATGAAAAAGGTCGTTTATTTTTTATAATGGCACATGGGGGTACTGGAAAGACATTTCTATGGAATATAATAATTTCCAAGCTAAGATCACAATCAAAAATATTTCTCCCAGTTGCTACTTTTGGAATAGCAGCTTTGTTACTACTAAATGGCAGGACATCTCATTCACGATTTCATATTCCTTTGGACATACGTACGGAATCAACTTGTGAAATCAAACAAGGAAGTCAGTTAGATGAACTACTACTAAAAACTTCTTTGATCATCTGGGATGAAGAACCAATGGCAAATTAATTTTGTTTTGAAGCCTTACCCCGAACCTTGAGAGATATCCTTCGAGTGAAATATGAAAACAATTCTGACAAACCATTACAGGTCTTACAGTCATATTTGGTGGTATTTTTGTCAAATACTACCAGTAATTCTGAAGGGAACACGAGCTGATATTGTAGATGCTTCGCTAAACTCCTCATACTTGTTGCCATTTTTAACTGTGTATGAGTTGAAGCAAAATATGTGACTTTTTAGAGGCAGAGTAACTAACCGCGAGGCTGCTAAAATTACCACTTTTGACAAATGGTTGTTACAAATTAGAGAAGGATCTTTTTATAACTATGTCAACAATGAGCTCATTAAATTGCCTCCTGATATATGTATCACATCATCCAACAATCCAATCGACTCAATCATTAAGGCAGTTTACCCATCACTCTTGCAGAATTATAATGACCCAACATATTTGTAAGAAAGAGCAATAATAATGCCCAAAATTAAAATGGTACAGGAGTTGAATGATATAATTATGAAAATGATACCAGGTGAAGGAAGAACATATATTAGCTAGGACAATGTGTGTAAAGAAAGTGTGAACACTAATGATGAAGATCTATTGTACCCACCAGAATTCTTTAACAGCCTAAGATTTCCCGACATTCCTAATCATAACATACACTTAAAAGTAGGCACTCCAATTATGCTTCTCAAAAATCTAAACCAAAGTGAAGACCTTTGCAATGGAACAAGATTGATTGTTACATATCTTGGTAATTGGTCCACTAGCATAAATATCATCTCCGAAAAGAACATCAGCTCAAGAGTAACAATACCAAGAATCATTATGTCTCCTAACGATTCTAAGTGTCCATTCAAGTTGGGGAGATGATAACTGCCTTTAGCACCATATTTTGCCATGATAATTAAATAAAAATCAAGGACAGTCTCTTAACCATGTTGGATTGTATCTTCCAAAATAAGTATTCACCCATGGTCAATTATATATAGCGGTATCTCTAGTAACAACAAGATAAGGATTAACTATACTAAATATTGACGATGACATAAAAGACCCTGCATTTATTAAAAATATTGTTTACAAAGAAGTATTCCAATATATATCCCCAAGAGTTAAAACAAGCATAAGGTATTTTTTTCTTTCTCTCTATAATATTATTTTATCATACAAATCATTAATTTATTACACTCATATACCATTGGCTCTATTTTGGGATAAGTAGGTATACAATTGATGAATGAGGGTGTAGATAAAGTAACAAAATCTCACCGAAATGATATACAACCAAAGGAGTTTGAGATAAGCACCAATTGACAAAATTTCATTTCAGTTTATATTCTGCTTATTAAAAATGTTTTGCTATTTCAACATAACTTTGCGTAGAGTTGGTTATCAAATTATTTATCTCTACTTTTAATTATTTTTGTATTTCATTGGATCCATCAAGATTAATGAACATTACAGATCGGCTCTGTAGGATGGATCAAAAGTTACAAGTGACTAAAGATACTCTTTTTTGCTATTTAATTTGGTTGTGGAATGTTGAATGCTATATTATTCTTACATTCTCTTATTCAAAGCATAAAGCAGACATAAGAGGCCGATTAAACTACCATATTTAAAGACCTCAAACTCAACTTTTTCTTTCAATTGTGTTGATCTTGGTATAAAGAGCATATAAGGTGATAAAACCTTTGTCCAGTTCTTTTTATTAAGGTCTTTATATTCATAGAATGACCTACTTTATTCTCGCAGTTCTCATACAAATTGATAAACATTGTCAGTTTCTCAAAGTTGAGAATATCATGGTCTACAACTTTTTGATTAATCTATATATCTGTAATTATTACATCCTTCTAGTAATAATTTTGGAAATCTTTCTACATCCATGTTACATTCTGTTAAACTGGTTGTTATGGATAAAGTTGTCGTGGTTGTGTGAAGTGAAGTTAGCCATGTGGAAGCCTCATTGTTTGCCGATTAGCCGACTATTGTAAGTGCTTGGTTATTGTTTTAAGTATTGAAGCTCCTCGATTACAAAGTTCTTAGGTGTACATTATGTTAAACTGGTTGGATATCAAAGGTATGTTTGATATCCCTTTAGTGCTATAATATTTCTGGTTTTGAAGAAGATCATCCATAGTCCCTTATGCGGTTATTTCTCTATGAGTTCTTACATTCTCTTACTCAATGTATAAACCAGACACAAGAGGCCGATGAAACTACCACATTTAAAGACCTCAAAATAAATTGTCTTTCAATTGCATCGATCTTGGAATAAAGAGCTTATAAGGTGACAAAACCTTTGTCCAGTTCTTTTTATTGGTGTCTTTATATTCATAGAATGACTGACTTTATTCTCGTGGCTCTTATAGAAATTGATATACATTGTCAATTTTTGGAAGCTGAGAATATCATGGACTGCAGTTTTGTGATTGGTCTATATATCTGTAATTATTGTATTCTTCTGGTAATAATTCTAGAAATCTTTGTACATCCATGTTACATTGCATTAAACTGGTTGTCGTGGATAAAGTTGTTGTGGTTGTGTGAAGTAAAGTTAGCCATGTGGAAGCCTCATTATTTGCCAATTAGCCGGATATTGTAAGTGTTTGGTTCAGAGTTCAGCCTCTTACTATCATTAATGCCTGCAGTCAGTTATTATTACCTTCTTTAGTTGTTACCTCAGATATGTGAACTTTTCCAAGCTTGTATACAATAAAGCTAATGTAATTATGGAATTATTTTTGTAGGAAAGGATAAATCGATTGTTCTGTGGAGCATTCATGATCATGTGTCTACTTTGGCAGCAGACCAGGGAGAAGCAAGGTCTCCAAAATCTGGAGCAAGTAACCCGAAACCTTCTGCAGAAGGCCCTACTATTCAAGCTTGAGGTATTTTCCAAGGACAAAATGATATTGTAGAAGATGTTCAGTTTTTCCCTTCCAGGTAGCTATCATATCTCCTCCCACATTATATAAGATGTTGAGTTTAGTCCTCTAGTGTTTTTGTTAGGAGTTGTCATACTTAATATGGCTTGGGTTAAAAAACCTTCGTGTAACGTGATCTTGACTGAAGATGAGCTAATACTCATATGAGTTATCATGTCACACGTCAAGCTTCTTTTTCTTTTGAATTATGTCTTAGAAATTTCAACCTTAAGACATTTTATTCCTCATTTCCTCCAATGGGCCATTCTAAGCCTTTTGTTCTCTCTGGAGGTTGACCGACCAGTCATTGAATGTTATCTTCTTTCAAGGATTTTGTGATTAATTTTATTCCAATTATTAGCTCATTGTTAACTGCACACTATTGATGGGTAATGTTTTATTTTATAACCGGTAGCCAATTGGTCATACTTACGAGGCAATCTTTAGAAAATTTCTATTTCTTTTTAACTTTTCCCCTTAATGGCATGTTCAGATCGTTGGTGGTGGGTGGTGGAATATGTTTTTTGTAGATTATTCCTTGGATAACAATTTTCAGCTACCTAGGTAATCCATATTATTTATTACAAAACAATCCCTTCTTTTTCATGTCTGGGCGGGTTTAGTGTTGTATTGCTTCTGGCTAGGTAAAATAGGACCAGTATAATGGACACCTCCATCCCCATAATCGTTCAAAAAGTAACAATATATGCCACAACTGAATTGACATAAAATCAAATCAAGGTTTGATGAAGAACATCATGTCATGGTTTAAAGTTGAATTATTAAATGAATCTGGAGTTTCCAAAATATTTAGGAGTTATATGGCATATTTTGTTTCTAAAAGAGTGTCACATGAATTTTGTTGAAGGGACTATAGTCTTTTCCTTAATGGTGATTTGTAGTTGACCTAGGGAAACTTTTGGAACACATTAGAGTTCATCCTTGGAATTTTTTACTCATTCTTTTGGTGAAAAAATTAAGATAATACACACATTTATTAAAGAAACAGTCCCAATAAGGATTGACTATTACACATATTACGACAATAAAAGCAGAGGAATATCAAGAACCTCCTGAGGATGAGAAATTATTCGTTAGAAATTTACCTTATGATGTAGATAGTGAAGGGTTGGCTCAACTTTACCAATAGGCTGGTGTTGTTGAGATTGCTGAGGTAATAATGACTCAACTTTTGAGCTTATTTTTAAAACGATTGAAAATTAGAGCTTTATTATTTGTGGAACTGAATTTTATTTTTTTGTAGGCTATTTGCAATAGAGAGACTGATAGGAGTCGTGGATTTGGGTTTGTGACGATGAGCAGTATCGAAGAAGCTGAGAAAGTTGTAGTGTTGTACAACCGTTATGGGAGTCATATTTGTCCTTTTTATTTTATGGAACAATGATGAGATTATTCCATTGATATTGTTTTGATTGTAATGTAATTTAATTTATTAAAAGTAGATAAAGAATAGCTATGTTGAATCTATGGGCTTTGTTGTACGATCCGCTCTATTAGTAGTTGCCTTCTATTATTGTTAGTTTGTTATTTCTGTACTTCTATTACTTTTTTTATTGGGACTGTATTGGACCGTCTTCTTGAGCTGAGGGTCTGTCGGAAACAACCTCTCTACATCCGAGTTAGAAGAGGTAAGGCCTGCGTACACTCTACCCTCCACATACTACACTTTGTAGGTCAACACTGGGATGTTTTTGTTAGTAACTTAGTGTTGTGGCTGAAAATAAGAACCCTCTCCCAACTTTTTCTAACAAGTAGTGCTACTAAGAATCTTTGAAGGTTAATTTTGCATTTGTAAATTCAATGGAGGTTCAAGAGTCCTTTTGATGCTAAATTGTTTTTATTCTCTAATATCATGTATAATGTAAGTAAGTGCTCTTTTAGTTTCTTAAATTGTTTATAATATTGCACTTAAATATCCAGGGTAAAGGTTAAGGAAACAAGTACCTTCATTAGCAGTGGATTCAAGGTTCACGGGAGGAGGTTTTTCCAGTGTCTCAACAGCAGGTACATCAGTGATCTTTCGAACTGATGAAGTTTGATTTGAAGCCCAGTTGGTTCAGTTCCTCCTATCAAGATCCTGTACTTAAACACCTTAGGGTTTGGTGTCCACTTGATTGTTGATAACTCCCCAGGAAGACTTTGATCAATATCAGCGTTCAAGGTCGTATTTGATGAGGATGTGAAAGTCAAGTGCATATTCCCCATTCTTTGGCTACTCTCGGGCAAACAAACAGAAGATCTTGGAGATTTCAAAAGTCGTTTCTCTTCATAAATGAATCATTCTGAGGTAATACATCATTGTCACTTTGCTTGCCAATCGAGCTTTATTATTTATGGAACTGAATTTTGTTTTTTTGTAGGTTATTTACAACAGGGAGACTGATAGGAGTTGTGGATTTAGGTTTGTGAAGATGAGCACTGTCGAAGAAGCTAAGAAAGTTATAGTATTGTACAACCGTTATGTAAAGTTTGCAGTGTGGAAGATCCTATGCGCAGAGCTGTGGAATGTTTTCACCAAGAAAAGTTGTCCCCAAGCTCAAGTAGTTTTGTATTGAGAAGTGCATAAAAATTTTCTTGAATTGAGTTTTATGGTTAGTATGACTTTGAAGATGTCATTATTGTTGTTCTTTCTTTTCTTCTTAGTTGATTATCATTATCCCTTACCCCCTTCCCCCCCCCCCCCCCCAAAAAAAAGTGACAAATTGATCCGAATAATGAAGGGAGGCCTAATTTTATCAACTTACAAAGTGCCACTTTGCCTTCAGGAGCTCAGTGTTCTTTCTCCAAACGTGAGGAATATCCTATTCGTAGAGCTTTGGAATGTTTTAACCAAGAAAGACTATCCCTAATCTCAGGTAATTATGCATTTTATCTGTGAAATGTATTAAGTTTTCTTGATTTGACTTCTATGGTTAGTATGTCTTTGGATATGTCAGTATAGTTATTCTTTCTTGGCCTCTTTGTTGATTATCATCATCCCTGACCCCCCCCCCCCCTTCCCTCCCCCAATAAAGTGACAAATTAATCTGACTAATGAAGGGAGTCCTAATTTTATCAACTTGCAAAGTGCCACTTCAGCTTCAGGAGCTCAGTGTTTTTCCTCCAAAAGTGAGGAAGATCCTATTCGTAGAGCTTTGGAATGTTTTCACCAAAAACAGCTATGCGTAAGCTCAGTTAATTATGTATTTTATCTGAGAAGTGTAGTATGTCTTGAAGATGTCATTATAGTTGGTCTTTCTTGTCCTCTTGATTGATTATCATCATCCCTAACCCTACCTAAACCCAACCTTTTCAAAAAAGTAACAAAATTGATCATCGTTTCCTTTTCAAGGAGTGCGGAGAAAGTTTGCTGCTCATTTCCTTTGTTTTATTATAGTCCTATCTTTTTGGTTCAGTTGTGTGTTTCTTGAATACAATTCATATTGAGGGGGTTGTCTCTGTTCAGAAAAAGCAGTATGACCATATTGTAAAGTCGGGTTATGGACATGTTATCCTATGGTCTATTTTAAGTGGTTATGAATTGCTTCTATATTGCTATCTGAATGTATAATGTTCTTGGCAGTGTGCTTTTTCTCTTGGATTTATTTTTATTTTGCATCTATAACTTTAAAATATTTAAGTTACCACATTACAAACTGGTTGTTTGCTTGAAGAAGTAGGCAGACATTGTTTTCATGTTTTGTACTGAAGAGTTGATATACATATTGTATCAGTCACATTCTGGACACAAGTTTAAATAGGAGACTTATTATGTGAGAGAATTCCTAAGGTGCTCTTATAACTACAAAGCAATGGGGATTGAATAGTTAAAGTAACAACCTTGGGAACCAGGTTCAAATTCAAATAAAGGCGACACTTGGTGAATTCTTCCTATAGGACTAAGTCTTGGTAGATAGAGTTCCCGGTATGAAAGCTCTAATATTAATAGCATTTCAAAATAGAAAAGGATATTTACGAACTAGATAAAAATTAAGAATTTGTTGGAGTTTGATTGGAGTGCTGATATACAACTAATCTATAGCTTCTTAGATATTGATTTGCCATTTCAACACTTCAACAAGATAGATGATCAAAAATTTTCTTTTGATAATTATAGGAATATGTTGTTACTGTGAGGAGCAAAATTATAGAGATAGTGAACTATTTTAGATGGTACTATATTTCAAGTTGTGCAACATGTGTTTGGAGGGAGATGGTTAATAGCTAACCTATGAAACAGTCATCATAATTGCACCATCTACACATATTGAGTAAAATACTGTAACTTTACTGAAATGACCATTATAATATTTCTCTTTTTGTGATTTACAGACTATCTTTAACTTTTTGACAAGAATGGAAAAGAAAACCATATCAAGGTCCTTGTTGGAATGTCTATGTTAGAAGATGCATATGAAAATGACGTTGAATTTAAAGGTCAGATTTGTTGAGGCATCTCCACTTGAAAAATCTTATCATCCTCAACTACTTAAGTTCACTGACAATTTATTAATAATAAGGTAACTTAGTAAATCATGGTATACTTTCTGTCGGTTAGAAAGTATTTAGTGGGTGTGCTAGAATTGTGATCAAACATCATCTTGCACAAATGAATTAAAACAAACATTGTAACTTGGTGAGGGCCTAATGAGAAACCAACAATCTAAAGAATTACATTCTATCAATGGCTTGTTTGAAGGAATTCTACATCATCTCAAAAATGTTTCTATTAAAATCAAGAACCTAAGTTTCTGGTTTCTTAACTCTCTTCTTCTTCACCTTAACCCTCCTCATCTTCATCATTTTCTTCTCCACCTCCAACACCTCGCCCTCTATCGTCACTACTAAGATTCTTGTTTCTCGTCATCATTCTGACTCATTTCTTCTTCCATTCATTCTTACAGAACTAGCAGTACGGTTTTAGAACCCATAAACTTTCTAAGAAAATCTTGGATTTATGTTGCTATTGAAGAGGACACTTATTCGTTTTCTGATATTTTTTATAGTGAATGGATAGAGGACACTGATCTTCAACCTCTTTATAAATTGGATTCTTGTTCATTTGTTGATAATGCTTTTAATTATTTCAAGAATAGACGTCATGATACAGATTATCTCAGGCTTAGATGGAAACCACATGATTGTAACATCCCAAGGTTTGATGGGTTGAAAATGCTAAAGATGCTAAGGGGGAAAGACTGGTTTTTGGGGAAGATTCATTGAATAGGAACATATGGGAATTTGTGGTTTGTGCCTTGAAAAACTCACTCAATGACAAGAACAGAGTGAATGAAGTTTCTGGATGCTATAAGTTTAGAAGTCAAGGATTTTATTCCTTCAAATTTAAGGATTTCAAATGCTCAATTGACTTAATAAAATGGCCATTCTTAGTTCAAGAATAGAAGTTCTAGGATAAAGCTGGAGCACGCCGCGAAAATCTACGGTTGGATACAATCCATGGCTCTCTTACTAAGTACCATGATACTGATTGGTGGACTCACCAGAAAAATCACAAAGTGAATAACTACTTTCAAGAAGGGAATCATGTGTACGACAAATTGGAAATGGAAGATACATATACTAAGGCATTGAAGACATGGGCACATCGGGTTAATACTACTATCAACAGCAGCAGAATTAGGGTGTTTTTTAGAGGATACTCAGCTTCTCATTTTAAAGGTGGTCAATGGAACTCAAGAGGAAACTGTGATGGAGAGACAAAAATGATAAAATGAGGCTCAATTGGGTCCATATCCGTGGATGGTGAGAGTTCTTGAATCAGTAATATCAAAAATGAAAGCACTACTTATTTATCTCAATATTACGAAGATGACAGACTATAGAAAAGAAGGGCACGTTTCAATATTCAGAGAAGTAAAATCATAGAGGAAGGCCTGGGATGGTCCAAGACTGCAGCCATTGGTGCCTCCCTGGTGTACCAGATTTTTGGATTCAGCTACTTTATGGAACTTTGCTTGAATTAGAATAAAAGTTTTCGCATCCCAAATAAGCCATCACTCTCTCAAGCCTTCCCCTACGGTCTTGTAATGTGTAAATATGATCAAATGCACATTTAAAAAAAAAACATCATCTTGCACTCTTACTTATCCAAAAACTTCTTTAAAAAGACGAAAAACATATTTGCCTACACATTTGAGCATAATGTGTTGTAATTCCCAAATTGTTTCAAAGTTTGTGATATGGTTGAGCCTAAAGAGTTTCAGAAGGAGCACTAGGAGCATTGTGAGCTCATCGTCTTCATACTAGAGATACTATTGAAGTTCTATTTTGTGATGGTAACAGGGGAAGTTTGTAATGCATCTTTAAGGTTTCCTGGACAAACAATGGTTGTGGATTAAACATGGTATAATTTTATTGACGACGACTATATATGTCTTTTCTATTTTTTTTATTTTTCTGTATACTACTTAGATATTACATAGAAGCATAAAGTGTTAGGATGACCACAACATAAATAAATCTAAAGAAAATATAAAATTTTGATTGAAGAAAATAATTAACCTTTTATCACCGCGCGAAGCGCGGTCAATTTTTCTAGTTAAATATATTCAATTTATTACTACTATATATTTATTTATATTTCTAGAATTCTTCCTTTTTTGCCTTCAGTTTCTTTTCGTTTTCTCCTTTGTAAGTTTAATTTTTCTCATGCTCATTAACATTATTTATTTTTGTTTCTTACAGTCCCTTTAGTTTCTATATTTGATTTTCTTTCGTTTCCTCTTTCTAAGATGCATTATTGTCATATTTATTTATCTTCCTCCTGCTCTTCATGCTACTCCGCCAAGTTTTGTCGTGCTTTATATTTAAGTTTGATTTTTTTACTAATTAATATGAAGTAGCCTCATACATGAATTACGTGGCTAAGGCCGATGTAAGATATAGAAGCAAAAGTAAATGCAGTGTTATGATATTAGGAAGAGAGGTTGGTCACTAAGACTTAAGAGAGTTACAATAACATTGCATTTACATTTTAAATAACAGAACATGCACAAAAAGAAAAAATAAAGAAAAACACAGCGAATATAAAATGGTAACACTCATTCTTGGCACATTGCAACTTTTGAGTTTCATTTTGGAAGATGTAAAAGGTAAAAAATGTAAAAAGACACATGTTATAATTGTAACTGTTTCATTGATTCCAAATTGTAATTTTAAAATCATTTTCGATACGATTTCATTCATTATGAATATTACATTTATTTATTTTCTAAAAGAAAAGGGTTAAAAGTGATTAGAAAGACAGAGAAAAAAAAGATTATGATGTTTTTTGGAAAAAAAAAAAAAACGTCACAACACTTTTTTTGACTACTTCTATACTATGTTTCAAATATAGAGTTTGAACAAAACAACAAAGATTAAAAACTTATATAAGAAAGAAAAATAATGAAAATTAACAAAGTTTACTTAGCAAAATCAATTGCCTCTAATAAGTGAAAAACTCGTAGAGGAAGGATAAAATTCTACCTATTAAAGAACACATAAATAAATTGTTAAAATATATTTCATAAATAAATAATAGGGAGGAAAAAATATGTTGATTATTAGTTATGATTTTTATAATAAATAATATACCAACAGTTTTTTTTTTAAAACAGAGAATAAATATTATGCTTGACTAAATAGATGTTCCAAGCCACATTAATAAGAGAAAAAATATAAAAAACAATAAATATGATCCTTAATATTTTAAAATGAATATTCCTCATATTTTAAGAATCATAACTTACAAGGAACGCATACGAAAGAAACAAAATAAAGAACTTTAAGTGTTTTAATAATTAGGGTATTAAATTAAATCGAAGATGTTGGGAAAAAGAAAAAAGAGAAGGAAAATAACTTCTTGAGTGTGGAATCTATAACTTTCAATGTGTTGATTTGGAATATGATTTCAAGAACCAAAAGATGTTAATAATGTTTTGGACATTGCAAAAAGTCTTCAAGCTACACTATGATGAATGCAACTTGCAATGTTTTCCTTAAAATACATCTATTTTCTTGATGCTGAAAACGACAATATAAGCATATGTATGAAGAAGTACAAGTTCTTTCACCATTTTTCTTAAGGTTTGGAGAGAATGAAAATGAGTATCCAACAAATTTATATTAGATTGTTATTTATAGATTAGTTAGATTATAAAAATTAGATAGAAAGGAGGTAAGGAGACATATTATTTAAGTAGGGAATGTGAATAGTTGGAGGGTTCTTTGTAACTCATGAGATATAATTAGATGTGATAAATATAATGTGACAGAATTTTATTGCAATTATTTAAATTTATTAAATAATTAAAAAAATGAGGAAAAAAATAAATAAGGAGAAAAATAAAAATGAGAATGGAGGCCATATAGAGGTGTCACATCAACATGTTTATAACTCTCCTTTATATGTTTATATGTTTAAGGGAAAAGACATCGTTTCCACCCCAAACTATACCCGAAAAGTCGAAGCCACACCTAAACTATACTAGTGACCTATTACACACCTAAACTATAAAAAAGTGAAACTATTTACACCCTGGCATGCTACCACCACTTGCATGTGGTGTAGTGTTTTACACGCGCTTCCACGTCAGCACCACGTCAGTAAAAAGTATTACTTTTTTATTGTTAAGGTGTGTAATAGGTCACTTATATAGTTTAGGTGTGAATTCGACTTTTTTACTATAGTTTGGGGTGGAAACGCTGCCTTTTTTCTTAATGTTTTTAGCCGTTTACTTTTTTTATTTAATAGGCTAGACGCGCCTAAAATAAGTGTAACACACGCACCTTAGAATGGGGGTCGCGGGGAGGTAATAATATCACTTTTATATAGTTAAGGAGTGTAATAGGTCACTTATATAATTTAGGTGTGGCTTAGACTTTTCTTGTATAGTATGGGGTGGAAATGATGTCTTTTCCCTATGTTTAATAAAGTTAAATAGTATAGTGATTTATGAGTTTCTTTAAATACATAATATTTTTTTCTTTTATTATATAATTAATAGAGTTAAATATAGCGACTTTTGAGTTTTCTTTAAACACATAAATATTCAAAATGAGGAGAAAACTCAATTAATGTCCAAAAAATCAAAAAAAGATAAATAATATTGAAGGTCTCTAAGGCATGCCACATAGGATGAGAAAAGCTCTTAAAGGCTCCTATGGTGAAATTTCTTGGGGAAATTATACCTATGGCCATTTGATAGCAGCTTGTACACAAGAAGGGTTAAACCTGTGTAATGAGTTAAAATTAACTAGACAAATTAAGCTTGATAAGCTTAGAGAAAAATCTCAGATAGGAGATTTTTGTACCCAATTTGGTATTCCTGAACCAGCTTCCACTTCTAGGAAGAAAGGACATAGATATTCAAAAGGTGAGCAGCTTTATCAGAAAAAGAGATCTAGATATAGGTCCAAAGAAGATCGTGAAACTGATCTCCAGTATAGATATGAAAATAATTTAGTCGGACATAGTCTGGACCAGAGAGGGAGAGAGAGTAATAAAGAACTTAACAACAAAAGAAATAAATACCACTTGAAGAGGTAGATATACCTCAAAATCTGGATTCATAAATGGACTCCAGAACTAGGATTCACTAAAGAACAAATCTCTTGCTTATATAGGGTATTTTATAATAATTTTTGGGACAAACTGATGTGCAAAGATCCTAAAATAAAAATATTGTATGGATAAGAACTCCTGGATACTATCAGAAGATTGATTCAGGAATATTCTATAGCCCCTCGAAATGACATTGTCGAGGATAAATCACTAACATATATTGCTAGACGAATCACTGTCCATGACAGAGATAGAATTGAAATAATTGAGAAATATTTGAAAGAAGTTCGAAGAAATCTGATAAAATCAGTTGATAATCATGATAAGTCAAATACTTCCTTGAAAAGTATAACCAACGATGATATCGCCAATGAAGAAGTCCAGGATTCTTAGCCTGTCTCCTCGGATAAATCACTATCCGATGAAGCCATAGCAAGAACTGAAGAATTTCTTAGAAAATTAAAGGGAAAAGATAAAGTGTGATACGCATAGTATACAGGACCCGGATGTGGAACCCTTGGTACTATTCCTACACAGTAGATTCACTGTACATAGGACTCAAATGTGGGACCCATAATACTATTTGTAGATTCTTTTTCTTCCTATATATATATAGATGCCTTCATTTGTTAAGGAAGGCAGAAATTTTCATTTTCTCTTTTTCATTTCTCTCTCTAGCTCAAAGTGCTCTCTCTTCTCTCTTGTAAAATATTCTCAAGTGTGGAATAAAGCTTGCCGTTAATTACTATTTTGGCCTTGCATCCGGTCATTTAAGGTATTTATTTCTTTTGTTGTTAAGTTCTTTATTACTCTCTCTACCTCTCTGGCCGAGACTATGTTCGGCTAAATTATTTTCATGTCTATGCTGGAGATCTAACTTCTAGTATATAATAATCATGAAAGATCCAAACTCTATCAAAGTATAAAGAAATTTTTCTATAGTTTCTTGGTTTGGTTTTGAGATGGTGGTACAGTCAAAGTTAGTACTACTTTTCTTGGCTTTGTCTTAGTGACTACGTCTAGCAAGCCGTGACTTTTAAGCTCGTTAAAAGAACCAAAATGGACGTCCCTCTTCACGGTTAGATCCGCTAGACACATGGGCTCAACTCAAGTATGTATTAAATTCTGACAAATTCCAGAGCTAGAAGGAGGCGTTGGCATACTCCATAAAACCCATAACATTTATCAATCTACTTCTGCAGGTACAAGCAAAGGAGTTAGGAGAAATACAAATATGAACCTAAACAAGCTATTTGATAAACCATTTATTTCAAATACACCAAAAGATCTTATGTTTATACCCTTCTTCTGTAGTTTATTGTTTTATTTTTTCTATTTCCTTTTTTCTATCTATTTCTTCGTTTTCCCTTTCTATTCTTACCATAGTTGTCAATTTATCTTCTAATTTTAATTCTTCTTTTTCTAACATTAAATATAAATGTTCACCTATTATCTTATATCTTCTCCCTAGATTAAAAAATACTATTCTTATTTTTAGTCCTTCGTGATTTTCATATATTTTTTCGTCTATTATAAATTTTCTTTGTTCATTTAATTGTAAATAGTTCATGTTGATATATATATTCTAAACTATCTATTTGTGATTCTAAATTTGATATTTCATCCTTTTGTACATTTATTGAGTTTTTACTAACTCCGTCAAATATATTATAACTTAATCTTTCTATTCTTATTTTTAATTCTTTACGTTTTTCAGAAATAATTTGTTTTAGTTCTTTATATTTTTGTATTTTATTCATTTAAACCGTATTTATAGTATTTTGACGGATACCTAAATCTGATTTTATCATAATTAGGTGGTATGTGTCTCATTCTCCTAGCCTAAAAGGTCATTCATGTGTTGGGCTAAATGGGCTATTCATGTGGCGGATACCTAAATCTGATACCACATGTTATGTGTCTCATTCTCCTGTCTCATTCATGTGTTGAAGCAAATATTCTCTCCATTCCACAACAAATATTTTGCTCAATTAATTAAAAATAGGTATATTTCAATGGAAAAATCTATGGAGGAACAAAGCTCAGAAATATCAAACCTACCCGAACAGGTATATTTATTTATGATTATGAATAGCTAAATTCATAATTCCCAACAATCATGGTATGATAAAATAGATTCATGTTAGTTACTTTATAGTAGAATTATTCGAATAATAATATGTTAAGAAGTTTATTAGCAAAGTGGAAACAGAGAAAAATCCCTAAGAACTATGTCATCCTAAAGGTGAAACCAATAAGGCAAGAAGCCGTGGTGGGGAGCAACCAGAGTAGAGGCGTTGTTTAAGGGAAAATATCCAGATTACCATGCTAATAGTGACCGAAGAACATGTTATTTAAGAATAATCTAGTATATAGTAATCTGAGATGACCATATTTTGTTATGTACATGGTTGAAGGGAATATTTTGAAAAAAGCAATTTTATGAAAATGAATAATTATTTATCTGATGTGATGGTAGATAAATTTAAAATACTTATTTTGTATGCACTTAAAGATATAAAAGTAGTAGATATAAGAAAAATCATATTAGAAAAAGCATTTGGTAAATATTACATGACTAGAGTAAATTATATACCATACCTACCTAACTACTCTTACAAATACTTACCATGATAAATTGCATAGAATTTTTAGAAAAAGATATGAGAAACATACAGTTACTAGAAAAACAGATGAAAATAAATATAGACAAATACGTGGAAAATAAAGATATAAAATATATAGAATCCCTTAATAAAAATATGCAAGAACTACTAAGGCTAAAACAAACAACTACAAAATATTATAATAAAATATTTAGTCAATTTTAAATGATAGATAATCTTAAAGTCTTAATCTTATATATACTTAGAGATATAGAAATTATAGATATTAAGAGAATAATATTAGAAAAGGTATTAGACTATGAAATTGAAATTATGAATTGGATAGTACAGTTATACCTAGATAATTACCCAGATGGATATTATTCAGATTAAAAGATGTTAGAATATATAAAGAAAATTAGAGAAAGGCAAAATTGGATATATGGAGAAGTTAATTACAGAAATCAACTTGAAATAGAGAAAAGACAACTAGAAGAAAAATTACTTAAAATAAAATTAACCTTAGAAAAGGAAGATACAAGTAATAATTTATTTAATACGTACGAAAAATTATTTAATACAGATGGAAAATTAGTTATACATGAACAACAAATACTAATTAGTTAGATAAAAAATATAAACCTACGCATTGAATATAGCAAAGTTAGAATAAAATACTACACAGAAATTGCTAAAATTTCAATAGGATAAAATAATAAACTAAACAAATTAATGAATACATCTTACGAAAAGAATAAATCATTAAAAGAAATAGAAACCCAACTATATAATTTATACCTAGAATACAAAAGGTTACATATTACTAACGAGGATCCTAAAACACTAGATAATTTAATTACGATAATATCTAATCTAGAATATGAATTAATAAAACATCTTAAGTCAAGAAGATAAAAATGAAAATTATTCCAATCAATAATATTCATTATAAAAATAAATACCTACGTATTTATTATCTAGTTAAATTACTGCACCCCCTACAAATGGTATCAGAGCCAGTTATTTAAAAAATACAGAAGTAACATACATGTTTGAATTTATGAATTTAGATTGGATTTACTTGACAATAATTCATATTGATTAATTATGAGAAGACCATTTAAAAATAGAGAAGCTTTTAGAAAAATTAAAGAATCTTTAATTAGTAATTATTCAGAATATATAAGTCTAAATAAGACAAAAGAAAACCCACAAAGACTAGCCTACCTAATTACCTTAGTATCTAGTATTGAAGCAAAATTAATAATGCATTTAAAATCTAGGAGAATGAGACACATACCACCTAATTATGATAAAATCAGATTTAGGTATCCGCCAAAATACTATAAATACGGTTTAAATGAATAAAATACAAAAATACAAAGAACTAAAACAAATTATTTCTGAAAAATGTAAAGAATTAAAAATAAGAATAGAAAGATTAAGTTATAATATATTTGCCGGAGTTAGTAAAAACTCAATAAATGTACAAAAGGATGAAATATCAAATTTAGAATCACAAATAGATAGTTTAGAATATATATATATCAACATGAACTATTTACAATTAAATGAACAAAGAAGAATTTATAATAGACGAAAAAATATATGAAAATCACGAAGGACTAAAAATAAGAATAGTATTTTCTAATCTAGGGAGAAGATATAAGAAAATAGGTGAACATTTATATTTAATGTTAGAAAAAGAAGAATTAAAGTTAGAAGATAAATTGACAGCTATGATAAGAATAGAAAGGGAAAACGAAGAAATAGATAGAAAAAAGGAAATAAAAAAATAAAACAACAAACTACAGAAGAAATACGAAAAATAGAAGAAACTAAAAATAGTAGGATTGCTGAATTAGAAAAAGAATTACAAATGTTAAAAGATCTGTATGAAAAAAGACAGAAAGAAAAAGAAGAAAAAGATAAAGAACAAAAATTATTAAACGAGATAAATCAATTTAAAAAAAATTAGAAATAGACAATAAAGAAATAAAAGACAAGGAATTGGAAATAAATAATATAGATGTTGAAGAGACAGATAATTATGATTCAGAAGATAGTGAAACATATACAGAAATATTAACAAATACAAAAAATTTAGAAATCAATGAAAAACAAGAAGTAATTAATGAAGAAAATTTAGAAAATATCAACACAGAAATAAATACTCTTGATAAAAAAGAAGATCAAAATATAATATCTAGTACATCAGAAATAAGGAAACCTACATATTATAAGAATAAGTTTAAAAGATATAATCTAAAGAATGAATATGACAAATGGACACCAAAATAAATAGTTAATAAAAATTATAACTTTTTAGACTTAGATTGTGTAATAGATACAGAAAAAACAATACAATTATGGATAGGATATATGACAAAACAATTATTAGATAATAATATAAGTGTAATAGATGCACTAGAATATATAGAAAGAACACTAATAGGAACAGTGAAACTATGGTTTTTAAATCTAACTGAAAATAGTAAAAGAATATTAAGAACCGACAAACCCACAGAAGGAACATCATCAACAAAATTAACACCTATAGAATTATTAAAAAAATATGAAACAGCTATAAAAGACGAATTTAGTAGCATGACAACAAAAGAAGAAGAACAAAATGAAGAGAAAGATATAAATAGGAATTTAATGTTAAAATTAGCAATATGTAATATGTGCTATATAGATGAATATACTTGCGCATTTAAAGAATATTATTATAAAGGAGCATATAATATAGAAGAAAGTAAAGAAATAAGAAAATTATATTTTAATAAATTACCTGAACTATTTTAGAATTATATTTAGCAGATGATAGAATTATAAAACCTATAGAAAAAAGTATAATAACTGCCATAAAAGGAAATTTAATATACCAAAAATTTAAATTTATAATAAGTGTGAATTATTCAGTAGCAGTAACGGATAAAAATATAGATAAATCATTAGTATTATATTGGAAAATATCAGGAATAGAATTAACACCAGGAAGTAAAATATTTACGGCAAGATGTAAAAACCTATATGTGTTAACAACAAAACATAAAATAACGGGAAAAAATAAAATTAATAAAATACAAATAGAAAGCCCTTTTGAACAATTCGTAAAAACAATTGATAATAATGATTATAATTATAGAAATATAGACATAGAAGAAGATCTAGAAATAATAAATGATAGAATAAGTACAACAAAAAGAACAACTTATGATAAACCGGAATCATCAAGCTCATCAAAAAGAACAAGTTATGAAACAAGTTCAATGGATAATTCAAACTAATATTACATAACGGGAAAGGTAAATGAAAAAGAATATTTAATACTCTTAAATACAGGACAAGAAGAAAATTATATAGCAAAATATCTAGTAAAAAATGAGGAAATAAAAACTGACAATAATATATGCCCAGATCTACCAAGAAGTTTAATAAATACTAAAAATATAGCAGAAAAAAAATAATAATAGGAATAAGAAAAATAAAAATAGAATTTGAAGTAAAAGAAGAAATGCAAAAAACAGACATAATATTAGGAATAAAATGGTTAGAACAAGTAAAACCATATAATATAGAACATACACAATTAACTATAACATATAACAGAGAGAAATTATTCTTAAGAAGAGCTTTAACATAAAATGAAAATATATGTATTAATGAAGATAGTAGTAGAAGGATATTACAGTAGATATTATACGTCTATGATAGACACAGGAGCAGAAGCTAATTTATGTAGATATAATTGTTTACCAGAAAGTAAATGGAATAAATTAAAAACACCAATAATAGTTAAAGGATTTAATAACGAAGGAAGCTTAATTACTTACAAAGCTAAGAATGTAAAAACACAAGTATGGGATAAAATATTAACAATAGAAGAAATTTATAATTATGAACTAACATCAAAAGATATACTTTTAGGAATGTCGTTTCTAGATAAATTATACCCACATATAATAACTAGAACAGATTGGTGGTTTACAACACCATGTAAACAGAAAGTAAGAGCAAAAAGAGTGAATAATAAAATAAGAAAGAAAACTGATTGGATAAAAGGAAGTGAAAAAATTACACAAAAGTTAGAAAATATAAAAAATACTGAAGATACAATAGAACTAGTCGTATTTTTGATAAATAAAACAAAAATAACTATATTTTCAATAAATAAGATAGAAATAATTAAGAGAAAATTAGAACAATTATATAGTGAAGATCCATTAAAAGGATGGGAAAGACATAAAACCATTATAAAAATTGAATTAATAGATAAAAATAGCATAATAACCCAGAAACCATTAACATATAATTTTGATGATTTAAAAGAATTTAAAATGCATATAGAAGAATTATTAGAAAAACGATATATACAAAAAAGTAATAGTAAACATAATAGTCCAGCATTTATAGTAAATAAACATAGTAAACAAAAAAGAGGAAAAAGTAGAATGGTTATTGATTATAGAAATTTAAATGCAAAAATAATGACTTATAATTACCCAATACCAAATAAGATATTAAAAATAAGACAAGTACAAGGATATAATTATTTTAGTAAATTTGATTGTAAATCAGGATTTTACCATCTAAAGTTAGAAGAAGAATCTAAGGAATTAACCGCATTACGGTACCACAAGGATTTTATGAATGGAATATATTACCATTTGGATATAAAAATGCACCAGGTAGATATCAACATTTTATGGATAGTTATTTTAAACAACTACCTAATTGTATAGTATATATAGACGATATACTATTATATACAAAGACCAAAGAAGAACATTTAAAATTATTGGAACAATTTACGGATATAATAGAAAAATTGGGAATAAGTTTAAGTAAAAAGAAAGCTGAAATTATGAAAAATCAGATAGAATTTTTAGGAATACAAATAGATAAAAGTGGAGTAAAAATGCAACAACATATAGTACAAAAAATAATAAATTCGAAAGAAGAATTAGATACAAAAAAGAAATTACAATCATTTTTAGGATTAGTAAACCAAGTAAGAGAATATATACCAAAATTAGCAGAAAATCTAAAGCCCTTACAGAAAAAATTTAAAAAGGATGTAGAATATAATTATAACGAAGAAGATAAAAAACAAGTTCAAAAAATAAAAATACTTTGTAAAGAATTACCAAAATTACAATTTCCAGATGAAAATAAAAAATTTATATATATAGTAGAAGCATATGCTAGTGAATGTAGTTATGGAGGAGTACTTAAATATAAATATGAAGAAGAAAAATTAGAACACCACTGTAGATACTACTCAGGTACATTTAATGAAACAGAAATAAAATGGGAAATAAATAGAAAAGAATTATGCTCATTATATAAATGTTTATTAGCATTTGAGCCATACATTGTATATAACAAGTTTATTGTACGAACAGATAATACACAAGTACGATGGTGGTTAACAAAGAAAATACAAAATTCAGTTACAACAAAAGAAATTCAGAGACTAGTATTGAATATATTAAATTTTACATTTACAATTGAAGTAATTAGTACTAACAAAAATGTTATTGCAGATTACATATCAAGACAAAGCTACACAGACTGACATAATAGAAGAAGATACTCTAGAAAAAATACTCAACACCCTAACTACGCTTTCAATGAAAGTGGACAGTATGGGTAATGAGATAGAAAAGCTAAAGACTAATGAAGATAAACTGAAGTCTATAGCTACAAATCAGCTAACTCAGCAGTGTGCAGAGCTATGTCGATCGGAAGACATTAAAATTCCAGAGCTAGAAGGAGACGTTGGGATACTCCATAAAACCCATAACATTTATCAATCTACTTCTGCAGGTACAAGCAAAGGATTTAGGAGAAATACAAATATGAACCTAAACAAGCTATTTGATAAACCATTTATTCCAAATACACCAAAAGATCCTATGTTTATACCCCCACAAATCACCACATACCGAGAAAGTCTAAACCAAGACAAAAAGACCTACAACCATACAGCCCGAACATACATAGAAAATATTTACAAAATACAAACCTTCTTAAATACTAACCCCAGAGCTATAAACATCCAAGAACCACATACAAATTACATAACCCAGAAGCTAAACGGATACAATAAGCTAATTGTTTTGCCCAAAACCAAACCAGGTCTAGTTAAAACCTGTTACGAATATGGACTACTTAGCACCATATATACCCAAGACGGAAATAAAATATCCAATATACCAGAAATATATGATTCATTTAACATTTTTAAAAGAATAACCAAAGGTAACCTATTTTTTATAAAATTTTATACGGCACCAGCAAAGATATTGTATGATGAAGTTAAATCACCTATACAAGTTGTAAAAATAGGAATGACCCGAGATATGATTATACCAGAAGATATTACTCAACAACCAGAAATACCTAGAATTGAGATACCAAATTTTTATGCAAATAAAAGAATTATTGGACTATCTACGATTCTTCAAGAATTAGCAAATAATTATCGCAACAGAAATCCCATATGGAGTTATTATTCAAGAGGTAATGTAATAATATACTCAAATTCAAAGGAACTACGAGAAGCAGATATGGAAGACGTCAGACAATGGATCTTGACTTTACTCAATCCAGAGAAAAAACCTATCGCCAGAGCTATTAGAGAAAAATTTATTTCGGAAGAATTATTAACCTGATATTGCAAGTTAATTGGACATAAATATCCAGACCATCAATGTTCAAAATATAATGGAAAAGATAATATTGTCCCAGAAGTTCAACTAGAATAAAAGAAGATAAGCATGCCAGGTGGAAAAAAGATAAGAACATCAGATACAAGATAAGAAATAATAATGGAGATATGGAAAAGCAATAGATACGACAACATCAACGGAGACAAGATATTGAATTATTTATGATCATTGTATAGATTTTTTTTAGTCTTTACGTAAAAGATGTAATTATTGTAGACTTATAGACTTTTCTAGACTTGTAGAATTTTTTAAAGGCTATGTAGAATTTTAGGCTAGGTAGCCTTTTTGACTTTTTATTGTATAGATTAGTAGACTTTTTGACTTTACAAAAGGCTATAAGAATCTAGTCTTAACATTTTAAAAACGTGTAAAGATGATTGTAAAGATTTCGTTCTATAAATAAAGGAAATCGAAGGCATTGCAAAGCAAGCTTTCATGTGTTGAAGCAAATACTCTCTCCATTCCACAACAAATATTTTGCCCAGTTAATTAAAAACAGGTATATTTCAATGGAAAAATCTATGGAGGAACAAAGCTCAGAAATATCAAACCTACCCGAACAGGTATATTTATTTATGATTATGAATAGCTAAATTCATAATTCCCAACAATCATGGTATGATAAAATAGATTCATGTTAGTTACTTTATAGTAGAATTATTCGAAGAATAATATGTTAAGAAGTTTATTAGCAAAGTGGAAACGGAGAAAAATCCCTAAGAACTATGTCATCCTAAAGGTGAAACCAATAAGGCAAGAAGCCGTGGTGGGGAGTAACCAGAGTAGAGGTGTTGTTTAAGGGAAAATATCCAGATTACCATGCTAATAGTGACCGAAGAACATGTTATTTAAGAATAATTTAGTATATAGTAATCTGAGATGACCATATTTTGTTATGTACATGGTTGAAGGGAATATTTTGGAAAAAGAAATTTTATGAAAATGAATAATTATTTATCTGATGTGATGGTAGATAAATTTAAAATACTTATTTTGTATGCACTTAAAGATATAAAAGTAGTAGATATAAGAAAAATCATATTAGAAAAAACATTTGGTAAATATTACATGACTAGAGTAAATTATATACCATACCTACCTAACTACTCTTACAAATACTTACCATGATAAATTACATAGAATTTTTAGAAAAAGATATGAGAAACATACAGTTACTAGAAAAACAGATGAAAATAAATATAGACAAATACGTGGAAAATAAAGATATAAAATATATAGAATCCCTTAATAAAAATATGCAAGAACTACTAAGGCTAAAACAAACAACTACAAAATATTATAATAAAATATTTAGTCAATTTTAAATGATAGATAATCTTAAAGTCTTAATCTTATATATACTTAGAGATATAGAAATTATAGATATTAAGAGAATAATATTAGAAAAAGTATTAGACTATGAAATTAAAATTATGAATTGGATAGCACAGTTATACCTAGATAATTACCCAGATGGATATTATTCAGATTAAAAGATGTTAGAATATATAAAGAAAATTAGAGAAAGGCAAAATTGGATATATGAAGAAGTTAATTACAGAAATCAACTTGAAATAGAGAAAAGACAACTAGAAGAAAAATTACTTAAAATAAAATTAACCTTAGAAAAGGAAGATACAAGTAATAATTTATTTAATACGTACGAAAAATTATTTAATACAGATGGAAAATTAGTTATACATGAACAACAAATACTAATTAGTCAGATAAAAAATATAAACCTACGCATTGAATATAGCAAAGTTAGAATAAAATACTACACAGAAATTGCTAAAATTTCAATAGGATAAAATAATAAACTAAACAAATTAATGAATACATCTTACGAAAAGAATAAATCATTAAAAGAAATAGAAACCCAACTATATAATTTATACCTAGAATACAAAAGGTTACATATTACTAACGAGGATCCTAAAATACTAGATAATTTAATTACGATAATATCTAATCTAGAATATGAATTAATAAAACATCTTAAGTCAAGAAGATAAAAATGAAAATTATTCCAATCAATAATATTCATTATAAAAATAAATACCTACGTATTTATTATCTAGTTAAATTATCGCACCTAATCCGCACCCCCCTACAAATCCATTGAACTTGTTTCATAACTTGTTCTTTTTTATGAGCTTGATGATTCCGGTTTATCATAAGCTGTTCTTTTTGTTGTACTTATTCTATCATTTATTATTTCTAGATCTTCTTCTATGTCTATATTTCTGTAACTATAATCATTATTATCAA
The DNA here is from genome assembly GCA_030864215.1 of Capsicum pubescens. Taxonomy (NCBI): domain Eukaryota; kingdom Viridiplantae; phylum Streptophyta; class Magnoliopsida; order Solanales; family Solanaceae; genus Capsicum; species Capsicum pubescens. The sequence continues at coordinate 248,298,223 of CM061540.1, read as the reverse complement.
TTGTTTTTACGAATTGTTCAAAAGGGCTTTCTATTTGTATTTTATTAATTTTATTTTTTCCCGTTATTTTATGTTTTATTGTTAACACATATAGGTTTTTACATCTTGCCGTAAATATTTTACTTCCTGGTGTTAATTCTATTCCTGATATTTTCCAATATAATACTAATGATTTATCTATATTTTTATCTGTTACTGCTACTGAATAATTCGCACTTTACTTCAAATTCTATTTTTATTTTTCTTATTCCTATTATTATTTCTTTTTCTGCTATATTTTTAGTATTTATTAAACTTCTTGGTAGATCTGGGCATATATTATTGTCAGTTTTTAGACAAGGAATTGGAAATAAATAATATAGATGTTGAAGAGACAGATAATTATGATTCAGAAGATAGTGAAACATATACAGAAATATTAACAAATACAAAAAATTTAGAAATCAATGAAAAACAAGAAGTAATTAATGAAGAAAATTTAGAAAATATCAACACAGAAATAAATACTCTTGATAAAAAAGAAGATCAAAATATAATATCTAGTACATCAGAAATAAGGAAACCTACATATTATAAGAATAAGTTTTTTCTAATTCAGCAATCCTACTATTTTTAGTTTCAGTTATACCTAGGTAATTACCCAGATGGATATTATTCAGATTAAAAGATGTTAGAATATATAAAGAAAATTAGAGAAAGGCAAAATTGGATATATGAAGAAGTTAATTACAGAAATCAACTTGAAATAGAGAAAAGACAACTAGAAGAAAAATTACTTAAAATAAAATTAACCTTAGAAAAGGAAGATACAAGTAATAATTTATTTAATACGTAGAAAAATTATTTAATACAGATGAAAAATTAGTTATACATGAACAACAAATACTAATTAGTCAGATAAAAAATATAAACCTACGCATTGAATATAGCAAAGTTAGAATAAAATACTACACATAAATTGCTAAAATTTCAATAGGATAAAATAATAAACTAAACAAATTAATGAATACATCTTACGAAAAGAATAAATCATTAAAAGAAATTGAAACCCAACTATATAATTTATACCTAGAATACAAAAGGTTACATATTACTAACGAGGATCCTAAAACACTAGATAATTTAATTACGATAATATCTAATCTAGAATATGAATTAATAAAACATCTTAAGTCAAGAAGATAAAAATGAAAATTATTCCAATCAATAATATTCATTATAAAAATAAATACCTACGTAAAGAAATAAGAAAATTATATTTTAATAAATTACCTGAACCATTTAGTTCAAAAATAATAAAAAGTTGGGATGAAACAAAAACAGTAGATACTCTAGGAGCAAGAATAAAATTTTTACAACAATGGTATAGAAACCTATGTGAAAAATACAGAGAAGAAATAAAAATGGAAAAAAAATTAATAAGAAATTTAGCATGTTGCAAAGATAAAATAGCACCTCAATTTGGATGCGAAGAAAGATATTATAAGAAAAGAAAAAGACATAAGAAATATAAGAAATACAAAAAATCAAAATATAAGTATAAGAAACCAAGAAAAAGATATTATGTAAAAAATTATAAACATAAAAGACCATATAGGAAAAAGAAATCTATAAAGGAATGTACCTGTTATAATTGCGGAAAAATAAGACATTTAGCTAGAGATTGTAAATTACCTAAAAACCCAAAAAATAAATAAATATCAGAAATAAAAATAGAAAATATAGAATATATGCAGATAGATTACATAGATTACGAATTAGAAAGTGAAGATAGCATATATGAAATTTCAGAGAATGAAACAGATAATGAAATAGATAGTGAATTAGACGAATTAAATGACTGAAGAAGATATACAAATATTAACAAAAGAAGAATATTTAAATGACGAAGGAACAGATCAAAAAATAATATTTGATAACAATGTGTTTGATGAAATAAAAGGAAAAGAGTTAGACTTAAGTGTAGAAAAAATATTTAAAATACCAACAATAAAAAATATATTTACTAGGAAAAAGGAAGAATATTATGTAGTAAGCCAAAAGGAACATGTAATAGACTGTAGACATGCAAAAGGTAAAGCTAGTATACCACTAGTAACAAAAAGAATAATTAATAAAGAGATACACGATATAAAAAGTAGAGACCCAATAAAATATGTACACCTTGGAGGTACAGAAATATTAATAAAAGCATGTTTTAGAGAAGGAATAGATACACCAATAGAATTATATTTAGCAGATGATAGAATTATAAAACCTATAGAAAAAAGTATAATAACTGCCATAAAAGGAAATTTAATATACCAAAAATTTAAATTTATAATAAGTGCGAATTATTCAGTAGCAGTAACGAATAAAAATATAGATAAATCATTAGTATTATATTGGAAAATATCAGGAATAGAATTAACACCAGGAAGTAAAATATTTACGGCAAGATGTAAAAACCTATATGTGTTAACAACAAAACATAAAATAACGGGAAAAAATAAAATTAATAAAATACAAATAGAAAGCCCTTTTGAACAATTCGTAAAAACAATTGATAATAATGATTTTTTGTACTTTAACATTGAAGAGATATGTGAAAAATTAAAATTAAAATTAAAATTACAGAAAAAAATTAAAAAAAATTTGAGAAAATAAGAAAAACAAATTCAGTGCAAGTAGCTTGTTTCCTCAACTAATATTATATTTATATGACTCACTTTTTTTAATTAATATCAAGAAAATATCATATATATATATATATATATATATATATATATATTTAATAATAATTTAATTTTAAAATATTTATTTTATTCTTAATAAAATAATTTATACCAACACAAACCCTAACTACACTTTCACTAAAAGTGGACAGTATGGGTAATGGAATAGAAAAACTAAAGAATAATGAAGTTAAACTGAAGTCTGAAGTTATGACTCAGATAACTCAGCAGTGTGCAGAGCTATGTCGATCGAAAGTCAACAAAATTCTAGAGATAAAAGGAGACGTTGAGACATTCCATAAAACTCATAACGTTTATCAATTTAGGTAAACAATTATATCTACATAAGTTAACTTCTGTTCTTGTGTCTATAATAAATGAATAATATCTATTATAATATCCTTCTACTATTATTATGTCTCCGTAAAACCCATAACGTTTTACTTCTTCTTTTTAAAAAAATCTTTTTCATAACTTGGAATGGAGCGACTATTAAATGAATTCAAGTTGAATAAAGTATTTTATCACACTATAAAACAATTTTTCTTTTTCTTTTTCTTTTCTTTTCTTTTCCTTTTTGTCATACTTGACCTTCAAGAGGTTTTTGCCTTACTTGGGTTGAGGCTATAAGTCTCACCCTATCTCATTAGTTTCCTTTTTCCTACCATCACTACCCCTTTTCCTCTTGTAGCGGTCCTTCCATTTTTCTCCCCTGCGTTTTTCATCTGTCGGTATGATTTTTCTTTCTTCTTCTTCTTTATGTTTTCCAATATATTTTTTCTGTATCACTCCATTTCTATTGTCAATGGGTATCATTTTTTTTTATTTTTTTTTAAATGCTTGAGATGGATTATAGGTCTTTAATTTCCATGAAAGGGGTTTTAGTATTCTTGATTTATTAATAGAAAAATGTTAGAATTGTAATTTGATCATTTCATTTCAACATTAAAAAAAAAAAAGAACCATTTCTTTTGGAAGTTTCTGAAAAATTGAAATTTGAGTGTATGTCATCTTTTCTAGTCTCTCTTTTATGTGAATAAAATTTTGGTCCTTCACACTTAATAGTATTTTTTTATTATTGGTTTTGATTCTTTCCACTAACCCGCCGCTGGCTAATTGGGATACTCTCTCCATATATCCATCTCAATTTTGTTTATCTTACTTTCATCTTTAGTCTCTTATAAAAAAAATGTCTGTTTCTTTTTTTGGCAACTTTTTAATGTTATTTTTTTCAACCTGACATGTATAAACCCACAAGATTGAAAGATGTTTTGATACATTTTACTTATTGTTAGTTTAGAACAACAAGATTCAAAAATCTTATTTACTTTTTAAAAGTCCGTCACTAGTCAAAATCAAACAAACGAATTGAAACAAGGGAGTCTTAGTCATGGATTTTTATGGAATCTTGGTGCTGTTATTTCGGTTTTACATTCTAAAATGATATTCAAGATGTTGCTGTCCTACTGTTTGTCTTGTTTATCACTTGGAGGCTATATTGCTCGTACTACACTCATGTTGGATCCTTTGAAAGTGCATTACTCTTTGAGAATCCGACACACACCCATCAACATTTTTGAAGAGTCTGAGCAACATAGCTTGAGAAAACTTATCGGTGTTCATGTCATTTTTGAAAGCAAACTTTAGATTCTGTTACTGATTTAAGATATTAATCACGGTTGTCTAAGGAATCTTGTGTTATTATTTCGGTTTACATTCGAAAAATGGTGTTCAAGATGGTGCTGTTTTACTGTTCCAGTTTCTTGATTATCACTTGCGGGCTATGTTGTTCGTACTCTCCAAAAATTTTGCTGCACCGTTGTAGGATCCTCCAAAAGTGCATTACTTCTTGAGGATCCGTACGCACCCATCAATAATTTTGAAGAGTGTGTCGTGCGAGCAACATAGGTTGGGAGAACTTAGGTGTTTGTCATTTTTGAAACCAAACTTTAGATTCTGTTATGGATTTATGACCGAGTTACCTGTAAAAATATTGTGGTATTATAAAGATTTAACAAGTATATATCAGTTCCCATTCAGTTGACTTCTACTAGCTTGGGATTGAAACTTAGTTAGTTGTTAAATTGTGATACGCATCACTGTAGAAGCTTCAACTGATTTCTATCATCTTCTGTTGTTTATTGTGTTTCGGTAATCACACTATTTTGTTGTTGTACTTTTCCGTTATTAGTTGTTATGTTTTCTTCACTGTCATTTTTCCTTTTCATACCTACTTTGATTTGTTGTACTCAAGCTGAGGGTCCTCCGGAAACAGCCTCTCTACCTCCATGAGGTAGGGGTAAGGTCTGCATACCCTCCCAAGACTCCATTTGTGGGATTTCATAGGGTATGTGATTTCATAGGGTATGTTGTTGTTGTTGTTGTTGTTGTAGTAGTAGTAGTAGTAGTAGTAGTAGTAGTATTGTAGTAGAAGCTTCAGTTATGGTGTTAAAGTGTATAACCTTCTATATTTAGGGAACACAGAAACGAAAACAGCATTGGTACTTGGGGGTGAGATTTGAGGGATTGGAATTGGAGACTGTTTTTATGTTATCTGGCGTTATATTTCCAGATACTTTTCATTAATACGTGGGGCTAAATGATATTGAGAGAATGACTTTATTCAGATGAGTTTTCTAGATTCATGGATCCAAATGGATGTTGGAGTTTTTTAACCAAATTAATAATCCAGGTTAATCTATTCAAATTTTGGGAAGCAATCATAAGTTTCTTTTCTTTTTTTATTGACTCGAACTACTAAATTTTTCACTGAATGATTTCAAGAAAGGAGAGACTCAAATTAAAAGAAATGAAACTTTGTAGCTCCTTTAGATAGTAAGATTCACTTAACTTCATACCTCTAAGCACTCTCGGATAGTTACTTCGCTTTCATTTTAGACTGAAAAGGGATTGTTTTAGTGCTTGAATAAAGAGATGTTTAAATCGGACATGGTTTTGTATCCAATCCATGCTGCTTGCTTTCATACTCGTACTCCTATTTGAAACTTAAACAGAAAGGCGAAGGAGAAAACAATGAGATGCTTTCCTGAGCGTCTATTAAGTTTGCACCCCAAATTAATTACTGATTAATTCATGAAGATCACACTATTATCATTCATCAAAAGTTTGTTAGTCCCGTTTGTGCATTTCATGTGGTTTTTCATACACATGTGTTTCATTTCTATGGTGCATTTTGTGATTGTGAGGTGCCTTATTGATTATTTGTGAATTTCATCTTTAACAGATTTCATGGCTATCACCCGTGTTGGGTCTGATGAAGATATTTCTGTTAAGAAGAGAAACTCAGCTCCTTATCCAACATCATCTGAAAATGAAGCTTCCTGTTTTGATTGCAACATTTGCCTTGACTCAGCACATGATCCTGTAGTCACTCTCTGCGGTCACCTCTACTGCTGGCCTTGCATATACAAGTGGCTCCAAGTTGAGAGCTCTGAACCAGGACCAGTAGAAGAATCTAAATGTCCTGTCTGTAAAGCTCACATTTCAAACTCCTCGCTGGTGCCTCTCTATGGTCGTGGAATATCATCACTGGAGTCTGAACCCAAGAAGGCTCAGGCAGATGTCGACATACCTCATAGGCCTCGAGCGATTGGGACAATCACACCGCGTAATACACTCTATCCAATTTCTCATGCACATCAGCGACTACGTCAAACTTCTCTCCACCCTCCACAACCCACATTTCAACATCAACGGCAATACTTACCCCAAGCCGCCTTTGGTAGCTATGCAACTACTATGGCTCCATCTAGCTTTGGGAGCACTGCAACGACCAGTTTGTTCAGCCCTGTGGTTGGTGCGTTTGGAGAAATGTTTTCCACAAGGATGTTAGGAATTGCTTATCCTCATCCTAGCTCTTATCTCATCCGAGGACGCGGTGGTCCTAGAATGAGGAGGGAAGAAATGCAAGTGGACAGATTTCTTAACAGATTTTTCAGCTTTCTGTTCTGTTGCTTCATCCTGTGCCTACTCCTGTTTTGAAGTTCATATAATGTATCTCTTCATCATACATTTGTAGAAACATGTAGAAAAATATAGGCTAGTAAGAGATTCAACAGAAATAGCTTTGCACCATATAAATGTTGCTTCATTTTCTTCTCTTTATGCCTCTTTTGGCAAAAAACAATGTAGTTTCGTTAGAAAGTGGCAACACAAATGATACATGTTCTATGTCCTAGTGAATATTTTTTTAGCCCATATTGATATCATCAGGTGATCCTTTGAGTTGTTATGCATAGAATGACAGTGTGTAAATCACTAATTAGGCTTATTTTGTGTTTTATCTGTTCTTTTCCCCTGACATGATAATCCAATATTGCAAGTTCGTTGGCATCATTGTTCAAATTTTATTGTTCATGTGGCTTAGAAAAGCGAATTGATTGACGATTGAGTGCAAGCCCGTAAATAGACTATGGCTAGTCCAGGTGGACTTGGAGCTAGATGAAAATGCTTGTGTGTCTTGAATCCACATTCTTTTGCGTTCAAAGAAAGAGAAGACTAGCCAGACAAATTTGTGGTCATTAGGCTCATGACTTGAAGATTGCGTGTGCGAATCTTGTTTCTGAATGGAACATTAAATGCTTATTAGAATTCGTCTACAAAATGAGCAGTGTTTATTTGGTTTACTAACTCATTTCAGCCTTGACATCCACAATTTAATGAAAACTGATGATATATTAGACATATTTGGAAGTTGATATATAGAAGACTCTGAACAGGTCAATAACTTCCATGATAGTAGACTTGAAAGGGCATTGTCAAAGAGCCATATCAGGCGAATTTAGGAGGCAACTTACGTATTTTCTTATTTGAAGGCTTAAGTAATCGAGGACGCTTAAAGTTGTCTTGAAAATTCATTTAGACGTCTCAACTATGACTAATACATTACTACCTATTGAACATCTTGGCTGTTTAGAAAATTGTTCCTATTAATTTTTTATTTTTTTTTGGATAATCAACAAAAATTGAAAGTGTGTATAATACATTAGCGGCGACATAGCAAAATACCTAACTAAAAGATGATACATGGCATTGAAGGCCCTAAATAATTATTAAAAAATAATTAGAAGTAAAAAAAGAAGAGAAAATTCACTAAGTAGCAAACTTAAGCTTATAATTAATCATTTTATAGCAACAATTTCATAATTATCCAAAATAGTAACTTGTACATGTATTTGATGCGTATTTCACTAAGTAGCAAACCTAAACTTATAATTACGCATTTTATAGTGACAATTTCATAATTATCTAAAATAGTAACTTGTACATGTATTTGATGCGCAAGAAAGTATTAAATACATATACAAAAATAGTTACTATCTTACTTTTAGGTAATAACTTGAGTTTAAAAAGGCAAAAGAATTTCTGCTTCCTTAAATTACGTTCACCCAATTAATTAAAGATTAGTTAAAAATTATATTTCGAAATATAAGAAGCCCTTTTTAATGAGTTTCAAAATCCAAAATAGGTTTGAATGATTAAAAAAATATTTTTTTATTTTTTCTCTTCTTTTCTTCTTTTTCAATTTTTTTCTTCGCATTTTTATTTTTCATTATTTATAGTTTCTTTTTCACTTTGCATTTTTTTTTTGTATTTTTTTTCTTTTTTAGTTTTCTCCTTCGTCTTTTACGTTTTTGTTTTTTCTTTATATTTTTTGTATTTTTTTTATTTTTTCAATTTTTTTTCTTTTTTTGTTAATTTTCCTTTTTTATTTTTTAATAATTTTTTCATTTCTTTTTTGTTGTTGTATTTTATATTTATATATTTTTTATAGTTTAAATTTATTCGTATCAAATAATATATTTTAAATAAATTTATTATTTGTATTTGAATAATTTGTCTATGAATATGTACAATTTATCATTTGTGTACAGACAAGTATATGTATTAATTGTATTTGCTTGAGTCTAAAATATACAAATATGCAATGTACCAAAGAAGGAGGAACACCTTATCACCTTTTGTAGTTCGGTGACCAAGACCCAGATAGACTTTTGCTCTTTAGGAAGGATGATAGAACGCTTTGTAAATACTGTAAAGTCATACCTAATCAGAATCTTTCGACCTAACATAAGTTGTTGGTGATGGACTTGGTAATCAAAATGGGTAGGAAAAAGAGGGGTATGGAGGATCGACCTAGAATTAAGTAAGGTAGCATGACTTTGGCCAATGCCTTAGAAATAAGGGAGAAGCTGATGACTATGGAGGCTTGAGAGAGTAGAGGGAATGTGGATAGTATATGGGAGACGAAGGCAGTTGCATTAGGGAGCCGCTAAAGAGGTGTTGGGTGTTTCGAGAGACCGATCTGGCAAGCATGGGGGGACTGGCGGTGGAATGAAGAAGTTAAAAGGAAGGTAAAGACTAAGAAGGTGCCCTATGCTAAGTTGGTTGAAAGCAAGGATAACGATGAGAAGCAAATGAACAGGGAAGAGTATAAGTTAGCGAGGAGAGAGGCTAAGTTAGCGGTTACGGCGGCTAAGACAATAACTTTTGAGAGCTTGTATGTAGCTTTAGAGGAGAAAGATGGGGATAAAAATTGTATAGGCTTGCCAAGGACAAATAGCGGAGGGTGCGTGACCTTGATCAAGCGAAGTGCATCAAGGGAGAGGATAAAAAAGTGTTGGTTAGGGATGCCTTCATTAGGAAGCGGTAGCAGTCCTATTTCCACATAATTTTAAATGACGAGGAGGATAAAGATTTCGTGCTAGGGGACTCGAAGAACTCAGGGAGGTATCACGATTACGGTTATTATAGGTGTATCAAGGTTGAAGAGGTCAAGAGAGCTATTCTCAGGATGCGTAGGGGTAGGGCGACTAGGGCAGATGAGATTCCAGTGGATTTTTAGAAGAGCACTAGCGGGGCAGGTTTGGAGTGGTTGATGAGGTTGTTTAACATCATTTTTAGGGAAAAGAAGATACCCATAGCCTAAAGATGAAGTACGATGATTCCATTATATAAAAATAAGGAGGCATTTAGAGTTGCAACAACTATAGGGGTATCAAGTTGTTGAGCCATACTATGAGGTTTTTAGAAATGATGGTAGGGTAGAGGTTAAGGAGGATCATGACTATTTTCGAGAATCAATTCGATATTATGTCAGGTCATTCGACTACTGAGGCCATTCACCTCGTGAGGAGATTAGTGGAGCAGTTTAGGGAAAGAAAGATGGACTTGCACATGGTGTTTATTGATCTTGAGAAGGCTTATGACAAAGTCTCTAGGGAGATTCTGTGGAGGTTCTTGAAGTCTAGAGGGGTGTCTGTGGAATACATAAGGTCAATTCAGGACATATATGATATAGTGAAGACTCGTGTGAGGATGGTGGGAGAGGATTCAAAGCCTTTTTCTATTTTGATAGGGTTGCACCAGAGATCGACTCTTAGCCCATTTTTATTTGCCTTGCTGATGGATATTTTAACGCGACGTATTCAAGGGGAGGTGCCTTGGTGTATGTTGTTTGATGATGATGATATTCTGATTGACGAGACTTGGGGAAGAGTTAATGATAAGTTGGAGGCTTAGAGACAAACCCTTGAGTCAAAAGGTTTTCAGTTGAACAGGACCGAGACAGAGTACTTGGAATATAAGTTTAGTGATTTATCATATGAGGCTGACGTGGTAGTTAAGATGGATTCCCAGGTCATTCAAAAGAGAGAGAGTTTCAAGTATCTTAGGTGTATGATTCAAGGGAATGGTGAGATTGACGAGGATGTCACGCACCGTATTAGTGTAGGGTGGTTGAAGTGTAGGATCGCTTTGGGGGTCTTGTCTGATAAGAAGATGCCTTCTAAGCTTAAATATAAGTTCTATAGAGTGGAAGTCTGATCGGCTATATTATATGAAGTGAAGTGTTGGCCAGTTAATAACTCCCATATTCAAAAGCTGAAGGTGGCAGAGATGAAGATGTTGCGATGGATGTGTGGACTTACCAGGAAAGATAAGGTTACAAATAAGATTATTCGAGAGAAAGTAGAAGTAGCTTCGGTGGAGTACAAGATGCGAGAAGTCATATTGTGATGGTTCGGGCATATGATAAGGAGGTGCATGGATGCTCCAGTTTAGAGGTGTGAGAGGCTGGCTATGGATAGTTTTAGGTGAGGTAAAGGTAGGATAAAAAAAAGTACTGGAGAAAGGTGATTAGGTATGATATCGAGCAGATACAACTTACATAGGACATGACACTTAATAGGAAGGTATGGAGGACACGAATTAGGATGGAGGATTAGTGGGTAGGAGTTCAGCTGTTGTAGTAGCGAAGAGTGCTTTGTTTGTATATGTCCCTGAAATTTCTTGTTCATGATGTTTCTGTGAAGTTTATGATTTTTGATAGATAGTTTATAGTAGTACATTGTGGGTGTCTGATGTAAAACAGAATAAAAGATATAGATATTCAAGAGACAATTAAGAAATTGAGGGGAGATAGGGAAGATAAAAAGAAATAATCCCACAATTGATGTAAATTAGAGATGAACAAATGTAGATTTATAAAGAAAGAAATAATCCCATAATTGAAGTAAATTAGAGATGAACAAATTTAGATTTGTAAAGAAAGAAATAATCCCACAATTGAAGTAAATTAGAGATGAACAAATGTAGATTTATGATTCTCTAATTTGAACAAATAATTACATGATTAATTCAAGGAAGGAGAGAATTGAACTCATACATGAATAATCATACCAAAAGATATTCAAGAGAGATCCAATGTAGAGATAAGGGATTCAACCCATAAACCTCACCAAGAGAGTTAACCTAAAAATATTGTCTAACCTAAAATATGCTCATCATATTCTATTTGTACTTCTAGGGTAAGCTAAGATATGAAAAGACATAAATATCCTTGATTAAATGTGCATCATACTATGACAAAAAAGGACCCTAAAATATCATGTTAATCTTCTATTGTGTTGATTCTTAGCTTCCATACTCTCTTTAAACACTCCAAGCTTTTGATGTCAAGTTGAAATCCATCTATCCAATTAGCACTTTCCAAACTTGCATAATTCTCCCCTTGTTGAAAAGAATTTGACCTCGAATTCGAATCTTGCAAATCATAGAGGGGAGTTAGTACCCAAGCCAAAAAAATAATCTTTCAAGTAAATTACATACCACTTCCAAAAATACACACTTTTGTGATAGAGCCAAGAATCATGAAGTTCCCTAAAGGTGTGAGAGGCTGGCTATGGATGATTTTAGGTGGGGTAGAGGTAGGCCAAGAAAATTATTGGAGGGAGGTGATTAGGCATGATTTGGAGAAGATACAAATTACAGACGACATGACACTTAATCGGAAGGTGTGGAGGACTCGCATTAGGATGGAGGATTAGTGGGTAGGAGTTCAGCCGTTGTAGTAGCGAAGAGTGCTTTGTTTGTATATGTGCCTGAAATTTCTTGTTCATGGTGTTTCTGTGAAGTTTATAATTTTTGATAGATAGTTTATAGTAGTACATTATGGGTGTCTGATGTAAAACGGAATACAAGATAAAGATATTCAAGAGACAATCAAGAAATTGAGGGGGTATTTGGAAGATAGAAAGAAATAATACCACAATTGAAGTAAATTAGAGATGAACAAATGTAGATTTGTAAAGAAAGAAATAATCCCACAATTGAAGTAAATTAGAGATGAACAAATGTAGATTTGTAATGAAAGAAATAATCCCACAATTGAAGTAAATTAGAAATGAACAAATGTAGATTTGTGATTCTCCAATTTGAACAAATAATTACATGATTAATTCAAGGAAGGAGAGAATTGAACTCATACATTAATAATCATACCAAAAGATATTCAAGAGAGATCCAATGTAGATAAAGGGATTCAACCCATAAACCTCACCAAGAGAGTTAACCTGAAAATATTTACTAACCTAAAATATGCTCATCATATTCTATTTGTATTTCTAGGGTAAGCTAAGATATGAAAAGACATAAATGCCCTTGATTAAATGTGCATCATACTATGACCAAAAAATGGATCCTAAAATATCATGTTAATATTCTCCTGTGTTGATTCTTGTCTTCCATACTCTCTTGAAACACTCCAAGCTTTTGATTTCAAGTTGAAATCCATCCATGCAATTATCACTTTCCAAACTTGCATCATTCACCCCTTGTTGAAAAGAATTCGACCTCAAATTCAAACCTTGCAAATCATAGAGGGGAGTTAGTACCCAAGCCAAAAAAATAATCTTTCAAGTAAGTTACATACCACTTCCAAAAATACACACTTTTGTGATAGAGCCAAGAATCATGAAGTTTCCTAAAAATCAACTTTTCAAACATAGTATCAAGAACTTTACTCAATAAAACATCACAATCATAAAAAAGGTTAAAGAAACTAATAATTTTACACATTAGAACTTTCAAGTTAAAACTATTTTCTTCAACAACTTGAACCAAATAGTTCCTTAATTCACAATTTAATTGTACTCTTCTAATCACATGATTAAGAGAACTAATAATATCATCCACAAACTTTAAATACACGTATGTATTTCCGAAATCAAACACAAACATCAATTTCAAACCTTTCTTGTATTTCTCACTTAGTAACTCACAACATGAATCAAATAGCAACATTAAGGAATTCTCACTAATCACAATAAAGTTTCTACTTTGAAGGTCAAAGGCATAGAAATTTACCTTCATGGCTTTAGAAAGTCCAAAAATAAGCACTATCCATTCAAACAAATCATTCTTGGATTTAGAAGACAAAGATGCCTCTAATATTTTTGTAGCCCAAGAAGATACTCCCAAATATCTTACCTCGTTGTAGATCCTCTCTTAATGATGTTTCACAAATAGATTAACAAGGTTATCAAACTCATCAAAAAAAAGAATTCTCACATTTATGCACATATATATTTGACAATGCTTCAAATAGATCATATTTATATTTCCTTCTAGAAGCATTTAAAAATTCTCCCCAAATTATATCCTCAAAGGCAAGATTAGAGTAAGTAAATAAATTGACACAAAAGCTAGCATCTATCAATTTACTACTCCAATCACTTGTGTCTCTCTCATTCTTTAAAAGTTTTTCTTCAATTTTGGAGGACTTTTCAACACAAGAAATACTTTCAACAAACAATTTGGGAGTTAGCTTGCTAACATCCAAACAATTAATACCCTCAGACAATTCACAAGAATCATTTTCACAAGTCATTCACTCTTTAAATTTTGAATCCTCACTTTCATCAAGTGCATATGAGTCAATAACGAATGAATCATTCAATTGAAAATCACCAAAAACAGAATTGTCAAATTTTTTAAAAATTTGACATTCTTTATGCTAAAAAGGACTATGATTACTCTTCTCATGCTCCATTTCAAGAGTACTACCACCAAGAATATTCATGTCCTTACAAGATAATTTTTATAATAAAGTTCACTTGCAAAGAGACAATCATCATCAATCACATTTTTAGTGTTCTGAATAGCTAAAAAAGAAGTATATTCATCTTTATCACGAGAATTTCAGGAAATATCATGTGTTTTCAAATTTGATATAACACTTGCTTGAAACATTTTAAGATCACAATCAATAACAATTTTAGCTCCACAATCATATTTGTAATACCCCATAAAATTCTAAGCTTAACTCAGCCCTTAGAGCTTGATAAGGTGTCCCATACATAGAAATTTCAGCTAAGTGCTTACACTTGGAATTATTTTTAGCCTCGTAAGTTGGTGATCTTATTTCCCGACCCTAAAGACCTTAAAGTATTGGTTTTTAGGTTGATTCATGATCAGATATGTCAGTAGGTGTTCTCGGACAAGTTTTAGATTTTTCAAACATCATTTGAATAATGTTTGGAAGTCCAAACCAGTGGATCAACGCTGATCTCGACGCGCCGCATCGCCTATCGCATTGATAAAAAAAATTTTCCAGCTCCCAATGTCAATTTTCAGTGAGTCGATGAGGACTCGATGCAATGCTTTGGCCGTTGCATCGACCCCATCGATGCGGCGCATCGGGTTGCGCGTCACTAGACCCATTTTCAGTCATTAAAACTCCACGTCCATGAGGGTATTTGGGTCATTTTCCCACCCCTATTCAGCCCCAAAAATATGAAATTAATCACTCCTAAGGCAAAAACATTCATTATTTCTCTCAAATTACTCAAAAACGAAACCCTAGAAGATCTAATTTTAATTCAAGCTTTAAGAAATTCACCATCAACCTTCATTAATTCAAGTACCAAGGTATGTGAAGTGTTCATCCAAGGGTTTCCTTCCACCCTTGGAGTTCAAGAAACTCTTTTAAATTACAAGTAATGATTTCATAGATATCATGTTAGATTCGAATGTAATCTTGATTATGATGTTAAATGGGTTTTCAATTCCATGATTTATAAAAAATTCCATGGAAACTAGTTAATTGTGGATTGAATTATGTAAACTTCATGTTGAACTCTTGAATTACAAGTTGAATGTCGTATCGATGATAGTATTACATGTTTATTGATATGTGAAATACCCATGCTCCCCAAGTATTTGTCAAAATGCTTATGTGAATTGACTAGTGCAAGCATGACATGTTATTATGTGATTTCATTCATGCATAAGCTCATGTATATCAAGTGTTTGACAAAAATGTCTAAATAAATGCATTATTAGTAAGCAAGTACTATTATGCTACTAAATTCGTGCAGTATATTACTTTTCATATTATCGAGTCCTGGGGGTATTCAATACTCGAAAATCTAGATGTTTACCTAGAGCTACAGTAGTTACAGAACAGTATCAGTAGTGTCACAAATAGTAATACTCAGTAATCAGTCCCAGTCTCGGTTCAGTAGTCAGTTCAGAACTCAGTAAACTCAGTTCAGTTCAGTTAGATAGTATGATCAGTAATAGTTCAGTCAAGCCTAGCACAGTTTAGAAATCAGTTTGGTGTCTATTCAGTTGGGAGTAGGAATCAGCACCGAGCGAACCCAGGGATGGGGGCATTCCTTCCAGCATAGGGTTTGACCCTTAGTAGCAATGCCTGAGTTACAGAACTACGTAGCCAACATAGGTTGAGATATCTTCCTTCCAGACTAGGGTTGATATATCTCACATAAGTTTTCTTGCCAGTGAGGGTTGAAGAAAATGCTTCCTACCAGAGAGGGTTAACTCACAGCTTGTCTTTACCCGTGGCATGATATTGACACCCTTCCAATTGGGGTTATAGGTTAGATCCCAATCCATTTGGAGAGGGGAATGTCGATTAGATAACTACCTCCCACAGTTTTAGTTTCAGTCACAACATAGAACTCAGTTTAATTCTACAGATTCAGGACTGTCAAACACAGTCACTCAGCTCAGTATAGAATTTAATTTTGTTCTACAGAATCAGGACAGTCAGAAATAGTCACTCAGTTATCAGTACTACAGTATCAGTAAACTTAGAAATCAGTTAATCAGTATTCAGAACTCAGTATCCAGTGTTAACATGATCTCAATTACAGTTTATGTATTCATGCATGTACTCTCATTCAGTTACGTTCATGTTACTCAACTAGTTGTTGTCCATGTATATGATCCCATGCATATCAACCTACCTCACTTAGCATACCAGTATATTAAAAGTACTGATGTATACTTTTCTTTTGCACTATGATATCTTTATCATAGGTTCAGACGTACAAGCTCCTGACCGCACTTAGCAGCCCAGATTATCAACAACAAATTTAGTGGTGAGTCCTCATAGTTTGAGGATGATGTTATCTTTCAGTATTTTAGTAGTTCAACATTCAGTAGATAAAGTTAGTTGGGGACTTGTCTCATCAACTCCATATTCAGACAGTTAGAGGCTTTCAGACTGGAGTATTTCAGACATATATTTAGTTTTTAGTATTCATTTATCAGTATTCAGTTTTTGTTTTTAGTTATGAACCTTATGGAGACTTCATCCTAATTTCCACATTTATTTCAGTATTATTATTATTACCGTGTGATTACTCAGTTTTCACAGAAGATGTCAATCATGGGTTAGCTTGTGGTCCTTCGAGGTCGTAAGCACCGTATAGCATCTGGGGTACAGACTCGGGGCATTACAAAATTGGTATCAGATCCTAAGGTTCAACAGAGTCCTAGGAAGTCTAAAAGTTTCTTCTAGTAGAGTCTTGTACATGGGTGTGTAGCGCACCACACTTATGAACAAGGGTTTATGAGACATTTTAGGAAAATTTTCCCTTCTTTCAGTATTCATATCGTGTGGGTGAGTATGATCTCAAGTCACACTCTCAGTCTAAATCTTTTTTTTCTTCCGATTATAGAACATACCTCTCAAAAAGAATGAAAGAAGAACAGGAAATCAGCCAGCCCCTCAGCCCGCTTAGGTAGATCCTTTGAACGAGCATGTCTCCCATACGGAATTCAGGGATGCATTTACTACTCTAGACAATTCAGTAGCAGCCCAGAATGAACGCCCAACTATCGTTCCATCTAACCCAGTGGCCAATACTGCTGTATCCAGGATTCGGGACTTTACCCAAATGAACTCTCCATCTTTTACCAGGTCTAAGTCAGATGAGGACCCATAGGAGTTCCTTGATCAGGTGCAGAAGGTTACATATATTATGGGGGTGACTGTAAGTGAGAGTGCTGAGTTGGCTTCATATCAGTTACAGGATGTGGCTCACTCATGGTTCAAGCAGTGGGAGGCAGAGAGGGCCACATATGCAGGGCCCATATAATGGGAGGAGTTTGCCACTACTTTTCTTAATAGGTTCTTCCCACTGGAGTTAAGGGAAGCTAAGGTTCTGGAGTTTATTAATCTGAAGCAGGGAAACATGACAGTGCAAGAGTATTCTCTTAAGTTTACTCAGTTAGCCAGATATGCCCCTCACGTAGTAGCAGATAGCAGATCGAAGATGAGTAAGTTTGTGTCGGGTGTGTCTAATAGTGTGGTCAAGGAGTGTAGGACCGCAATGCTGATTAAGGAGATGGACATATCCGGGCTCATGGTCCATGCTTAGTAAATAGAATATGATAAGAATAAAGAGAAGGAGAGAGAGAACAAGGGAGTGATGATAAGTAGCTTCAAATTTACTTAACCTAAGTCAGAGGGTGGTAATCGTTCTCAGTTCTGCCCAAAATCTTTTGTTCCAGCTCCATCCTCAGCCAGTGCTCCAGTGCTAAAATTCAGAGATGGCAATAAAGATAGATTATTAGGCCCTAAAACCCAGGGTAATGTTAGCAGTGCCTGAACAAATCCTTTTTGCCAGAAATATGGAAAAAAACTTCAGGGTATCTATAGAGCTGGCAGCGATGTGTGTTTCAGATGTGTCAAGCCAGGCCATAGGATCAAAGAGTGTGTTCAGGTAGGTTCTCATAGTCAGCATAATCGTCCCCCAGCTCATTCCGGTCGCTCGAACCAGCAGGGTGCCGCTTCCAGTACCACCAGTGGGTAACGCCCAAATAGACTCTATGCACTTCAGTCCCGACAGGATCAGGAAAGTTTTCCTGATGTGGTCACTGGTACGTTACAAGTTTATCATTTACATGTTTATGCTTTGCTAGATACAAGAGCTTCTTTTTCCTTTGTAACTCCTTATATAGCCATTGACTTCGGAGTTAGTCCCGAAATTCTAGAAGAGCTTTTCTCAGTTTCTACCCCAGTGGGTAAATCTATCATAGCCCGGCGGGTATACAGGAACTGTCCGGTTATGGTATCTCAAAAAGTTACTTCAGTGGACTTAGTAGAGCTAGAGATGACAAATTTTGATGTCATTTCAGCATGGATTGGCTTCATTCGTGCTATGCTTCAGTTGACTGCAGAAACAGAATTGTTCAATTTTATTTTCCAAATAAACCTGTCCTAGAGTAAAGGGGTGGTACTTCAGCACTTAGGGGTCAGCTTGTTTCATACTTTAGGGCGAGGAAAATGATATCTAAGGGATGTGTCTATCATCTTATTCTAGTTCAGAGACCCCAAATCTTGAATCAGTGTCAGTAGCATATGAATTCCCAGATGTGTTTCCCGAAGATCTTCCTGGAGTTCCTCCCGAGAGAGAAATTGACTTTGGAATAGACCTTCTTCTAGATACTCAGCCCATCTCTATCCCTCCATACAAAATGGCTCCAGCAAAACTCAGAGAATTAAAAGAACAATTGAAGGATCTCCTAGATAAGGGATTCATCAGACCCAGTGTATCCCCGTGGGGTACACCATTCCTATTCGTGCGTAAGAAAGATGGTTATCTTAGAATGTGTATAGACTACCGTCAGCTAAATAAAGTCATGGTTAAGAACATATATCCACTTCCCAGAATCGATGATTTGTTTGGCCAACTTCAGGGTGCCAACTAATTTTCTAAGATAGACCTCAGGTCAGGCTATCATCAACTCAGAGTCATAGAATGTGACATTCTGAAGACAACTTTCAGAACTCGGTATGGTCACTTTGAATTCCTAGTCATGTCATTTGGTCTTACCAATGCCCCAACAGCTTTCATGGACTTGATAAACCATGTTTTCAAGCAGTACTTGGACACATTTTTCATAGTCTTCATTAATGACATTCTTGTCTACTCCCACAGTGAGTATGACCATGCATATCATCTCAGAATAGTGTTACAAACCCTCAGAGCCCATCAGTTGTTTACCAAATTCAGTAAATGTGAATTTTGACTAAGGTCAGTAGCTTTCTGTAGTCCTATCGTTTCCGATAAGGGCGTTAGATTTGATCTTTAAAAGACCAAAGCAGTGAGAAACTGGCCCAGACCCATCTCTCCATCAGATAGCAGGAGTTTCTTAGGCTTGGCCGGCTATTACCGACGATTTATTGAAGGACTTTTATCTATTGCATCCCCTATATCTAGACTGACCCAGAATAAAGTCAAATTCTAGTGGTCAAATTCTTATGAAAAGAGTTTTCAGGAGTTGAAGATTCGACTCACTACAACTCCAGTTTTGACTCTACCAGATAGATCAGATGGGTTCTTGGTATTTTGTGATGTTTCCAGAGTGGGTTTGGGGTATGTTTTGATGCAGAGAGGTAAGGCTATAGCCTATGCCTCTAGATAGCTTAAACCCCATGAAAAAAACTACCCTACTCATGATCTTGAACTAGAAGTTATAGTGTTTGCCTTAAAAATTTAGAGGCACTACTTGTATGGGGTGCATGTTGATGTGTTCACAGACCATAAGATCCTATAGTATGTATTTTCTCAGAATAACCTGAATCTGTGTCAGAGGAGGAGGTTAGTTGAAAGACTATGACATGAGTGTTCTATATCATCCAGGCAAGGCTAATATAGTGGCGGATGCCCTCAGTAGGATGTCTATGGGTAGTGTTACTCACGTGGAGGATGGTAAGAATAATTTAGGTCAGGAAGTCCATCAGCTTGCCCGACTAGGTGTCCGCTTAGTCAATTTAGCAGAAAGTAGTGTATGGGTTCAAAACAGTTCAGAATCATCTCTGGTTTCCAAAGTTAAGGAGAAGCAGGACAGAGATCCCAGTTTAGCTATGTTAAAAGAGGCAGTCCGAGATCAGAAAGTAGAGGTTTTCTCCCAAGGGGGAGATGGTGTGTTGCGTTGCCAGGGTCAACTATGTATGCCAGGTGTAGATGACCTGAGGCAGTGGATTTTTGTAAAATTTAATGGTGCGCGCTAATCGATTCATCCAGAGGCCACCAAGATGTACCACGGCTTGCGGGAGGTCTATTGGTAGAGTGGGATGAAGAGATATATTATAGAGTTTATAGCTAAGTGCTCGATATATCAGCAAGTTAAGATCGAGCATCAGAAGCCTAGTGGGTCTATGCCGGAGTTCAGTATTCCCACTTGTAAGTGGGAGGAGATGAATATGGATTTTGTGATGGGTTTTCCCCGCACTCGTCGTCAGCATGATTTGCTTTGGGTCATTGTGGACAGGATGACCAAATCAGCTCATTTTTTACTAGTCTATACTTCCTATTCAGCTGAGGATTATGCCAAGATCTATGTTAGAGATTTGGTCAGATTACATGGAGTCCCATTATCCATCATATAAGATAGAGATACGCAGTTCACCTCTTATTTCTGGAAAGCCTTCCAAAAGGGTCTAGGTACCCAAGTTCACCTCAGTATAGTCTTCCACTCTCAGACAGATGGTCAAGATGAAAGGACCATTCAGACTTTGGAAGATATTTTAAGGGCGTGTGCCATTGACTTTAAGGGTAGTTGGGATGACCACTTGCCTTTGATTGAGTTTGCGTGTAATAACAATTACCATTCCAGAATTCAGATGGCTCCGTTTGAGGTGCTCTATAAGAGAAGATGTAGGTCTCTCATTGGTTGTTTTGAAGTGGGTGAGGCCTCAGTGGTAGGGCCTGACTTGGTATTTGATACCTTAGAAAAAGTTCAGTTGATCAAGGAAAGGCTTAAGACACCTCAGAGCCATAGAAATCGTACGCAGATATGCGAAGGAAGGATCTCGAGTTTGAGATTGGGGATTTTGTGTATTTTAAAATTTCTTCTATGAAAGGAGTGAAGATCTTTGGCAAGAAGGGGAAGCTCAGTCCCCGATATGTCGGTCCTTACTAAATTCTCAGCCGTTTCGGAAAGGTAGCTTACGAGCTTGAGTTTTCTTCAGATTTAGCTTCAGTTCACCCAATGTTTCATGTCTCCTTTCTAAAGAAATGCATAGGTGACCCAGCAACCGTAGTCCTTATAGAGGGCATAGATGTTCAGAACAACCTCTCTTATGAAGAGATCCCAGTCGAAATCCTTGATTGTCAGATTCGCAGATTCAGGAACAAAAAAGTCCCTCTAGTCAAAGTTCTTTGGTGGAATCATTCTGTTGAGGGAGCTACTTGGGAAGAAGAAGCAAATATGAAGACCAAGTATCCTCACCTCTTCTCCGCAAACTCAAATTCAGCTCAAGGTAACCATTTTTCTTGAATTTACTCAGTTCCATATTTAGATTTCCTGTATAAGTTAGATATCAGTTGAGTTGAATAGCATTCACATATCACGTATACCCTCACAAAATAGCTAAGTCATATGTCATGTCCTTAGAATTTAGTTATGTTTCAGTCATGTATGTTCAGTATGAAAATTAAGTGTATCAGTAGTTTCAGTCATAAAATCATGCTTTAGTTATGCATGCTCAGTAAGCAAGTTCATTCCATCAGTATTCTCAGCTTAGTCAATCTCATTCTAGGACGAATGTTCCCAAGGGGGAGATATTGTAAGACCCTACAAAATTCTAAGCTTAACTCAGCCCTTAGAGCTTGATAAGGGGTCCCATACTTAGAAATTTCAGCTAAGTGCTTACACTTAGAATTATTTTTAGCCTCGTAAGTTGGTGATCCTATTTCCCGACCTTAAAGTATCGGTTTTTAGGTTGATTCATTATCAAGTATGTCAGTAGGTGTTCTCGAAAAAGTTTTGGATTTTTTAAACATCATTTGAATTATGTTTGGAAGTCCATACCAGTGGATCAATGTGATCTCGACGCGTCGCATCTCCTATCGCGTTGATAAATATTTTCCTAGCTCCTAGTGTCAATTTCCAGTGAGCCGACACGAACTAGATGTGGCGCTTCGGCCGTCGCGTCGACCCAATCGATGCGGCGCGTCGGGCTGTGCATCACTAGATCCATTTTCAACCATTAAAACTCTGCATCCATGAGGGTATTTGGGCCATTTCCCCATCCCTATTCATCCCCAAAAACATGAAATTAATCACTCCTAGGGAAAAAACATTCATTATTTCTCTCAAATTACTCAAGAACAAAACCCTAGGAGGTCTAATTTCAATTCAAGCTTCAAGAAATTCACTATCAACCTTCATTAATTCAAGTACCAAGGTATGTGAAGTGTTCATCCAAGGGTTTCCTTCCACCCTTGGAGTTCAAGAAAATCTTTTAAATTACAAGTTAAGTGATTTCTTAGATTTCATGTTGGATTTGAATGTAATCTTGATTATGATGTTAAATGGGTTTTCAATTCCTTGATTTATCACAAATTCCATGAAAACTTGTTAATTGTGGATTGAATTATGTGAACTTCATGTTGAACTCTTGAATTACAAGTTGAATGTAGTATCCATGATAGTATTACATGTTTATTGGTATGTGAAATACCCATGCTCCCCAAGTGTTTGTCAAAATGCTTATGTGAATTGACTAGTGCAAGCATGACGTTATTATGTGATTTCATTCATGCACAAGCTTATGTATATCAAGTGTTTGACAAAAATGTCTAAATGAATGCATTATTAGTAAGCAAGTACTATTATTCTACTAAAGTCATGCAGTATGTTACTTTTCATATTATCGAGTCATGGGGTATTCAATACCCAAAAATCTAGTTGTTTACCTAGAGCTACAGTAGTTACAGAACAGTCTCAGTAGTGTCACAAATAGTAATACTCAGTAATCAGTCCCAGTCTCAGTTCAATAGTCAGTTCATAACTCAGTGAACTCAGTTTAGTTCAGTTAGACAGTACAATCAGTAACAGTTCAGTCAAGTCTAGTACAGTTTAGAAATCAGTTCAGTGTCTACTAAGTTGGGGGTAGGAATCAGCACTGACCGAACCTAGGGATGGGGGCATTCCTTCCAGCATAGGGTTTGACCCTTAGTAGCAATCCCTGAGTTGCAGAACTACATAGCCAGCGTTGGTTGAGATATCTTCCTTCCAGACTAAGGTTGATACATCTCACATGAGTTTTCCTGCCAGCGAGGGTTGACAAAAGTGCTTCCTATCAGAGAAGGTTAACTCACAGCATGTCCTTACCCATGGCACGATATTGACACCCTTCCAACTGGGGTTATAGGTTGGACCCCAATCCATTTGGAAAGGGACATATCGGTTAGATAACTACCTCCCACAATTTTAGTTTCAGTCATAGCATAGAACTCAATTCAGTTCTACAGATTCAAGACTGTCAGACACAGTCACCAAGCTCATATAGAACTCAATTCCATTTTACAAAATCAAAATTGTCAGAAACAGTCACTCAGTTATCAGTACTGTAGTATTAGTAAACTCAGATATCAATTAATCAGTATTCAGAACTCAGTATCCAGTGTTAATATGATCTCAGTTATAGTTTATGTATTCATGCATGTACTCTCATTTAGTTACATCCATGTTACTCAGCTAGTTATTGTCCATGCATATGAACCCATGCATATCAGCATACCTCACTTAGCATACCGGTACATTCAAAGTACTGACACATAC
Organism: Capsicum pubescens; assembly: GCA_030864215.1. Classification (NCBI taxonomy): domain Eukaryota; kingdom Viridiplantae; phylum Streptophyta; class Magnoliopsida; order Solanales; family Solanaceae; genus Capsicum; species Capsicum pubescens. The sequence goes on along the minus strand of CM061540.1, from coordinate 248,274,326 downwards.
TTTTTTTTTGCACTATGATGTCTTATATCATAGGTTCATACGCACGGGCTCCTGAGCGCACTTAGCAGCCTAGATTATCAGTAGCAGATTTAGTGGTGAGTCCTCATAGTTTGAGGACAATGTTATCTTTCAGTATTTCAGTAGTTCAACATTCAGTAGACAGAGTTGGTTGGGTACCTATCCCATCAACTCCATATTCAGACAGTTAGAGTCTTTCAGACTAGAGTATTTTAGACAGATATTCACTTTTCAGTATTCATTTATCAGTATTCAGTATTTGTTTTTAGTTATAAACCTTATGGAGACTTCAGCCTAATTTCCATATTTATTTCAGTATTATTATTATTACCGTGTAATTACTCAGTGCTCACAGCAGCTATCAATCATGGGTTAGCTTGTGGTCCTTCGGGGTCGTAAGCACCGTGTAGAGTCTGGGGTACAGACTCGGGGCGTTACAAAATTCAACTAGTGTATGATCATAATTCATTTGTCCATTAACACAAAATAAAGAATCATCAACCTCATTAAAAGATGGTCTAACATTCACACTCAAGTCACTATCGAGTTCATTTGAAGTAACTAAAGAATTATGATTAGTCTTTTTACCTTGATGAACACTTAAAGAATCTTTTTTACCTTGATTTTCTATAATTAAGTTCACTTGCTTACTTGAAGTAATTGGAACTTAACTTGCTTCTTTAAATTCTTGAATTTCTTTCCATATTGAGTCATCTTTTTTGTGTTCTTCAAGAATACCTACAAAAGAAGTGAAAATACTAAAAGAACATGAATTCAAAGGGTTAGAGTTAGAATAAGAAAAGCTCTCACTCACACTCTCTTGCTTTTCTATTATCTCATTTTCTTCTCTCTCACTTGCTTCACTTTTCTTCTTCTTTTCTTGTAACAATTTACTCTCATTTTTCAACTCTCTTTTCTTTTACGCTTGTAGCCACTCACTCACTTCATTCCAAATATCTTTTTCTTTTTTATCCTTTGAGTTGTTACTATTCACTCTTTCACTCCTTTTGTTTTGTTCTCACTCATTTTCTTATAAGTGCAATAGGCTCCAAGAATTCTTTTGCATCATTGGGATGACCCTTCACATCAATTTTCAACTTTGCATCACTGGAAGCTGCAAAGACTCTAATTGAATTATTGGAATGACTTTGTACATCAAATTTCAACTTAGTAGTCTTCCCTTTCACTTTCTTGACTTCCTCATATTTATTGGAGATTCCTTAATGGTCATAGGAGTTAAGACATGCTTTTGTTCCATCAAATCTATAACAACAAACTTTTCCAACTCTCTATCAAACCAAAATTTATTACGATTGAACCAAGGAGCTCCTAAACACGCCAAACAAATAGACAAAGGGTAGACATCACACCAAATACCCCCTTGATAGCTACCATGATAAACAATGATCTTCACCTCTTTGTTAATCAAATTTCCATCAAATTTATATGGTGAACCTTTTGTATGACAAGGGATATCCTACCACTCAACCAAAGAAGGATCAATGAAGATGGTATAACATAATTTGCTTACACATAAAGCGCAATCAAATATGCAACCACTCTCATATCCCTCCACAATGACTTCAAATTTAGTCAAATCTTCATTAAGTTCATTCTCTCTTTTCTTTCTAGAAGTACAACTATAATCATGAAAAACACACAATAACTTCTACTAGAAGTAGAACTATAATATGAAATTCTCCTTTCTCCATTGACATCCAAACCTCCATTGTAACTCCTTGAACCTATATAAGACATAATTAGGACAAGAAAAGTGGTTAGTAAAAATAATGGGCCTCACAAGTCACTCCCTCACGTGTATAACTCAAATGATGGCACTCAATTTTCTTTCCGCTCGTTTATACACTCAAAGGTCGTAGGCATTTAGGACCACACTCAAATAATCTCACCACTCAATACTTTTACCACTCAAGGGTATCCCTTAGTCTCTTCACGGTTCGACAATCTCAAAATAAGCTTTCAAGTATTGGTTCAGAGTAGAGTTTATGTCAATAACAAAGAAGGACCAAACACACTAACGAACAAGGAATGAATCAAACACACAATGAAAGTAAAAAGAGAAAAGTACAAAATAAATTAACACAAAATAAAATACAAACACAAAAATAACTAGATAACACAAGTAGAACTAATACTCAATGTAATCTAGCTAAAAAATTGACATACAATATGATTTACCTACAAATCAAACAACTCAACCTTAGAGTTTGGGAAGAAAGATCAATTGAAACACCACATTCATCAAATCTATCAAGACCCAACTCAAATCAAGTTTACCCAATCAATATGGGACATTTTTAAGCATCACCCAATAGTTTTCTAAGTAAAAAATCAACTCAAACTTTAAAAATTTACTAAAATTCGTACAAGGAGAAGTGCCCAATTTTTGAACCCAAAATTGAAAACTAATATAGTTTACTATGATCAAAACAACTTAGATCCACAAGATGGGGGTAAAATTTGCACAAGAAAGCTCAAAAACTTAAATTTTCGCACTTTTAAAAGTGCTGAAATTTCAGCTGCGAAAATGAGAGAAAATAGGGCAAAATCAACTCCAAATTTACTTCAAATGCTCCCAAATGTGATATTCAAACACTTTGAACCATTCCCAACAACACCCACTTGAAAATTTCTCCAATTTTCAGTTTGACGTTTTTTTTCAATTTTTCTGATTTTTCTAAAAAAAATAATTTGAATTTTCAAACGATACAAGCCAAGGATTTAGAATTGTAGGAATAATTTTTTAGCCTTAATCCAATACCAATTGATGTAAAATGGAATACAAGATAAAGATATTCAAGAGACAATCAAGAAATTGAGGGGAGATAGGGAAGAAAGAAAGAAATAATTCCATAATTAAAGTAAATTAGAGATGAACAAATGTAGATTTGTGATTCTCTAATTTGAACAAATAATTACATGATTAATTCAAGGAAGGAGAGAATTGAACTCATACATGAATAATCATACCAAAAGATATTCAAGAGAGATCCAATGTAGAGACAACGGGATTCAACCCATAAACCTCACCAAGATAGTTAACCTAAGAATATTGACTAACCTAAAATATACTCATCATATTCTATTTGTACTTCTAGGGTAAGCTAAGATATTAAAAGACATAAATGCTCTTGATTAATATGCATCATACTATGACCAAAAAAGGATCCTAAAATATCATGTTGATCTTCTATTGTGTTGATTCTTGGCTTCCATACTCTCTTGAAACATTCCAAGCTTTTGATGTCAGTTTGAAATCCATCCATGCAATTACCATTTTCCAAACTTGCATCAGTGTCTTATTTCCTTTAGTATCTAGTAGTGTGTTATCTTATCTTGTTGTGTGCTTTTGTTTGTTATACTCTTATACGTTTTGAGTAGGGGGTATATTAGAAACAACCTCTATACTTCATTTTAGGTAGTGACATGGACTGCGTACACTTTACCCTCCCTAGAGCCCACTTTGTAGAAATACATCAGGTATGTTGTTGTTATTGTTATGCAATGTACCATTTAATTCAAATATAGCGTTAGTATTTGTATGACAAATTTATCATTTGTATTTGTATATATATAAACATATATCATTTGTATATGTATAGTTCAAGTTATATAAACATGTATCATTTAATATAATATAAACAAGTATGTATGATATGTATATGTATAAACATGATATGTATGTATATAAATGATATGTATATGTATCATTTGTATATTTATGGTTCAAGTATAAAATATCAACATGTACAAATCATTTGTATATGTATCATTGTATAAACAAGTGCGAATTATATAAAATATAAATGATAGTACGAACTACTAAATACAAATACAAGTGTGAACTATAAAATACAAATATAAGTGCAAACTATAAAATGCAGATACAGGTGCAAATTATAAAATACATACATATACAAATGCGAACTATAAAATACGAATACAATTATATCAACGAATATAAAATATAAATGATGGTCTGAATACAAATATTATAAATAATTGGGGTATTTTCATTATCATCTAGGACTTGTGCTCGACGTAGCCATATTTTAAAAAAAAATTCAAAGAAAAGATAAAATAGAACCCAAAAAAAATGAGAGATAAAGAATACCAAAAAGATTAGAAAAAAAACCAAAAAAATAGAAACCAGAGATAGAAGAGTTAAAAAATTAAAAAGTCACAAAAAAATAAAAATAAAAAAAAAATCCAAAAGAAAAAGAAGTGAAAAAAGGAAAAAAAATAAGAAGAAGAGAGAAATAGAAGAGTAAAAATAACAGCGAAGAGAAAAAAATTAGAAAAATAGAAGAAGAAAATAAAAATATGAAAAGAACAATAAAAATATGATAAATAAAACAATTTAAAAAGAAAAGGAAAAAAAGAGAGAAAGTGAAAAGAAAAAAATGAAAAAGAAAAAGAACAAAATAGGAAAAAAATGATTAGAAAAAAAAAGATGAAAAAAAGTTTTAAAAAGAAGAAAGAGAAAAAAAGGTTATATAAGAGAGAAAGAGAGAGAAATAAGGGAAGATAAAGAGCCACTAAAATATTGCTATTTTTTATGAAATATAAAACAAAGAACAAGAAGAATAGAGGGAGAAGAGAGGAGACTTCTTTATTTCTCATGAAAGGTTTTTGAGTGATGAATTAAAATGAAGGAAACCCCTTTATTTATACGGAAAAACTAACCTTGGGGTTTCTAACTTTTCCACAAATAGATATTCACTATATATGGTAAAGTAGACATTCACTATGTATGGTAAGTAGACATTCACTATATATGATAATATATTTATAACACTCCCCCTTGAATGTCTAATTGATAGATAATGTGCCTCGTTAAAACATTACTAGAAAAAACCCAGTGGAAAAAGAAATCTAGTGAAGGAAAAAGAGTACACATCTCTAACAATATGCATATAGATTTCCTCATTAAAAACCTTACAAGAAAAACTCATTGGGACAAAACCTCGTAAGGAAAAAAGAGTACAGTGCGTATTAACTCCCCCTAATGAGAACATCCTTGAACCATTGCATCCTGATCTTGTGCACCATCTTCTTGAAAGTTTCAATTGGAGGGAACTTGGTGAATAAATCAACCACATTGTCACTTGAACGAATATGTTGCACGTTAATATCACCATCTTTTTGTATCTCACGTGTATAGAAAAGCTTTTGTCAAATGTGTTTCGTTCTATCTCGTTGAGTCTCCCCTTAAGTTGTATTGTGCATGCTGCATTATCCTCATAAAAAAAATCATGGGTACTTTGTCACATTTTTCTCAAATGAGATGTATCATGGACCTCAACCACACACATTCTCAGGTTGCTTCATGAATAACTATTATCTCAGCATGGTTCGATGAAGTGGCTAGATAGGTTGCTTTGTATATCTCCAAGATATGACAGTATCCCCACATATGAATACATTATATATTTAAGACCGAGATTTATACGGGTCAGATAAGTACCCAACATCAGCATGACCAATAAGATCGAGACTGCAATCTTGCTAACAAATTAACTGAAAAGGCTATATCAAGTATTGTATTATTTGCAAGATACATGAGTGTTGTGCATCAATGTCACTAAGATATGGTATTTCTTATTTCTCATTTTAGCAAATAATCTTTGCTTTTGAAAACTCTCCAAGAGTTCCAATAATTTTCAAGCTATAAGCTTATACAATATAAGGATTATAAATAAGTTTTCCAGAAATTTTTAAATGTTCCAAACATTTTGAATCCTTAAAAAGTTTTCATATAAATTTTGTCAACTGAAAATATTCAACATTTCATGTGCGACATCTTCTAGTGTCTGAACTGTAAATTAAATAAGTTTTATGCTTACCAAGATGTATCCTTCATATTACTTGATAAATGTTTCTACGTCAACATGCTTAAATAAATATAGAATTTAGATCCTCATAATCTTTCACAATGTTACACCAATATTGTATCAAGGATATTGTTAATAATTTATCATTTTGTATCGATTCACAATGTGACATAACATTTTGAGATCTCACCACTTTATTATTTTCAGGTACCTAAACCTCTCATAAGGTTTCATAAAGTGTTATATCGTAGGCTCTACAAGAGCACATTTCCTTCTTATTATGATTATTTGATCCTTATCCTTTTCAAGGATTATTTCATTTGAAACCGATTGGTCTACCACGATTCACGCATGCATAGACTTTGTCCTTTATGGACACAAAATAGGAGCAGTTGCAGCTTAAATATAAGATGCCTTCGGCATTTGACTTGAATTATCTTTTAAATGAGGATCTATGATAATTCCTAATATATTTAATAGTTGTTTCAAATCTACCCCTTATGTTAGTAAAACTAACATACATCCTCCATCTTCTTTGAGGAATCCATCGTTGTGCATTATGGTATATTCATTAATCGTATACCGCACATCAAAACTATTAGATGAAAATGTGTGTGGTTCTTGACTCAGAACCAACTTTGAAGGGGAATTGATCATAATTTATTGGTTTGATGCATACAAGTACTTTTGTATATAATATTTCAAACCAATACATGAAGCTTTTGTTCTCATTAGCAATGGTTTAGCTATTTATCGAAGGCATTCAATATCAAACCATCATCATCAAGATGAATTGTCTTGATTACACAATCTAAAAATTATGTTCTTAACTCAATTTTATTGAGCAAGCAACTTTATGAATGTCAAACTGCAGGTTGACAATAAATGTACATGTGATCATCTTATTGATGCATCCTTTTAACATACCACATGATAGGTGAACGGGCCCATATTCACCTTTTATACTTTTTAGATTTAAGGGATACAATCCCAACATTAGTTGGTCCAACCAACTTATCATGAGAACAAACAAATAAACAATTCTTGAAGAATCTTCTATTGCTTCAACATATGCCTAATACTCAATATGCACATCTTCGAGATGTCACAATCGTTCATATCAACTTATGAACTCATTTATAGTAGTAAACACAAGTTTACCATGACATGTGTTTTTCACTTTAGTAAACTTCAGATTTACTATTACATGAAAAAAATTCATATTTTCTACTTTAGAAGTAGATTTCAAAATAACTCTTCTCAGTTATTCTACCTCTTTCGGAATTAAGTTGTGATATCATCACAATCAAGTGCACGTTTGCATTAATAAGCTTATCATTCTCCAAAAATGGAATATAATTGTACCTTAATCCTATCAAATTCTAATAGCTTATAAACTCTTTCATGATATTGCTATTTCAGAAGCAAATCGAGGCGTACATATAATGTAGAGAATTTTTCTCTAACATATATTATAATCATAATAAACGTGTGAAAATATTATCACTGTTGATGATGATTATTATATTGTCCCTTTATGCTTGTATTCGTATATTCAATCATTTGTATTCTTTCAAACATAATAAGTACTTCTACCACATTCACTTCAATGAATGGAGCATATTCAATGGGACATGTCTCATAACCTTTCATCAAAAATACATTATTTTGTCTTAGCCATCATAATGTCATCAATATAGTTCATTGAGATCCAATCTCAATGTCTTATCCATATAAAGGCGTCTTAGGCATAAATCGATGGGACTTGAACCTAACATCTTATCATAATGGTTCATTGAAACTTTTAACCCAATGTCTTAACCTCTTAATGAGATAAGACTTAAATTCATCATCATATCTTTTAACAATATTATTCCTCATGAACAAATTTAAAGTATAAGTGGTTCCAAACCAATTATTTTTTCCTCAAATTCAACTATAATTATATCATTAGTAGCAAAAGACAAATAACATAAGAAATTACTAACCTTGAAATTACCTTTAGATTTATAATCTCACCTTGTTTGGTAGAGTCTCGTGCTGATAACGTGTTATGAAATATAAAACAAAGAACAAGAAGAATAGAGGGAGAAGAGAGGAGACTTCTTTATTTCTCATGAGAGGTTCTTGAGTGATGAATTAAAATGAAGGAAACCCCATTATTTATAGGGAAAACTAACCTTGGGGTTTCTAAATTTTCATAAATAGATATTCACTATATGTGGTAAAGTAGACATTCACTATATATGATAATATATTTATAACACTACTGTTGTTATTCCACACAATTTTTTTAAAGTGTTGCTATTTAGCTTAATTATAGACTTAAGTTTGTTACTTCTTGTATCTTTTATCAAAAAAATAATTTAAAAGCAACTAGCCTAAACACTCCCCCCTCATTGACTTCTTCTCCACTTATGCATTTTTTTCTTCATTCCTATTTTCGAAATTAAATCTCCTCCTTTTTCTAAAAAAATTATTCTCTTCATTTTCCTGTTTTGTTTTTAATTTTGATTTTTTAATTCTTTTTTTATTAATGAATACATCACAACAAATCTTATTTTTGAATTTAATTTATTCTTCTATTTGATTTGGTATATGAGACGGAGAAGAAAGAGTGAGGTATGATGGTAAGGATGATTTCATCTTTTCTGACAAACAAGCTAAGACGATAAATTAAAAGTTGTGGTTGGTCTTTTGAAATGCTGAAGAAGAAGAAGAAGAAGAAGAAGAAGAAGAAGAAGAAGAAGTAGAAGAAGAGGAGGAGGAGGAAGAAGAAGAAGAAAAGAAGAAAGGAAAAAAAGGAATTAAATAGAAACAATAAGAAAAAAATGGAGAAACATCTTCAGAGAACCGCAAAAAAGACGACTGGATAAGATTGGGTTACTTTTTCTTTTATAACTAAAAAATTATTTTTTTTCAAAATGAATAATTTTTTTTTGTTATTTTCGTGCCAAGCGTCATTATGTAAGCTTTTTCAGAAAAAAAATATTTGAAATTCAGTCACGCGCTAAAGAAAATAAGAGGCACATTTTGCCACATCAGCATTTTGTATTTAAACGGTACATGTTTTGAATAATATAGGTGTTCAATAAGTAGTAATCCTAGTTAATGTGTCTAAATGAATTTTATTGACAACCTTAATGGACCGTTGATAACTCAGGCCTATTTTGAAGCATCATATAATACATATGATTTTGTTCTTCCTGATCCATTTTTTATGTCATGTAAGCTCTCTTCCCATCATTTTAGTTGCTTAGGGGTCGTTTGGTAGAGTGTATAAGATAACACTGAATAGAGTATATTAGGAATATTGGGATTAGTAGTGTTGCGGTAGTAATACTGGGATTAATAATGCTGAAATTATTTTTTATGCGGTGTTTGGTTTGATGTATTGAAAACAATATGTATTATTTTATTTTTAAAATTTTATTATTTGTTTACAGAAATACCCTCGACATACTATAGCTTTTTGTATTTTCTTTGCAAAGCTTTATTATTATTTTTTTTAAAAAAAATTAACAATATAACTATTGACTTACTTTAGAATTTCAAGATTTATTCATTCACTTGTAGAAATTTTTTTTTGGTTATCTTTTCTTTATTTATTCGTCATTTGTTTGTTGTTCCAAGTTTATGGTGCTTTAAAGTTGGAGGGGGTTACATGAGAAAATTGAAGAATAGGTGTCTTTTAAGTCTTGAATGAAGGATTGGTGACATTGACCAACAGATAGGGTCAAACATTATTAGGAAACTTGATCAAGTTAATTCTGGACTTGATTAATATTTTCAAAACTTTCTAATCTTTTTAAAAATACAAATCAATCCAACCCACACCCTCTTCAATCCAAATCAACCACTCTCTTCTCTCTCTCGACAACTTCTCTCAACTCTCTCCCAACCAACAGTTTTGAAAAATTTCTCCCTTCAACCCCCGATGACAAATAGTTGGGCTTTGAGTTCCCCTCTTCAATTCAATCAACCTGTCTCTAATCCATCTCTCGACAGCTTCTCTCAACTCTCTCCAAACCAACTGTTCTGCAAATTTCTTATTTCAATCCTCGGCGACTTCAACATCCGACTACAAATAGTTGGGATTCTAGTTCCTTTTCGACTTTAATCGACGTGATAGCCTTGCTCTCCGACCACAATAGCTTCGAATTCTTCATCGGTCCTTTTCTTCCTTCACAGGTCAAAATTTATGGCCTTTTTAGTTTTGAAGAAAACGATGAATTTGAGCCAACTTATCTTATAGTATTGGTTAAAAATTTTAATATTTGTTGCACTAATTTGAAATGCGGTCTGAATAAAACCCTAATTTCTGGTATTTCTTCTCTTCTCTTCTCTTTTCAAAGTGAATTATAATATTTTATTATTTGTTGCATTTTTTTGAAGTTTGATTTTTATTGTTTGTGTTTATAAAAACAAAAGAACAATTTGGTTTGATTTGTTCTGTTCTTGTTCTTGGTAAAAATGGTGAAATTGCTATTTTTTGTTTAACAAAATCATGCTACTGTTTCCTCCGACAGATTGCCCATCTGGTGCAACATATTAACCATCTGATGCAACAGATTCATCATATGATGCAACAGATCAACTATCTGATGCACCAGAGGAACCATCAGATTATAATTCTGATGCAACAGATTAATAATCTGATGAAACAACTTTACCATATATTGCAACAGATTAAGCTCCGGATAAAAAAATCTGATGCAACTAATTAACCATCTGGTGCAATGAAAGAACTATCAGATTAATGATCTGATGCAACAGATGAACCTCCTATTGGATAAAATCCTACCAACTCTTCCTACAGGAAAAGTCCAAGACTTGATTTTTCCAACTGATCATTCATCTGCCGCGATAGACAACCCTATGTTGGAAGAAATCTAAACAATATTGACTGTTGATAACTGTTCCAATAGATCACTCATGTGTTGCAACAGATATGTGACCTGTTGCATAGACCATTCATCTTTCTCAACAGATGAGTGATATGTTTTGTATTGTCGCAATAGATTGCTCAGCCATTGCTACAGATTATTTAACTGTTCCAAAAGATCACTCATATATTGCAACAGATGATGTCACAACAGTTGTGTGATCTGTTGAACAGACCATCCATCTGTCTTAAAAGATGAGTGGTATGTTTTGTATTGTTGCAATAAATTACTCATCCGTTGCAACAGTTTGGTTATATGCTGCAACAAATATACTACCTGGTGTAATAGATCAGTGATTTGTTGCAACTGTTATTTTACTGTTTTGCTTGTTTGATTTATTGTTATCCCTTTTTAATGATGCATTAATCAACAATAATATATTATTTTATGTTCCTGATAATTTTAGATAATATGGTTCCCAAAAGAACAGAAACCGAATCAATTCCAAGTAAAGGAACAAGTGAAACATCTAGACTATATCCACCACTCTATGAGCTTGTTTTACAAGCGTTATCTCAATCGGGAGCAGAATATGATGAACACGGGGAGGAGAAATATTTAAAAAGAGATGATACAGATGCTAATATCCCTTCCACCGAAGAGCTGGTCAAAGCCTTCAGCATTGATCGTTATCCTGTGAGAATACAGTACGATGGGGTCACAGATTTAATGGGTGATTTCATGGTTAAGTCAGCCATGGGAAAATCTTTCGACGCTTTCAGAAAAATACTTCGAGAATAAAAATTGGATGCTTATTTTAGGGACAGCTGCTTTGGGAAATATCTTGATTTGCCGGAAGACAACAATGCTTGTTTCCAAATGAAAATGGTATATGAACTTCTCAAGCGTAGGTTTATGTATGAAAACAAAGATAAGATGGATGACGTGTGGATAAATTACTACGGCATGCATGTTTGTTTTGGTTGGAAGGAGTTTGTCATAGTTACTGGACTAAAATGTTATCCTCCTTCTCAAGTTATACTTATTCTAACCCAAAAAAAACACCCTGCACACCCAAAAAAGGCAAAGGTAAGTCGTGTGATCGTGATGACCTGGTGTCCATTGTTGGTCCAAGCTTCAAAAACAAAAATTTGATAGAAGCGTTGAAAGGTAAAGGACTTTCAAAGAAGCACAAGCAGTCATTGTGCTTGGTTTGGTTTGTACATAATATTCTTTGGGCGAGAGACGTCTACAACAACATAATCCTCGGTTTAATAAAGCTCTCTGAGGATCTTGAGGTGTTTAACAACTATCCATGGAGTTATGAAAGCTTCAAAATGACTGTCAAATATTTGTTGACTCCGTTAGCGCCAAAGACAGTCAACTTGTATGGCTTCCCATGGGCTTTCATGGTAAATGTTTCTTTCTTCTATTATGATATCATTCATTTTTTTCGCTCAATAATGGTTTTGATTTATTGGTGTTATTTTATAGGCTTGGGCGTTTGAAGCCATTCCTTATTTGAGACAACAAGTGAACTACCAGGAAGAAGTTTCCTATCCAAGAATCTTGAGATGGTTGTCGGCCAAAACTCATAAAAATGCAAAATTTCTTGATCTCTTCAACCCCCCGAAGGATGCAGTAAGTATAATTATAATTAATTTTTTCTTTTAATTAATATTTTTTTAATGATCTAATCATCATTCTAATATATGTAATGATTTATGTTAAAATGTGCATCCGTCGCTAGTTTTGACCAATCGAGAGTTGAAGATGCCATTTTTTCTTACTTTACGATTTGTGCAAACTTTATCGGACCCTAAGGTCATCGACAGAATAAAAATGGAATTGTTTGGAGCAACAGCCATTACAAGAAAAATAATTTTGGAGGGTGTGCTTGTTGTTGTTGTTGATGGAGATGTTGGTGGTGGTAGTGGGGCTTCTGTTGGTGCTAATGATGCTCCTCTTACAGTATTTAAAGCAAACCATTATGAGTATGATCATACTGGTTATACAAATTTTGCCTCTCCCAGCGAATGTTCTGCATACAAATGTCAAGACTGCAGGGCAAAACATGATGTAATGATTAATGTTATTAATGCATTAACTGCTTCTGTAAAGGAATTAACATCTAAGAGGGGTATCATTCCATCAAAGAGTATTTTATTTCCATTCGCTCCATTAGAGATTAGGGCTAAGAGAAGAAAGAGAGTGATTTCCAGGGCATTATCAGGTATCCAAAAAAATGAAATTACAACTCCTCTGTATGCATGTTACACTGAGCAACGTACAATGTCCAAAGAAGAGCAGCACGAGCTGAAGAAGATGAATATATTATGTCTTCCAACTGACAAAACAAACAGACACATATCTGTTTCAACAGATGACACATCTGCTGAAAATTATCAAACAGATATATACATATGTTGCAACAGTTGACTAATCTGTTACATCAGATACTTTATTTGGTGTAACATATGTCTCGTCTGTTTTAGCAAATCAAACAGCTCTTCATACAACTTCTATTTGTACCAACAGACGACTTATCTGCTGCAATAGATGATTCATATGTTGCAACGGATGGTTCATCCGTTGGAAATTATCACACAGGGTCTTTCTTATGTACAAATTTGTCCCAACAGTTGATTCATTGTTACAACAGAAATATAATATGTTTGGGATACTTTAAAATGGGAGGAAGACCTATTTGATTTGCTAGAAGAGATGAGTTATCCTTTTCCATTTTGTTGTATCTTTGTGATTAGCATTGAAAAATTCTGGATTTTTAGGTGGATGTAGAAGAAGCTACTGCTGAACATCATTGACAATATGCTACTCTTTTTATGGAAATATGGAGAACAGAAAGCGCAGAAACCGTACGCAAGTGACAATGAAGATCCACGATGAGCAAATCCAAATTCCATAGCACCAGATGAAGAACAACTTGTTCATACTGAGTATATCTTTATAGCTTGAGCCTGTCAAAGAAATCCTTGGCAGTATACTTAAATTGTTGTTGATGTATTTGTTTAGATCTGTACACCTAATAATTTTTTTACATTTCATTTATTCGTTGACTTATTTCAGCTAATTTATGAAAGCTTTGATTTATTTTATTTTGTCTACGAATTTTATTTATTCCTTAGATTTAAACTTATTAATTGAAAAGGAATACTAGATTCAAATATTGCAATAAATAATGTATCTGTTGCAATAGATGACACATCTATTGGAAAATTTGAACAGATTTAGACATATGTTGCAACAGGTAGGTGATCTGTTGGAATTTATCAAACAGGTCTTCCCACTGTTGCAACAGATGGACTTTAGATAAAAACATCAAGATAATGCAACAGATGACACATCTATTAAAAAAAATTGATTTAGACATATGTTGCAACAGATGGACTTTATCTGTTGCAACAGACGACACATCTATTGGAATAATTGAATAGATTTATACATATGTTGCAGCAGGTAGGTTATCTGTTGGAATTTATCAAACATGTCTTTCCACTGTTGCAACAGATGGACTTTAGATAAAAACATCGAGATAATGCAACAGATGACCAACCTATTGCAACAGATAAACTATATGTCAGAATAGGTAGGATAACTGTTACAACGGATGGAGAATCTATTGCATTATAAAAATTCAACTTTTGTTGGACATAAAAAATTGCCACTACGTTTAAAAAGGTTAAAGTGAATTGAAATAAAAAAGCCGCAACCCATCGACGGTGTTCAGTTCAAACACCTAAAATAAAATAGGCATCAAGTAGACATGTTCATTTTAAAGACATAAAATAAAATAGGCATCAAATGTGTTAGTGTCAGTCCTGGCACATTTCGCTGACTTGCCGTCACTTGGCCCCCAACGGTTATTTTTCTCCCCCAATGTCTTATATATTTATCTTCCTCCTAATATTTAACCCTAAATTCTCAAATCTTCTTCTTCATCGTCATCTTCTTTTATCTATCCAAATTCTTCAAATTATTACTTTCATTTTTTCCAACTGACCTTGACAATGTCGAGCGCATCTTCCACTATTTTTTGTGATAAAGATTTTCGATATTGTAAGTGCGGCCATGAAGCTCTGTTAAAGACTTCTTGGAATCAACAAAACCCGGGTTGTAGGTTTTTTACTTGTAAGATTTCAAAGGTAATATTTTTTTTATTTAATTAATTGATTAATTATTGACTTGTAATTATTTTGTAATTGTGTTCTCTTTTTTATAGAAATTGGGTGGATGCGATTACTTTGATTGGTATGAAGAACGACAGCCTTCACAAGCAAATTGTGTAATCTGGGGTTTGTTGAACAAAGTCAAGGCTTTTGAAGAGAATCAAAATCGAGCAAGAAGATACTACATTGTTGCCGTTATTACTATTGGTTTGGTGTTGTTGGGCACAGGGATATTGAAGCCTAATTGCTGAAATTTTCATGGTGGTGTGTGTATTTGCTACTGGTTTGTTGTCGACGAGCACATGTATATTCAAGCATAAATGTTGGAAAATATCAAAAATATTTAGGCATATGTTGTAAAATTTAGGTCATCTGTGGAAATTATCAAACAGGTCTTCCCACTGTTGCAACAGATTAGACTTAGATTATTAGATTATTCATAGAAATTATCAAATAAGTCTTCCCACTGTTGCAACATATTAGACTTAGATTATTAGATTATTCAAATAGGTCTTTCCACTATTGCAACAGATTGACAATCTAATCTATTGCATTATAAAAAACTCAACTTTCATCAGAAAAAAATTATTGCCACTACATGTACATGTAATAAAGTGAAGGGTGACTTTAAATTAAAAATTTCTATTTCATAGGCTCTTCTATATACACAGGCTTCAAACATCCAGTTAGTACCCCATAAGCCCAGACCTCTTGCAGGTTTTCCATAACGTTGTCGCACAGAAAAGTCATTGGCTCATCCATTTCTATGCCGGTCAACAAACATTCGATGTGTGCAAGAGCATGTGAGCCGCTCGCTTTAGCGGCATCATCTTTTGGAAGGATCATTCCCCTATTTCAACCTTTAAAATCCCATGATTTCTTCATTAACACTTCATTTGGCAAATGATTCATCAGTTTACTCTCCCTCAACAAGATGGGTAACAGCACCATCAGTGGCTCCACGAGGAGAAAAAGATCAAAATCATCGATGAGAGGTACGTTGGATTCATAAACATTGATCTTTCCCTCCTCGAGTAGTATCTCAACAGCTCGATAATACATGTCGTTCACGCTAATGAATGCAAGAATCCTTTTTGCCTCGGTCCAGCTCTTGCCGTATAGATTTGGTCTGTCCCCTCTAATATATCTTAACGTTTCTTCTTCATCCAAGAACAACGTAGGAACTAGGAAATCAAGTCCCATACCAAGGGTTGACGCCTCTCCATTGAGTTGATCATACCTATTCTTGATCTTCTTGCAGAAGTCGAGATCCATTATCCTATCGGTAGCGTCATAAGCTTCCCGGTATGTTAATTGCCTTTTCCTCATGAGGTAGAGAATTATGTCAACATGCTGTGAGATAAGAAGTCAATTTTTAAAGAATTTAATTTTTAAATAGGTTAGTAATTGTAAAGATGCAACGGATGGTCCATCTGTTGCATAGGGTTCTCTGAATCAATTATCCAACACAACTTATGTAACAGATAGATAATAAGTTGCAACAGAACCACAACCAGTTACACCAGTATACCCAGTTGTTGCAACAGATGTGAAATTTATTGTGTAGCTTCTTCTTCATGGGGTAGATTATAAGGGCTAGGTTAGGAAAAGTAAACTTGTATTGTCCTCGTACGGCATACGCATATCAATCATAGTCTGGAAGTCTTGGGGGAAAAAGGGAGGCCTGGGGTAATCTGGTGCGCCTGGCTTAGCATTCTTGGCCTGTCGCAGATCCCTCTTCTCTTCGGCACCAAGTTCCACATATATGTCCACCCTCTTGACTGGCCCCTAAACTTCAACAGATTTTGGAGAGGGAGGAATTGTAATTTCTTTTGATTTCCGAGCGGAGAGTATATCTCTAATTGCTCTTTTCTTTCTCCTAACCAACGTTGTAGGAGTGTGTGGCTCCCTCACCTTCTTGTATGGTATGACACACCTCTTGGATTTTAATTCCTTGATAGCTTTAGAGATAGCCTCTACTTTTTCAAAGATTTTATCCTGTCTGTCCTTGCACTCATCACATTCACAATGAGAACACGAGGGTGGAGAAGGGTGAGAGGGACCTGTGTAAGGAAGAAAAGGGGTGTTT
Organism: Capsicum pubescens; assembly: GCA_030864215.1. Taxonomy (NCBI): domain Eukaryota; kingdom Viridiplantae; phylum Streptophyta; class Magnoliopsida; order Solanales; family Solanaceae; genus Capsicum; species Capsicum pubescens. The sequence continues at coordinate 248,257,291 of CM061540.1, read as the reverse complement.
TCAAACACATTTATTCTTTGGTAGTAGCATCAGCATGCCTGCTACCAACACCAATTACTCCACTAGAAGAAGTACCCGGATCTGCCTTAGTAAAAGGTTAGTCATGAAGAGCCTCAATATTAGGCTGACCTTGCCTGATTGCTCTTCTTATGGCTGTTACTCCAACCAATTCCTTCTTTATTAACTCCACCGTTGGTTCTGCAATAGTATCAACATGACCAAGAGTAATATAAGAAGTCATCACCGACTACTTCTCAGTAGGCACGATCCATGGATGCACAACCTATAAAAAAAAGAAAAAAGACAGATGCATTTAAATCATATAATATAATAATTTTCATAGTTGGGCTACATTTTTTAAAAAAAAGACCCATCTGTTGCATAGTTTGCAGTATATGGTTAAAATCTGTTTGAGTCTGGTTCAGAGAAACAGAGCAACACATGGATAATCTGATGCAAAATATCAATCATTTATTGCAACAGCTGTACAAGACGGGTAATCTGTTATGCAACAGATGATCTGTACGTTGCAACAGATGAACGATATGTTATCAGATTAAACATCTGTTGCATAATTTGCAGTAGATGGTTAATATTTTAGGAGTCAGGTTCAGAGAACCAAAGCCACAGATGGGTAATCTGATACAAGATATACCTCATCGCAACAGATGTCCCATCTGGTGCATCAGATATAATATCTCATGCACCAGATATAACATCTGTTCAATATCTTTCTTATCTTTGAGTAGAATTATTTTACTTGAAGAAGATGTACTGCATCATCCGGAGGGTTAAAGAGATCAGCCTCCTTAATATTGGTATTGCTCTTTGCAGCCAATCACCTAAACATCTTTGGATGAGAAACCTCATCCGGGTAATCCATTAACTGCTTTCGGAGGGGAGAAATGGCTTCAAATGCCCAAGCCTAAAAAGTGTAAACAAGAAGCAAGCAAAAAAAAATCATAATAACTATATTCAATATAAATTAATGGATAAGTAAAATTAGTGATTAATTTTACCATGAAAGTCCAAGAAAAGCCGTATAATGTGGTCCTCTTTCTCTTTCTGACTCTCTAATTCCTCTTCTTTCTCACTTTTACTTTCTTCATCACCATCTACGGACCCTTGTCCACCTCCCTCAATGTTGTTTTCATATGTCTCCTCAACTTCATGTTTTCCTGACTGAGATTGTTTAGGAAGCTCTTCTGAATCCCTATGTACTGTAACCTTTTTTTTTTAGTGGTCAGACGTTGATCCACTTTCACTTTCTTTTCTTTTGGGAGACATATTTTACCTACAGACAAAGAAAAACAAAAATTACATTACAGTTGATGTATGCATAGATTTTAAAAAATACATTACAAACACCAGAAATACCGACACACCAACATCCACCACCACAAACACCACCAACCAATGCCAACAAACAAACAAACACCACAAATACCGACGCCACCACAAATAACACCAACCAATGCCACCACCGGTGCCACCACCGGTGCCACCACGACGACCACAAATACCACCACCACCACCAACACCACCACCACCACCATCCAACTATACCACGATAGTCAACGGAACACTGCGATGGAAACTAGGGATTTCTCGAGTTCTTTCTACGATTTTACCATCAAAACTCAAAATTATAAACCCATTTTCGAAGATAATACAACTAAAAGTTTTATTTTTCATCATTAACTTAAAAGCCCTTATTTTTTAGAAAAAAAACATATATAGAGCTCTTCTCGAACTCTGTTGCCTACGAAGATAAAGAAAATGACTGATACAAGCAAGAATGATATCGAAAATAACACCTATGTGGTCGAAAATGAGAAGAAAAATGATCTGTTGTGGAGGGTTAAGCAAATTTGTTGAGTAGTTATTGTTTGTACTGTATTGTTGAGCGAGAATGAGAGAGAAAGATCCAGACCTAGAGATTTAAAATGATGAAACGCTTTGTATGGGTTGATTTGTATTTTGGAAAAGAATGATAAGTAGTTTTGAAAATGTTAATTTGGTATGAAATGATCTTAATTATTTTTAAAATCATAAAATATATGCGTAATTTTTAAAATCATATAAAAACAATTGAAGTTGTAGTTGACCGAGTACTCTAAGAGGTGACCCTGTGAAAACTCACCCCTGGTCCTAGATTAATCAATTTAGGAGTCTAACATATGAACTCAATTGAAATTATAAAAAACAAATGTTCAACATGTTGCATCAGATTTCTCATCTGTTGTAAATTATCAATCAGATTAGGTAACAATAGATTACGAATCTGATATAAATTATCAAATAGATTAAGTCATCTGTTGTAAATTATCAAATAGATTGTCATATGTCGCAACAGATTACCCATATATTGTAAATTATCAAATAGGCGCTGCCATCTGTTGTGGTTGACCCTATGAGAACTCACCCCTAGTCCTAGATTAATCGATAGTTTACCCTATGAGAACTCACCCCTAGTCCTAGATTATTCAATCAAGGTATTAGTACCCTAGTCCTAGATTAAGCAATTAAGGTATTAGTCTAACATATGAGGTAGTAAGAATCGGTTCAGCTAAGAGTGATAGATCGCCGACTCTAGTCGGGAAGAACGCAGTGTCGTTTCATCATGCAATTGACAAAAGACTCAATTGAAGTTGTAGTTGACCCTATGAGAACTCACATTCAATTAAGGTATTATTATAACATATGAACTCAATTGAATTATATATAAACAAATGCTCAACCTGTTGCAACATATGTCTTTTTTGTTAGATCAAATCAAACAGATTATGTAATCTGTTGCAATATATTACATATCTATTGTAAAATATCAAACAGATTAAGTAATCTGTTGCAACAGATTACCCATCTATTGTAAATTATCAAATGGATTGAGTCATATGTTGCAATAGATTACCCATCTGTTGTAAATTATCAAATAGGCATTGTCATCTATTGTAGTTGACATTATGAGAAATCACCCCTAGTCCTAGATTAATCAATTAAAGTGTTAGTTGGACATCTGAGGTAGTAAGAATTGGTTTGGCTCAGAGTGATTGATCGACGACTCTTGTCGGGAGGAACGCAGTCCCGTCTCATCATGCATTTGCCAAAAGACTCAATTAAAGTTGTAGTTGACCCTATAAGAACTCACCCCTAGTCTAAGATTATTCAATTAAGGTATTAGTTGAACATATGAGGTAGTAAGAATCGGTTCATCTCAGAGTGATCGATCGATGACTCTTGTCGGGAGGAATGCAGTACCGTCTCATCATGCAATTGCCAAAAAACTCAATTGAAGTTGTAGTTGACCCTTTGTGCTCATTCATCCATCCCTAATTCCACCTAGATCAATGTAGGTACTATTATTAATCTTAACATAAAGTTAATGAGAACACATTTTAACTCAGAGTGATCGATCGATGACTCGAGTCGGGATGAACGCAATACTAACACCATGCAAATGCAACGACTCAATTGGATTTGTAATTGACCCTGTGAGCTCATTCATTCATCCCTCGTTCCATCTAGATCGATGTAGGAACTATTATTAATCTTAACATTAAGTTAATGAGGAGCTCATTCTTTCATCCCTAATTTATCCTAAATCAATTGCAATGAAATCCGTTGCAACAAATAACTGAGCTGTTGGAGAATTTCAAACAGATAACAATATCTGTTGCAACATATGATATTTCTTATTTAATTATCAAATATACATTTGTATCTGTTATGAAGGATGACTGAGGTGTTGGAAAATTTTAAATAGATATTGATAGCTGTTGTAACAGATGACGTTTCTGATTTAGTTATCAAATGACATTTTCATCTGTTGTCACAGAAGACTGAGCTGTTGGGATTTCTCAAACCGATATCTAAATCTATTGCAACAGATGACATATCTGTTTGAAAATCTTTTTGTTTTCTTTTAATTTTAAAGCAAGCTACTGTCCGAGTAGATAAAGTAATAGTACTACTAAAGGCGGTAAAAAATATTTATATTTCTTGGATAACTCAAAAATCTCATTGAGTAGTCTTGTCCTGTCTTTTTAATGTCACCCGTTTTCTTCCTCGTGCCCCTCAAATTATTAGTGAATATTAATTAATGAATATTGAAACCCCTAATACTTCTTCCTTTTCATATTGACTTGGCACTTCCATCAAGAAAATATTAATTAGGGGTTTATTTTACTACCAAATTAGCCTTATTAATTATGCTTTGTAAATATAAATTTGAATAAATACACTTTGTTTAGTCATTTAATATTAAGGGTAGTACATCTAGAAATTAAAATTATCTCATCTCTTCCCTCCCCTCCTTCAACCCTAAATCTCTCATTTTTTTATTGCTAACCTCTTTAGGGTTATCACGGTCTTTTTTTTCTCTCCTCTTTCTCAAAAATTTTCGTTCGGATCTAAACCGATCGATATCCATATCTTATATTTATCAACTGAAATTATTGTTTTGACCCCCTTTTGACATTGTATGATATGATTCACTATTGCTCTTTTATTCTCGTCTTCTTCTTGCAACTTTATTTACATCTTTTTATTTATTTAATTACCATTTTCCCATATCATATTTATTTAAAAAATTTGAAGGAACTTTTAATTGTTGAATAAACATACCAAGAATTTTTATTATAAGATGTGAAAAAAATCATCTGTTGGGAGAAGTTTAAAAGCCTTGTTGGTAGTATCATTTTTTTTATGTATTTTGTTTGTTTCTTTGTTGTTGATGATGTTATTGATGTTGTTGGTGGGGCTGGCATTGTTGGAACTTATGGTGTGGTGTTGTTGGTGAGTTTGGCATTATTGGAACTTGTGGTGTGGTGTGGTTTAGATGGTGGGTGCTTCTTAGCTTAAAAATAGTGGAGTCCGAACAATTAACACAAGGAGTAAGGGAGAAAAAAATGTTTAAAGTGAATAAGAAGAGAAGAGTTGGTTACGAAAATTTAAAAAATATGTGTTGAGTGGGAATTGAACTCAAGACCAAAAGAAATAAATAGCCTTAAGCATCCATAAACAACAACTAGGCTAACCAAACAACTCTTACTATGGGTGCTCACTGATTAGATTAAATACGTTATTTTCTTTATTTCCACATACATATATAAAGTTCGATACGAGTTCAGTCTGTGCTCACACACCCGGAGGATTCCATGTGGGTCCGTCCCTTGTTGTTGATGGTGTTGGAACATAGGATGTATGCTTCTTTGTAGTTGATGATGTTGTTGGAACAAATATTGTTGTTTCCTTTGTTGTTGATATTTTTTATTTGTTGTTTGTAGTTTATGCTTTTATTGATGTTGCAACAGACGGAGTAACTGATGGAACAGATCAAACCACCAGCAAAGCTGCTATGTATTCCAACAGACTCCATATCTGTTGCATCAGACTCCATATCTGACGCAATAGACTCCACATCTGACGCAAGCTATCCGAGATTTATGTGTTGTGTGTGGTGTTACTTAAATAAAAATGGTGACTTTAATTATATGTAAATTAAAAAAAAAACGGATTTAAATACAACATTTTATCTTTTTGTTGTATTTCTGAAAGAAATAGATTGGTAATTTATTGCAAAATATATTCCACCTGTCAGATAACTTACAACATATGAACAATCTGTTGCAATAGATGTATATATCAGTTTGCTTTTCCATCAGTTGTGGCATCTGTTGCAATTTGCTAATCATTTGTTTATTCAATTTCATCGAGAGCAATAGATTTTTCTAAACACTTCTTGGCCAAACTCAATTTTTGGTCTTGGACTGCTTTTTTTTTTTTGCATCCTTCAAGCTGGCCTCCAAATTCAATTTTTTCCCTCAATCCAATAGCAAAAATTTAGTTTGGTTGAAGGATGCAAAGAAAAAAAAAGAAGCAATCCAAGAGCAAAAATTGAATTTGGCCAAGAAGTGTTTAGAAAAATCGATTGCTCTCGATGAAATTGAATAAACAGATGACTAGCAAGTTGCAACAGACGCCACAGCTAAAGGAAAAGCAAACTGATATATCCATCTGTTGCAACAGATTGTCCATATGTTGTAAGTTATCTGACAGGTGGAATATATTTTGCAACAGATTACCAATCTTTATCTTTCGGAAATACAACAAAAAGATAAAATATTGTATTTAGATCCATTTTTTTTTTCTAATTTACTTATTAATAAAGTCACCAGTATTATTTAAGTAACACACACAACACATAAATCTCGGATAGTTTCAGCAATATTGCATTAAATCTCGGATAGTTTCAGCAATATTGCATTAAATCCCGGATAGTTTGCTAATTACATTTTATCCCGGAATTTTGAATTGTGATACATATGTTAAGCAGTGATACATCTAGCATATGTATCACTAGTAAATATGAATCCGGTATTTTATGTAATTTTTTAAAAAATTAAGGGATATTGTGTAATATGGTGTCTTAAATATGGGTTTTGTGTAATTTTTTCTTTTAAGGGATATGAACAGTCGTGACTTTTTGTTTGACTAAGTCCAGTCCCTTCCAATTCTCAATCATTTTATAAATAGGTCCCTCCGGCCTCCTCACTCACTCTCACTCACTCTCGTTCATTCTACAATACTTACAATACTAATATGTCAGATCCAGATTCGTAGAAGAAGGTTCATATCGAGTCCTTGCAGGAATTTCAAAGGCAATTTGATGAACTCCAGAGGGATTTGGCCGACTTTTGAGCAAGGCTGAGGAGGGCCCTGCTGCTACCGGATGAAAATTGTCAGGTTGACAATAATAATAGTAATAATAATAATAATAATAATAATTAGGTTATGTTTTTTCTTTCTTTTAGCGTATGTATTTCCCTTTTTCATATCCGATCTACCTATAAGGGATTCAAAAAAATCCATGTATATGTTTGGTTTGGTTTGGTCGATTTTGAATTTTTAATTCTTATTCAATAGTTAATTATCATTATATTTATTCCCTATTCAAAACATGTCGGCGGTTGGAGTTAGGGGTGCGGTCATGATGAGAAATTCTCCTAAAAATGGTTCGTTAATAAATAATAAGAAACTAAATGATATTATAATCGTAAAAGAAAGATTATTTAATTTAAAAAAAGTCACAACATTGGATTAATTTAATTAAGATATATATATGATGATATGATTTTTAAGAAAAAAGTTAATGAATAGTCGTGACTGTGACTTTTGTCTAAACACATTCAACAAACAAATAAAAACAAAAAAACGCTTCTGATGCATCAAATTCCTCATCTGTTGCGACTTATGAATCAGTTAGAAGAAATAAAAAAAGCTCCTTAAACAAATGGTCGATTTATAACAACAGATGGTATATCTGTTGAAACAGATGGGTTATCTGATGCAACAGATATATAATCTGTTGCCATAACTCAATTAATAAAAATGGTTATTAAAGAAACGGAAAGATTAAGTCACCACCAGCTTGATTTAATTAAGTTATTTCTTTTCACAGAAAAGAATAAGAAAATAAATGATAAACACAATTTAAACCGTAAAAAACCCACCAGAAATATTCTTGTTTTTAAATCTTCTTTATTAATTTATATAATTAAAAAGTCAAAAAATTTGGATGTCGTGAAGATAATTTTTTTTTTTAAAAGATATATATATTATATGTTGCAACATATATATTATCTGATGCAACAGTTGAACTATTTATTGCAACGGATGATATATCTATTGTAATAGATGATTTATCTGATGCAACAGATATATAATCTATTGTGCAACTCAGTGTAAAAAATAAATGGTTGCTGGAAAGAACTAATTATTTTAATAATTATAAAGCTAAGCTTCAAGCTGAAAAGTTATGACCTATCATAATATTGATTAATTTAATTAAGTCATAACTTTTTACAGTAATCAAGAATGACATTAATAAATGGAGGTGAACATTTGTGCCTTTAAATCTGCTCTATTAATTTATATAATTAAAAAGTCAAAAAATTTGGATGTCATGAAGATAATATATTTTTTTAAAAATATATATATTATATGTTGCAACAGATATATTATCTGATGCAACAGGTAATCTATTTGTTACAAATCATGATATATCTATTGTAACAGATGATTTATCTGATGCAACAGATATATTATCTATTGTCCAAGTCGGTGTAAAAAATAAAACGGTTCCTGGAAAGAACTAATTATTAATAATAATAAAGCTGAAAAGTCATGACCTATCATAATATTGATTAATTTAATTAAGTCATAACTTTTTACAGTAATCAAGAATGTCATTAATAAATGGAGGTGAACAGTTGTGCCTTAAATATGCTTTATTAATTTATATAATTAAAAAGTCAGAAAATTTGGATGTCATGAAGATAATATATTTTTTTAAAAAAATATATGTATTATATGTTGCAACAGATATATTATCTGATGCAACATGTTATCTATTTGTTACAAATCATGATATATCTGTTGTAACAAATGATTTATCTGATGCAACAGATATATTATCTGTTGTCCAAAACAGTGTAAAAAAAACGGTTCCTGGAAAGAACAAATTATTAATAATAATAAAGCTGAAAAGTCATGACTTATCATAATATTGATTAATTTAATTAAGTCATAACTTTTTACAGTAATCAAGAATGTCATTAATAAATAGAGGTGAACAATTGCGATTTTTTGCCTAACTCATTCAAGTTTAATCCTCTATACATAGGTCCTTCCTTACTCAATCGTTCGTTCTACTACACACTATTTATTCCTCACTCTTGTTACACCTTCAACTACTTTCTCTTCAAGGACTTGATAGCTTTTTCCTGTCTCTGGTAAGTTTTTTTCTTGATTTTTGTGTAAATATACGTTGTATTTCATTACATTACATTCAAATTCTTTCTTTTCTTTACTTTTGTGTTTACGTGTGTGTGTTTGTCAACTTATGTGTTTCTTAGATATGACTGATCCTGTGTGGGATGTCGCTATTTTACGAGACGCCATGAGGGAACTGCAGAAGGAGGTTCATGACCTGTATTGGGAGTTGGCCGTCGTCAGAGTAAGGATGTTGCGGGAGATCCGCAGGCTGCGGAGGGCGCTGCTGCTGCCCTTTGAAGATTGGCCGACTGACCATACAAATAATAATGATGTTAATAATGATGATAATAATAATTAAGCTTTTTTCTGTTATCTATGTATTTTTTTTGTTTGTTTTATAAAAAATTATGTTTGATGCACTTGACTTTTTATTTCTTATTTAATTTTTGTGTTGTCTATTTTTATTTCTTAACGAATGACATGTCTACAATTAAGGAATAATTTGATTCCAGTATCAATAGCAAGAACATATGAGTTATCTGTTAGGTTTTGTGTGTGATATGAGTTGTATTTTGTTGTTCGAAACATATTAGTAATCTGATGAAACAGATTATTTATCTGTTGAAATAGATTACTAATCTGGTGCAACAGAATACCCATCTATTCTATTCATAATCATATTACGGGCACCTACAACCCTTAAACATGAATCCAGCATGAGTCTACTGTTACAACAGAATATTTATCTGGTGTCGCAGATAATGGATCTATTTAAACAGATTGCTCTTGTATTGCATTCATGTTCGCGTGTAAACTATTGTTGAAAAAACAACACACTAGCATTTACCCAGATTCAACTAAAAAGTGTAATCTGACTTACCAAAGTCTCCTCTCAAGTAAATTCCAAAGTTGAAAGTGATTTACGAAATAAAATTTGACATAAGAATTTGGTCAAAGAGCAGCAGTTGGGGTAACAACAACAACAATGGTAAATAAGAAGAATATGAAGTTGATAATGAAGTATAAGATGATGATAATGAATCAGAAGATGATAAATAAAGCAGCAACAACAATGAACAACAAATATCGCGAAGAGAGAGAAACTAACAACGGATGAGGAGAGAGAAAAAGACGTCTTTTTTCCCTTCGTTCCCCGTTATATATTAACTAACATTTGAATCAAAGTGTAAATTTAAAAACTTGTGGGTTATTTTAAAATTTTCCAAACTTTCTTAAACCATAATGAAGTAATTGTCACATCTACTCAATTATTAAGACTTGTGTCACCTACACCTCATTTTAAAACTCTTTTGTCACCTGTGGCCCAAACCCCCGGGTTACATGTAACTTTTGAATGAGACAATAAAATTGTTATCAACATAAAATTGAGTTCCATAGAATGTTAAAGCTAAGCAAAAAAATTATTTTTTTCTATGATATATCCTATTTTAAAAATTAAGGCTTGTATGCAATCATGCAATTTATTTTAGGTTTTTATCAATTTATTAAAACATAAGTATTTTGTAAGTTAATGGAATAGTTTTTTATGACTAAAATTATTTGGAGGGAAAATATCATCTTGATAAATTGAAAAGAAATAACTCACATTGAATAAATAGAAAAAGATTTAGAAAAGATTTAAAAGAATTTGAGGACATGTTTATCTTTAATCATATTTATTCCATGCATTACAATTCACGGATTACTAATACCACCAAATGGGATATATTAGTTATACACCCTATAATACCATGTAGGGTGTATAATCAATACATATATTAGTTGTACATTGCTTCAAAATTACTATCAAACAATGTATTAAATAATACCACACTTTAATACATGAATTATTTTTATAATACACTCTACCAAATAGCTCCTTAATGTATTATAACATATTGGATAATTTTTAAAAAAGAAACGCCGCACATCTTTACTAATTCTATCGAATACTCACTACTAGAAAAAAATGAAAAACCGACCACACGTGGTCGGTTTTTTAATTTTTTTTTTTCAAAAAGCGACGACATGTAGTCGCTTTTATATTTTAAAAAATCAAAATAATTATTTCAATAATTTTTATATTAATTATAATTTATTTTACAAAAAGAAATTTAAAAAAAATAACAAAACCGACCACATGTGGTCATCTTTTTTCTTAAGTTAAAAAAATAATTTTAAAAACTGACCACAAGTGGTTGATTTTTAAAAATTCTTTTTAAATTAATTTTTAATAAAACGACCACTAGTGGTCGGTTTTTTAAAAAAAAAATTGAAAAATATTTTTAAAAACCAACCACTTGTGGTCGGTTTATAAAAATTGTTTTTAATTTATTTTTAGAAAAACTGACCACTAGTGGTCGGTTTTTAATTTAAAAAAAATATGAAAATACTTTTCAAAAAACCGACCACTTGTGGTCGGTTTTTAATTTAAAAAAAAGAAAAGAAAATAATTTTAAACATAATCTTTATATGTAATCAATAACTATATATATGAAATCAAATATATATATATATTAGTTTCATAAAAAATAATTATTCTTAATCGATATAATAATTTTTTGAAATTACACTGATCACACATAGTCAATAATCGGTATAATAATAATAATAAAAATCAATCATTCTTTAAATTTTTGAAAAAATTACACTTAAAAATATATCAAATAAAATAAACAAATTACGTTAAACATAATCTTTATCTTTTACTTATGTTTCAAAACATAATATTTTCCTTCGTATATACGTTAAATGACGTTAAACATGCATAATTTGTATAATGAATATGTGTGTGTGTGTGTATATATATATACCATACCATTGAGATAATGATATTATGTTACTATTTTAGTCGTAATAATGTAATATATAACCGATAATTCATCAGAATATAATGAACATGTTCTATTATAAGATAATACACTTGTGGATGTGATATATATATATACGCATTCAAGAGTTCATACATATAAATATATTTATATATATATATATATATATATATATGCACACATATCATGTAGTGATCGATTGATGAACGATTTAGTCAAAACCTAGTATATTAAGCTAATCCAATATAATTAATCGATCACTCATCTGAGTATGTATATGAAACATGCCGCATTATATTATTGAATAATATACTTGTGTACGTATGTGATATATATAGTACATAATTAGAACTTGATATAGTCGATAGTGTGTATATGTGTGTGTATGTATAGGTATATATATATATGTATATATATGTATATCTCGTGTAGTGACGTATGCAGTAATCGACAATTGTGTGTGATGTTAATATACTTATTTTATGTTTATATATGTGTATATGTGTGTGATGTTTATATCATTATTTGAAAAATGATAGACAATTGAATTTATGTATATATATGTATATATCGTGTAGTGACGTATGCAGTAATCGAAAGCTCGATAACTGAATCTATATGTCAAAATATTTTGAATAACACATTGATATCATACTATTGAGAAAATAGATATACTATTTAGTGTGAATATGTAGATACGCGTATATTATTGAAGTTGTAATAACGTAGGACAAGTAATCAATAATTTATTTGATTAACATATTGTATTACGAGGTATATATATATATCAATGAATTTTGCAATTTACGATAAATTTTTTGTTAGTTAGCATTTAATTATAATATTATATATATATATAAATAATATCGTAATTAAAAGCTAATTAACCAAAAATTTATTGTAAATTATAAAATTCATTGATATTATTATACGATTGAGGAAATATACTATTCGTGTTATTGTTATAAATATTATAGAATTTATTAAGAAAAAAAATTGTTTAAAATTAATTTTAATTTGTTAGTTGATTTATTTATTTATTGTACTAATTAAAATAATTTTTTTATTATTTTGTCAAAAACCGACCACATGTGGTCGGTTTTCTGAAATATAATCAATCAATCACTCATCTGAGTATGTATATGAAACACGTCGCATTATATTATTGGATAATATACTTGTGTATGTATGTGATATATGTAGTACGTATTTAGAACTTGATAAAGTCGATAGTGTGTATATGTATGTGTATGTATAGGTATATATATATAGTATATACATATTAATTATATAGTGAAGGTATGTTAATGACATAAAATAAAACTAACCTATAATTCATCTGATCAGTATATGTGAAATACGTTATATATTATTATTATGGAGTAGTATACTAAAATCGTGTATGTGATGTTTATAGTACTTATTTGAAAGTTGATGGACAATTGAATATATGTATATATATATGTATATCCTGTGTAGTGACGTATGCAGTAATCGAAAGCTCGATAACTGAATCCATATATCAAAATATTTTGAATAATACATTGATATCATACTATTGAGGAAATAGATATACTATTTAGTATCAATATGTAGATACGTGTATAATGTTGAAGTTGTTACAACGTAAGACAAGTAATCAATAATTTATTTGATTAACATATTCTATTAAGAGGTATAAATATATATATATATATATATATCAATGAATTTTACAATTTACGATAAATTTTGGATTAATTATTATTTAATTACGATATTATATATATATATGTATGTATATATATATATAATATCGTAATTAACAGCTAATTAACCAAAAAATTATTGTAAATTTCTTTATTCATTGATATTATTATACGATTGAGGAAATATACTACTGATGTTATTGTTATAAATATTATAGAATTAATTAAAAAATTAATTTATTTAAAATTAATTTTAATTTATTGATTTATTAATTGTAGTAATTAAAATAAATTTTTTATTATTTTGTTGAAAACCGACCACGAGTGGTCGGTTTTTTATTAAAATATCCAGAAAACTGACCACAAGTGGTCGTTTTTTAACAAAATAATATAAAAAAAAAATTAATTATATAACTCCTTCCCGACCCACCCCAACATGACCCGACCTGACCCGTTATAAACTATATCCTATTGACCTAAACACCAAAACACACACACAAAAATCACGCAAAATCTTAAACACACCCAAATTAATTTCCCAATCGCAAAAATCACCATAACCACTGCTCCAGCGAGTGCTCTAGCCACTGTTCCGGCGATCACAGCTCATCTCAGGTATGAATTTTATTGTATTTTGTGGTTTTTGTGCTTTTTGAAGTTGATCTATAGGTATACTAGTTTATATAATTGTGAAATTTATAATGTTGAAGATTAGTTTAGTTTGAACTAGTTTTTTTAAGCTCGTTTGAAGCTCGAATTTTGTTTAGTTATTTGCGAAATTTTTGAGCTATACACATAATTGTTTGAACTAGTTTTGCTTGTTTAGCTTGTTGTTTTTTATTCTTGAATGGATTTTATGGTTTAGCTTGTTGTCTTTAAAGTGAATGGATCTACTTTTATGGTTTAGCACTTTAGCTTGTTGTTTTTTAAATGAATTTTGCTAAATCACTCAAAGTTGGAATATTTTGTCTTGATTTTTTTAGGTTCTTGATTCGGTGACCGGTTATCTCTTTCACTTTAATTTAGGCCAAGCAAAGGTAAGTTAATTTCTCTCGATTCACTATTTTTGTTATCTTCTTGTATTGTTCATATTGAAGTCTAGTGAAGCCGTGTGTCGCCTTGTTCGATTCACTAGAATTGTTGTTATGTTCTTGTTATTTTTTATATTGAAGTCTAGTGAAGTCGTGTGTGGCCTTGTTCGATTCACTAGCATTGTTGTTGACATCTTGTAGGCCTTGTTGTTGCTTGTTTCATGAATGTGATTTTGTTTTGATACTTAGTTGGTTGAAAATGGTTAAGTGTACGGACTTTAAAGGAGATTTTTTGTTTTGAATGTGGTTTGTTAGGTGAGTTAGTTGCTTGAAAATGGTTAAGTCTAGGGACTTTGAAGGAGATTTTGTGTTTTGATTATGGTTTTGTTTTGAGACTTAGTTGTTTGAAAATGGTTAAGTGTAGGGACTTTAAAGGGAATTTTTTGTTTTGAATGTGGTTTGTTAGGTGACTTAGTTGCTTGAAAAGGGTTAAGTCTAGAGACTTTGAAGGGGATTTTTTTGTTTTGAATATGGTTTGGTAGATGACTTAGTTGCTTGAAAATGGTTAAGTCTAGGGACTTTAAATGGAATTTTTTTGTTTTGAATGTGGTTTGGTAGGTGACTTAGTTGGTTGAAAATGGTTAAGTCTAGGGACTTTAAAGGGGATTTTTTTTGTTTTGAATGTAGTTTGTTAGGTGATTTAGTTGCTTAAAAATGGTTAAGTCTAGGGACTTTAAAGGGATTTTTTTTGTTTTGAATGTGGTTTGGTAGGTGACTTAGTTGCTTGAAAATAGTTAAGTCTAGGGACTTTAAAGGGGATTTCTTTTATTTTGAATGTGGTTTGTTAGGTGACTTAGTTGGTTGAAAATGGTTAAATTTTTGTGACTTGGTCTAATTAGTTGAATCTGATTGATTGCGTAGATGGAACCTGATTATAACTGAATATATCAACGGAACAATGATAATAGAAACGGTATTAGGGAGGAATTTGTTGAAGGTGTCAAAAGATTTGTTGAACATGCTAAGACACTTGATATGTGGACACATTATCGGGTTATTTGTTGTCCTTGTGTTAGATGTGATGGTATAAATCTTGTTAGTAAAGAAGATGTAAAGGAACATCTTTATAGAAAGGGGTTTCACGAGGACTTTTTTAAGATTGTGTGGTATTCATGGGGATGTTGTGCGAAATAACTTTGCTGTTGGAGAAAGCAGTAGGTCTCCAAGGAATAATGAATATCAAGATACTAGGATGACAAAAATGGTGCACGATGCTTTTGGGATACAACACGGGGTTGACTTTAGGGAGAATGTTGAAGATGTTCCTAATAGCGAAGAGGCAATTTCTACAAAGAATTGCATGTTGCTAGTCCTCCTTTGTTTGATCAGTGTTCGCACTCTCGTTTGTTTGTTGCTATTAGATTATTAAGTATTAAATCTGACTGGAATATTGTTAAAGGAGGAATGGACTCAATGATAGACCTTATCAAAGAGTTAGTTGACCCCGGCTTGGAGGTTCCTGATTCTTTTTATAAGGGAAAAAAATTGGTGTCAAAGTTAGCTCTCTCCTCGGTTAGAATTGATTATTGTGAAAATGGCTGCATGTTATACTTTAAGGAAGATGCTAACCTAGAGTTCTTTAAGTTTTGTCAGCACTCTCGATATAAGCGTGGTTCTACTGGAAATTAAATTGCTATTAAGGCGATGCATTATTTACCTCTTATACCAAGGTTGAAGAGTTTGGATGCTTCAAAAAGCTCAGCTCCTCATATGAGATGGCACAGTGAAAATAGAAGGCCAACTGGTGTTATGTATCATCCATCTGATGGAGAGGCTTGGAAGCATTTTTATGCAACTTATCCAGATTTTGCAGCTGAAAAACGAAATATTCGATTAGTATTATGTGCGGATGAGTTCTCTCATTTTTCAGTTGGCGGTGCGCCATATTCATGTTGGCCTGTATTTATCACTCCTTATAATCTTCCTCCTAAAATGTTGATGACTAGTCCCTATATATTTTTGAATTGTGTTATTCCTGGCCCCCGTAATCCAAAAAGCGGAATAGACGTCTACTTGCAACCTTTGATTGATGAACTTCAAATTTTATGGCATGAGGGAGTTGAAACTTAGGACATCTCTCTTAAATAGAATTTCAATCTGCGTGCATATCTAATGTGGACTGTTAATGATTTTCCTGCTTATGAAATATTGTCTGGGTGGATGACTGCTGGAAAGCTGGCTTGTCCCTACTGCATGGAAAAAACAAAATCTTTCACATTGAGACATGGCAGGAAAAATTCATGGTTTGATTGTCATCGTTTTTTATTGCTACCTGATCATGAATTTAGGAGTCTCAAGAATGCATTTAGAAGGAATAGAAAGGAACATAATGGTCCACCTCCAAGGCTGTCTGGTCATGACGTCTGGGAAATAGTTCAGGATTTGCCTAAAGCCAGCGAGGAACGATTTTACAGGCTTGATGGATATGGTGTTTCGCATAACTGGACTAAGTAAAGTATATTTTAGGAGTTAGAATATTGGCCAGATAATTTACTTAGAAATAATGTTGATGTCATGCATACTGAGAAGAACTATTTTGATAACTTGTTCAACACAGTTATGGATGTCACCAGCAAAACAAAGGATAATCCTACGGCCAAACTTGACTTACCAGAATATTGTAACCGCAGAGAATTACACTTACAGCAGGGGCCCAACGACAATGTTCTTAAACCCAAGGCTAGTTTTACATTTAAGTTAGACCAAAAGCGTCAAATATGTGAGTGGGTTCAAAGTTTGAAGATGCCTGATGGATATGCCTCAAATTTAGGAAAGAGGGTTGATATGACACAAGGAATCTTGCATGGAATGAAAAGCCATGATTGTTATATTTTCATGGAACAATTATATCCAATTGCTTTTATTGTTTTACCTGAAAACATGTGGAAACCAATAGCAGAGATCAGTTTGTTCTTCAAAGACTTATGTGCCACCACATTAAAAGAAGAAAATCTGGTGCGAATGAAAAGTAATATTATTGTTATCACCAACAAGCTGGAGAAGATTTTCTCGCCAGCGTTCTTCGATGTGATGGAACATCTTTCCATTCACCTTGTGCACGATGCTCGTCTAGGCGGTCGAGTTCAAACTAGGTGGATGTATCCATTCGAACAGTAAGCATTTGCAACATATTTAAATTCATACATATCTTTTTTAAATATAGTAAACATCTAACCTTAAGATTGTACAGGGCAATTGGAAAATTGAAAAGGGGTCCCAAAAATAAACATAGGGTGGAAGGCTCTATAGTTGAGACATATCTTGCGAGAGAAACTTCTCAATTTTGTTCATACTACTTCCGTGATAAAGTTGCTTGTTCAAGAAACCAACCGAATCGTCATCAGGACGATGTGAATAAGCCTCATTTACAACTGATATCAATCTTCAATCAATCTGGTTGTAAGGCTAAAAAGACCATACCTCGCCGGCTCACTCACACAGAGCGCAAATCAGCAACTTTGTATGTCATGCTGAATTGCCCGAAAATTGAGCCCTTTCTAAAGTAAGGAGATTAAAATTTTAACATATATTATTTGTTTACTCATTTCCTTAAAGAAACTAATTGTGTTTCCCATGTTGGATGTTCAGTTCATTTAAGACTCAATTCCACGAAAATCAAGTGTATGCATCCTTTGCAACATGGTTTAAAAATGAGGTTCGTAAGTGTATTAATATTTCTACAAAGTTTAAATATTTACACATTCCTCAACTAATATATATATATATATATATATATATATATATATATATATATATAATATTTTAAGGTACACCATTCACCAAATGCAGCCGCATACGATCAGCTCTTGAGAGATATTTCTTTGGGTCCAGTTGAAGCTAATGCAATGTCCCAATACAAAGTAAATGGGTTTAAATTTTCCACCGAACAACACTCCGGAACAAGAAAAACAAACAATAGTGGTGTTTAGGTTAAGGGTGATGATGATGTTGATTACTTCGGCATCATACACAAGATCTTAGAACTGGAGTATGCTGGTTTCCCAATTAAGAAAATCATCTTTTTTCTATGTAAGTGGTTTGATCCAAGTACAAGAGTACATAGGGAGCATAACATCATTGAAGTGAAGCATAATAGGTCGTATCCTATTTACGATCCATTTGTTCTAGCGCAAAATGATAAACAAGTGTATTATGCTCCTTATCCGTTGCGCAATGACAAGTTTGATTGGTAGGATGTAATCAAAACAAATCCTATAGGCTGGGTGGAAGTTGAGAATGTGTTGAAGACTGCGTATCAAAATGAAATGCAGCTTGATCACCAGCTAGTGGACGTTGAATTAGTGGACGGTTTGAATCACCCAAAAAATATATTTGAAGAAGTTAATATTGACGAAGAAGAGGCTGAGTGGATAGGAGATGAGGAAACCTCCGAAGAAGGTGAATGGTTTAGTGGAGAGTCTTCAGAAGAGGAGGATTAGTTGTGTAGGTTGTATTTATTATGTATTGATGTCTTTATGCTTTGTACTATATATTTACCTTTATGTTTCTTGTTTAAGATTGATATGTAATATACTGTTTAATTTTGTTGTTTCCACTTTTCCATGATTTATATAGTAATAAAAATATTCTTGTCTATATCTCGTGTTGTATTAGAGCGATTTGAAATGCGAATTAGTATCTTGAAATTAGTTACTTGAAATGTTTTCTTATATATTTATTTTTTAGGAACTAACTACTTGTTAACTTAACATAATTTAGATGTCAGGCAGAGGTGACAAGGGTAAGGGAAAAGTTGCTACTACAAAACCAAAAAAGAATAGACAACCTCCGCCTTATAGACGACCGACAGGTATTCATATATCTGAGGGTCGATTTGCTGACGTGACAGCACGACCCTCATACTCTAGGTCATCCGAGGATTCGATACCTACTCCTACGTATGTGGGGCCACAACATAGGTCTACACCGACTCATTCTTCTCCTATGATCATGCCACCGCCAGCACAATACTATCGGACGGCCGCTGGCCCCTCCGGACATCTACCATCATCAATACCCTCCTGCAGCAGTCACGCAGCTTTGCACAGTGATTCTGCTGGATCTATTGGGTTGTCGGATCTTCAGCTTGGAGGCACTACATCTGGTGCTTCAGATCTGCCCACGCCAGTGCATCCACCATCACTTACTAGGCAGCCAGGAGACAGAGATGATTCTGGGAGGATTTATCTTGTTCCTGTTGTGAGAGGGTAAGATTTCTAAATATAATAACGTTACTCATTTTTTTATTACTATATTATTATGCTCTACGAAATTACTGTTTGATCTTATGTTGTAGGTTTAGGCTGGATGTTGGAGTTGGACAAAAGACGCGAATATGCATTACTCGGCACTTCAACGGCTACTAGACCAGCTGGCAAAAGGTTCCAGAACTTGACAAGGATAGAATGTTTGAAGAATATAAGGTAAAGATTTAACTTATCGACTACTTATTAACACTTTGTTAGAACAAAAAATTGAATATTATATTTTTATTATAGAAATTTTACTGGTGGAATGCTGTAAATGCATTTCTTATAAAGAAGAACTTTTTCATAAGATGTAGAGCCAGATTTAACGATCTCTTGGATTATTCCTGAAAAAAATTGATAAAACCTAAGTGAATTCCTGAACCCGCATGGCAACTGTATCTTCGCCATTGGAGTAGCGCAAAATACCAATTGTTGGGGAAGAAAGTAAAGAAAGCTCGGGCATCATCCAAGGGTGGCTCCCTACATACTGCGGGTTTCAGAAGTACTCTTGTTGTGCTGAAAAAATGGTATGTAACTTTTACAGTTTTAATTGTTTTTTTCTATTTAAATTTTTTTATTATTTGAACATTGATAATTTTTTCATATGTAGGAAAAAGAAAAGGGTAGGCAAATACCAACTGATGAGCTATTCGAGGAGACTCATCTGAAAAAGAAAAAGACGCCGACTGATGAAGATGTCTGGGTTGAAGCTCGTGCAAAAGCTGTCCACGTAAGAAACAAATTTTAAATTTATGAATCTTTTTCTCAAAGTTGATATTATTCAATTATAACTACTTTAATATTTTTTGACTTTTAGTATTAACTTTAGTTTGAATATAGGACTAATATACGCGTTTTGCTGGTGAATATCGTAGTAGTCAGCCTCCTGAAAGTCAGGGTGACCTAATACCCCAACATTTAGAGGAGGAGTTATGGACAAAAGCTGTAGGTCCTGCAAATAGAGGTCATTTCTACGGATACCACACAAAATTTTTTGGTGATAATATTAGATGTTCGTCCGGCATACAGTAGCTCTTCAGTTGATAGAGAAACCATTGAAAGAATACAAAATATGGTTTCTCAACTCACTCAAGAGCTTGTTGAACAGAGAGAGAGGCAGAAGAAGACGTAGAAGGAAACAACATCACAAATCAAGATGTTGCAGCAGCAATTCAGCTCTTTCATTCAGACTGCGGGGGTTATTCCTTCGTTTCCTGGTGATGCAGTTCGGGCTGCAAAAGGTCTACGCCCCCTGGATGATTTCAGCACGGATGATGATATGGAAGATGAAGACGAATTCGATGATAATGACTTTTAGTTTTTTTATTTTTGTATGTGTTGTACTTTGAATTTAGACATTTTATTGTTTGAAACTATTGTTGTAGTTTTTTCATTCTCACTTTTGTTGGACATTTTGTATGTGTTGTACACTTTTGAAAGTATTTACATTTGGTTTTTGGTTGTTGTTGCTGTTGTATTTGATTTGGTTATTGTTGTATTGCATTGTTGTTGTTGCATGCTGTATTTGGGTTTTGAATTTTTTTTTTAAATTCCCAGAAAAACCGACCACAAGTGGTCAGTTTTTGAAAAAAAAATTCCAGAAAACCGACCACAAGTGATCGATTTTATATTAAGTTTAATTAATTAATTTAATAAAAACCAACTACTTGTGGTCAGTTTTTAATAAATTAATTAATTAATTTAATAAAAAACCGACCGCTTTAATTAATTAATTTATTAGCAAACCAACCACCTGTGGTCGGTTTTCTATTAAATTAATTAATTAATTTATTAAAAAGCCGACCACAAGCGGTTGGTTTAATATTAAAATTAATTAATTAATTTAATAAAAATCGACCACTTGTGGTCGTTTTTTTCCCTAAAATTATTTTTTCCAATTTTAATAAAAAAATAATAAATTTTAAAAATGTATATATATTTTAAAAAAAAAAATCGACCATTGAGATGCTATTTTATCTTTGCAACATACTAAATTTCTTATTAATGTTTTTTTCCATTTTTATTTCTTCTCTATATTTTTCACATAGGTTTCTATACCATTGTTGTAAAAATTTTATTCTTGCTCCTAGAGTATCTACTATTTTTGTTTCATCTCAACTTTTTATTATTTTTGAACTAAATGGTTCAGGTAATTTACTAAAATATAATTTTCTTATTTCTTTACTTTCTTCTGTATTATATGCTCCTTTATAATAATATTCTTTAAATGCACAAGTATATTCATCTATGTAGCACATATTACATATTGCTAATTTTAACATTAAATTCCTATTTGTAACTTTCTCTTCATTTTGTTTTTCTTCTGTTGTTGTCATGCTACTAAATTTGTCTTTTATAGCTGTTTCATATTTTTTTTAATAATTCTATAGGTGTTAATTTTGTTGATGATGTTCCTTCTGTGGGTTTGTCAGTTCTTAATATTCTTTTACTATTTTCAGTTAGATTTAAAAACCATAATTTCACTGTTCCTATTAGTGTTCTTTCTATATATTCTGGTGCATCTATTACACTTATATTATTATCTAATAATTGTTTTGTCATATATCCTATCCATAATTGTATTATTTTTTCTGTATCTATTACACAATCTAAGTCTAAAAAGTTATAATTTTTATTAACTATTTGTTTTGGTGTCCATTTGCCATATTCATTCTTTAGATTATATCTTTTAAACTTATTCTTATAATATGTAGGTTTCCTTATTTCTGATGTACTAGGTATTATATTTTGATCTTCTTTTTTATCAAGAGTATTTATTTCTGTGTTGATATTTTCTAAGTTTTCTTCATTAATTACTTCTTGTTTTTCATTGATTTCTAAATTTTTTGTATTTGTTAATATTTCTGTATATGTTTCACTATCTTCTGAATCATAATTATCTGTCTCTTCAACAACTATATTATTTATTTCTAATTCCTTATTTTTTATTTCTTTATTATCTATTTCTAATTTTTCTTTAAATTGATTTATCTCGTTTAATAATTTTTGTTCTTTATCTTTTTCTTCTTTTTCTTTCTGTCTTTTTTCATACAGATCTTTTAACATTTGTAGTTCTTTTTCTAATTCAGCAATCCTACTATTTTTAGTTTCTTCTATTTTTCGTATTTCTTCTGTAGTTTGTTGTTTTATTTTTTCTATTTTCTTTTTTCTATCTATTTCTTCGTTTTCCCTTTCTATTCTTACCATAGCTGTCAATTTATCTTCTAATTTTAATTCTTCTTTTTCTAACATTAAATATAAATGTTCACCTATTTTCTTATATCTTCTTCCTAGATTAGAAAATACTATTCTTATTTTTAATCCTTCGTGATTTTCATATATTTTTTCATCTATTATAAATTCTTCTTTCTTCATTTTATTGTAAATAGTTCATGTTGATATATATATTCTAAACTATCTATTTGTGATTCTAAATTTGATATTTCATCTTTTTGTGCATTTATTGAGTTTTTACTAACTCCGGCAAATATATTATAACTTAATCTTTCTATTCTTATTTTTAATTCTTTACGTTTTTCAGAAATAATTTGTTTTAGTTCTTTGTATTTTTGTTTATTCATTTAAACCGTATTTATAGTATTTTGGTGGATACCTAAATATGATTTTATCATAATTAGGTGGTGGTATGTGTCTCATTCTTCTAGATTTTAAATGGATTATTAATTTTGCTTCAATACTAGATATTAAGGTAATTAGGTAGGCTAGTCTTTGTGGGTTTTCTTTTATTTTATTTAGACTTATATATTCTGAATAATTACTAATTAAAGATTCTTTAATTTTTCTAAAATCTTCTCTGTTTTTAAATGGTCTTCTCATAATTAATCAATATTAATTAATGTCAAGTAAATCCAATCTAAATTCAAAGTATGACAGAGGGTATATATGTACCATATATCATAATTCGAGGGTATATTTATCCCTTTTCAGTTTTAATCTTTTCATTTCAAATTATTAACCCAAACCCTCTACTTCACTCAATAAATAACTCACTATCCAACCGGTTCCAATTAAAGTCCAAGAGAAGCTTATCTAACAACTACATTTTTCTCATATCTATAATGATATACACACACAATACAATAACACTTACTACTATCAATTTAAAAAAAAAAAAAAAAACATTAACCCATAACATCCAAAAACAACATCAAATAATTAAACCCCCCACATTCAATTTTCAACGAAATTTCATTGGGAAAACACTACCCACCATCGGTCAACACCACATAGTCACCGTCTCCATCGAATCGTAAACACCCTACTGGCAAACCATGTCACACCCCTATCTCCATCCATCTCCTGCCTAATCTCCAGTCCCTTCAACCAGTAAACACCAACTAGTAGCATCGATGAACACTGCAATTTGATGGGATTCACGTTTAAGAGAAAAATAGAGGGAGTATCGGGTTTGAAACAAAAAATAAAGGTCAAGTCAAGTTGGTTTGAAATCAGTTTGATGAATTTATTGGGTCGGATAGTGGATTTAGGTTAACTATTTGAGATAAAAATATTAAAATGAAAAAGAAAAAAATATACTCCTGAACTATGATAAATGATATATATATATATACTCTCCGTCATATTTTAGGGTACACATATGCCCCTGCAGTTAGTGTGAGGGGCATATATGTATCATTTCATTAATAATGGTACCCAAAGTATAACGGAAAGTATATACATACCATTTATCATAATTCGAGGATATACTCGCCCCTTTTCCGTATCTAGGTCAGATAAGCATTTTATTTAATTTAAAATTTTTAAATATTAGAATAATAATTAAATCACAATTATTTGAGGAAAATAATAAAATGGTAGAAAAATAGGTTTCAAAAAGATATATGTACGAAGTTTTTCTACAAAACAAAATATAAAAAAAATTAAAGCCCCTTACTGAGATCTCGTTTTAGGCCGTTAACTTTGTTTAGCCATCCTTGGCTTGACATGATCAAACAGTTATTGTCCACCATTCAACACAAGTTTGACATGGCCAAACAGTTATTGTCTACTATTCAACACAAGTATCACATAGTCATGACTCACCAATTCAAAATTCATTCAAAATGGAACATTGGTTGGATTATATGTCTTTATCATGGCAAAACAAGTTGAGCAAGGAGAAGAAGGTTGCATTTGTTTTTTTTAATATTCAGACGTTTGAATCTGAATGCACATCTGAATGATTAAAATGTTGTCTCTAAATCTGAAAATTAAATAATTAAGATTATTTGTTTTTCAATATCTGAATGTGCAAAAAAATTTAATTTACATATATAATAAAATAAAAGATACAATTCAAATAAAAACCTAATTATATATCAGAAAAGTATGTAATTTAATACAACAAAAAATATTATTTGATTGAAATTTTTTTTTTATGTTTGTTAGTGATAGTGCAGATGTTTTATAATGGTGGTTGCGGTGATAATAATTGATGTTAGTGATTAGTAATACTGATGGTGATAGTTGTGATGGTTAGTATTGTAGTGACTATTATGATGGTGGCGGTTGATAGTGGTGTGGTGGTGGTTGTGATGTGATGTTGCTTGATGTTAGTAGTTGAAGGTGTTGATTGTGATGGCTGAAAAATGAATGGATGATGGTTGACGATGTGTTCGTGCTAGTATTCTGGTGTTGAATAATATTCACCGACACACTATTCATAATTACCAGTTACCACCTCTTCCACCGTCATCATTGTCAACCACCACCCACCACCACCAACCACCTCCACCATCGACAACAAATATCGCTACCAACCACTATTGTCAACCGCTACCACACCTACTACCTTTATTACTCTAATTATATTTACCGCCACCACCGCCGTCAACACCACCACCATCATCAACCAACACCGGTCAATCCCTACTATCGACCAACTCATCTATCACAACTAGCACAACCGCTAACTACCACTAATACATCACAACCTCCACACATTCTTCGGCGACCACCACCATTATCACTAGTAACGCAACCTCTACCATCACTTTAATCACTATCATCGCTATAATTTATCTCTACTAACAACCATCTCCACCATCACAACTAACATCATCTCCTCTTCAGACCTATTAAGACTTGATTCAAGATCTGAATGATTAAGACCAATTCAGACCTATTAAGAGCCAAAATCTTAATGAAAAATATTAATCATTCAGATTCAGACCTCCATTAAGTGCAAACAAATGAAGTCGAAGTCAAGGTGCCTTCAAGATTGAGGTGGTGTTGGTTTATGGGGTATAGATGAAAATAATCAAGTTAAAAGTAAAATTCAGTTTGGTCATTAGGAGATTGTTGAACATTCTGAGTTACTTCTCCATATCCAAAGACGGACAAGTGATTTTCTAGAACTAATTGCGTTGAACTAAGCTAGCTTTTGGACATGTGATTTCGATCTCATAATTTTAAATCATGATATGAAATCTCAATTTTTTTAAAAATCATGGCGTCAACTTTTTCTAAATACAAAATATGAATTATAAGTTTATATTTTATATATCAAAAAAAATATCATTTTAAATTTTGCAAAAAAAAAAAAACAGACTAATGTTCGGCCTAAAGAGATTGTCCGTACCATGTGAAAAATTATATTAAAGAATAACCAGTTAATGTTATTGTTGACTTATGGATCTTTATAAAATATGTGTACTTGAAAGTTTGTAATCGCATATATTTATTTATAAAGGAATATGAAGATTTGCGATTTACCAATGCAGTACCTTAGGATGTTACGAAATTCGATTTTTGAAGTATGGTTTGACCATTTGATAATATTTCATAAGAATCGGAGAAAATTTAATAGTTTTCACAAATTGTAAAGTTTTTATGTTTATGAGAAAAAATACAACTAGAAAAATTCAATTGCATGTCCAAACAAAATTTCAATTTCATATCAAATAATTTTATATTATGATTTCAAATCATAATTTCATATCACATGTCTAAACAGGCCCTAAGTATGAGATCTGAATTAAATAGGTGAAACGAAGACCAAAAAAAATGGAGAAATTTCATTTATATATAATATATTAAAAGTGTGAAGGGTCTTACGAATGTTGTTTGAACTTTTTGTCTTTCATTAATAGTCTTTTGCTTTAAACAAAGTCATCTTTTCACTATTCTTTTCCTAATATTTAAGAGTTTAAAATTAATTAAATATATTTATGACAAAACATTTCCTTATTTGAAGTCATCAGAATTAATGGCAACTAATATTTTTTTTCATTAGTTTAAGAATTCTAAATCAACTAAATTTGATTTTAAGAAGATTTGAAAAATATAGAAATAATATAAAAACTTTAGAATAAAAAAAATTTAAGAAGTATCAAATTTTTAAAAGTTTTAAGTACATAATAAGAACGTAATCAATGATTTTGTAAAGATTTGACTTTAAAAACAAGAAAAGATTTTAAATATATAAAAGAAGAAGAAAATAATCATACCACAGATATAGTTCAAACTGATGCATCTCTCTTAGCTTCTGGCATCAAGGGAAAGAGGTACTACATGGCAAACGCAAAAATAATGATCCATCAATCACTTGAAACTTCTGATGGTAAAATTTATAGGCTTATACTAAAATATATGTTTAGGTTTACATTATTATATTAAAATGTGAAGTATATATGTACTTGTAATAAAATATATGCTTAGGTTTATATTATCTATTTATATCTATATCTATAATATATTGAAAGTGTGAAGGCCCTTAAAAAGTGGTTTGTACTTTTTGTTTTTGTCCTTTATTAAAAGACTCTCCTTTAGACAAAACTGTTTTTCACTATTTTCTTCAATTTATTATTTAATTATTTTTATTATATTAACTAGACTCCTAAAATAAATGAGACTCTTAAAATATATAGAAGGAGAATCAATTAATATTTTCCTTTGTGCTACTGATCAATTAGAAAAATACTTCTAAAATAGGATAGAAAAATACTCCTAAAATAGGACTCTATTAAGAAAATACTTTTATAAATATTGAGATGCACGTTAAAGTAGAGAAGAAACTGATTTACTTATTGGAAAAATATGATTGATGCTCATCTAACTTGCTTCGGTTGCATGTTTAGATTGATGTATGCTTAATTTTCTAACCCTCATCTTCTTCACAATTTTTGTCTATATAATAGAACTAGTATACGTATCCGTGCGATGCACGGATAATATTAAAATATTATTTTTAATTATTTTATATTGACATATCTTGTTCCAGCATATTAAATCATATTACCTTAAAAAATTTATGTATCATATTATTTATCAGTAAAAAAATAATTTTTTAAAAAATAAATCTACCCTAACCATCTCCACCCCTACCTCCTCTTTAATTTTAAATAGGAAAAAGGGTCAAATATTTCCCTAAACTTTGCAAAAATGTCTAAATATACCCTCTGTTACAAGTTTGGTCCAAATATGCCTTCGCTGTTAAAGTTTAGGAGCAAATATACCCTTTTAAATGTTAAGTGATTTGCTGAAAATTTGCAAGTCCAATTTTTCTTTTTCTTTTTTATTTTTTTTTAATGGCCACATAAGTAAATAATTGCCCATCACAAAAAATAAATTCACCCAGCTCTTTTATACCCTGACCCGACCTAAGATTCGACCCAAGATCCCTTTTAACCTCTTTTGGCCGACTTACAAATTCACCTCTTTTAGCCGAAGAAGATGAAGGTCGGAGCATGATAAGTTGTTGAAGAAATTTATGCATAAGGAGGCTTTGTTAGCTGCTTTGAATGGGAAGAATTCGAAAAATGTGGTATTCAACCATGCCTAGATTTTCAAGGTGATGGACTTTGTTTTGCATCTTCGTTATGTTGTGGTGGCCACAATGGTAATTGTACGAATTTTGTTTTTTATTATGCGAATAACAGAAACAACTATTCTTGCCATTACATGCGGCCGC
Organism: Capsicum pubescens; assembly: GCA_030864215.1. NCBI lineage: Eukaryota > Viridiplantae > Streptophyta > Magnoliopsida > Solanales > Solanaceae > Capsicum > Capsicum pubescens. The sequence goes on along the minus strand of CM061540.1, from coordinate 248,228,722 downwards.
TGCCAATGGGATACATTCCTGGTCCATTTATGATGTAGCCACCATGGTCTAGTGATCGTACTATTACATCAACTCCTCATTTTCCGTCCGACTATTTTCAGCCACTGCCATCACTACCTTCATCCTTGTCAGTGCATCCTTCCTATTACGGTGTCTTAAGTGGTCTTGGGTCGTGTCAGGGTGTAAAAGAGTTGGTGAATTTATTTTTTGTGATGTAACAATTATTTGCTTATGTGGCCATTAAAAATTGAAAAAAAGAAAAAGAAAAAGAAAAAAGGGACTTGCGAATTTTCAACAAATCACTTAACATTTAAAGGGGTATATTTGCTCCTAAACTTTAACAGTGAGGGTATATTTGGACCAAACTTGTAACGAAAGGTATATTTGGACCTTTTCGTAAAGTTTAGGAGCATATTTGACCCTTTTTCCTTTTAAATATAATAAATTATTTAATATTAAATAATTATTAATTTTGTTGCTAGGATTTTATCCTTATGTTTTGAATAAATTAAGACATGTAATTACAATCCTTACCTTCATTTTACATTTTTTATTTTAATCTATCAATTCAACTTCAACAACTAACTACATATTTTATAAAAAGGTTTTATCTTTCAATTTCATTTCAAAATACTTAATTGTGTCAATTACAAAAATTCTAATTTCAAAATTGAAATTTCACCACTCTCAATTCAATAAACAAAGCACATACAATTTAATGCTTTTTAAAATTTTCAAATAAAGTTTAATTGCTCATAATTTTTTCATTTTTTTATTTTATCATTAATATTTTTAAGTATTTTATTTATACGTATTCTTATATCTTCTAAATAAATTTAATTAAAATCTCCCATACCACTCTCAAAATCATCCACCCCCTCACCCTTCAATTTTTATTTAATTTTTTTTAACTTTTAAGTTTTTTCTTACCCTGCCCAACCCCCTACCCCAACTTGCCCTCTTGGCTCCCCCCAACAGCTAAGAATTATTTATTTTATTTAAAAAAAAAGAATTTTTTTTCTTAATACCACGCACCCCACCACGAAACCCCCTCCCCCCTCTAAATAAATAAATAATTTTATTTTTTATTTTTAGAAATCTTTTTTCTAACCCCAAAAAGGTTTTAAACTCTTTAATTTATATTTTTTAAGAATCTTTTTTCCTATCCCACCCCAACTAAACCTAGATTCACCACCCTACCCTCCACCACCTAGACCACCCCCTTACACCATCTCCACCTATTCCAATTCACTCCGATTATATTCATCTCTTTGTCACTATTCATTTTTATTGTTTAGTATTAGAATATATATTTATATATATATATGTGTGTGTGTGTACTTTTAAAAAAATATTTTTATTTGCGTCGCGAACAAAAAATATAAGTAAAAAATAATTTATTTTCTTAAAAAATATTTTTCATGAAAATTATATTTCTTCATAATGAACACATCCATAAAATCATTAAAAAAACTCAGTGATAAAAGATAAGAATGATGTTACACAAAATCTTGAATTTTTTTTTTGGTAAATAAAAAATATTATATATAAATGATAGTACTTTGTAACAATAGTATTTATCAAATCAAAAAAAAAATAATAGTATTATTTTGTAAAACCAAAAAAATATTTTTTTTGAAACTTGAATGGTCAAGATTCATGAATTTAAAATGTAAAAATAGATGAAAAGTACAATATACAATTATTATACAAAATATTATTTGTGATGGAACCATGAACATCCACATACTGTAATTTTCAGATAGTTTAGTGTACAATAAAGCATGTAATACATGTATATACATTGTTCAAAAACAACAAAAGGTTGACTTTTAAAATTTAAGGAAAATAAATTGATTAAATTGGTGTACCTTGAACATTAATGGAGGAAGATGAAGATGAAAAATGACATATTCTTCCTGTATATAAAAAAGAAAAATGTTAAATCAAAAATAGTTTTTAAAGTATGAAAAATTTAAAAATGCAGTAAATAAATTCATGAATAAAGCTAATGATATATATAGGAGTATATATAAGAGAACCTAAGAAGCTGGAATTCCATTCCAATTCAAATTCAAATACTATCATAGTTATTTAGTTTATTAGTCTTTCTTATCCTTACTTTTTTCAAATGTAATACTGTAATACCCCGATTGTTTCTTGAGTCTAAATCCATCTTCTGAGTATATGGAAATGACTTCCAAAGTAAATGATGATAGAACCGTGTAGAATTTCTCTAATTTCTACTTTTTGTCATGTAGAGCATTGAATAAGCTTTCCATCGATATCAATTTCATTGAAATCCGACATCGGACTGGGGAGTTATGGCCGTTTTACTAAATAATATCGGAATCGCCCAGGCCTGACGGTGGACCTGACGGACCGCCAAGTCCTTGGTGGATGATGATAGGCGAATTTACACGCCTATATCAATATATTTTGCCCATATTTTAGCCTAGTTTTGAGAACAAAGTATATATTTCATGCACTTTTAGTCCTTTTTCCTGTAAATGAGCTAACAAACACGATTAGTAAAGTTTCAGGTATAAATGATGCAGAATTCAGCATTTTATGGCTTACTTGACGCAAAAGAAAGCTCACGAAGGAAGGGAAGGGAGTTTACACGCCTAAGGACCAAAACTGCTGCATGGAAAATCTGTCCCGGGCTAAAACAACATTTCTGAAGACTTTGGGGATTTGCAGTAACTTAGTTGGATTTGGACAATGATACATTAACCTAGTACAATTGGGTTATGTATTTCATTAGTTTATTTGGATTATGATAATGTTACATTAACCTAGTACAATTGGGTTAAGTATTACATTAGCCTAGTAGGATTTGGTTAGATATTTTATTTATCTAATAGGATTAGGATATGGGTATTATAAATACCCTATTTTGCTAGAGATTTTACAACTTCGAATTATAACTTCGAATTACAACTCTCATTCTACTTTTAACATCATCTTCTTACATCTTCTAATTCTTCCATTAATTCTATTTTTCTTCTTCTACTCTTCTATTCTTAAATTCCACAACAAGAGAATCGTTACTTTGCCTAGGAATTCACGCCTCACGCCTACCACCTAAGCTATACGAAATTACTCAATCTTGTGGTATAACAACAATGTCAATCGTGATCTCCTTCGCATTCATGGGTAACTAAACTTCTCTGTTGGGGTTATGGAAGCCGTATAAGATACTATCTATTGTTGTGAGGTTGTGAGTTCGTGACACGTATACTGCTTATATCATTACTCTCTTCATCTTAGTCTACATTCTTTGTGGTTGCAAACACAAGAATACGCCAGTATAACATTTAACTTGTTCGAAAGAAAGGTTATTTGTCTGGAAAAGAGATAATGTCAAGGTAGTAGGGTCACCCCCTAAAATTCCCTACTAAAAAGCTAGTGCCGTAACTGGACTAACCTCTTGGAGAATTCGTACCGTTGGACACGCTTTAAGCTCGAAAGAGTTAAAGTGAAATAATCCTCGAATAGGTCGAAAGACGCCTGGATTTACCATCGAATACAATTCTCTATACGCAGTTGTATGTCAGAAGTCTACACACTCACAGCCAATAGAGATGTATACCTCAGAAGGTGGACATAACCCCAACGCCTCAATTCTCATTGTTTACAACTTACGTAACAATCTTTCTCTTTTACTTTGCTATTTTCAGCTTTTATTTAATTGTTTTGGTGACACATTACAATCCCCCCGTTTTACGAGACTTGCACCAAAAGTTTAGTAATCTTGCTTACTTATTGGCCAAGCTATTCCCTGTGGGATCGACACCCAACCCAGGTTGGGTTCTATATTTGCTAACGACCGCTTTACACTCCTACGAGAGCTGTAGATTGAGCGTTATCAAAAATTGGCGCCGTTGTCGGGGAATACAAGTGTCAATTAAGTTCGTAATAATTACTAGACCCTTTGGTCAAAGACTCTCGTACTTTTACTTTTAGTTTTCGTTTTTGTTTACTGTAGGTTTTTTGTTCAGTACATCAATGGATTCACAACGTGAAATACCATTCGATGATGATGATGATGATCTTGATGGAGCTGGTGCCACTGGAGCCATTATTCTTCCGCCATTAGCCCCCGGAGCCAAGTTCAACATCACGAGCACCATGATTCAGTTATTGCAACTCAAGGGATTATTTGGTGGACTAGCAGGCGATGATCCGAATATGCATCTCATCAACTTTATTTCTACATGCAAGTCGTTTGACAATCCTGGAGTTGGTCAGAATGCAATTCGGTTACGCTTATTTCCATTGTCTCTGTCTGGGGAGGCAACTCTATGGTTGAATGGGCTGACTCCTGATTCTATTACAAATTGGAGGTAATTGAGAGACGCTTTCCTCGAAAGATTCTTTCCGCCATCCAAAAGAGCACAATTGAGAGATGAAATCAGCAACTTTCGTCAGCTTCCAACTGAAGCCCTTCATGAAACATGGGAGAGGTTCAAGACAAAGCTAGCGAGATGCCCAAACCATCACATGACTAATGTTCACCTCATGGAGATATTGTATAGAGCCTTGAATTCAATAACTAAGCCAGTGGTGGATAACGTAGCTGGAGGATCCTTTATGGATCTCACCTTTGGTCAAGCAAGCAATATGCTAGATCGCATGACGAAACAAAGTAGAGCTTGGCATACCAGGGATTCCGAGGTAGCAAGCCCCACTTTATCTATAGGCATGACTGCAGACCAAAGAAGAAGACAAGAAGAACGTGATCAAGATTTAGCGCACATGAAAACACAAGTGGATCTTCTGACAAAGCATTTATTATCAGGGAAGACCGAAAAAGTGAAAGCTGTGGCGCTAAAAGGAAGAGACGAATCTGATTCGGAAGAGGAGGCCAACTACTTGAACAATCAGGGGGGTTTCCGTGGGAATACCCAAGGAAACCAAGGTCGGAACTATTATGATAAATCTGGAAGCAAAGACCAAGGTAGTTGGAAGAAAAACAATGAAAAGAGTGGTTTGTACGTTCCCCCTGGTAGACGTGATACCACCATATCTAATTCTGGAAGTATGGAAGATATGATGGCTAAATTATTGAAAGGAGTGGAAGCAACGAGCGCGGGAGTTACTGAGGTAATTAATGATTTGTCCTCCATGAAACAACTAGTTGATTCTCATTCCACTTCAATCAAGCAAATAGAACATCAATTGAGCCAACTTTCAGCAGCACTCAATCAAAGGAAGGCTGGCACTTTACCTAGCGATACTGTGCAAAACCCAAGGAATGATGGGTCATGCATGGACATCACTACCAGAAGTGGTAAGGTGCTGGAAACTTCAGAAAAAGGAAAGCAAGTGGCTGACAAAGAGGCGGAAATTGATGATAAGGCGAAAGGGGAAGATGCCGCAGCAACCGATCCTAATGTCCTTAACGTCACTCCTCACGATGTGCAGCCTGGAAAAGCTGAAAAACGGAAGCAAGAGGAGAAGAAAGCCGTGGAGAGAACAATGCCATACCCACCACCACCTTTTCCCTAAAGATTGAAGAAGGTGGCGGATGATACGAAGTTCAGCAAATTCATGACTATGTTAAAGCAGCTGACCATTAATGTTCCATTGGTGGAAGCACTTGAACAAATGCCTGGGTATGCGAAATTTATGAAGGATCTTTTGACAAAGAAGCGGGCAGCAAGTTATGAGTTGAAAGATGATGTCCATCACTGCAGCGCAATCGCTACCCGATCAATAGCTCAGAAGAAGGCTGACCCCGGAGCTTTCACTATTCCTTGCACTGTTGGATCTTTGAATTTTGCCAAAGAATTATGTGATTTAGGAGCCAGCATCAATTTGATGCCATTATCTATCTATAAAAAGTTGGGATTGGGTGATCCTACTCCAACCAATATGAGGCTCGTCATGGCGGATAGGTCGGTAAAACGACCTGTTGGTATCCTATGTGATGTCTTGGTAAAGGTTTCTTCATTCATCTTTCCAGCAGACTTTGTTATTTTGGATTGTGAAGCGGACTCAGAGGTTCCCATAATCTTGGGACGCCCTTTCCTTGCTACAGGAAGTGTGCTCATTGATTTGAGAGCTAATGAGCTTTCATTCCGAATAAATGATGAAGTGGTTCGCTTTGATGTTTGCAAATCAATGAAGCAACCCAAAGATCCGAGTGTATTTTCGGTGGCTGATGTTTTCTTTGATGATCCGAAAGAATTACTTAAAGAAGAGAAAATTATTGCTGACCCTTTGGCGGTTGTGCTCATGAATGGAGAGAGTAAGGATGCTGAAAATTGCCAAGAAGCTATTTGTTCTCTATCAGGATTAGGGACATATCGCTATGCTCCCAAGAAGCTGGACCTTGATCTCAAAAATCGACCCACACCACCAGCGAAGACTTCCCTTGAAGAGCCACCAATGCTAGAATCGAAAGAGCTTCCCGATTATCTAAGGTATGTGTTCTTGGAAAGTATAAATGTACTTCACGTGAGTGTGAATGATTTAAGTAAAAAGCACGTAGAGGCTCTCATCTCTGCTCTGAAGAGATACATGAGAGCTATGGGTTGGACTATTGATGATATAATTGGTATCCCTCCTGGGATAGGCATGCACAAGGGTCATCTCGAAGAAGATTGCATGCCTACAAGTAAGCCTCATTGTCGTCTGAATCCATTCAGAAAACGATCCACCATCTATCTCGACGAAGTCTAAGTACTCGAGGTAACTATGTCGTGCCGCGATAATAAATCAAGCGCTAGATGGGAGGCAACCCATCGTTTATCATTTTTCATTTTTCATTTCGTTCTAGTATGTGTTTTGCTTTTGATAAACAAAAATCCAAAAATAAGAGTCGTGCCACGACCAAAACTAAGGCGCATGGTGGGAGGCAACCCATCGTACTAATCGTTTTCATTTGGTTTTAAGCAAAAATAGGTGCAAGAGGTATTCAACGAGGAGATTGATTTCAATTGACGATTTGGACGCATTGTATGGTAAAGTTGGTAAGTTAGGAATAGTGATGCATAAGGCTATGGATTGAGCATTGCTCATGCCAAACTAGGCATCGAGGAAGGCTAGGCCTAGGTAAAACTAGGCCACGAACGATGCACAACCTATCCTATAGCCTAAGGTCTCGGAATCTAGTGTGCTATACACTATGCGCCGCCCAGTCCTAAGTGTGCTTTTGACTATGCACCGCCTATGCTATAGCATTAGGTCTCAGGATCTCATATGCCATAGACTATGCGGCGCATATGTCCCTAAATGCCATAGACTATGCGGCGCATATGTCCCTAAATTCCATAGACTATGCGCCGCATATACCATGACTATGCCAAGCATTATGCGCCGCATATGTAGCATTTTTGTCTCCAAAACCGATTGTAAATGGGTCAAAACCCGACCCATTCTCTTCCTATATAAAGGGGACTTAGTCTTGAAACATAACCACACTAGAAATTAACCTAAAAGCACCGCATTCCCTCTCCAAACCATCCCAAAAATTTTCTTTTTGCTCTCCCACTTCACAAGAACATCTCCAAAGGCTTCAATCACGTAAGTACTCTTTTGTTCTTCATCTATTTTTCGTAAGTGCTACGTTGCTATGTCTATTATGAATTGCTACATCTTGAAGAAATATTGGTGATGTTAATGTGTTTGAATTGTTGATACAAAACCAAGTGAGTGAACATGAACGTTAGGATACTCTTAACTTGTTTCCGACTTGAATTTCATTTTGATGCATTGTTATGCTACTTGCGGAATTGCTACAGTCATGAACATCGCATACTCTTGTCACTTGAATACTTACATGTTAGAATGTCCCGTTCATCGGAATAAGACTTATAGTTGCCCACCAACATAGGTGATTATGATTATTGATAAAAACTATACCATGATGTAATCCCTATGTAGAAGTCTTGATATACCTAACATGAAAGTATTTCAAAGGTTGCAAGAAGTGATACATCTCTAATTTTCTTGTTGGAATATAGCTCCTACAACGTATGTCGATGAAGTCTAAGTAATCGACCACTTTCACTTCACTAATTCGTATCAACAAACTAAGTGTGGGGTGGTACCCCTACTGCTTATGTATAGATTGTATCCATTGAGATTGTGCTAACGTGAACTCTATTTCAAGTCTCAGGTACAATGGCATCCAAAGCAAGACAAGGCAAAGATAAGGCTACCACTTCACAAAAAGGAAAGAAAAGAGGCCGAAAAGAGCAAGGAGAACCCTCCTCGCTGCAAATACCTCGGCTCACTCTTGGAATTAAGTGGGATACTTATGAGGAACTTCTGAGGATGACGACTCTGCTGATGATTCCGATGCAAGGGGTATGACCCCAGACATAGAGGATGAGTCCGACTAACCAGGTTCTTCTTATTTATTTTCCACTGAGGACAGTGTGTCCCGTCTAAGTGTGGGGTGCCGGTATTTGCATGCTATACTTCTCTATCCACATTTGCATTTATTTATGTTTGTTTGTTTTGTTAGTAGTTAATTGTTTTTTTTCAGTAGTTAAATTTTTTTTTAACTTAGCTTCGCATGAAATTATTCTAATAGGCAGCATGAGATTATGACAAGAGTTTGTGCTAAAATCATGACTATTGAGACGTTTAGGCTCTAATTGTGACTCACTATGTGATATTGTTTGGTTTAATTCCTTTATCTGTTGGTTCAAGAGTCTATACTACTCCCAATAAAGTCGACCATGTGCCTTGTGTGTGTGAGATAATAGTATATTCTGTGCTTGTGGCTGATGCTAGAACTTGCCTGGTATGTATGTAAAGCGAAAATAAAGAGTGCAAGTCAAGGAGATGATTTAGGCATTTCTTTGGCAACCTATGATTATTTACCTTCTTTTTACCTACCCATGGACATCATCCTAGTTAAACCCTTTTGAGACTTTAGCCTATTTTCTTTGACAAACCTCGTATGTAAGCCTAATCCATTTTTTTTCAAGACCATAATTTGATCCAAATTCCTAAGTGCTTTAAATTGAAAAATTCATGTGACAAAATAAGAGGAAATTGGGTGAGTATGATGCTTTAGAATGCATTGGTGCTTGAATGAGTTATGAAAAAGAAAGTGTTATCATAAGAGGTATGTTATCAAAAGAAAAAGGAAAGGAAAACTGAAAAGTTAGTTATGTTTAACATTGAAAAAACAAAAGAGGAGAAAAAGAGTGGTAGAATAAAAGAAAGTAGAAAGGTTTTTTGAAAGAAAAGTGTTAATGATACAATGTGATGTATTAAAGCGCTTAGGAACATAGTCACTATTTCTGGCCAAAATAGTCCTACCTGTCCCTTAGCCTACATTACAACCATCAAAAGACCTAGTTGATCCTAAGCTTGGCATTCTGACATTTAGTGGAGCATTACACTAAGGGCAAGCCTATGGTCATCAGTTGCTTCATATGAATTCTTTGTGAGAGCGAGAGCAAGGATATTTTGATACCCATGTTTGAAAAATATGCTGTACTTGTGAGTGATTATGGGTAATACATTGTGAGACACACATGGTTGATGAGTTTTGGGTAGTTGTGTATGATTCTTTGTGCCTTAACTTTTGAATATGAGTTGACCACCATCACGAGTCTATGCTAGAAGTTAAACTGTTTCTACTAATGATCGAAAAACTACTCTTTGTTGATAATTGTTGTGCTTGTCTTGACGAATATTTTGTGTTGTTGTTGTGAAACCCTAAGTTGATGTTTAGAGGGTCATGATATTTTGTTCAAGGACGAACAAAGCTTTAAGTGTGGGGTGTTGATGATAGGCGAATTTACACGCCTATATCAATATATTTTGCCCATATTTTAGCCTAGTTTTGAGAACAAAGTATATATTTCATGCACTTTTAGTCCTTTTTCCTGTAAATGAGCTAACAAACATGATTAGTAAGGTTTCAGGTATAAATGATGCAGAATTCAGCATTTTATGGCTTACTTGACGCAAAAGAAAGCTCACGAAGGAAGGGAAGGGAGTTTACACGCCTAAGGACCAAAACTGCTGCATGGAAAATCTGTCCCGGGCTAAAACAACATTTCTGAAGACTTTGGGGATTTGCAGTAACTTAGTTGGATTTGGACAATGATACATTAACCTAGTACAATTGGGTTATGTATTTCATTAGTTTATTTGGATTATGATAATGTTACATTAACCTAGTACAATTGGGTTAAGTATTACATTAGCCTAGTAGGATTTGGTTAGATATTTTATTTATCTAATAGGATTAGGATATGGGTATTATAAATACCCTATTTTGCTAGAGATTTTACAACTTCGAATTATAACTTCGAATTATAACTCTCATTCTACTTTTAACATCATCTTCTTACATCTTCTAATTCTTCCATTAATTCTATTTTTCTTCTTCTACTCTTCTATTCTTAAATTCCACAACAAGAGAATCGTTACTTTGCCTAGGAATTCATGCCTCACGCCTACCACCTAAGCTATACGAAATTACTCAATCTTGTGGTATAACAACAATGTCAATCGTGATCTCCTTCGCATTCATGGGTAACTAAACTTCTCTGTTGGGGTTATGGAAGCCGTATGAGATACTATCTATTGCTGTGAGGTTGTGAGTTCGCGACACGTATACTGCTTATATCATTACTCTCTTCATCTTAGTCTACATTCTTTGTGGTTGCAAACGCAAGAATACGCCAGTATAACATTTAACTTGTTCGAAAGAAAGGTTATTTGTCTGGAAAAGAGATAATGTCAAGGTAGTAGGGTCACCCCCTAAAATTCCCTACTAAAAAGCTAGTGCCGTAACTGGACTAACCTCTTGGAGAATTCGTACCGTTAGACACGCTTTAAGCTCGAAAGAGTTAAAGTGAAATAATCCTCGAATAGGTCGAAAGACGCCTGGATTTACCATCGAATACAATTCTCTATACGCAGTTGCATGTCAGAAGTCTACACACTCACAGCCAATAGAGACGTATACCTCAGAAGGTGGACATAACCCCAACGCCTCAATTCTCATTGTTTACAACTTACGTAACAATCTTTCTCTTTTACTTTGCTATTTTCAGCTTTTATTTAATTGTTTTGGTGACACATTACAATCCCCCCGTTTTACGAGACTTGCACCAAAAGTTTAGTAATCTTGCTTACTTGTTGGCCAAGCTATTCCCTGTGGGATCGACACCCAACCCAGGTTGGGTTCTATATTTGCTAACGACCGCTTTACACTCCTACGAGAGCTGTAGATTGAGCGTTATCAGTGGATCGTCAAGTGTCCCGTCAAGCCAAGGCAGTGACTCCTCCTTTTGGTCATCGTGTGACGGCCAAAGTGGTGGACCGTCAGTCAGTTGACAGACCATCAAGGGGTCCGTCAGGTCGAGGTAGAATGTTCTATTTTTTGCCCCCGAGTGACGGACGACTTGGAGGACCGTCAGTCCCTCTGACGGACCATCAGGTCGACCGTCACAGGCCCCGATCAGCGAATTTTAGCTCTTTTTTCAAAAGGGCATTTTGGTATTTTCCTCCCATTTTGGTATTATAAATATATCCAAGTAGTAAAGGGAAGACCATTTTTCTCTTATTTCTCTCTAATCTCTCCAAGAATTCTCTAGAATATAGGGTTTTCTTCCAAGACCCAAAAAAAAATTCAATCTTCTTCCAAGAAATTCAAGAATCTCCCATAGATTTCTCTAAGTGGTTCAAGAATCAAGCTTTGCTAGTCAAAGACATCAAGAATCTTAGCCTAAAAGTGAGAGAAAGAAGTTCCAATCAAGCCTCTTATTCTCAAATTTATAATTCAAGGTATGTGGGGTTTGAACAGGAACACTTCTTTCGTTCTTGTGCCCAAAGATTTAATTTTTACTATTGAAATCCATGATTTTACAAAGTGAGTTTACACCTAAATTACTTTATTAATGATCTATGACATTTGAGCAAATCAAGATAGATACACATGACTATTTCATTATTTTATTCCTTAAATTGAGAACTTATACCATGAGTTGAATATTGTTATTATGAGTTGATGATTTCTGAATGATTTGAGATAAGAGTCATGATTTAAGCTTTTCTACGAGAAGTTTGATTATTGAATATATATATATATATATATTGATATTTGAGCTTGAGAGTCAAGAATGAGTCATATGATGTTTCCTTGAAGCTTTTGATATTTGAAAATGATTCGAAAAGCAAATGTACTTGATGTTGAGAAAGATTGTGTTGAGTTGAGTCGAGTTAGGAATCCACAAGATGTTTATGATTTACAGATGAGATATATAATTATGTTTTGGTCTTTATAATAGACCCATGAGTTGATATTGATTAAGGTGGATTTTCTAACGCGTTCTGAGCTGAGTCTGGGAGGAGTATTTAGCACCGAGCAGGAAATGTCTGAAACTACGTGCCACCATAGGATTGATGTTGATAATTGTCGGCCAGAGGCCGAGTATGGGATTATGATAATGAGATTGAGGTTGTAATCCCTGGCAAGAGTACAACACCCCTGCCAATGTGGGGTTCTCTCCTTAGGAGGGCAAAACGTTGGACTCCATGCGACTCATATGGTGTAGTCATGTCGGTTATAAGAAACTCCCAAGTTCATAAGAGTTCAAGTTTCATAAGTTACCGAGTCACTCTAAGTCATGATTTAAAGAGTTTGAGTTGAGTATAATGATTTATGAGATATATAATGCTTGCATTACTAATGATGAGTTTCAAGGAATATATTTCAATTAATTCAAGCAAAGACAGTCGTTATCGTCAGCATGCATGATTTTCGTAATCATTTATGATATTATTTATAATGTTGCATTGCACCCCTACATACTCAGTACATTCTTTAAAGTATTGATCGCCATATATTTCTATATGATATAGTGCCTTATAATGTAGGTACAAGTGATAGCATAGATACCGCATTCAGTCAGTTTGTAGCTTCCAGTCAGCAGGTGATGAGTCCTTTTGATTTGAGGGCTTGAGTCAGTTATACAGTTCGAGGAGTATTGTATTTTCTTACTTTAGTCGTATTGATATTGGGTAGTTGGAAGTCATGACCCATCTATCTGAAGTCAGTACCAGTAGAGGCTTCATAGACAGTCAGTAGAAGTTGATGTATTCAGTATCAGTTTCATTTGTAAAAGTAGAGTTGTAACCTTGTAACGTTCATAATTGTATTGATCAAGTTCAGATAAGTTCTATGTTTTCGCTGATCTCATGTAGACTTGAGCATTTTATTCAGTTGCTTATGAGTTATGCCAGTAGAAGGGTTAGCTTAGTGTCACTTATGCCCCTATGCACCGTGTGACGTCTCGGGACCCAATTTCGGGGCGTTACAAATACATAGTTATCTTATCTATATATTTGAATCGAGATAAATATTTAAAATCAATGAGATAGTAATGATAATTTTTAAAATTATTATTTCATATTTAATATATAAATATATTTTTTAGCATTTAAAAAGTATAAATTTATGTATTTACTACTCTCCACTCATGATTTCCTAGTTTTAAGCTAACGAAAATATGTTATTTTTTAAATCTAAAAACCTATTATTTTTCACATTCAAATATTCTTTTTAAAATTATTATAATAATAATAAGATTTTCTCTTCAATAACCTATTATTATTAATTTATTATTATTATTATTATTATTATTATAAAAACTACTACTACTAACCGTAACATTTTTTTTTCTAAATTAAAAAATTACTACTACGTGTCTTCTACTATTACTACTACAATTATTATTGTTTATTGTTATTACTATTATTGTTTATTGTTATTACTATTACTACAATTACTATTACTATTATTTACTAATAGATTATTATTATTATTAGGCCAAAGTCATCGATAGGTACTCAAATTTATTTTAAAAATTCACTTAGACCCCTCAACTATGACCTGTACCTATCAGACCCCTAAACCCCCAAATTGAAAGATATACAAAATTTAGCAAATTTGATTAGATCTCCGCATGATCAACCTGAATTTCACCAGAAAATTCAATCAATCTGAAAAATACCTCAGGGTTTGTTTCTATTTTGAAAGTAGTTTTACTTCTTTTTATTCAATCCCAACTAACTCAAAATCTCCTCTAAATAATTGCAAATTTTAGATATGATCTCCTCTCAATATTTTGAGTCTTTTAATATATAATTCGCTTGAAATAATTCACCATTGTAATATGTTGAATTTTAAAATCAAGCTTTTAAAGTTGCTTTATTGATTGAATATAGAAGAAGAAGGGGAAGAGGGAGGAGGAGGAAGGAAGGAACAAGGAAGAAAAATGTGGAAAGAATGAAGAAAGAAATGAACGACAAGAAGAAGCAGAGACTAGTTGGTTATATTTCTTGCACTTAATTTTGCCGAAAGGCTATTTTAAGCAATAACATGAGCGAAAAGACTATTTTAGGTAAGGATAGAACAGTGGGTTATTTTTGTGGAATAAATTTAACTCAATGTACATATTGCATAATTATCCCCAAAAAATACCATACACCAAAATAAATTATAAATAATGGCATAATAAATAAATGTTCTCTTTAACTTGGTCTCAGCTGACATTTATGTCTTTCAACATTGGATATGCACAAGTAAACACTTAAACTTGTATAGAATTGAACAAGTAGACACATGCGTCCTATGTAGCATCTATGATGTCATTCACTCGAGATTGTCATATAGATGTCACAGAGGACATGTGTGTCTACTTGTTCAATTAAATACAAGTTTAAGTGCTTACTTATGCATGCCCAAAGCTAAAAGGAATAGATGCTAGTTAAGATCAAGTTAAAGGATATCGCCATGTATTTATCCCTATAATGTATAACTCTCATAGCTACTCTTTCCTATAACTGTATTATGGCATTTGTAATTTGAAAGGGTAGGTGGCGCAGTTTCCAAGGTGAGTTGGATGGATCTTCTATGAGTTTTCAATTTGAAAGGTTGTAAAATTGAAATGTTTGATTAAAGTCGGCATTTGATAAAGATAAGCTCGAAATTTGATATTTTTTTTAAAAATTCAAAAGGTAATTTTGGATTGATTAGAATTTTGATTTTGGTCCTGAGGCTTTCAGATGAGTTATGAGTCATCGGATAAAAATTTAGAAATTTAGAACTTAAGGGTTAACTTTGGTCAGCATTTGGTTAAGATGACCTTGGATCAGTGTTTTGATGGTTCCAATAGCTTCAGAATGCCATTTGCAGTTAGATAGCATGTTTGATTTATGTTCACTGTGTGTTGAACTAATCCTTAAGATCCATTCAATACTTTTGGACTTGTTGCTCTTCTATTGTGTTGTTATTTCTGGTGCCAGCTGAACTCTTTCTCTGCATTCATGAGGAAGGCACCATAATCACAAAGAAAGAGGATTGGTCATTATTGTATTTGTTATGTGTCTGTTTCATTCATAAAAGATTAATGAGTGGGGTCTTGTTCAATTATCAATCACGATCACGAATGGAGGGTCGTAATTGCAGAGGTCTGAGTTGAGTTGGTGTTGTGTTCGTGATATGGCCTTTTCATTTGCAAAGAACAATACAACTAGGCATATTTAAAATGTTATTTTCAAATATGAAGTCCATAACTCAATTTTGGGAGCGTGAAAACTCATTTTTGTGTGATTTTGTAGGTGAATTTCAAGATTACTTCTTTGGGTATGATTCTGAATCTTTATTTACATATTCCTCAATACTTTATTAATGATTTCACCTTTCAATCAACATTTTTAATCAAGAAATTTAGGGATTTTTTCTGTCCATAAATTCATCTACTTATGTAAAATACGTATATCACTAGATTAGGCTTGTTCGAAAACTTTTCAGAAGAGAAAGGCTAAGATTTGACTTTTTAGACTTCCTTTATAGTAAGTTGAGACCTTTTTTTTAACTCTTTCATGTCTTATGTGTTAATTGAATGTTTAATTAGGTAAAAGGGTAATGAGGATCCCGTATAAATAAATGATGAGTATTCATGCGAGTGCCTATATTATGTATGAAAGTTAGAGCCTGTATCTCTGTTTTATTGAAATCCTTGTCTTTGTGAGCCCGATTCTAGCAGCAGCATAGTGGAAATGCTTGTGTTTCAAATGTATGTGTGCTCAAATGATGTGTTGCTTTAGTAATTTTGATGATGTGACCAGCCTCATAAAGGGAGCAGGTACCGTGTGTGTACCTTTTTGTTTTGATCAATAGTACAACTATAAGATGTACTTTTTATAGGAAATGTATTGGCATAGCAACGGACTATCATCAATATTTCCAACCTCGACCAATAGAATCGATTCTAGGTTTTTCTCTCTCTTATATATAGAAGAGGATGTGATAAGCAAAAATGAGTTTTTGTACATCCAAAAAGTTTTATTCTCTCAGCAAAAGCCACCGCTCTTTATTACTGCCTCAACAATAATAACAAGGACATGTTCCAAGAATATTCTTATGTCCTTGTTTTGTGTCATTCTATTACTTGACACGGCTTTGTGGACACCCAATGACCATGAACCTAGTCTTTGATACAAGTCTTGTCACGACTCAAATTAGGGCCTAGTCGAGATGGGTATCTTAAGTCCGCCAAAGACCAGAGACCACCCTCATTAGCCTAGCCAACTAGAACAAAATATAGTAATCAATGGATAAGTTTTGAATATATAACAAAATAGGAATGCGTTCTGAACATATAAAAGATAGATAAGTCAATAATGAGAAGGATATAAGAATTCATAACACAATCCACCCATACTCTGTCCACAAAAGCCTCTAAGAAACCAAACACCAACCTAAGTCGCAACATGACCCCAACCATATCCAAACCCACCAAAATAGTCTAAGACATAAGTAAAGACAAGATTATGAAATGAGGGCCTTCCGGAGAATAGAATCTCACTACTTAAAAGCTAACTCACAAATCACCTCCACTGCTCAAGGAAATAGAAGTGTCTTTGTACCCTGCATCGCATGGGATACAACATTCGGGGACCATTAGCGGGGTGAGCACTAGCATATAACTCAGGGATGGGATAAAATAATGCCATGATCAATCTGTCCAAAATAATTCCAAAACCATATGCACACAATCATATACTTATATATATAATATGTCGGGATAGAGAATAAGGTTTAGCATGAGAGTTAAAACATTAACCTGGACTGTGTAGCTTCAACTATCATAAAAGGAACCTATGGGCTATATAGGTCCGGCTTCCCACACCGAAAGGGCCTCAGTGTGTATTATCCGCACAAATCGAAGGTATCAAGGAAGACCGAGGAATCCGCGACCCTTTGCCAATCTATGATAAATATAAATAACGTATGAAACAATCACACGGTCATCAAGACCAACCCTCACATTGATAAATATGGGTTTCCAGTATCAGTCCCTCAGGACCTATACCTTCACGGCTTGCTACACAACCCTCTTTAAGTCCAATTAAAATATTTACACATTTCCGTTCATTAAATCAAAGACCATCCATTAAGGCATATACCGTTGGTATCATCATACCGGTTAAGCTTGCAAGCTAATATAATTATGCCATTTTCATTGACCATCAACTTGGGGGAATCCATGACTCCCATGGTCCAATTATTCACCAACATAGAGGAATCCATGACCTCCATGGTCTAATTATTCATAAACTAGAGGGAATCCACTACCCCCAAAGTTCAATTAAAACCAAGTCATGGCCATAAAGGACTTTCAAATCCATTTGCATTTCATTAGCCTTTTATGCAATGCAATAGTTTCAAATTTAGTTTCAATATACATATATCCATGTTTCAAAGTCAATTTCATAAGGTGGGTTGAAGTCATTACCAATTCCATTACAAAAATCCGTAAAGTTGGGGGGATTCCTTGACCCCCATCCCATTCACCATACCCATGCACCTCAAAGGGTTTCAAAATACATAAATAAAGCATAAACCAATGCATTATAGCCATGAAAATCCAATTCAAGTAACCTTCATTGCAAAAGCCTCAACCCAAATCAATTCCACACTTAAATCCATATGAATAGAAATGAAACCCATTACTTTAGAGAAAACAAGTTTAAGAGAAGAGATTACATGTCTGAAAGTACTGCGAATTATGGAGGGAAATCACCAATTGGAGATCTAGAAGCCAAATCCTTAGAATCCCTAATTGTTCTTGCCTTGGGGATTTGAGAGAGTAAAGAGTAGTTTATGATAGAGTAATGAAGTTTTATGGTGCCCCTTAGAGTATTTTAGGTCGTGGGTTTTAATTGGGGAATGAGGGAAATGACCAAAGTACCATTAATTAAAATGCAAGAAAATTTACCCAGTTGTCACGTTATGACTAAGTACGAGTTGTTTCTTGGACTCGTAGTTTGGGAAGTGACTTAGGGAAGCTTTCACTTATTTGGTCACGAGTCACACCCTACGACTTGTGACCAGACCTTATGGTTCGTAGGGTTCTAATTGTATTCAGGATAGAAATATTGGCTACTCCACTTGTTTGGTCATGAGTCCCTCTATACGATAGTACAACTCGTGACCACACTTTACGATTCATGAGGGACCATTCATAGCCTAGGTAGTGAGCTCAAAACTCAAAAATTTTAGAGGTAAAAATCAGGGGTGTTATATTAAGTTTTCTATTGGTGATTTGATTTACATGAAAGTTTCACCCATGAAAGGGGTGAAGAAATTTGACAAAAAAAGAAGCTTAGTTCCCGCTATGTTGGTCCTTATAAGATTATGGGTTACTTTGGCATTGTAAACTATGAGTTAGATTTGAATGCAGACTTAGAATTAGTGCGCCCAATTTTTCATGTATCTTTGTTAAAGAAATATATTAGTAATCCTGCCTTGGTTGTTCCTTTAGATAGTGTGGGTGTGAAAGATAGTCTCTCTTACGAGGAGGTCCACATTGAGATCCTTAATCATCAGGTTCATAAGTTGAGGAATAAGAAGGTCGCTTTGGTAAAGCTTCTTTGTTAAAATCAACTAGTTGAGAGAGATACTTAGGAAGAAGAGGTGGATATGAGGACCTAGTACCTTCATATTTTCTCTTCAAATTTAGTTCCAGCCTAAGGTAACAGTTTCCCCTTAATTAATTCTTTCTGCCTCATGTCACTTGGTTATTCTTATGTAATAACATGTATTCATGAGTTCAGTTCAACCCATATCTTAGTACGGACTAAGTTTTCATATCGGTACTAAGCTCTTAGGAATTTAGTATGTTGGGATTACAGCTCCTCCCTATCTTATCAGCTTCGATAGTGTTCATTTGGGGACGAATGACACCAAGAGCAGAGCTATTATAATACACAAAAAATTCAATCTAGGATTAAAACAATACTTCAAGTACATGTATAACCGAACTTCATATTTTGGTAGTATGATAAGTTATTTATACATGTATTAAGGTGACAAATAATTCCTAGCTCATAGCCAAGTTGAAATCTTCCTTACCGATTGATTTCTTATAAAGAATCTGTCTATAGTCAAATTTAAATGGGAATAACTCCAAGATTCTGAATTGTTTTTTGAGAAAAAGACCCCATAAATGAAGGTCTTTGAGTCTTCTTTCCAAAGCATTTGATTTCTCATTAGCATTATTTCGGAGCTAAGAACTATGGTCATTTTAGTGAAGTACTACCTTATAATGAGATACTACAACCCAAGGTATGATCGTGGTTAAGCAGTATAATCATACCATGTCCTTGTCTGCATAAAATATACCCATACACCTGTAAGCTGACAAATATATCTCCCAACCACGAAAGGATCCCACGATCTTTGTTATAACCCACGATCGTTGGTACTATCTTGGTTCACAAAGTACATTTTTGGCTTGGACTTTCAACTATGGATCAAGGAATAATATTGAGAGGGTCCCATGAGACATACCATGGATTTTCTGATGGAGTAAAGAGAAGCCTCAAATCTATCCAATAACCCATAAGCACCACCAATGATCATAGGTGGGTCCCACGGTCGTGGGATGGTCCATCCATTATAATTCTGCATATTTTTGTTATGTTTCATGAGGGAATTTCTAGTATTTTTCCAATATTTAAACCCCTAAAATATATCGTTTAAACTATCCTAAGGCTAAACAATAAGCCTAAATTACCTTAAGTCCCTCATTACTCAAAAAATCTTTCGACCTTTCGAAAGAAAGTAGAGAAAATAGGCAATTTCATTCCCCAAAGAAAGAACTAGAGTTCTTCAATCTCATGCTCTAAACAATAAGCATAAATTTCCTTAAGTCTCATTACTCAAAAAATATTTCGACACTTAGAAAGAAAGTAGATAAAACAGGTGATTTTATTCTCCAAAGCAAGAACTAGAGTTCTTCAATTTCAAGCTCCAAATTCAAAGGATTCTCCAAGGTTTTCACTCTCAGGTATATAGGATTTCATCATTAGATTCCCTTTCATCTATTGAGTCCCCAAGTGAATTCAATTTCTCAGTTTAAAACATTTCTCAAGTTAGGGTTTTCGTGAGAAATATGAAATTCCTTTATGTCTCAGTCTCTTGCCTTGATTAATCCATGACATGTTTCCCATAAATACTAGTGTCTGTACATTCTCATAGTTTTAAATTCTCTATATATTGATAAATTCTTGATTTTAGGTTTGAGCTGTGACATTCTTTATCTCGTTCAAATTATATAATTGTTATTATTAGTTGCATTTTTCAACAATGGTGGGTTATGAATTCCTGATGACCTAGGATGTCATGCATTTTCAGTTGAATACTCAGTCCTTCAGTTATCATAATTTAGAATATTTTTAGACAGAGCACTTAGATTTCAATTTCAGAACATTAGTATTGTTGTGCATCTCAGCATATAAGTTTACTTTCAGTTGGGAGTAGTACTTAGCACCGAGAGTATGCGGTGTCTGATAACCCAAGAACTAAACTACATGCCACCATAGGTAAAGGGGTCCTCGCTAGTGAAGAGTGCCTCCTATACCCTTAAAAAGCTTAGAATTAAATTCATGCCAGTCATGATTCTTACCTTTAGCAAGGTATAGAACACCCTCCCAACTTAGGTTATAGGTTGGATACCATGTTACTTATTTGGTCTATGTCGGTTATAGTAACTGCCACATGTTTAGATCAGACCTTGCATGACCTGTATTTAGTTTATTACGTATACTGTGTTGTTACACGTTCACTATTTGGTCATTGCATCAGTTTACAGATATTCCATCCCATGTTTAGTTTATTACGTCACTTTTATATATTTATCTTATATAGTATAGTGTATATCTCGCATGCTTAGTATATTCAAAGTACCGACCACATACTTTTCTTTATGGTACATTGTCTTATAATATAGGTTTGGACGTTCAGCATCCCGATCGAGGTTAGCTCAATTTAGAATTATTTTATCAATAGGGTTTTGTTGAGTCCTCATCATTTGAGGACTAGTTATCTTTATTCTATTTTATATTTATTTTTAGTTTCAGACAGTTAGAGTTAGCTAAGAACTTGTCCCAACAACTCATCTTCTTTAGAGGCTTTTAGACCAACAAATAGATATCAATTTCAGCTTATGATTTGACCATTTAGTATTGATATTGGTTTCTATTAATATTATGATGCCAATTTAGTTTAGGTTTTACTCAATATTTATCAGTTTATTTCATTATTCTTAATGCCATGCCTGCCCATGGTTAGCTTGGGCACTTTTGACTCTTAGCAGCGTATCACAACTAGAGGGTAGTCTTGGGATGTGACATCAAGAATCTAAAGAAGAATAACAAGACTATGGACCAATCAAGAATCATCATCATCTAGAGAGTCAAGCTAAAAACATAAAAGCTCCCATCTCTTAGATAATCTCACCTCTCCACGTGACTCAAACATGCAAACCAGATCACATTCTAGAATCTCTCTTTCATTCTCAGCTTTTCTCTCCCAAATTAAGCCCAAAAATATCAAGAATGAAATTAAGTATGCAAATTAGATAAATGCTTGCAAGAAGAGTTACATCAATTTGAGAGAAATAAGATGGAGCAATAGGTTCCCAAACTAGTTGACGGGACTGTTATGACCAGAGGCTACCCTCTAGTTGCGACAATAGTGCTTACGCTCACAAGTGACCGCAAGCTAACCCATGAGCTGGTATCTTCTGTGAGCATTGAGTAAAATTGATAATAAGAGACATGAAATACTGATTGACTGAATAGCATGAGACAATGACTGACTGAATAACATTAGATATCTGATCCATAATATGCGTGAAAATTGTAAAATCTGAGAATGCATGACCAAATATATAATATGATACTGAAGTAGTCTATAAACTGAAATACTAAAATTTGATAACTGAATAATTGATAATTGTACGCTATGGTCAACCAAACCTGTAACTGAGTTCTGTACTGAATACTGAACTGAGACTATGGGAGGTATCATATAACCTACATGCCCCAATCTGAACTAATCGGGGTCCAACTTTTAACCCCAGTTGGAAGGGTGTCAGTACCATGCCACGGGTACTAATGTTGGCTGTGTAGATCCACTACAGAGTCATCCTCAACTGACAAGATCTTTAATGAGATATGTGTTACCCTCAACTGGTAGGTAAACACTTTATCAACCCTCAAATGGCAGGTTGATATCTCTAACCTACGCTGGCTACGTAGTTCTGGAACTAAGGGACTGCTACTAAAGGTCAAACCTTTACTGGAAGGTGAGCCCCCATCCCTGGGTTTGCTCGGTGCTAATTTCTACTCCCAACTGAACTGACACTAATTACAAGACTATGTTAAGTTTAACTGAGCAAAACAACTGATCATGGTAACTAACTGGATTGCAATACTCATGGTTTATCTGAAACTATTTTAAAAATACTGAAAACTAAGTAAACAACTAAGTAATGGGTATTCATAATCCCCAACACTGAATAGAAGTATTAATACAGACATATATAGATTTACAAATCATAATAGGGATCATTGTTCAAAATTCATCTCTTAGAAATTTCATCAAACACATGAGGGTCATGAGTTAAAGCATGAGAATTGTTAAAACATATGATAATATCATAATTGCAATATTAAAATCATGGGTTAAGGATTTAACATGCGAATAATCATTATTCAAACGTGTCAAGGGATAGTTGCAATAAAATCACATGGTAAACATGATTCAAAATCAAATTTAATATGATATTCATGGATATAATTCATAATAAAATGTAAAAACCATAATTTAAAACTTAAAATGGATTCTTGGAATCCATGGGTGAAAACGGCCTATGGATGAACATCACACATACCTTAAAGCTTTAATCTTGAAAGAGAATTAACTTGTCTTGAACGTTCTTGAATTGGGAATAACAATTTATTAGTTTTCTTGAAGGGAAGATGCTTGAAATTGATGAACTTAG
This sequence comes from Capsicum pubescens, assembly GCA_030864215.1. Lineage (NCBI taxonomy): Eukaryota > Viridiplantae > Streptophyta > Magnoliopsida > Solanales > Solanaceae > Capsicum > Capsicum pubescens. Next base: position 248,205,380 of record CM061540.1, on the reverse strand, counting down.
GTAAGGGTTAGGGTTTAATTTAGAGAGAAATTGAGGAATATGGGCATATAATGCCCTAACTGAAGGTTAATCCCATGTTTTTTTGGATTAGGACGATGGAAAAACATAAGACTGCCCTCTAGAATTTAAATTCATAACTCAAATACCGAATTAAGCATCACCGCAATGCGATGAACTCCTCATCGCTATACCCACTGCAACGCAATGCTATCACGGTGAGGTTTTGGAAACAAAATCTAAACGTGCCTCAATCCTTGTCTGAAAAATCCAAAACTTCCCCGAGACTTGCTCCTTATACCCCTGAACATGAATTAAATCAAAAACTTACGTCTGGGATTGGGAAGGTCACTTTAAAAATCGGTGAATTTAAGAGGCAAAACATAAAACTAAGTCTCCAACACTTAGCTAAATTTTCAGGTTCTAAGCCTCTTATGCATGAACTATGTGCTGAACTGAGCTAAGACTAATACAAGGTATTTGTAATGACTTGAGACTACCACCTAGTCATTACATGGTTCTTAAACCCCAAAGAACCACAAACTAACCCATGACCGATATCTTCTGTGAGCACTGAACAATAATGCTGAATAAATACGAAAAAATTGGCTGAAATGCCATAAGGTTCATAATCTGAAATAATGATAAATAACATCTGATAAAACACCTGTATCTGAAATACTGTCTGAACTAGTCTAGTCTGAAAGCCTCTAACTAAACTTTCTGAATATGGAGTTGATGGGATAATCCCCCAAACTAACTCCAATTACTATAATACTGAAACTACTGAAATACTGAAATAAGAGCATATCCTCGATAGATAAGGACTCACTACTAAATTTGAGACTAATGACTGGATCTGTCTTTGTGTGGTCGGGAATCCTGAGCGTTCGAATCTATTATACAAAATATCATAGCGCAAGAAAGTATGCATCAGTATGTGGGAATGTACTGGTATGCTAGATGAGGTAAGGCTGAATGAAAAGGTTCAAATACATGAACAGTAACTGACTGGATGACATAGAATAACTGAATATGAGTATGTGGATAACTGAAATTATTGTAAATACTAAGTATGCAATACTGTGCATATATGTATACCGTAACTAAGATTTTCTGAAGCTAAGTATTGAGTTCTGTTACTGAGTAAATAATAATCTGAAGTTACTGATAACTGAATTTCTAATACTGACTGACTGTGTCTGATAGTCCTGATCCTGTAGAACTGAACTGAGTTCTAGACTGAAGACTGAAACGGTGGGAGGTAATCATCTAACCGACATGCCCCTCTCTAAACTGATTGGGGTCCAACCTGTAACCCTAGCTGTAAGGGTGATAATATCGTGCCATGGGTATTAACACTAGAAAACCAGGGTGCCAAGCCTAACTGGAGGGTGACACCTAGGCGGAGCCAAGCCTAATCTGACCGGTGACCCCTTAGAGGTAGTCAAGACTAATATAACGGGTGACTCCTCATCCTGCATTGGCTACGGAGTTCTAGAGTACAGGGACTGTTGGTAACGACTCTACCTATCTGATGGGGAAGCCATCATCCCTGCACTCGCTCGGTGATAAATCCTACTCCCAACTAAATAGACACTGAACTGTTATACTGGAATGAACCGAACTGAATTCACTGAGTTTCCTGAGTGTTATAACTGACTGAGTTCTACTGAGTTTTGTATCTAACTGAGAGTATTATTTATTATGACAAGACTGATACTATTCTGTAAATAACACTAGCTCTAAATAAACAATTACATTTTTGGGTATTAAATACCCCCAGGACTCGATAGCATGAAAAGTAAAGCATCACATGATCTTGCAAAGCATAACAATGTATACACGTTCATAATTCATCTATAGAGATATTTTATCAAACACTTGTAGAGCATAAGTTTGTACATATACTAACATGTCAAGATTTCATCATTTTATTCACATGGACATTCTATCAAACACTTGGGGAGCACAACTTAATACACTTAATCATGGATAACACATAAACATGGCAACTACAATGCCCTAACTTGCAATTTCATGGGTTTAACATGCAATTCATATAATTTCCCCCTAAATACTATTCTATTTTCATGAATCTTATAATAATCATGGATTAAAACCTAATTAACATCATAGACATATTAATCACTTTGTAAATTCAAGGTTTTATCAAGATAATTATATATTCATCACACATTCTATTCAATTTCATGAAACTTGAACTTAAATCATGGATTGAAACCCAACTACTATCATAAACATGAATTCAATCTAATTCAAACATGGAAATCATAAATCTGAGATCTTGTATATTTAAAAAGGGATTCTTGGACTCTATGGATGAAAGGAACCCATAGATAAACACCTAACATGCCTTAATTTGTGAGATTCTTGAAGTTCTTGAAGGATTTGTTGGGCTTGACCTTGATTTCTTAAACTAGGGTTTCTGCCTCTTGAGAGAGAATAATTTTGTTCTTGGGAAAAAGTGAGGAAAAATGACATAATAGGGTATTTAGGGCAAAATTTTGTGTTTAAAGGTTGATCTGGGTCATGGAAAAAGACCCTATTGCCCCTAGAAATTTTTTAATTTTCGTCACAGAAAATCTGAATAGGGAACCTGGCACAACGCGACGCAATCATGTTGTGTCACTGAAAATTAAAGATTGAGAACTGGGCTGATGGCACGATACAGTACTATCGCGGTGCCTCACTGGCTGCGATTTTCCATTTGGCGCGACGCGCCATGATTGCGGAGTCACAATGGAAAATGACAATTGGGAAAAATTCTAGTGGCACGACGCGATGGTATCACGTTGTCTCACTGGAAAATGACAAATGCCATTTGGACTGCCTCCGCAATGCGCTAGAGTACTAGGTGGTACACTGTCTTACTAAAATAGCTCTAACTCTTCGCCCGGGTGTCGGATTTGGGCGAATTTGCTATCGATGGAAATCTTATTCAATTTCCCACACAATGAAAAGTAAAAATCTTGAAAATTACATATGTATAAAAGTGTATTCATCTTTAAAGAAAGTCTTTGACATTTTTGGGATGAATTTAAGCTAGATAAAAGTATGGGGTGTTACAAGATCTCCCCATTGGGAACATTTATCCTCGAATGAGATTGATTAAGTTGAGAATACTGAGGGAAGTGAAATCACATACTGAATATGCATAATTGAAAACATGGTTACATGACTGAGTCTGAAATATGATACTTGACTGAACTGATTCCTGAATGCATGCAATGACATGAAAATGGTTATATGGATGAGATAGAAATGAAAGAGTCAAATTATGAGTGATCATTACCTCCATCTGGATCTGGTTTCGTGAAGAAAAGTTGAAAGGTTTAGGACATAAAATCTTGGGGGTATTACAACATATCCCTACTTGGGATAGTTTGTCCCCCAAATGATACTGACTTGGCTGAAATACTAAGGAAAGATAGAGATGATGCATGGGACACTTACGAGCTGAACCATGACTGAATATCTAGAATCTAAAACTGATGCATGAACATAGAGTATCCATGTCCTGGATTCATTACAGAGATAAAACTAAGGACATACATGACATAATTTGAATTTTGTTGATCATTAAGAGAGTAGCATGAGTACTAAAATTGAACATACTGTAAAGCATGAGTACATGAGTCATAAGCTGCATGACTAGAGTTTGACGTTCATAAAATTCATGGAATATGATTCGTAAAGCTGAGCAAACTGGAGCTCCTTATACTAAGAACTGGAAGCGTACACGATTCTATGGAAAGTGCACGAATATGAGCTATGATCATGGGGTTGACATGTAAGGCATGCATTTATATATCGTGGGAGCTGAAGAATAAAAAATTGCCATGAGATAAGAATAGGTTGGGCATCTTCCTCCCCTGCTGACGTTCTACAACATACTGGCATCACTACTGGAATTTGAGAGACTAACTTGGTTACTTATTCTATCATCTCCCCCATAGCTATAAGCCATCACTCTAAGTTTATGGGATCCTTTTGATAAACTCTAAACTGAACTACCACCACTTTACTCTAATGTTCGGAATATGACAATACTCATCAGAAATAAATTCACCTTGAAAGACTACACTTGAAAATGCAAAGCTTGCTGCTAATACTCCCTTTTGAGATACAACTCTTAACTTAGTATAGCCCCAATAGTCATTGCATAATGGCTTTAAACACTGCCTAACTTAGAATCTTCATGAGTATTACCTTACACTGAGTTCACACTATCAAGAATCTCAACACTACCTTCTATTAGCTCAATCTTTAAAGATCCAAACTTAGATTCTAACACTTAATATGGATATCCCAAACCTTTAATGAACCACAACAATTTCTTTCATAGCCTACTAATATCATATCTCTAAATCACACCCACATCGTCATACTAAATTTTGAATCAATAAACATCAATTCTTCCATACATTGTTTCAAGCCTACTGATTCACCTTTCATACAACTAGACCCATGGATACATAGTTTACTAAATCCAGATAAAATCTATCCCTACTTTACTACTGCTAAACTTCTGGATTCATACTTTTAACTCTAGATAATATGCTATCGTAGGATTTCGAGAAGGGATCTGAAAACACATATGACCCCTAAGCACTGAGGTACTACCCCTTCATTCAATGATTGGTTCATTTGGAAATTGATAATGAATGACTCTAGTTCTACATTCAACTGAAGCATAGCATGAATGGAGCCAATCCATACCAAGAATTACATCAAAATAAGTCATCTCTCACTTCACAAGATCAACTGAGGTGACTTTATGGGGTATTGTGACCAGACAGTTCCTATATACCTGTCTGGCCATAATAGAGACACCTACTGGAGTAGACATTAAGAAGGGTTCTGCTAAAGATTCGAGACTGACACCGGAATGGACTACTATATAGGGGTTACAAAGGAGAGCGAAGCTCCAGGATCTAACAAAGCATAAACATGAAAATAAAAGACTTGTAACGTATCCATAACCACATCAGGAGAGCTTTCCTGATCTTGTTGGGACTAAAGTGCATACAATTTATTCTGGCGATGTACACTGGTTGCATTGGACGCGGCACCCTGTTGAGTTGGGCGACCGAATGGAACTAGAGTACGATTGGACTGATCCTACTGACCAGTATTTAGGCAATCTCTGAATCTATAACCTAGCTTGCCATATCTAAAACATACTTTATTGCCAGCTCTACACACACCCTTATGGTTTCTACCACATTCTTTACAAAATGGATTGGTACGACCACCGTTCATACTACCCTAGGTCTCAAAGCCTGGCACCCCATCTCGACTGTCACGACTGAAAACTTTTGATGGAACTGAGAACGGTTACCACCCTATGACCTAGGCTAAGAAACATTAAAGCTGTTTGTCCTAGCCCTCTTACTCTTTATTTCTTTCTCCTTAAACTTCTCCTCTTTAATCTGCTGAGAATGAACCATAAGTCTAGAAAAGTCTATCTCCTTAATCAACATGGTGGTCCTGCACTCTTTGACTATACTATCAGATACACTAGAAACAAACTTAATCATTCTCAACTTATTATCAGACACCCCATTTGGAGCATACCTCGCCAACTGAGTAAACTTAAGTGAATACTCCTTTACACTTATACTACCCTACTTCAGGTTTATGAACTCCTGCACCTTAGTTTTTCTCAACTCTAATGGGAAGAACCTGTCTAAGAAAGCTATGGAAAACTTCTCCTACTCTACAAGACCTACCTCAATACCTCTATCCTCCCTCTATTACTTATACCAGGTGTGAGCTACATCCTGCAACTGGTAAAAAGAAAACTCTGCACTCTTACTAGAAGTGACACCCATGATATCTGTCACCTTTTGAACTATATAAAGAAACTCCTACGAATCCTTCTCTAACTTAGATCCCAAAAATAAAGGGGGATTCATTCGGGTGAAATCCCAAATCCTAGTTGCAACTGTATTTGCCACTGAATTGGCTGGGACAACATCCTGCTGGTTGTTCTGAGCTATTATTGAGTGAGCTAAGATAGTGAATACCTCTCTAAACTAGGCATGAGAGATGTGCTCATTCAGGGGATCTTCTTGAACAGGTGGAGAAATGGCCAGATTCCCATTCCTTCTCCCGTTATTCTTTCTGGGAAGCATTTTTTGTAATGGAATAAAGGATGGATTATAAAGAGAGTTTAAATAGAGCTCATACTCACTCGCATGACATAAATACTAAAAGAAGGGAAATTTTTCCTAAAACATCTTGTAGCCTCATATCCATAAGTGTGGTGCGCTTCACACCCATGCACAAGACTCTACTCGACGGGGCTTTTCAAACTCCCTCGAACACTGTAAAATGTTAGTCTCTAATACCAAGTTTTTTCATGACCTGAGGCTACCCCCTAGTCACGACAACGGTGATTACATTTACAAGTGACCACAAGCTAACCCATGAGCTAGTATCTGCTGTGAGCACTGATTAAACTGATAATAAGAGACATATGTCGAAAAATAAATAATAATGTCATAAGGTTTTAAATACTGAAATACAACTAAATCATAAATCTGGACGTCTAAAGACATACTGAAAAGACTAATAAATAACTAATAAACTGACCAACTATCTGAATATTTGAAAAGCCTCTAACTAAATAACTATGGAGTTGATGAGACAAACCCCTAACAAACTCCAAATGACTAAAATAGAGGAATACTAAAATAACAAATGGAGATAAACTTATCCTCAAAAAATAAGGACTCACCACTGTTGTTGCTATAATGTTGAATTATCTAAGGGGGGTCAGGAAATTTAGCATCCGAACCTATGATATAAGACATCATAGCATGAAGAAAGTATGCGGTCAGTACTTTGAATGTACTATTATATGAGATGAGGTCAGGCTGAAATGAATAGGTTTATGTGCATGAAATACTGACTGACTGAATAGCATGAGATAATGACTGACTGAATAACATGAGATATTTGATGCATAATATGTATGAAAGTTGTACAATCTGAGAATGCACTACAAAATATATAATATGATACTGAAGTAGTCTGTAAACTAAAATACTAAATCTGATAATTGAATAACTGATAACTGTACGCTAAGGTCAAGAAAATCTATAACTGACTTCTGGTTGTGTAGATCTACTAAAGATTCACCCTCAACTGGCAGGTGCTCTAATGAGATATATGTTACCCTCAACTGGCAGGTAAACACTTTATCAACCCTCAACTAGCAGGTTGATATCTCTAACCAATGCTGGCTTTGTAGTTCTGGAACCAACGGACTGCGACTAAAGGTCACACCCTTTACTGGTAGGTAATCCCCCATCCCTGGGTTTACTCGATGCTAAAACCTTCTCTCAACTGAACTTACACTAATTATTGGACTAAGCTAAGTTTAACTAAGCAAAACAACAGATCATAGTAACTAACTGGATGATAATGCTCATGGTTTATCTGAAATCATTCTGAAAATAGTGAAAACTATGTAAAAAACTAAGTAACGAATATTCATAAACCCTAGCACTGAATAGAAGTATCAATACAGACATATATAGCTTTACAGATCAAAAATGGATCATTGTTCATAATTCATCTCTTAGGTATTTTATCAAACACACAAGGGTCATGAGTTAAAGTGTGGGAATAGTTAAAACATGTGATAATAACCTAATTGAAATATTAAAATATGAGTTAAGGATTTAACTGTAATACCCTTGCTTTTTTCCTAGCTTGAAAATCATCTCAAGTATGTTAGAACTTGATTTGAAATAAGAATTCATTATTATACACATGGTATTTACATAATTTTCAGTACCTATAGTGTGGGAAATTTAATAAGATTTCCATTGATATATAATTCTCCCAAATACGACACTCGGGCGAAGAGTTAGAGCCTTTTTTAGTGAGACAGTGTGTGACCTGAGCCTTCAGCGCATCGCGGAGATAGCTCAAATGGCAATTGTCAAATTCCAGTGTTGCTCAGCGACACTGGCGTGTCACACCAAACTTCCAGGTCGTAGACAAGGTGGCAACGCGATTGCTCTGCGTCGCACCGTCGTGTAGTTTTCCAATTGTCAATTTACAGTGACACGGCGCGATAATGCCGCATCGCGCCAAGGGACCAATACGGAAAATTTTACTAAAAATTAAATTATGTGTCCAAGGTTAAAAGGGTCAATTCCCTCCCCCCCCCCCCATATAAGCTTCCAAACACGGGATTTAGCTCTTATTCATCCAAAATATTAATATTTTTCTCAAATACTCTCAAGAACTCAAACTAGGATTTTCATAGAAGGTCCAATTTCAAGAAGGTTTCACCATCAATCCACACAAAATCACAATCTAAGGTATGCATAGTGTTCATTCATGGGATCCTTTCATCCATGAAGTCCAAGAATCCATTTTCAACTACAAGTTATGGATTTTCTTCATGTGTTCATGCTTTGTATGTCCTCTTTCATGTTGATAAATGAGGAATTGATTTCTATTCCATGATTGTTGACAATTTCTATGTGGGTTTAATTACTATAGCCATAGATTCATGCAACCCTATGACTAAACCCTTGAATGATGAAATTAGATTGAAGCATGATGTTTAATTGTTGTATAATGTGCTTTATATGTACTATGCCTACAATATGTTTAATTAAATGCCTGGATGAAGGAAAATTGTCTAACTAGCATGATATTCTGAAATCCCCATGTATGTACAAGCTTATGCCTATTAGACGTTTGATGAAATGCTTCAATAAATGTATTGTGGTGAATATCATATATTCAAGATATCAAGTCATGTCAGTTTCCTTCCATCGAGTCTTGGGGGTACTTGTACCTGAAATATTAGCTGTGTGCCTAGATCCATGTCATTTTTTCACGATACTCTCAGTCAAGCTATGAACTCTTAGACTTCAAATAGTCTTATGACTCAATAAAAATCTCCATGATCTCATGACTCAGTCAGTTGTCATACATCAGTAGTATTTCATCAGCCATATAAATTTAGTAACTTAGTTCATGCTCAGTTTAGTTCAGTAAATCATGTTCAGTGTCCATTCAGATTGGAGTAGGAATTAGTACCGAGTGAACCCAAGGATTGGGACTCACCTGTTATATGAGGGTGTGATTCCTAGGAGCAATCCTTGCGTTCCAGAACTATATAGCCAGCATAGGTTCAGGAATTAGTACCGAGTGAACCCAAGGATGGGGACTCACCTGTTATATAAGGGTGTGATTCCTAGGAGCAATCCTTGCATTCCAGAACTATATAGCCAGCATAGGTTCAGACATCGTAGGCTTCTATATGAGGGTATATGAGGTGTCTTAACCTGTTATGTGAGGGTTCCTACCATTCTCGCTAGAGTTACCTGTTATATGAGGGTTACTCACATGTTGTCCTTACCAGTGGTGCGGTATTGACACCATTCTAATCAGGGCATAGATTGGACCCCAGCTCAGCTATTATAGAATATTTGAGGCATGTCAGTTAGATATTGTTTCCCATAATTTCATGTTACAGAATCAGGACTGTCAGATACAGTCAATCAGTCTCAGTAATAGAACTCAGATAGTTCTTCAGATTTCAGACTGTCAGATATAGTCTCCCACGTTATCAGTTATACTCAGATATAGTCACCCATGTTATCAGTACTATTTAGATATAGTCCTTCATGTTATTAGTCATATCAGTTACTAGCATGTCAGGTTAATAGTATACAAACTCAAAAATCATGAAATCACGTTGTCAGTAATAGTTACGTATTTATGGATATATTCTCACGTTCATATTAGACAGTCAGTTAGCATTATTCTTGCATATGAACCATTGCATATATCCTACCTCACATATATACTCGGTACATATGTACTGACGCATTCACGCTGTGGTGCTTTCTTTTTATGTTACACAATAGGTTCAGAGACATGAGTTCCATATCAGCAGTAGATTCCAAATTCATCAGTCAGAGTAGAAGTGAGTTATCATTCTTCGAGGACATAACAATTTTTTAGTATCTCATTGATCAGCTTATTAGTTGGAGTTAGTTGGGGACATGTCCCATTAACTCTTTATTCAGATTCTTCAGACAGTAAAGGCTTTCAGACTAGATACAGACTAGATACAGACTAGATGTAGACTAGATGCAGACTAGATGCAGACTAGATGCAGAATATCATATTTTAGACTGCAGTTTTGTTTTGGGTATTCTATTACCCCACACAGATGTTACGTTATTCAGTTATGTTCATGATCGAACCTTATGGCCTTTCAGTGCATGTTTCCTTATTATTATGTTATCTTATGTAGTATACAGGTATAGATATCAGTCATGGGTTAGCTTATGGTCCTTCGGGGTCATGAGCACTGTGTAGCATTCCAGTTCTGCAAATCGGGTTGTTACAAACTTGTTATCAGAGCCTAAGGTTCAATAAAGTCCTAGGAAGTCTGAATGTCGCATCTAGTAGAGTCTTGTACATTGGTGTGTTACACGCCACATTTATGTGCAAGAGGCTATGAGATGTTTTAGAACACTTTTCCTTCTTTCAGTATTCATGTCGTGCCAGTGAGCATAATCATAAGTCAGTCTTTCAGTCTAATCCGCTTCTTCTCTTTATTTCAGAACATGCCTCCTAAGAGAAGAAATCAGTCAACCCCTCATCCCGAAGAACCTTTGGGCGATCATGTTTCTCATGCGGAGTTCAGGACCGTATTTACCACTCTTGCTCAATCAGTCGCTACTCATAATGAACGGGCAATAGTTTTTTCGTCCAACCCAGTGGTCAACTCAGCTGCGGCAAGGATTCAGGACTTCACACGAATGAATCCTACAACCTTCCTCGGGTCTAAGGTAGATGAAGGCCCTTAGGAATTCTTAGATCAAGTTCAGAAAGTGACAGACACCATGGGGGTGACTACTGTTGAGAGTGCTGAGCTAGTTGCATACCAGTTGAAGGATGTGGCTCATGCTTGGTTCAAATAGTGGAAGTTTGAAAGATCAGATGATGCAGGTCCTATAGAGTGGGAGGAGTTTGTCACTGCATTATTAGATAGATTCTTTCCCTAAGAGGTTAGAGAAGCCAAGGTGCTCAAGTTCATCAACCTCAGGCAGGGCAATATGATAGTGAAAGAGTATTTTTTTAAGTTTACTCAATTAGCCAGGTATGCCCCTCATGTGGTTGCAGACAGTAGATCCAACATGAGTAAGTTTGCTTTAGGGGAGAACGACAGCGTGGTTAATAAGTGCAGATCCGCCATGCTGAATAGTTACATGACCTTAGCTAGACTTATGACCCAAGATCAGTAGATAGAAAAGCAGAAAATTAAGCAGAGGGAAAAGAAGAATAAGAGAGCGAAGATAGGTAGTTTTAACTTCACTTAGCCTAAATCAGAAGGAGGAAACCATTCTCAATTTCATCCTAAGTCATCAGTTCCATCTCCCTCTACAACCAATGCTCCAGTTCCTAAGTTCAGAGAGGGTAACAAAGATAGAGCATCAGGCTTTAAGACCCAGGGAAGTATTAGTAGTGCCCGCACCTATCCTCTTTGCCAGACTTGCGGTAAGCACCATCAGGGTATTTGTAGAGCGGGTAGTGGCATTTTTTTCGGTTGTGGAAAGCCAGGCCACAGAGTTAGAGACTGTCCTCAGGGTCAACAGAATTTCTCTCCATCTCAGTCCGGTTACCCAAATCAGCAGGGTGCCACTTCTAGTGCTACTAGTAGGCAATGCGCAAATCGTCTCTATGCTCTTCAGACTCGACACGATCAGGAAAGTTCTTCTGATGTAGTTACTGGTACGTTATAGATCTTTCATGTGCATATTTATTCTTTGCTAGATCCAGGAGCTTCTTTGTATTTTGTTACTCCTTATATAGCAGTTCATTTCAGAATCAGTCCCAAAATTCTAGCAGAGCCCTTCTCAGTCTCTACCCTAGTGGGTAAAATCATTATAGCTCGGTGGGTATACAGGAACTGCCCGGTTATGATATTTCAGAAAGTCACTTCAGCAGACTTTGTCGAAATAGAGATGACTAATTTTGATGTCATTCTCAGCATGGATTGGCTTCAGTCCTTCTATGCCACAGTCGACTGCAGAAATAGAATAGTTTAGTTTTAGTTCCCAAATAAACCCGTCCTAGAGTAGAAGGGTAGTGTATCCACTTTCAGAAGTCAACTTATTTCCTACCTTCGGGCAAGGAAATTGAAATCTAAGGTATGTGTTTATCATCTAGTTCATGTTAGAGATTCCATTTCTGAGGCTCCCAGTCTCAAATCAGTCCCAGTAGTGAATGAATATTCAGATGTCTTTCCTGAAGATCTTCCAAGAATTCCTCCTGAAAGGGAAATAGACTTCGGTATTGATCTTCTTTTAGACACTCAGCCTATCTCTATTCCGCCATACAGAATGGTACCAGCAGAACTCAAGGAACTAAAATAACAGTTTAAGGATCTCTTATATAAGGGATTCATCAGACCCAGCATTTCCCTGTGGGGTGCACCAGTCTTATTCATGCGCAAGAAAGACGGTTCACTTAGAATGTGTATAGATTACCGTCAACTTAATAAACTCATGGTCAAGAACAAGTATCCTCTTTCCAGAATCGATGACTTGTTTGACCGACTTCAGGGTGCCAGTTATTTCTCTAAGATATACCTCAGATCCGGCTATTATCAGCTCAGAGTTAGAGAATATAACATCCCGAAAATAGCTTTCCGCACTCGGTATGGTCACTTTGAATTTTTAGTTATGTCCTTTGGTCTTACCAATGCTCCAGTAGCTTTCATGGACTTGATGAACCACGTGTTCAAGCAGTACTTGGACATGTTCATCATAGTCTTCATAGATGATATTTTGGTCTATTCCCACACTGAGCGAGATCATGCAAACTATCTCAGAATAGCATTTCAGACTCTAAGAAATCATTAGTTATTCACCAAATTCAGTAAGTGGGAATTTTGGCTAAGATCAGTAGCATTCCTTGGCCATATTGTTTCTGGTGATGGGATTAGAGTAGATCCTCAAAAGACTGAAGCAGTAAGAAACTGGCCTCGCCCTGTCTCTCCATTAGATATCAGGAGTTTCTTGGGTTTGGCTGGCTATTACAGATGGTTTATTGAGGGATTTTCTTCCATTACATCTCCTATGTCTAGATTGACTCATAAGAAGGTCATGTTTTAGTGGTCAGATTCATGCAAGAAGAGTTTTCAGGAATTGAAGACTCGACTCACCTCAGCTTCAGTCTTAGCTCTTCCAGATGGTTCAGATGGGTTCGTAGTGTATTGTGATAAATCCAGAGTAGGTTTGGGTTGTGTCCTCATGTAGCATAGTAAGGTCCTAGACTATGCCTCCAGATAGCTTAAACCCTATGAGAGAAATTATCCTACTCATTATCTTGAGTTAGCAGTCGTAGTCTTTGCCTTAAAGATTTGGAGGCATTATTTATACGGTGTTCATGTAGACATCTTCACAGATCATAAGAGCCTTTAGTATGTATTTTCTCAAAAAGATATCAATCTTTATCAGAGAAGGTAGTTAAAGCTCTTAAAATATTATGACATAAGTGTCCTTTATCATCCGGGAAAGTCCAACGTAGTGGCCGACGCTCTCAGTAGACTTTCCATGGGTAGTATTTCTCATGTTGATGATAGTAAGAAGAAGTTAGTCCAGAAAGTCCACCAGCTTGCCAAACTAGGCGTTCGCTTAGTCGACTCTTCAGAGAGCGGTGTATGTGTTCAGAGTAGTTCAGAATTATCTCTAGTTTTTGAGGTAAAAGAAAAGCAAGATAAAGATCCTAGCCTTGTCAAGCTAAAAGAGTCAGTTCAGAATCAGAAAATAGAGGTTTTCTCCCAATGAGGAGATAGTGTTCTTCATTGCCAGGGTTGTCTCTGTGTTCCAGACATAGATGACATGCAGCGAATTTTTGCAGAAACGCATGGCGCGCATTAATCTATTCATCCAGGGGCCACTAAGATGTTCTGTGATTTGCGGGAAATCTATTGGTAGAGTGGGATAAAGAGAGATATTGTAGAATTTATGGCTAAGTGCTCTACATGTCAGCAAGTTAAGATAGAGCATCAGAAGCCTAGTGGTCCTATGAAAGAGTTCAATATTCCTACTTGGAAGTGGGAATTTATGAACATGGACTTCGTGATAGGTTTGCCTCGAACTTTTAGTCAGCATGATTCAGTCTGGGTCATTGTAGACAGAATAACCAAATCAACTCTTTTCCTTCCAGTTCATACCTCTTATTCAGTCGAGGATTATGCCAAGCTCTACATTAAGGAGCAGGTCAGATTACACGGTGTTTCGTTATCTATTATCTCAGACAGAGGTACCCAGTTCACCTCTTATTTTTTGAAAGTATTCTAAAAGGGTCTTGGTACCCAAGTTCATCTCAGTATATCCTTTTATCCTCAGACAGATGGTCAAGCAGAAAGGACCATTCAGACGTTAGAAGATATGCTAAGGGCGTGTGCAATTGATTTCAAGGGAAGTTGGGATGACCACTTGCCGTTGATTGAGTTTGCATACAACAACAACTATCATTCCAGTATTCAGATGGCTCCATTTGAAACTCTCTATGGTAGTAGATATAGATCTCCAATCGGTTGGTTCAAAGTTAGTGAGGCCTCAGTCATAGGTCCTGACTTAGTATTCAACGCCTTAGAGAAAGTTCAGTTAATTAGAGAAAGACTCTGAGATGCTCAGAGCCGACAGAAGTCTTATGCAGATATTCGTAGAAAGGATCTTGAGTTTGACATTAGTTACTATGTCTACCTCAAGATCTCTCCTATGAAGGGAGTAAAAAGATTCAGCAAGAAAGGAAAGCTCAGTCCCTGATATGTTGGTCCCTTCAAGATTCTTAGTCGATTCGGCAAGGTAGCTTATGAACTCGAATTGCCTTTAGATCTAGCCTCAGTTCATCCAGTCTTTCATGTATCTTTGCTCAAGAAGTGTATAGGTGACCCATCAGTTGTTGTCCCTATTCAGAGCATTGATGTTCAGAACAACCTCTCTTATGAAGAGATTCTAGTTGAAATCTTAGACTATCAGACTCGTAGATTGAGGAACAAAGAAGTTCCTCTCGTTAAAGTTCTTTGGCGAAATCAGTCCGTCGAGAGAGCTACTTGGAAAATAGAAGAAAGTATACGTACCAAGTATCCTCACCTCTTTCCTGCCAACTCAGATAAAGATCAAGGTAACAGTTCTCCTTAAGCTTACTCAGTTTCATGATTAGTGTGGATCACTAACTTAGTATTCAGTCTCATGTTTATGTTCCTATGATAAACTTGGTATCAAGTACCACCGCATATTCAGTCATTCATTCATGTATCAGATCAGTTACATAGTTATGCATCAAACATGCATTTTCATTGTGAGAAAACTTAGTTCTTCAGAACTTTCAGTTATGCATTTATGAATCAGTTACGCATGCATCAGATATGCATGTTCAGTATGTTATGTTCAGCTTGTCAGTCATGTCCATCCTGAGATCATGTTCCAGTTATTCATGTTTAGATCATTGTTTCCCCTCTCAATCAATCTCATTCGAGGACGAATGTTCTCAAGGGGGAGATAATGTAATACTCGTACTTTTTCTTAGCTTAAAAATCATCTCAAGAATGTTAGAACTTGTTTTGAAATAATAATTCATTATTATACACGTGGTATTTCTATAATTTTCACTTTCTATCACGTGGAAAATTGAATAAGCTTTCCATTGATCTATAATTCACCCAAATCTGACACCCAGGCGAAGAGTTAGAGCCTTTTTAGTGAGACAGTGTTTGACCTAAGCCTTCAGCGCGTCGCGGAAATAGCTCAAATGGTAATTGTCAAATTCCAGTGTTGCTCCGCGATACTGGAACATCACACCAAACTTCCAGGTCGTAGACAAGGTGGCAATGCAATTGCTCTGCGTCGCACCGCCGTGTAGTTTTCCAATTGTCAATTTCCAGTGACACGGTGCGATAACGTCGCGTCGCGCCAAGTGCCCAATTCAGGAAATTTTACTAAAAATTAAATTATGTGTCCAGGGTTAAAAGATTCAATTCCTCTCCCTCCCCCCCCCCCCATATAAGCTTTCAAACACGGTATTTAGCCCTTATTCATCCAAAATATTGATGTTTTTCTCAAATACTCTCAAGAACTCAAGCTAGGGTTTTTATAGAAGGTCCAATTTCAAGAAGGTTTCACCATCAATCTTCACAAAATCACAATCTAAGGTATGCATAGTGTTCATTCATGGGCTTCTTTCGTCCATGAAGTACAAGAATCCATTTTCAACTACAAGTTATGGATTTTCTTCATGTGTTCATGATTTGTATGTTCTCTTACATGTTGATAAATGAGGAATTGATTTCTATTCCATGATTGTTGATAATTTCTATGTGGGTTTAATTACTATAGCCATAGATTCATGCAACACTATGACTAATCCCTTGAATGATGAAATTAGATTGAAGCATGATATTTAATTGTTATATAATGTGCTTTACATGTACTATGCCTACAATATGTTTGATTAAATGCCTGGATAAAGGAAAATTGTCTAACTAGCATGATATCATGAAATCCCCATGTATGTACAAGCTTATGCCTATTAGACGTTTGATTAAATGCTTTAATAAACGTATTGTGGTGATTATCATGTATTCAAGAATATCAAGTCATGTCAGTTTCCTTCCATCAAGTCCTGGGGATACTTGTACCTGAAATATTAGCTGTGTTCCTAGATCTATGTCATATTTTCACGATACCCTCAGTCAAGCTATGAACTCTTAGACTTCAGATAGTCTTATGACTCAGGAAAAATCTCCATGATCTCATGACTCAGTCAGTTATCAGACATCAGTAGTATTTCGTCAGCCACGGAAATTTAGTAACTCAGTCCAAGCTCAGTTCAGTTCAGTAAATCATGTTCAGTTTCCATTCAGATGGGAGTAGGAATTAGCACCTAGTGAACCCAAGGATGGGGACTCACCTGTTATACGAGGGTGTGATTCCTAGAAGCAATCCTTGTATTCCATAACTATGTGGCCAGCATAAGTTGAGACATTGTAGCCTGCTATATGAGGGTAGATGAGGTGGCTTAACCTGTTAAGTGAGGGTTCCCACCGTTCTCTCTAGAGTTACCTGTTATAGGAGGGTTACTCACATGTTGTCCTTACTAGTGGCGCGGTATTGACACCCTTCCAATCAGGGCATAAATTGGACCCCAGCTCAGCTATTATAGCATATTTGGGGAATGTCAGTAAGATACTACTTCCCATAGTTTTATGTTACAGAATTAGGACTGTCAGATATAGTCAATCAATCTCAGTAATAGAACTCAGATAGTTCTTTAGATTTCATACTGTCAGATACAGTCACCCTCGTTATCAGTTATACTCAGATACAGTCACCCATGTTATCAACATTATTCAGATATAGTCCTTCATGTTATTAGTCATATCAATTACTAGCATGTCATGTTATAGTATACAGACTCAGAAATCAGGAAATCACGTTGTCAGTTACAGTTACGTATTTATAGATGTATTCTCACGTTCATGTTAGATAGTCTGTTAGCATTATTCATGCATGTGAACCATTGCATATAGCCTACCTCGCATGTATACTCGGTACATATGTACTGACGCATTCGCGCTGTGGTGCTTTCTTTTTATGTTACACTATAGGTTCAAAGACACGAGTTCCAGATCAGTAGTAGATTCTAGATTCAGCAATCAGAGTAGAAGTGAGTCCTCATCCTTCGAGGACATAATAATTTTCTAGTATCTTATTGATCAGCTTATTAGTTGGAGTTAGTTGGGGACATATCCCATCAACTCCTTATTCAGATTCTTCAGACAGTAGAGGCTTTCAGACTAGATACAAACTAGATGCAGACTAGATGCAAACTAGATACAGACTATCATATTTTAGACTGCAATTTTGTTTTGGGTATTCTGTTACCCCACACAGATGTTACGTTATTCAGTTATATTCATCATTGAACCTTATGGACTTTCAGTGCATATTTCTGCATTATTATGTTATCTTATGCAGTATACAGGTACATATATCAGGCATGGGTTAGCTTGTGGTCCTTCGAGGTCATGAGAACCGTGTAGCGTTTCAGTTTAGCAAATCGGGTCGTTACATTAACATGTGAATAATCATCATTCAAACGTGTCAAGGGATAGTTGCAACAAAATCACATGGTAAACATGATTCAAAATTAAATTTAATATGAGCTTCATGGATATAATTCATAACTTGTAAAAACCATAATTTAAAACTTAAAAAGGGATTCTTGAACTCCATGGGTGAAAAAGGCCCATGAAAGAACATCACACATACCTTAAAGCTTTAATATTGAAAAGAATTAAGTTTCTTGAACGTTCTTGGATTGGGAAGCACAATTTCTTAATTTTCATGAAGGAAAGATGCTTGAACTTAATGAACTTGGGGAAGGTTCAGGGTTTAACTTAGAGAGAAATTAAGGAATTTAGGCATATAATGTCTTAACTGAAGGTTAATCCTGTGTTTTTAAATTTGTAACTGAAACACTGAGTTGAGAATCATCGTGACGCGATAAACTCCTCGTCGTTATACCTACCATGACGCGATGTAATTGTGGTGAGGTTTTGGAAATGAAATCCAAACGTACCTCAATCCTCGTCCAAAAAATCTGAAATTTCCCCGAGACATGCTCCTTACACCCCTGAACATGAATTAACTCAAAAACTTACATCTCGAGGTCGGGAAGGTCACTTTAAAAGTCGTTGAAGTTAAGAGGCCAAAAATAAAACTAAGTACCCAACACTTAGCTAAATTTTTAGGTTGTAAGCCTTTTATGCATGCACTATGAACAGAACTGAGCTATGTTTAATACGGGGTATTACAAGGACTGTTATAGGGACCAGGTGGGTGTTCAAGAATAAATGAGATAAATGTGGTGTTACTAAAAGAAATAAGGCAAGGTTGGTTGTTCAAGGATTTAATCAAGATAAAGGAACTGATTATGATGAAACATTCACTTTTGTGGCAAGACTAGAAGCTACCACAATTCTCATTGCATATATAGCACATATGGAATTCAAAATCTTCTAAATAGATGTGAAAAGTGCCTTTTGAAGGGTTAACTGAAGAAAGAAGTGTATGCCAAGCCACCATCAGGATTTAAAGATATTGACCATCCTCTCCATATGTTCAAATTGAACAAGGCTCTCTATGAGCTAAAGCAATCTCCAAGGGCCTAGTATGAGAGAATTTTGAAGTTTCTACTAGAAAATGGATTCAAGAGAGGAAAGATCAAAAAAACTTTATTTCTAAAGTCCAAGGGAAGAATTTTTCTCATATTTCAAGTCTACGTGGGTGTAAGTCTACGTGGATGACATTATTGTTGAGCCCAAGAGCACACACAAGTGTACTGGTCCCACCAAGTAGTAAAGTGGCCTTTTACAAGCCAAGTATCTATCTCTCAGAGACTTGTATTGAAAACTATCCAATTGTAGTTCACTATTATGATCAATTTAGTGCAATATAACCACAAGAGCTTAAAAATTATTGGTAACTGTAAACTAAACAATGCGGTAAATTAAAGGTCATGGACAATCAATGGGGAGAAACCCAGGGTTAAGTCTCTACGAATAATCATACTATGCTATTGAACTTTATTGGTTAAGTTTCTTATCTTGGATGTAGATTTATGGGGTTGATATTTTGACTATGGTCTTTCGGGCATCTAGTCACCTATTAAAACACCCTGGTTTCTAGAACTTCGAAAATTTCCTTGATTAATGGTTTTTGGGCAAGATACAACATATGGAACGAGTCGTACGAGTGATATGGTCCAGTCGTATGCTGACAAGTGTTGGTTAGTAGGGTGGATTTAGTCACTGGAATGAGTACGACTTGGGTGGTACGAGTCATATCAGTGGATATGGGTTGTTCGGTTACTTCACTTAACCTTGGACTTAGTGAATTAGGTTGGATCTCAGTACGAGTGGCTCACCATGATCCGTAATCTAGGGTACGAGTCATACCCAAGACTCATATGGTGGTCAGTGTTCAAACCTCCTAGGATTCTATTCTGCCAGGGGTACAGTTTATGGGTACTAATCATACACTTGGATACGACTTGGGTTTGGGTGTTTCATACATTAGATGGTATTGGGTCCAAGGGGAAAGGCCTAGGGTATGAGAGGTGCGTACCATTCGTGCAGGATGGGTACCTTCTATGATGGAGATTTAACTCTCTCTGTGAAAACACATACTGCAAACTTTTGTGGTCCATGAACACATCAACATGCACCCCATACAATTATGTTACCATGAATATCAAATGCTTTCCATACCTGTTTTTGGTGGAGTTAAATATAAATATCTATATCTACCCTCACCGCTGAATTTTCTTTCTATCATAGATATGTTAGCCTTTGTTCTAACATTTTTGTTTGGGGTATGTCAACTATTTTGTATTCTTACGTTTTGGTATCACTTAACCATTCCCTAATCTTTTTCTCTTCTTTGCTTTTTCATGTGAATATGAGATCCAAGCATCGGGTCGACCTCTACTAGGATTTCAGAGTCTCAGAGTCATAAAGTAGAAGCTCAACTCCTAAACGGAGTCTAGTATTCCTTAGTCTCTCGTCCTTTTAATTTTTCATATCATGTTATGTTTTCTTAGGAATGATATCTAAGTCTTGTTTTCGTTATTGATTATGTTTAAGATAACCTTTTGATTTATTATTTTATATTGCCAAATTATCTGTGAATCCTTTCGAAGTAGCTTAACGTCCTCATTTTTTACAATAGCGCACGACTAGTTCAATATTTTTTTCTTAAAAAAAAGGAGACTTAAGCAATTTTAAAATTCGGTTCATTCTTTAAAACTAAATATTTGCCAAAAATGAGTTTTTTCTCACGAAAGTGTATGTCGCAACCTAACATTTTTCTTAAAAACAAAACTAGAGTTTCAATATTATTATGAGATGGACCAGAGTAGCAAAAATCTTGATTTTTGCAAAGGAAAAGGCCTATTCATCAATTTCTCTTTGTTTCAATAAATTAAAATAATTTCAATTTGTGTGTTATTATTTATTCGTTTTTCCTGCACGTGTTTTGAATTCTCTTCAAATTTCAAAGGGCTCAAAAATCGCAAGGTATATATATACACCCTATCATACACAATGAATATTTTTATCACTATTTTATTTATTCCTTCACTTTTCATACTACACATACTTATATATTTTACTATCATATTTATTTTATCCGTTTTCAAGTGTTATTTTTTATCCAAATTCATCTATTAAGATTTTGCGAATAAATGAGCACCAACATGATTACTTATATTTTAAATATACGCAAAGTCTAATTTACTCAAGAAATAATATGTTACTATGTTTTGATGTCTTTTTCTTTACTTTTGCTATAAACATATTTGTATAGATTTATTTTTTAAATTAAATAAATTTTCATATCTTCTTTGCACTCTTTGATACCCATATTCATTTCAATAAAATTTCACATATTTAAAAATTATATCTTTCTTTACTTTGAAAACAATTTCATTCCTGTATATAATTTCATATACCATTAAACATTATATTCTTATAAAGTTATATTTTATTTTCTCCAATATACATATTATAACAAGGATACCATTTTTTAACTTTCCTCTTCTCCATTTTCATATTTTGAAATATATATATATATATATATATATATATATATATATATATATATATATATATATATATATATATATATATATATATATATATATATATATATATATATATATCACAATAAACTATACATTATATCCTTGTATATTGTAGTGATGCATTTTATATACCTTGAATTTTCTTTGTCCTAAAATAATAAAAGTATTCCTATCACTATTTTAGCGAGTAAGAAGAAACAAACTTTTTTCCAAATATTTTTTTAAATTGAGTCTAACGACTATCTTCGGATAGGCTCTAAGGGTTGCCTATCTTCCCCTCGAGTAACCAAAATCCTTACTCAGATTCTCAAAATATTTTTAAAAGACAAACAGAGTTTTACATAAAAAATGGTTTTACCTAATTTCTCTAAAAAATTTAGGTGGCGACTCTAAAAATAATTATTTTTTTTTTAAAAACAGAGAGTCATAGTGACCACCATTATGTTGCGGACTATTTTCGTCGGTTCAAAATAGGGCGCGACAGTTTTCACTTGATTTTCAGCTTGTGTATCATCCATATATCATCATCATCAACTCACCAAGCATAATATAGCATCACACTCCACGAATTAGAGCTCAAACAACACAACCTCCAAGACGGTGAACTAGAAACTTAAGCTACGAATACTAGTTTTGTCCTTTTTATCTTTAACTTAGTTTTGACTCGGCTTATTTCAGTTGAACCTTAAACACTCTAAACAAGTTATTCCATACATAATTACACAATCATACCATTAGGAACTCTTATACACACTAGAATCCATCGAGATCAACTAGAACAACACATAGCTCAAGCTAGTAACATTAGTTTTCTCGTCTAAATTCTAAGTGACCAATTTGAATCCAAACTTGTTTGAAACACACCTTAAACATTGTGATAAAGTATTTTAACACTTATATGCTCAATTATATCATTATTAACACGTTAAGCACACTAAAAGTCCTCAAAACAAGGCTAAATAAGCTCGGATAACAACTCTGAGGTGCATAAATCCACCTCAGATCAATTATCATTATTTCTACTAATGACTCATTGTGTGCTGAATTTGTCAAACTCATGGGCAGTGAGTTTGAAATGAGTATGATGGAAAAATTGAATTTATTTCTTAGATTACAAGTAAAATAAGTGCCATGTGGGATTGTGATAAGCCAACAGAAGTACATATGGGATATACTGAAAATGTTTAACATGGATGATGGGAAGCCTATTGATACTCCCTTTGGAACTTTATCAAAGTTTTATAATGATGAACTTGGTCCCTCTACGAATGAAATAATGTATAGAAGAATCATTAGATTGGTGTTTTACCTCATTGCTAGCAGACCTAACATTGTGTTCAGTGTTGGTATGTGTGCAAGGTTCCAATCCTACCCTAAGAAGTTGCATCTCAAGGTTGCAAAGAGAGTCCTTACATACCTTAAAGGGACTTAAGACTTGGTTATGGTCTATCTATCAGGTGTTATTTTAAATTAGTAGGATATACTGAGGCTGATTATAGAAGGTATATGGTGGACAATGAAGAGCACTTCTAGAATGGATCGTTTCCTTGAATCTTCATTGATATACTACGGGACTAGAAATCAAAACTTTGTGGTTCTGTTCATATCTGAAGCAAAACTATAGTTGTTGCATCTTGTTATGCGCAACTGTTATGGATCAAGTAGCAACTTGAATTATTTGTGGTAATGATCGATTGTGTGTCTCTCATGTGTGACAACACCCGTGCTCTCAATATGGCCTAAAATATAGTTCAGGACAAAAGGACCAAGAATATTGACATCAAACATCATTACTTAAGAGACAATATAGAGAAAAGGGTGATCTGCATGAAGTTTTTTGTTATAGAAGATCAAATTGTTGATATCTTTACAAAAACATTAAGCAGGAACTAGTTCCAGAAAACTCGATTGAGGCTTGAGCTCTCAAGTTAATTCTCTTAATCACCTGGATTTCTTTTGATTGGCTAGAAAGAACGACAAAACAGAAAAGAATGGGCAGGCTAAATATAAAGCAGGAACAAGTTCATTGAAGGACCTAGTTCCCTAAAAGGTTAGTCAAACTTATATTACTTTTGAAATGTAACTAATATTTCCACGTAACACACCTCCAGTCCCCCTCCCCTTTTTTTTACAACTGAGGAGTTAAAAAATCCATTGGTCACCACCCTTGTGTTAGTTCCCTCCTTTGATTCCCCAAAATCCTTCAAGTACCAAAGTTACTCCATTACATGACCACCTTCTCACACAACCTGTGTTCAAGCCTCAAAGAAATTAAAGAATGATCATAAGTCAGCGTTTGAGTTTGTAAACTACATTATGCTTCCTCATTTTAAATGAATAATGTGCAATTATCAAGAAGAAAAGTTTTGTGACAACTCACTCTATGGCGTTTGAATCTAACGGCCTGCCCATTATCCTCAAAGATCTCTTATTTACTAGCATGTACTTAGTTGCATTTTGTTATTTCTTTTGTAATTTCTAGTTGACTATCCTTGATAATGCATGTTATTTTTTTTTAAAGTATTTTGCCTACTTCTTACTCTTATGATTTCAACTTGCTATTCATGATGTTGTTTCCGCTATGTCCATGAGTTAACTTATTTTGATGATCTCTTGCTTGGTTAACGATTAATATTTTTAATGATGCCAAAAGGGGGAAAGCCAAGTGATAAGGGGAATACTATGTGAAATAGCTAGCGGGTAGTATAACATATAGGAGGAACAGTACATAAAGGGTTCATATGAATGTAATAGGGAAACATAGTTAAGGACCAGACTGACAGACAGGGAAAGAACACTATATAAAAGGTTCAGATAGTGTGCAAGGAGGGAGCATAGTGAGGGAGCAGACGTACAATTGATAAAATTAGACTTAGTTTGAACTGGTTTTATCATCATTATAAGGGAAAATTATTGCTTTAGTAGTTTTGATGATGTGACAAACCATACCAAGAGACTTGGTACTATGTATTTACCGTTTGTTCTGCTCAACAATATAAATATTAGATGTTCTTTTTGTAGGAAAGTTGGTGGAATGGTAGTAGAGAAGCAGTAGCTCTTCCCAACCTCGATTAATAACATTGATTATAGGTTTTTCTTTGTTAGAGTTATGACCCAAATTTTATTGATCCGGCCCAGAAAGTTTTGCGGTGCAATCCATGTTGGTGATTTTCAATGGGTCTGTGGTGGTAGCATAGGGATCGAGCCGACAAGCCCGATATGGACCTTTATGTTTTTGGGCCTCGGACTTATTTGTATGCACATATTATATAAGTGCATTTAGTGGGTTGTTTTGGGTATTCAGAAAATTTAGCCTTCTCCACATTGTACTCTCTCTCCATTATAGTGAAACTTCCTTTGCCTCTTCCCGTAGTTTTTCCCGCAAGGGTTTCTATGTAAATTTGTGTGTTGTTCTTCTTTTCTTTTATTTGTGGTTTGCTTACTCTATCCGAATCATAACAAACTGGTATCAGAGCCTGTTCGATTGTTTTCTCGGGGATGGCAACCATGAAGTGTGATATTCCGTTGTTGGATTGCAACACTAGATTTTTGTTATGGCAGGTTAAGATGCGGGCTGTGCTCGCGCAGATGGATTTGGACGATGATTTATTAGGGTTTGAGAAGATGCCCTCATCGTGGACGGACGAGGACAAACGATGAAAGAATCGGAAGGCTCTATCTCAGATCCACCTTCATTTATCCAATCAGACTCTACAGGATATTTTGAAGGAGACCACAACCACTGCGTTGTGGTTGAAACTGGAATCGTTGTGTGTGACGAAGAGCCTAACAAGTAAGTTGCATCTCTAGCAATGACTTTATTCCCATCGCATGTCTGAGGGTGCGTCCTTGGAGGATCACCTATCTGTATTTAAGGAAATTATCTTTGATTTAGAGACTCTGGAGGTTAAGTACGATGAGGAAGATCTAGGGTTGATTTTGTTGTGTTCGTTGCCTGTATCATACACGACCTTTAGGGATACGATTTTATATAGTCATGATACCCTGATGATTGATGAAGTCTATGATGCGTTCTCTAAGGAGAAGATGAAGCATCATGTGAATGGGTCGGAGACTCAAGGATATGGTCATATTATTAGAGGAGGAAGGATTCGTGAGAGGAATTCTGGGGGTGATGACAGGAATAGGTCAAAATCCAGAAACAGAAATAAAACCTAATTACGGCAAGAACAAGGGCCATATCAAATCCAAGTGTTGGAAGTTACAGAATACAGAGAAAAGAGAAGCTCCAAAATCGAAGGAAAACCAACCAGAGAAGTCCGGTGAAGCCAGTTTTGTTGAAGATGGCGACAGTGATGGAGAACTGTTGGTAGTTTTTTATGGTAACTCCAAACCATGTGAGGATTGGATTCTTGATTCAGCTTGCACGTTTCATATGTGTCGTAATCGGGATTGGTTTACAACATATGAAACAGTCTCTAAAGGTGTTGTTTTGATGGGAAATAACACACTTTGTAATATAGTTGGTATTGGAACAATCAGGATCAAGATGTTTGATGGGGTTGTGAGGACACTTAGTGATGTGCGGTATGTCCCAAACCTGAAGAGAAATTTTATTTTCTTGCGTACCCTTGATTCGAACGGTTATAGGTACACTAGTGAAGGTGGAGTCCTGAAGGTTACTAAAGGTGCTCTTGTTGTGATGAAGGGACAAAGAAAGTTTGCAAATTTGTATGTCCTGCAAGGCTCTACTATTACAGGTGATGCAACCATTTTTACCTTCTCTCTATCAAAAAGTGACATTGCTAAACTTTGGCATGTGCGCCTGGGGCATATGAGTGAAAACGGGATGACTGAACTAAGCAGGAGAGGACTTTTTGATAGGCAAAGTATTACCAAATTGGAGTTCTGTGAGCACTGCATTTTCGGGATGCAGAAGAGAGTCAGATTCACTAAAGGCATCCGCTCAACTAAGGGCACACTTGATTACATTCATTCTGATCTCTGGGGTCCTACTAGAGTACCTTCTAGAGGAGACACTAATTACTTATTGACTATTATTGATGATTATTTCAGAAAAGTTTGGTTGTTTTTTCTGAAGCAAAAGAATGATGTGTTGCCTACTTTCAAGAAGTGGAAGACTATGATTGAAAAACAGACAGGGAAGCAGGTAAAACGCCTTCGGACCGATAATGGTTTAGAGTTCTGCTCTAATGAATTTAATGTTTTGTGCAAGTCAGAAGGAATTGTGAGGCACTTGATAGATCGTGATACTCCCAGCAGAATGGTATGGCCGAATGAATGAATAGGACTATAATGGAGAAGGTACGTTGTATGCTCTCTAATGCTGGTTTACCCAAGTCTTTTGGGGCTGAAGCTGCTTCCACAGCTTGCCTTCTTATTAACCTCTCTCCCTCAGTCACGATTGATAAAAAGACTCCATAAGAGGTATGGTCTGGTACTCCTGCTGGTTATTCTGATTTGAGGATATTTATATGTCCTACCTATGCTCATGTTGATAATGAAAAGTTGGAACCTAGATCTGTCAAGTGCTTATTTATGGGTTATAAGCCTGGTGTTAAAGGTTATAAGCTTTGGTGTCCAGAAAGCAGAAAGGTTATAATTAGCAGCGATGTTGTGTTTGATGAAACTGCCATGCTTCAGGCTCCTTCCAAATCTAGTGCTTTGCCCCCAGATGAGCTTAGTGACATGAATCAGCAAAAGTCAAGCACCCATGTTAAATTGCAGATTGGAGCAGAGTCTACACCAGTGCCTACTTCTCAGTCTAGCCTGAAGATACAGAGTGGTACTATTTTTTCTTCACCACCAGTGACGCCATAATATTCTATTGCTAAAGATAGGCCTGAAAGAGATATTAGACCTCGTCAGAAGTATGCTGAAGCTAATTTGATTGCTTATGCATTGAATGTAGCAGAAGGTATTGATTTCGGTGAAGAACCTTCTTCTTACTCAGAGGCAGTTAGTTGTGATGATTTCATCCACTGGATGATTGCTATGCAGGAGGAGATAGAATCACTTCATAAGAATGACACATGGGATTTGGTGAGATTGCCTAAAGAAAAAAAGTTATCCGTTGCAAGTGGGTATTCAAAAAGGAAAAAGGAACATCGGGAGTTGAAGATGCTAGGTACAAAGCAAGACTAATTGCTAAAGGTTACAGTCAGGTTCCAGGTATTGACTTCACAGATGTGTTTTCTCCAGTTATAAAGCATAGTTCGATTCGAGCCTTGCTTGGTATTGTGGCTATGCATGATCTTGAGCTTGAGCAGTTTGATGTCAAAACTGCATTCTTACATGGAGAACTTGAGGAGGATATCTATATGCAACAACCAAAGGGTTTTATAATCTCAGGAAAGGAGGACTATGTATGCTTGCTGAAAAAGTCTCTTTATGGCTTAAAACAGTCTCCCAGGCAGTGGTATAAGAGTTTTGACTCTTTTATGACCTCTCATATGTTTCGGAGGAGTAATTATGATAGTTGTGTCTACTTCAAAGAGGTAAGTAATGGTTTGTTTGTGTATCTTCTTTTGTATGTTGATTATATATTGATTGCAGCAAAGGATATGAGAGAGATACTAAAAGTCAAAGCCCAGCTCAGCAAGGAGTTTGAGATGAAGGATCTAGGAGCAACAAAGAAGATTCTTGGCATGGAAATTATGAGGGATAGAGAGAAGTGTAAGTTATACTTGAGTCAGAAAAGGTCTATTGAGAAAGTGTTTCACAGGTTCATTATGCAAAATGCCAAACCTGCAAGTACTCCATTGGCAGCTCATTTCAAACTCTCGGCCACTTTATCTTCAAAGACAGATGATGAGCATGACTATATGTCTCGAGTTCCATACTCTAGTGTCGTCAGGTCTCTTATGTATGCGACGGTGTGTTCCCGACCAGATTTATCTTATGCCATCAGTGTAGTTAGAAGATACATGGAAAATCTTGGCAAAGAACATTGGAAAGTAGTTTAGTGAATTTTCAGATACTTGCATGGATCTACTGATGTTTGTTTACAGTTTGGGCGAAATAGAGATGGAGTAATCGGGTATATTGATTCTGATTTTGCAGGAGATCATGATAAAATGTGGTCCCTTATAGGCTATGTTTTCACCATTGGTGGTTGCGCTCTTAGTTGGAAAGCTACCTTACAGACTACGGTTACTTTGTCAACTAATGAGGCAGAGTATATGGCTATTACAGAGGCTTTCAAGGAAGCTATTTGGTTGAAGTGTCTGTTCGGCGAAATTAGCAAAGAATTACAGATTACTATGGTTTCTTACGACAGTCAGAGTGCTATCTTCCTTACAAAAGTTCAGATGTTTCACGAGAGGACAAAGCACATCGATGCTCGGTATTATTTTGTGCGTGAAATTATTGCTCGTGGTGATATTGTGGTGAGCAAGATTAGTAATCATGATAATCCTGTTGATATGATGACCAAGAAACTACCAAGTGCCAAGTTTGAGCATTGCTTGGACTTGATTAGTGTTAGCTGTTAAAATGTGCCCTTAGGGGATTTCGTGGAAGAGGTGGATAGTTTGTCTTGAAATAAATTTGAGTTCTGAATTAGAATTCGTGTCAAGGTGGAGATTGTTAGAGTTGTGACCCAAATTTTGTTGATCCTTCCTAGAAAGTTTCGTACTGCGACCCATGTTGGTGATTTTCAATGGGTTCTGTGGTGGTAGCGTAGGGATCGAGCAGACAAGCCTGATATGGACCTTTATGTTTTTGGGCCTAGGACTTATTTATATATACATATTATATAAGTTCATTTAATGGGTTGTTTTAGGTATTCAGAAAATTCAGTCTTCTCCACATTGTACTCTCTCTCCATTAGAGTGAAACCTCCTTTGCCTCTGCCCGTGATTTTTCTCGCAAGGGTTTTCACGTAAATCTGTGTGTTGTTCTTGTTTTCTTTTACTTGTGGTTTGCTTACTTTGTCCGGATCATAACATTCTCTTTGTCATAAATAGAAGAGTATGTGACAAATAAAGAAAGTTCTTACATATTCAAAAAGTCTTATTTTCTCAGCAATATTCATCGCTCTTCATTACTGCCTCAACAACAACAACAAGGACATATTTCGACAATATTCATATGTGGTTGTTTTCTTGAGTCATTCTGTTACTCTTTATATGTAAACCTACTCTTCTTATCTAGAAGTCCTATATAAGTATTCGTTGTCTAGTTCTCAAGTCACCATCTCGTGTTTGGTTAGCTAGAGGTAGTTGTTAGACTTATTACAATAGAGTTATTGTGATGGACGCATAATAAAGTTATTGTGTGAGTTTAGAATTAAGAAGTTAATCCAAGGATTGCAAGAGTTTGAAATTCTAAAGTTGCTTGAATTAGTAGAGTGGTTGATAAATTCTACAAGGTAGGTTGTATTTTTCCTTCCTTGAGCAAGGAGTTTTTCACGTAATATAATGTGTTCTTAATCTACACTGTTCTCATTGTTGTCTATTTGTTAATTTGTGTTAAAAGTATGGTCCTTTGGCCGTGGTGGACACCTACAAGGTTCCAGGATGGATTGTATCTTAGAGATAGTTTAAGAGAATTTCGTATTTTGTTACTATTACAATTTAAGTTTTAATTTAGTCCATATTTTTACTTTTTATTGACTCCTTTTATGAACTACTTCTTTTGGTTTGAACAAGGGGTCGCCTATTTTTCGGTTGAAGCAACTACGACTTAGGAGGTTCTAAGAGAAATATTTCTTTTTCATGACTTTCACTTATCAATCCCAGCCCAGAAAAGTGACCGACTAACTGAGGCAATACGATTTCTTGTGAAAGAGAAAAGAAAAGGGGTTTAGAGGTAGAAAAAGAAGATCATATTTCAAAAACGATCCATTAAAGATACCTAACATTTGTTATTAGAAGAAGGAATGTTAGAGCTATTCCCTTAGTAGCATTAGCATCTTTCTTTCAAACATTCAAACATTGTAGGCTCTCCTCCAACAAAGCACTGGGAAAGAAAAACTCATATTTGAATTCTTATTAGTCTAGATACAGTAAAATCATTCTATTAGATCAAATAAATACATTCGATCTAATAAGTACCTTGTAATTGAGTAGAATTCATTTTTTATCGTATAGGAAAGGAATTTCATTTGTGTATGTGCTCCCAATAAAAACAATAAGTTACTGTATTCCATTATATACATAATCGGGTTGATAAACCAGACCCAGTTTGTCTAGTAGACTCCCGGTTAACCCTAGTGAGTATACAAATAAATTCATTCATGAAGGTAATCCTAATGGGTTAAAGATCAAAATAAAAGGATTGAACTACCTACTCATTATTCAAAGGAGAATCATAAAACACCAAAAGGAGGCAGTGGGTGGACGAAAATCTTGCAATAAATAATGTTCTCCTAATCATAATCACCGACTCTTGTTGGTGAGCTTTGGTAAGAATGAGAATCACTTCATAACTCTAGGAGAATGAAAGTGTTAGGGTAGACGGGATCTAAAAGCTCCCCAGCATGTTGTGGAGCCTTATATCGTAGGAGGGTCATGAATACAAAAATGCAGATCATGGGGACCCTTAAAAAGGGGATAGAGAATAATGATGGGCTTTCCAAGCATAAAACAATCCCTACCAATACATTCCATGGAAACAGATAGAAGGTAGTTTTCTCATTGTTCGTAACCCAGGCATATTTTCGTTCCCAATAATCTTCATGAAAAGACTACCATGATTTCCAAACAAACCGAGAGAGAGTCGAGGTATGAAAAAACTCATCCATGATCTACTTATTTCTAAGTATGTATCATCCAGTGCATTATCTGTCATCTCTGTAGTTGCCAAAATCCTACCCTCTCTCAGATATTGAGTAGGTTGACCCGAGAAGTGATCATTCATCAGAAGTAAGGGCTAAGAGTTATCATGAGTTGACCTCGACTTATCAAGGAAGAGTAAGATAGATTTAGGGCAGATAGGTGGGTCTAGAATAAATTCCCCAAATAGATCCTGACTTTTTAATGACAGAGGCAAAAACTTACTCTTTCAACTCAAAGTCAGGTAAGGCTTCACTTGCTCGTTCTAACGCTCATTTAGTAGACAAAAAGTAGAGTGCATAAGCCCTTTTAGAGATAGGGGTGAGTACTACATAGCTCGTAATTAAAGAATAAAATGATCCTTGTCTACAAAGTAGAGTCACCTCATCTTGCTTGCTTCCGGCGTAGCCTCTAGCTCTAAATAATAGGAATTCAGGTATGGTTGGAATGTTGCCAACTATTACGAGAGGTAGCGAAGGTTTTCCCAAGTGAAAACCTACTCCTAAGAAGTTGTTGGATCAAATTAGTACATTATATAACTGCATCTTTCCTACTCCACTACTTCCCTCCTTCAAGGTGTGATTAATGCACCTTAAACCTCTATCTTAAAAAAGAGCACTTTTTTTCTTAACAAGAATGGAAGATGATATAATACACCTTATTTATCTCGACGAAATGGGTGAAAGAGATGGGTTGTATAATGGAATCTGCCCAAATGTCCTTATTAATTATTGATAAGGCACATAGGAAGCATCATCCTTATAAGACTGTTTCTAAACAAAAGAAATTCTTTTTCACATTCAACTATGAGAGGGAAACTTGAGCAATTAAAGCTACTCCCTTTTCCTTTGTGAATATGCCCATAAGACATTACAAAAAATCAAAAATTAGGCTTCAGATCTTATTCACATTGTTGTGGGAGATGAGGCTCTTTAAGTTCCAAGACGCCTCCAAGATGCCTATTATGATGTTCTTTTAAAGGGGTATTCGAGTTGGCTATTTGAAAATCTCTAATCTAAAGATGAATTCCTATTAACTGATTACCTTGATTGGTTAGGAGAACATTAGAGATTGGAAAAGATGTCAACATTGAACAGTTAAGGAATTCTTCTTTACTTCAAGATTGCCAGCCTATTTTCTTTGAGCCAAAGTAAGGAACCCCTCATTCCCAAGTAGGTAGAGACTTACAAGGTCGAAAATAGCAATGAGAGAGCTTTCACCTTGCCACAAGATTCTTTTACGAAGCGTTCTTTCCACTTCTTATTACGAAAGTGACCAAGCAAACAGATGATGATAGTTCAATCGATAATCTAACAAGTAACCAAAATAAAGAAAGAGGAGACACTTTTATTATAAGTTAAAAGAATTTGGTCCAGTCAGAACTCATGCATGACCCGTCCGTCGGCTGCTAGATATGAAAATGGTGTTGGGCAAGGGCATCGCTATGACCCTTAATGAATCGAATGTTCTTTCAACTTTTATTTGATTCTGACTGCCAGCATAAATCTCATGAGATTGGCCCACTATTACTACAAAAAAAGCCATGCCCTTTCATCTCCTTACAGTTAAGTGGCCCAAGGGCCACTTCTTTTACGATAATTATTTCATCTGGGAAGAAATCCATAAACTCATGTTCCTCTTTGATGGGGTGCAAGTTGAAGTACCTACTCCAGAGCAACTACACTGCCTATCCTATATTTCTGCCCGCCCTTGGGTTTCTATGCTTGGTTCCACAACCAATCCCAGATCTATCTATTTGAGGGAGGTCCAATTTTGCACTCTTCTAATTGCTTA
This sequence comes from Capsicum pubescens, assembly GCA_030864215.1. Classification (NCBI taxonomy): domain Eukaryota; kingdom Viridiplantae; phylum Streptophyta; class Magnoliopsida; order Solanales; family Solanaceae; genus Capsicum; species Capsicum pubescens. Next base: position 248,172,105 of record CM061540.1, on the reverse strand, counting down.
GAAGTAGAAATGCCCGCCTATCAATCAAAGAGTCTGAGTGGTTGCTTTATTTAAAATATTGACCACGAGTGGTTGTTTTTATTTATCTAATTAATTAATTTTTATTTATAAAAATGATAGTGAATGGTCGCTTGTATTTATTTATTTTAAAATAAACTGATCACATGTGGTCGATTTATGTATAATTATATGACTTTTTTGTTAATAAAATCGATCACATATTGTCGGTTATTTTAATAATTATTTTTTTTTAATAAAACCGACCACAATGTATAATTATTTAATTTTTATAAATAATTAAAATATTTTTTAATAAAAACGACAAGTGATCCATTTTATTTAATTATTTAATATTTTATACTGCATGTGATCAATTTTATTTAATTTTTTAATTTATTTTTTAATAAAACTGACCACATGTGGTCGGTTTTATTAATTTTTGTCAAAAAAAATTCAGATTGCCGACTACTTGTGGTCGGTTTTTCTGATAATTTTAAAGAAACCGACCACAAGTGGTCACTTAACCTTTTTCAAGTCATTACTTTATATTTTCAACTGAACAGACTTAACCATTTTCAAGTCACTAGTTCACATTTTCTAGTCACTACACTTAACTATTTTCAAGTCACTAGTTCACATTTTCAAGTCACTAACTTAACCATCTTCAAGTCATTAGTTCACTATTTCAATTGACTACACTTAAACCATTTTTAAAATACAAGTTCACATTTTCAAGTGACTACACTTAACCATTTTCAAGTCATTAGTTCACTATTTTGAAATGACTAAATTTAACCATTTTCAAGTTACAAGTTCACATTTTCAAGTGACTACACAACCATTTTCAAGTTTCTAGTTCACAATTTCAAGTCACTACACTTAACCATTTTAAATTCACTAGTCAGCTTATGATTCTTAAAAATTTTACGTTATGTAGAATTCTATCATTTAATTAAAAGCTTTATTTGTTTGGTTGATAAATTCTAAGTTAGACATATAATATTATATTTAGATTGATGAAATTTGCATAACGATATTTTAAGTTGTTCAATCTTTTGTGACATTGATAGTCAATTATATTTTTAAAATATTGTAAGTTCTTAATTACTGCGATTTATAATATCTTTTTTCTATTCTACTAATTAGAAGTGACATAGTAAAATTATTATAAAAAATGCTTGTGAATTTTTTTTTAAGTGGCTCCATATAAGACGTCATGTTAATTTAAAATATCAAAAATTAATTTATCATTTTATATCTATTTTACTTTGTTTTATTAAATATTGTTAATTTTTTAATACTTAAACGACTTGTAATAATTGAGTATGGGTAATTTAGTAAAACTATGATTGAAGTAGTTGAAACAATCATGTTATAAATATCTATTTTAGTTTTTTATTAAATATTATTAATTTGTTAATAAATAAATGACTTATAATAATTACTCAGGGGTAATGTCGTAAAATCACGATTGAAACAGCTGTGGCAGGCATGTCGAACATGAGCAGCATGTTTCAGCTACTTATTGTGACTTCTTATATAAGATACTAATAATATAATTTTCTTTAATACTTAAATAACCATAATAAGTAATTAGGGATGATATTGTAAAATCACGATTGGAGTCGCGAAGCTGACATATATTAAAAGTGATATAGCATAATAACTATAAAAAATTACTTGTGAAAATAATCTAAGTGAGCCTCATATAAGACGTCAAGCTAATTTAAAACATCAAGAGTTAATTTATTATTTTATGTCTATTTCATCTTTTTTATTAAATATTATTAATTTTTTAATACTTAGATGACTTATGATAATTAATTAGGGGTGATCTGGTAAAATTACGGTTGAAGCAATTTAAACAGACATGTCAGAAATATTTATTTTACTTATTTGTATTAAATATTATTAATTTTCTAATACATAAATAACTTATAATAATTAATCAAGGATGATACAGTAAAAACACGGTTGTTGCAGCTGAAGTAGGCATGCAGACCTGCTGACTGCTTAAGCATAAAACTCCCTCTTATATATAACTATTCAATTTAAGTGGCATAATGCTTAGATGATCATAATAATTAATAAGGGGTGATATAATAAAATCGTGGTTGAAGCAGCGAAGTAGACATGTATTGAATGAATTATAATAACTAATTAGAAGTGATATAACAAAATTAATATATGAAAATACTTTTGAAAAAAAATTAAGTGGATCTCATATAAGACGTCAGTTAATTTAATATTAAATATTATTAATTTTTTAAAACTTAGATGACTTTATAATATTAATTTTTAATACTTAGATGACTCATAATAATTAATTAGGGGTGATATAGTAATATTACGTCGAAACAACTAAAGCAGACATGTCAAAAATGTTTGTCTTTTTTTATTAAATATTTTTTTTTAATAAGTCAATGACTTATAATAATTAATTAGAGGTGATACATTAAAATTACGATTGAAGCAGCTAATTTTTTTTTAAAAATAATAATAAGTGAAACTTTGAGGAACTTTATCATTTTGAAAACTACCCTTTTATTAAATATTGTTAATATTATAATACTTAAATAAAATAATTTATAATAATTAATTAGGGGTGATATAGTAAAATTACGTTTGAAACAGCTGAAGCAGCCAGGACGACCCGAAGCTGCTCAACATTGTCGTTTCTATTATAGTGTAATTAGTTCACTCTCTCAAACGACTAAACAACGATCTTCAAGTCACAAGTTCACAATATCCAGTTGCAACATTTAATCATTTTCAAGTCATTAGTTCACATTTTCAATTCTATTTAAAGTCAAACAATTCAACAAATTTAATAAAATAAATAAGTAGAGGCGTCGCATGTTCCTCTCACACCATATAATCATCACAAAATCTATGACTTTTAAAGCCTTCTACAGCAAATAATCTTACCATAACACTATATTTAAAGACTTCAATATAAGAAAATATAGAGAAATCAACTTATCTTTACTTGGCCTAAGTTAAAGAGAAAGAGGCAAGCTGTCACACAAAAAAAAAAATAGCAAAGCTATCCGAGATCTAGGGAAAGCAACTAAAATTCTTTAAATTTTTTTTCCAAATTCGAGTTCTTTCAAAAACAACACCAAATCACTTGCTACTTCACATCACATGTTTTCCTTATGTTACATTTATTGAAAGATTTACTACTTTACTGTTTGTGTAACCAATGCTCAATTTCTTTTAGAATATGCGTTGGTAGCAAGCAGTTTTGGATTTGATAACATGCTGGTGACATATACATGAGGATGCGATACGTTCCAATTGCTAGCTACTCTTATAAAACACTTGCTTAACGACGTGATGGTTTTGTTTTCATTTTAGGTGGTGCAATTTCTGAGGGATTAATATGATTGAGTGCTTTCTGAATCATGCATCTTTTACAAACACACACATGAAGCTAATCTATTAGAAGGAGAGAGATTACCATTTGGGAGAGAGAGACAGAGATGGTTGTTGTACAACAGAAATGGTGGAGTGAGAAAGAGAGATGTGGGTTGTTGTTGTTGTCACTGGTGAGAGACGGAGCGTAGATGAGTCCGTCAGCGACGTTGTTGGCTGCTGCGCAGAAGAAATGGCACGTGAGAGAGAGAGATATTGGTTGCTGCTATGTACCAAGGTTGTTATGGATTTAATTAATACGAAGATCAATGAGGGATTTTGTGAAGATATTTGCAAGAAAGCGGGTAAGGACTGCTCTGGACGTCTAGGAGACCTCATCTTAAGAACAAACTAAAATAATGATGGAAAAAGTAGTAAACATCGCCGAAAAGTCGTTTTGTCGCTGGAAAATTATCGAAAACTAGTATAAAATATATGGGTCATCTCAAAATCAGAAATGAGTAGATCTTGAACAAGAAAGTCACCAAAAAATTAGTCGGCACATGCTCACACATTGAATTATTAGATTTGATGGCTGAAAAGTGGCTGCAATCTAAGAAAAAATTATATGAGTAGAGTCTAAATGATGACACGACCCTACTAAGAGAGAGATTATATGGGTTGGATCGAAATGATGGCACGGCCCTACTTGAAAATCAAAATTATATGGGTAGGGTCAGATGACGACACGATCCTGATAAAACGAGAAATTAATATAGGTAGGATTGGAAGGTGCTATGCAAATCAGATATGAGAAAGTTGTTACCGAAAAGACGCATGGTGCTACCCAAATTAGATATGGAAAGTAGTTACCGAAAATATGCACGGTACTACACAAATTAGATATGAGAAGATATCAGAAAGAAGCACAGTACCCAACTTTTGCTAACATGATCATAGGGCAGACAGGTGGCATATATGGGTTATAGCTGCCCGCCAACAATGAAAGTTGTTTGGTTCTCTACCAAGATCGTAGTGACTTTACCATGTGAGAAATAATAAATAAAATTTTATTATTAAATTGTGTATATAAATTATTAAATTTAGACCCTATTTATAGACATTACATTAGACTCATTTCCAACTAGGATACTACATTACAATCCTTTTCCAACGAGGATTCTATATACTATTCCTACTCATATTCTAATAAACACGAATAGTGTATTTTCTCAATCGTATAATAAATATCAATATATTTCGTATTAAACACGAATAGTGTATTTTCTCAATCATATCATAAATATCAATATATTTCGTATACAAGAATGAATTTTTAGTTAATTAGCTTTTGAATATGGTATTATATACCTTGTAATGCAATGTATTACATCTATAATTTAATAAATTATCGGTTAATTAACTTAAGTTATTATAATTTCAACAGTATATTATTATCTCAATCGTATGTTATCAACGTATTATTCAAAATACTTGGATAGATTCAGTTAGCTAGCTTTTGATTACTGCGTATATCACTACACGAGATACACATATATAAATATACTCAATTGACTATAAACATCTGAATACGTACTATATACAATCACATACATGAGTATATATATTATCCCATAATACAACACATTACATATATTTCCAACGAATTATCAATTAGTATTAGCTTACATAATTATAACTCCAACAATATATTATTACCTCGATCACATGCTATCAACGTATTCAATATACTTGAATAGATTCAGTTAGCTAGTTTTTCACTACTATGCACATCACTACCCGAGATATACATACATACATACATATATATATATATGCACACACACACACACACATATATACATACATATATATATATATATACACACACACACGCACACTCCATCGACCATCAACTTCTATATACGTACTATATACAACACATACATTAGTATATTACACCATAATACAACATATTTCACATATACTCTAATGAATTATAGGTTAATTTAGCTTACATTACTATAAATTCAACAATATATTATTACATTGATCGTATGATATCAACGTATGCAACATATACTTAGATGTGTTTAGTTAGTTTTGGACTACTACGTACATCAATAAATAAGATATGCATATACGTACACACACACACTCCATCGACTATCAAGTTCTAAATATGTACTATATACACCACATACAGGAGTATATTACCCCATAATACAATGTATTTCATATTTACCATGATGAATTATTAATTTAGCTTACATTATTATCCTCGATCGTATGCTATCAACGCATTATTCAATATACTTAGATATATTCAGTTAGCTTTTGACTACTACGTACATCACTACATGAGATATGTGTGTGTGTGTGTCAATTTATGAATACGTAATATATACATCACATGCACGAGTATCTTACCTCATAATACAACGTATTCTTTATACTCTGCTGAATTATCGATTATTTACCTTAGATTATTATAACTCCAATAGTACATTATTACCTCGATCGTATGATATCAATATATCTAATATACTTATCTACATTTAGTAAGCTTTTGACTACTACGTAAATAACTGCATGAGATATGCGTGTATATATATACTCGATGGACAATATATTTATTATATTGAAACGTTAGTAAAAAATTAAAGATTATGTTTTATATTATTTATTTATTTTATTTAATATTTCTTAATTTATTTTTAATATTTATTTTTACAAGTGGTTGGTTTTTAAATATTAATTAATTTTTATTTTTATTTAATAAAAAACAACTACATGTGGTCGGTATAATTAAAAAATATTTAATATATTTTAAAAATATATTTGGCTTTACATTTTTTACTATATTACTTTTTTGAAAATCAAAACTGACCACAAGTGGTCAGTTTTATTTATTATTAATTTTTTATTTATATTAAACTTTTTGGAAACCAAAATCGAGTGGTCAGTTTTTCAAATCTTTTTATTTTTTATATTTTTAATCAAACAAATGACCATGAGTGCTCGTTTTTGTAAAAAAACAAACAATGACTACAAGTGGTCGATTTTTCATAATTTTTAATAAAAAAAGTAGTTGGTTTTTGTAAAAAAAAAAATATTTAATATATTTTGTATAAAAAATTTAAATTTTTTTTGAAATAATTATTGTATTTACTTTTTTGTTATTACCGAACACAAGGGGTCGATTTTAGGGAATTATTTTTTGCAGGTTCATATAATTAGTTTTTCACAATTTTAAAATATAAAATCGGCCACTTGTGATCGGTTTTTGATTTAATTTTTTTAAAAAAAATATGAAAAGCCAACCACTTGTGGTTGATTTTTTGTGGTCAGTTTTTCTATATTTTTAGTAATATAGCTGGGGCAAACCTAGACTTTCTTGGGGCTTGTCTTACCTCAACATCTAAATAAGTTAAGGGCGGGCACCAAAAGGAACCAATCCTACCTCTTTTAGAAAGCTTTGCTTGGTAGGTGCTTTCAACTCACTCGGACAATGCTCTGAACACGAAAGTGTGTAGTTCTGCCCCCATAGAGTAGTCATTTGATGCCTGCTCATTCTCCCCTCTTTAATTAATTCCCAATTAACAACATGATCTTAAGCTATCATTTGTTCAATTTGATACTAGTGTTAATAGCTTTTATTGCATCAACGCTTGAAATAGAGAGCAAACAAAGAACATAATAGCTTGAACTGCTTAGGCTCTTTACACCTAAATAAATAGTACACATACAAAAAAAAATAAGATGCAAAACTTATAGAGTCATAGCCTTCTGAGACTTTGTTTTTCAACTCACTCAATCGATAGGTTGAGGCAATCAACTAAAATCGACTAAAGGACCTGTCAAGCCTTAGAAGTCAAAGCATGCATCACATATCATCATGTATAGATTATTAGTTGTAGTAGCTGCATAGGAAACATAACACATATAGTATTGTTCTCCACTGTGATGCATCAAATTGTTGTCTCTCCTCTCTCATTTATGATCAATAATATACTGACTCCAATAGTGCTTGTGTGGCAATGAAAGTTCTATCTCTCCTTTAGATAGATGGAACCTTCAATCAGGAACATTTATTGGTACGATTACGGTCAAAGAGAAAGTGACACAGTTTCTAATTTGACTTAAAAGTTGAGGTAAGCATCCACGAGAGATCTTGGGGGTGCATCCATTAATAAAAAAAATGAATGCATTTCTCATTGTTGGCTAGCCTGAGCTCCACACTAGATTTTCTCTGAGATGGTGATAGAATAAGTCATCTTCTACGATTGGTAAAGGTCTAAATAAATGAAACTGTATTAACAATAGCAATCACATCTTATTGATCAAGAAAGAGGTCTTTTTGCATTGTTTATTATCTGGGCTAAGTGCGATTATGGAGTCGAGATCTTTATAGGCGGGTCGGTGCCGATGTAACTATCGACGTTGTGAGTCCAAGGTCATCTTTGGATGATGGTGTGGTCATTTTCATTTATATGTCCTAGGTTAATTTTGGATGGATCTAGGTTATTTTTAAAAAATATATGACCTTGCGAGTCCCTCATGGATTCTATCTAGCTACACTATAGAAACAATTATATACAGAAACTGGTCAGATAGGAGGTAGCATTATATACATCAATTCACTTAATTTCACTGCCTTGGTGTGGGAAGTGTTTGAGTGACTTTGATGTTGATTTTACTACTCTTATCTTGATTTGCCTTTGATTTGAGATACCTGCATATGTTTTTATATATATATTGGTATTAGCTGCTAGTCTGGGTCTTTCATTTGAAATGATAACTTTATATGTTAAGTGTCGAAACAGCAATTTAGGACCGACATTCGCTATCACTTCAGATTTGGGTCAGTCGATGATTTTTCCAAGTATATGTGGATTTTGTACTTATGCTTGTTTTATTTCTACACCTTATTGTACAGGTTCTGAGCCTAGTACTTTGATTGGTAGACGCGTGGGAGATGATATTTCTGAAATTTCGAGGTAGTTGCATGGTTGATCTGCAGTCTTCACAGATCTCTTCCATCACTTTATGTATGTTTTCCCCTTTTATTTTAGTTATTTGCAGAGATTTGAGTTGTATTGTTACTCCTAGAGGCTTGTATTAGACACTAGGTTTTGAAAAGATTTGTATTACATTTTGCACGCACTTTGGACTTTTATAAAAAGAAAACTGGGACTTTGGATTAAAAAGTTCAATTAAGTGGGAGTCCTTCAAGTTTTTTAAATTAGCTAGGAGGGATAATTTTTTTTTTTGTAAGTTTTTCCGTCCAAACAACTTACCCAGTTGTAGAACAACTTTGGTAGTTATTCGACAACTTTGCGAAGTTGTTCAACAACTACCAAAGTTGTTCAACAACGACAACTGGGCCTAGTTGTTCGACAACTGCGTGAAGTTGTTCAACAACTGCGTGAAGTTGTTCAGACAACTAATGTAGTTGTTCAGACAACTAATGTAGTTGTCCAACAACTAGTCTAATTGTTCAAAAGACTTTTTTTTTTAATAAATTTGCAGGATCCACTTGTCCTCTTTTCTTAATTGAAAACATGGAAGGGTCTTTTGACTCATTTTTCTCAAGAAAACTGAGTTACGCCTTCATCAGTTTTAAAAGCTTGTTTCCGTGCTATTGTACTTTTTTGTGTTGTATTTTGGTTGGATTATCTATCAAAGAGGGTATCGATAGGTGCCATCATGAAAATTTTTAATATGAGTGAGACTCACCCAACAATAGTTGTGTGAGGCTCCTCTTAGCTTTTGACAAGTATTTTTATGGGACCCATTTTGTTATCAAATGCTTTCCCTACTCACATTTTCCTCTATTTCTTGTTTATATTTCACTATTTTGTTTTTCTTTCTTGTTCTTCTTTTAATTTTAAAACATTACCTCTTTATTTATATTTCAATCTTCCTCTTTTCTCATTTGTACTTTTAGCTCTTTTTAGGAGGTTTTTAGCCATAAAGAGTATAAATATTTAAAAAATATCTATTTTAAAAATAAAAATAATATTTAAAATTAAAATTGTGTTTGATCATAAATATGAATCGAATGTATTTTTGAATTTTTAGGAATAAAAAGGTATTTTTGATTTTTTAGGAATAACTTAAGATAAAATTAATTTTCGTATTTTTTTAAAAATATTTTCACAAAGTCAAATATGAAAGGATCTAGGATTTTTACTAGGAGAATTAAAAAAAATAAAAAATTATATGCTTGAGATTTGAATTTAGAACTTTAAAGTGAATTTCGAACCTCCAAAACCACTAATCCTACTCGTAATATAGTGTTAGGTAATTAAAAAAACTATATGGCTACATAAATAATAAAAAAATTACCTTATATATACAACATAATTTTTTGTCAAGGAGGTTCCTCTTGTCCCTTCAGATGTGCCTATGATCCAGGTACTTCTCAAATGACCCCTTGAAAAAAATGTCCTTATTCTTAACTCATTCTTTGATTTTACTCTGGCGTCGAATTTTCCCTCATTCTAAGTGACCATGTGTACATGAATTTTTTTTTTAATATAATCTTATATTTATAGGTCATCAAAATTTCATCTAAACTTATCATTTATTTAACTCTCTGCACTTTTACTAATTTTTCAATATTTCATCACACAAATCAAACATAGAGATAAAAGAAGCCATAAATGTTGTGGGTTAAAAGTTTAGGAGATCTAAAATAAAATTAATTTGATAATCTTACTTCATCCGTTTTATATTAGTTGTTCATCAAACTAAAAATAGTTGTCCCATATTAAAAGTCCACGTTACTAAATCGAGAAAGTATTAGTAATAATTTATTTCAATATTACCTTTGCAATTAATTCTTTTTTAAAGTGTCCACGCTTGTTTGTAAGGTTTTTTAAGGATAAATTAGTAAACCTACCTTTTTATTTATAATTTCTTAACATCGTGTAAAAAAAAAGACTAACTAATATGAAACAGATTGAATATCAATTTCAAAAAATTATCTATTAATTTTTTCTTGTAGCTAAGTAATAGAAGAAACAAAAAATAAAAAAAGTTCAAATTAACTAACGAACGCTAGATGTCAATTCTGCTAATATATGCAGCAACGAGACGGCCATGACTATAATACTGAATTTATATGAATTTAGTTATGATTAATTAGGAATTAGAAAAAGAAAAAAAGTAAACATAAAGACCCTCATACAATTTATACTAGTTGAGTCTCACCCACCATAATAAATTTTTCCGTGCCATCACTTTCACCGATATTTCAAATCGTACGCAGGAGTACTTTAGATAGAATTTAAACGAGGTTACAATTCAATTTTTTTTATTTGCAGAGTATTAATCATTTACTTTCCAAGTTGGAGATTACTTCCCAAGATCTTAAATCCTAAACTATTAGATGTCCTCTCCCCTGAGTCTATAAATCATCAGGTCATCAAATTCTATGCACAAACATAATTTTCATTTAAAAAAATAAAATCTTCACTAGCAACATCACCAATCTCTTAACGTGTCCAAGCACCACAATCAATGAGGAGGACCCACCACCATCACCAACACCATGATCTCCTTCTCCTCCAGAATTACCTCAATAAATTGTTACAGTTGATACGTAGGAGTTTCAATATCGAGACGGCCAATATCCTCACCCCTCCAGTATATTTTTATTTTATTTTTGTAATTTTAGTTCAATAAAAGCTTTTATCTATAGAAGTGATTGATAAAATCTTTTGTGCTTTCATAAAAAACTTTTTTTTTTTCTAAAATCTTTTGCGCTTTCATAAAAAAACTTTTTTATTTTCTCTTTTTCCTGCCGTTTGGGAAAAATATTTGCAATAAACACCGTTTATATATAAAACTTCCATTTCTATGGAGTTGTTGCTCTGTTTTTACTTTGCACTTATTATTTCATTATGGCCAGTGACGAACTGCTATCATAAACTAATGAAAACTAATAAAAGAGAAACTAATTTATAATTACAAACAGAACAAACCCTTGAATTTAAACAAGAATCTCAAATTCCAATACACCAAAATCCACAAACTCTTGACTTTGAACAAGAATCTCTAACCCCAAGCAAATGTTATAGACCAAAATAAACTATTTCAATCGATCAGTTGAATAGTTAATTATAGAATAGTATGATCTACAATCAACCCATATCATTGATTACACTGCCACCTTTCGTACCTATTGAATTTACACAGCCAGGCCAATACCAAAACACAAAAAATCCTAGGCGGATTAGCATATTCTAAACTGGTTGGTGTATAATAGACAAAAGCCTCATATTTAATCACCTTATGAAAGCACTTGACTAAAAAGACAATAATTAAATAAATTAAATTAAATTAAATTAAATTAAATTAGGAGCATACCATATTTCAAAAATAATAATAATACTTCTTACATCATATGTGAATCCACATCACATGATCAAAATAATTTCAGGATGAGCAATAGTGGTCTAAGCTCTAGAATATAATTTAAAAGAGCAATCACCAAATAAATTAAATTAAATTAAATTAGGGTTATCATATTTCGAACACCGTAAAACTAGTTTGTTACATTATATGATCACACTAATTTGACACATAATCAAAAGGATTTTAGGATGAGAGCCAAAAATACATATATTTAGCTATTATTTAGCTCACATTTTAGTACTTTTAATTATCTTTTGAGTATACATTATATTTTTTTGTTCTTAATATTTTTTTCTTATGTAAAAATAAAGTAGTGTTGAAGATTAAGAAATTTAGAGCAAAATTTAATAAACAATAATACTACTTCATTTAGCTGCAGAGTGAAATGGGATCATACTTTAATAAGATATGAAACGAATCTTAGTACGGTAAAGAGTTATTTCATTATTACTTGTTCCCAATAAATTTTCATAGTGCTAAAAATTAACTACAAGTAAAAATAAAATAACAAAAAGAATAATTTTATTTAAATGAATCTTGTGAGTATAATTCTGTTGTTCTCTTGATTCTTCTCTCCTAAGCTTTTTTTTCGTGATTCGAGGGCCCTCCGTAGCGTATTTCTCGAATGTAGAATGATTTGAATCTCCTAGAAATGTGTTTGGATCTCCAGGAATGTCACATAGTACTTCGTCTTTTCGAGTTGATCTCTGGATAGAACTCCATTAGTCAATTCTGTAAAGAGCTGTGTAGTCAATACAAAAGCTTTCCCAGAGCTTGTAGAATGACCTCAGAAAATTATGTAAACCTCCTATCTATAGTTGTAGGGAATAGGCAGTGTAACGCCTCGAAATCGGGTCCCGAGACGTCACACGGTGCTTAGGGTCATAAGTGACCCCAAGCTAACCCTTCTATTGGCATAACTCATAAGCAACTGAATAAAAATACAAATCCATACAAATCAACAGAAATTAACTCTTTTCTGAATCTGATCGATACAAAAATGGAATTTTACAGGATTACAATTCTGCCTCTACAACCAAAATTGAAAATACATCTTCTACTGACTGTCTATGAAGCCTCTACTAGTACTGACTGTAGGTATCCGGGTCATGACTCCCGACTACCCCAACTCAATACGACTGAATAAAGAAAATACAACACTATAAACTCTGCATAACTAACCCAAACCCTTGAATCAAAAGGACTCATCACCTGCTGACTGGATACCACGAACTGACTGGATCCGAAGGTGCAACTATACCTTGTACCTACATTCCGAGAAAATGTAGCCCACCTATGAATATGTGGGTCAGTACCATGAAAAGATACCGAGCATATGGGGGTGCAATGCATATATTAAATAATATCTTAATATCATCACAGTTTATAAAATTATGTATGTTGATATAGATGACTCACTTAGCTCGAATTAAATCATCAAAATCATGGATGAATAACACATGTAAAGTAAAACAAGTGAGTCATTACAATACGTTCTCAATTCACTTTCATCTCAATTCCAAATCATCAAAACAATCAAATCTCATGTCAATTCTCATTAGAATATATTCCTTAAATCTTTTAAGAATAATGACTTTCTCAAACTCAGCCTTTTAAGCAAATATGTTTTCATCTCAGATAGAAGAGTACACACACACATTGGGAGATCCTATAACCGACATAAACCATGTGAGCTACATGGAGTCCAACGTACAACCCACGTTGGAGAGAGCCGTCCTATCCTTTCCATCGGAGTAGGACTTCCAGTATCAATTCAAAAACACTAGTGATCACTATATAAATCAGCCTCAAGCTCACATCCTACAGGGGCACGTAGTTCTAGGGAAGTAAGGTCACTTTATACCTCCCACTCGGTGCTAAATATTACTCTCAGACTTAGCTCAGAAATTTAAATCAGCCTCAGACTCACATTACAGAAGATCCACAATAAACACTTCAATAATTTTCATCGAGAGCCAATTTGCTACCCCTTTATCATAATCAATAAAAACGTGGATTTCTTTCACAGTCGAGTTCAAAATAACTCATTTACGACCAAAAGGTCAAATCATTCAAAACATCTCAAATATTCAACATCAACGTGCTTATAACACACATTTTCTCAAAAACACAATTTCAAATGGGGTTCGTGACCCAAATATCAAAATCATGATAAATATCATTCAAGATTCATGCTTTATATCACCACACATGTAAATTCATCTTTCAAAATCATAAACATCAAGATTTCATAATAATCATCATAAGATATGGGTTCATGCTTCAAATTCATAAAAAAATCAAATAAAAATCATGCCTTTGTAAGGAAAATTACTTTTGAGCACAAGAACGAAAGAGAGTTCTTGTTGAAAAATCCCACATACCTTGAATGATGAACTTTAGATCGATACTCGTTTTTGAAATGTTAATCGTGCCTTTGAATGATGGTTCTTGGAGTTCTTGAACTAGGAACTTGGTATCTTGAATAAATTTGCAGAATTAATGGTGAACTTTGGAGGTTCTTGAAATTGGATGTAAGAGCTTAGGGTTTTCTTTTTGAGGAAATTTGATGAAATATAACATATAATGCTTCTAATAGGCTTTAATATAGGGTTTGGACGGATTTTGGGTGAGGGGGAATGACCAAAACGCCCCTAAAAATCAAATAATTCTCGAATCTGTCCTTTGGTGGACTGTTTTGATAGTCTGAAGTAGATCAACCATAACATTTTACTTCGATATCCAAATTGGATGAAACCAATTTCATTAGAAAGATGACTCTCATATATTTCCGTTGATATATAGTATCTCACCCAGATCATTGTGTACGAGGAGTTATGATCGTTTGAAGTTGACCCAAAAATTCACTTTTGATAGGCTGAAGTAGATCGACCATAACTTTTTGTTCTGATAGACAAATTGGATGAAACTAATTTCATCGGAAAGAGGAGTCGCAGATCTTTCCGTTGATATATATTAGATCACCCAGATCATTATGTACAAGGAGTTATGATCATTTAAAGTTGGAGCAAATAACTGTTAAATTATAAAACAACTGTTAAATTAGCATAACACCGAATAAAAAACTGCTTAAATACAAAAACTAAACTTTGTTCATACCAACAATCATAGAAAGACAACAATAATGAGCACCAAAAAATATTAAAATACAATATTCATGTCTATGTATGCAACTCTTACTGCGCTTCAATCACAAGCAAATTGAGGAGATGGGGGTTAAAGTCTTATTAATCAAGTAGTGCTCCCCTGGATACATATTGATCAAATGGAAACATATTGATCGTGCTTGTTCATTAAAGCATTTGTGACTGGAACAACTAAATGATGTATAAAAAGAAGGTAGTGTATGAAGATGGAAACTCTTAATGAAAACATTAAAATAGGAGAAAAGAAAAACGGTTAGAGGGATTTGGGGTGGATTGATATCAATAATTAAGGATAACTATATTTAAGGAAGGATTATTGCATATTAGTTGTATTAAATATTTATTTTTCTTTATAGCAGGGGCGGACCTACCTTGTATTTTGGGGTGCTCCGGCACCCACTAAACTCGATGCGGAATAAGTATAATTACATAAAAAATATATAAAAATAGGCATAAAACATTTAAAAGCACCCACTAAAATAAAAGTTGGTTTGGTGCATTGGTATTAAAGTTGATTTTAAGGTTCTTCATTTGAAGGAGGTCCTGGGTTCAAACCTCATTGAGGTTATTTTTTTACTTTTTTCAGTTTTAAATTTTTTTAAGTACCCACTATCCTTAAATTCTGGGTCCGCCACTGCTTTTCAGTAATTACTTTTTTGTATTTTTAAAAAAAGAAAAAGATGTTTTTATTTTTTTTATAAGATTTCCTACAACTTGTAAAAATAAAAGTTATGTTATAAGTTGTAATTTGCTATCTAATAATTGCTATATACGTTTTTTCTCCTTTGAAATATTTTTGTGTGAATTTGGTGCTTGTATTCGTTGAAGAAGACTAAGTACATTCTCTTGCATACATTTGGATATTCTATTGTATATTGTTGTTTATACAATACAATTTTTTTATTTCGATGTTTTTTTTCTTCATTATTTTATACACATTTATACAGTGTAGATATGTTGTTTACATATTATATATAGATATGCACATATTTGTATAATTAAGTATATTATTGAATGCTTGTATATATATAATTATGTAATATAATAAAAAGACTGTATTGTATTATAATGCCCCAAATTTGGTACCCGGAATGCTACACGGTGCTCATGACACCGAAGGATCACAAGCTAACCCATGACTGATATTTGTACCTGTATACTACATAAAATACTTTATAATGCGGAAACATGAATTGAAAGGCCATAAGGTTCAATACTGAACATGATCTGAATGATACAACATCTGTGTGGGATAATAGAATACCCAAAACAAAACTGAACATACTGAAGTCTGAAACATGATAGTCTAGAAATCCTCTAACTGACTGAACTATCTGAGTAAGGATTTGATGGGACATGTCCCCAACTAACTCCAACTAATAAATTGATTAATGAGATAATAGAGAAATAATCATGTTCTCGAAAGATGAGGACTCACTTCTAACTCTGTCTGCGAATATCTGGAATCTACTGTTGCTCTGAAGCTCGTGTCTCTGAACCTATGGTATAAGACACCATAGCGCAAATGCGTCAGTACTTTGAATGTACTGGTATGCATGTGAGGTAGGCTGAATGCATGGGGTTCATATGCATGAACAATAATACTAACTGACTAACTATCAAGAGCGTGAGAATACATGCATGAGACATAACAACTGCCACTAATACTGTGATAACATGATTACTGAATCTCAATATAATTGATAACATGAGTGACTGTATCTGACAGTCCTGAATCTGATGAAACTATCTGAGTTCCGTATTGTATCTGAGTTGACTGTATCTGACAGTCCTGAAATCTGAAAAACTATCTGAGCTCTATTACTGAGACTGATTGACTATATCTGATAGTCCTGATTCTGTAACATGAAACTGTGGGAAGTAGTTATCGAACCGACATGCCCCTGATACGCTATTATGGCTGAGTTAGGATCTAATCTATAACTCTAATTGGAAGGGTGTCAGTACCGCGCCACTGGTAAGGACAAGTTGTGGCCGACCCTCATCTGATAGTGTCCCTATACGAGAATGGTGGGGCCCTTATCTGACAGTGCTTATCCACCTCATCATCCCTCATCGGACAGTGTTGATGTCTCAATCTATGCTGGCTACATAGTTCTGGAACGCAAGGATGACTTCTAAGAATCACACCCTCATTTGATAGAGTGTGTACCCATCCTTGGGTTCACTCGGTGCTAATTCCTACTCCCATCTGAATAGACTCTGAATATGATTTACTGAACTGAACATGGGCTGAGTTACTGAATTCCGTTGACTGACGGAATACGATTGATACTGACTTAGTTCATGAGATCATGGAGATTTCCTGAGTCATAAGACTGTTTGAAGTCTAAGGATCATAGCTTGACTGAGAGTATCATGAAAATATGACATGGCTCTAGGCACACAGCTAATGTTTTGGGTATGAGTACCTCCAGGACTCGATGGAAGGAGACTGACCAAGCATAACTTACTTGAACATATAACTAACATCATAATCTATAATACATTTATAGAAGCATTTCATCAAAACATGTGATAGGCATAGCTTGCACATACTTGGGGATTTCATGGTATCATGCTAGTTAGACACTTTTTCTTCATCTAGGCATTTAATCAAACATATTGTAGGCATGGTACATGTAAACATCATTGTACAATAATGAAACATCGTGGTTCAATTCTAGTTTCATCATTCAAGGGTTTAGTCATAAGTTTGCATGAATCTATATCTATAATAATTTAACCCACATAGAATTTATCACCCAACATGGAGAAGAATTCAATTTCTCACTATCCATATGAACAAGAGCAGCCCAATCATGAAATTCATAAAAAAAATCCATAAACTTGAATTTAGAAAAGGGATTCTTGGGCTTCATGGATGAATGGAGTCCATAAATAAGCACTATGCATACGTTAGTTCGTGATTTCGTGAAGATTGACGATGAAACTTTCTTGAAATTGGATCTTCTATGAAAACCCTAGCTTGTTCTTGAGAGAAACTTGAGAGAAACTAGTATATTTTGGGTGAAGAATAGCTAAATCACGTGTTATGGGGTTTAAATAGGGGTAGGAAATTGACCCTTTTAATCCTTGAATGCGTCTTTTAAAATTGTAAAAATTTCCCGAACTGGACCTTTAGCGCGACGCGGCGCTATTGTGCCGTGTCACTGGATTTTGACAATTGGAAAATTGAGGGATGGCGTGACGCGGGTCCATCGCGTTGCCACTTCCTTTGTGACCTGGAACTTTGGCGCGACGCGGGGGAGATCGCGCTGAGACACTGAAAAATGGATAATTTTGAATTTGGGCCCTGGTGCGATGCACCATAATAGCGGACCCCTACTGGAATTTGCTAAATGCCATTTCCTATTGTGGCGCGGTGCGCCACTGACTAATATGGCACTGTTTTACGATGAGAACTTGAAATAGTCGTAACTTCTGACCCGGTTATCGGATTTGGGCGAATCTTATATCGATGGAAAGCTTATTGAATTTCCCACATGAAAAAAAGTGAAAATCTTGAAAATTCCTCATTAAATAACCATTATTCAATTTAGAATATAATACTAGACATTCTTCAGATGGAATTAGCTAGGAAAAAGTACGGGGTATTACAATATCTCCCCCTGAAGAATATTTATCCTCGAATGAGACTGACTGGGAGGGGAGAAAAGAAAACTAACGTACATACTGAACATGAATAACTGGAACATGATCTCATGACTGACATAACTGACAAGCTGAACATATAATACTGAACATGCATATCTGATGCATGTGTAACTGGTTCATGAATGCATGACTGAGTGTTCTAAAGAACTAAGTTTCTCATAATAAGAAGGCATATCTGATGTATAATTATATAACTGAACTAATACATGAGTGCATGACTGAATATGCAATGGTACTTGATACCAAGTTTATAATGGGAACATGAGCATGAAACTGCATACCAAGTTTGTGATGAACACTGATCATGAAACTGAGTAAGCTTAAGAAGAACTGTTACCTTGAGCTTGATCTGAGTTGACGAAGAAGAGGTGAGGATACTTGGTACGCATGTCTACCTCTGCTTCCCAAGTAGGTCCCTCGATGGACTAATTTTGCCAAAGAACCTTAACTAGAGGAACTTCTTTGTTCCTCAATCTACGAGTCTGATAGTCTAAGATTTTGACTGGAATCTCTTCATAAGAGAGAGTGTTTTGAACATCAATACACTAAATAGGGACTACAACTGATGGGTCACCTATGCACTTCTTGAGCAAAGAGACATGAAAGACTGGATGAAATGAGGCTAGATCTAAATGCAATTCAATCTCATAGGCTACCTTACCAAAGCGACTGAGAATATTGAAGGGACCAATATATCGGGGACTGAGCTTTTCCTTCTTGCCGAATATCTTCACTCCCTTCATAGGAGAGATCTTTAGATAGACATGATCACCAATCTCAAACTCGAGATCTTTTCTACGAACATCTGCATAAGACTTTTGTCGGCTCTGAGAAGCCTAGAGTCTTTCTCTAATCAACTGGACTTTTTCTAAGGCATCGAATACCAAGTCAGGCCCTATAACTGAGGCCCCACTAACTTTGAACCAACCAATTAAAGATCTACATCTTCTACCGTAGAGAGCTTCGAATGGAGCCATGTGAATACTGGAATTATAGCTGTTGTTGTATGCAAACTCAATCAAAGGTAAGTGGTCATCCTAACTTCTATTGAAATCGATTGCACACACCCTTAGCATATCTTCTAACATCTGAATGGTCCTTTCTGCTTGACCATCTGTCTGAGGATGAAAGGATGTACTAAGATTAACTTGGGTACCAAGACCCTTTTAGAATGCTTTCCAGAAATAAGAGGTGAACTGGGTACTTTTGTCTGAGATAATGGACAACAGAACACCGTGTAATCTAACCAACTCCTTGATATAGAGTTTGGCGTAATCCTCGGCTGAATAAGAAGTATGAACTGGAAGGAAATGAGCTGATTTGTTCATTCTGTCTACTATGACCCAGAATGAATCATGCTGATGATGAGTTCGAGGCAAACCCGTCACGAAGTCTATGTTCACAACTTCCCACTTCCAAGTAGGAATACTGAACTCCTGTATGGACCCACTAGGCTTCTGATGCTCTGTCTTAACCTACTGATATGTAGAGTACTTAGCCACAAACTCTGCAATATCTCTCTTCATCCCATTCCACCAATAGATTTACCGTAAGTTGCAGTATATCTTTATGGCCCCTGGATGAATAGAGTAGCGCACACCATACGCTTCTGCAAGAATTCGCTGTCTTAAGTCATCTACACCTGGAACACAGATATGACCCTGACAATGAATGACACCATCTCCCCCTTAGGAAAAAACCTCTACTTTTTGATACTGGACTGACTCTTTTAACTTGAAAAGGCTGGGATCTCTATCTTTCTTTTCTTTCACCTAAAAAACTAGAGATAATTCTGAACTACTCAGAACCCATATATCACCCTTTTCTATATCGACTAAGAGAACGCCTAGTCTGGCAAGCTGATGGACTTCCTGAGCTAACTTTTTTTTACTGTCCTCAACATGAGTAACACTACCCATGGATAGTCTACTGAGAGCATCGGCCACTACATTGGCCTTGCCCGGATGATAAAGGATACTCATGTCATAATCTTTCAAGAGCTCTAACCACCTTCTCTGACGAAGATTGAGATCTTTTTATGAAAAGACATACTGAAGACTTTTATAATCAGTGAACACATCTACATGAACACCGTATAGATAATGCCTCCAAATCTTCACGGCAAAGACTACCGGCTACTAACTTAAGATCATGAGTAGGATAATTCCTCTCATGGGGCTTAAGCTATTTGGAGACGTAGGCTATGACCTTACCATGCTGCATGAGGACACAACCCAAACCTACTCTGTATGTATCACAATATACTATGAAACCATCTGGACCATCTGGAAGAGCTAATACTGGAGCTGAGGTGAGTCGAGTCTTCAACTCCTGAAAACTTTTCTCGCAAGGATCTGACCACTGAAACTTGACTTTCTTCTGAGTCAATCTGGACATAGGGGATGAAATAGAAGAAAATCCCTCAATAAACCATTTGTAATAGCCTGCCAAACCCAAGAAACTCCTGATATCTGATGGAGAGACAGGGCGAGGCCTGTTTCGTAGTGCTTCAATCTTTTAAGGATCCATTCTAATGCCATCACCGGAAACGATATGACCAAGGAATGCTACTGACCTTAGCCAAAATTCGCACTTACTGAATTTGGCGAAGAGCTTATGATCTATGAGAGTCTGAAGTACTGTTCTAAGATGGTCTGCATGATTGCGCTCACTGTGGAAATAGACCAGAATATTATCTATGAAGACTATGATGAACATGTCCAAGTACTGCTTGAACACACGGTTCATCAAGTCGATAAAACTGCTAGGGCCTTGGTAAGACCAAAGGACATAACTAAGAATTTAAAATGACCATACCGAGTATGAAAAGATATTTTTAGAATGTCATATTCTCTAACTCTGAGCTGATGATAGCAGGATCTGAGGTCTATCTTTGAGAAATAACTGTCACCCTGAAGTTGATCGAACAAGTCATCAATTCTGGGAAGAGGATACTTGTTCTTGACCGTGACCTTATTGAGTTGACGATAGTCTACACATATTCTAAGAGAACCATCTTTCTTGCGCACGAATAATACTGGAGTGCCCCACGAGGAAATGCTGGTCCTGATGATCCCCTTATCTAAGAGATCCTTCAATTGTTCTTTTAGTTCTCTGAGTTTTGTTGGTGCCATTCTGTATGGCAAAAAAGATATAGGCTGAGTATCTGGAAGAAGATCAATGCCGAAGTCTATTTTCCTTTCGGGAGGATTTCCTAGAAGATCTTCGGGAAAGACATCTGAATATTCACCTACAACTGAAACTGATTCAAGGCTGGGAGTTTCAGAACTAGTGTCCTTAACTTGAACAAGATAATAGACACATCCTTTAAATATCATTTTCCGTGCCCGAAGGTAGGAAATAAGTTGACCTCTGAACGCTAAAGTACTACCCTTCCACTCAAGGGTGGGTTCATTCGAAAACTGAAAATGGACTATTCTATTTCTGTAGTCGATTGTGGCATAGCAGGAATAAAGCCAATCCATGTTGAGAATGACATCAAAATAAGTCATCTCTAATTCGACTAAGTCTGCTGAAGTGACTTTTTGAAATATCATAATCGAGCAGTTTCTGTATACCAGTCGGGCTATGATAGTTTTACCCATTGGGGTAGAGACTGAAAAGGGCTCTACTAGGATTTCGGGACTGATTTCGAGAATTCCTACTATATGGGGAGTAATAAAAGACAAAGAAGCTCCTGGATCTAGCAAAGCATAAACATGCACATGCAAGATCTGTAACGTACCAATAACTACATCAGGAGAATTTTCCTGATCCTGTCGGGACTGAAGAGCATAGAGACGATTTGGGCGTTGCCCATTAGTAGCACTGGTGGTGGCACCCTGCTGATTCGAGTGACCGGATTGAGATGAGGAGCGGAGATGACTCTGATAACCTGACTGAGGGTAGTCTTTGACTTTGTGGCCTGGCTTTCCACAACCAAAATAGACATCGCTACCAGCTCTGCAAGCACCCTTGTATTTTTTACCACAAGTCTGACAAAGGGGATTAGTTCGGGCATTGCTAACACTTCCCTGAGACCTAGAGCCTGGCGTTCTATCTCTGTTACCCTCCCTGAACTTAGGAACTGGAGCAATGGCTGAAGAAGGGGATGGAACTGATGACTTAGGATGAAACTGGGAATGGTTTCCTCCTTCTGATTTAGGCTGAGCAAAGTTGAAACTACCTGTCTTCGCTCTCTTATTTTGCTTCTCCCTCTACTTAATGTTCTCCTTCTCTATCTGCTGAGCGTAAGTTATAAGCTTGGCTAAAGTCATGTCACTGTTCAGCATGGCAGATCTGCACTCATTTACCATGCTATCATTTACCCCTAAAGTGAACTTACTCATCTTGGCTCTGCTGTCTTCAACCACATGAGGGGCATATCTGGCTAATTTAGTAAACTTAAGAGAATACTTTTTCACCGTCATATTAACCTGCCTGAGGTTGATGAATTCTAGCACCTTAGCCTCTATAAGCTCTTGGGGAAAGAATCTGTCTAAGAATGCAGTGACAAACTTCTCCCACTCTATAGGACCTGCATCATCTGACCTCTCTGACTTCCACTATTTGAACCAAGTATGAGCCACATCCTACAACTGATATGCAGCTAGCTCAGCACTCTCAACTGTAGTCACCCCCATGATGTCTGTCACCTTCTGAACCTGATTAATGAATTCCTGAGGGTCCTCATCTACCTTAGACCCGAGGAAGGACGAAGGATTCATTCGGGTGAAGTCCCAAATCCTAGCTGCGGCTGAATTAGCCACTAGGTTGGCCTGAATGACTGCTGGCCATTCATTTTGAGCGGAAATTGACTGAGTAAGAGTAGTGAATGCGGCACTGAACTCCACATGAGAAACATGATCTCCCAAAGGATCTTCAGGATGAAGGGCTGACTGATTTCCGTTTCTTCTTTTAGGAAGCATGTTCGGTAGAAGTCAGGGGAAAATAAATTAGACTGAGAGATTGACTTGAGATTATGCTCACTGGCACGACATGAATACCGAAAGAAGGGAAACTGTTCCTAAAACATCTTATAGCCTCTTGCACATAAATATGACGTACAACACACCCATGTACAAGACTCTACTAGATGTAAATTTTAGACTTCCTAGGACTCTATTGAACCTTAGGCTATGATAACAAGTTTTTAATGCCCCAAATTTGGTACCCGGAATGCTACACGGTGCTCATGACCCTGAAGGCCCACAAGCTAACCCGTGACTGATATCTTTACCTGTATACTGCATAAAATACTTTATAATATGGAAACATGAATTGAAAGGCCATAAGGTTCAATACTGAACATGATCTGAATAATATAACATCTGTGTGGGGTAATAGAATACCCAAAACAAAAACTGAACATACTGAAGTCTGAAACATGATAGTCTAGAAAGCCTCTAACTGACTGAACTGTCTGAGTAAGGAGTTGATGGGACATGTCCCTAACTAACTCCAACTAATAAACTGATTAATGAGATAATAAGGAAATAATCATGTCCTCAAAAGATAAGGACTCACTTCTAACTCTGTCTGCGGGTATCTGGAATCTACTGTTGCTCTGGAGCTTTTGTCTCTGAACCTATGGTATAAGACACTGTAGCGCAAATGCGTCAGTACTTTGAATGTACTGGTATGCATATGTGGTAGGATGAATGCCTGGGGTTCATATGCATGAACAATAATAATAACTAACTAACTATCATAAGCGTGAGAATACATGCATGAGACATAACAATTGACACTAATACTGTGATAACATAATTACTGTATCTGAATATAACTGATAACATGAGTGAATGTATCTGGCAGTCCTGAATATGATGGAACTATCTGAGTTCCATATTGTATCTGAGTTGGTTGTATCTGACAGTCTTGAAATCTAAAAAACTATCTGAGTTCTATTACTGAGACTGATTGACTATATCTGACAGTCCTGATTCTGTAACATAAAACTGTGGGAAGTAGTTATTTAACCGACATGCCCTTGATATGCCATTATGGATGTGTTGGGGTCCAATCTGTAACCCCAATTGGAAGGATGTCAATACCGCGCCACCGGTAAGGACAAGTTGTGGGCGACCCTCATCTGATAGTGTCTCCTATACGAGAATGGTGGGTCCCTTATCTGACAGTGCTTATCCACCTCATCAACCCTCATCGGATAGTGTTGATGTATCAACCTATGCTGGCTACATAGTTCTGGAACGCAAGGATGACTTCTAAGAATCACACCCTTATCTGATAGTGTGTGTTCCCATCCTTGGGTTCACTCAGTGCTAATTCCTACTCCCATCTGAATAGACTCTGAACATGATTTACTTAACTGAATATGGGTTGGGTTACTGAAATCCATTGACTGACGGAATACTACTGACTTAGTTCATGAGATCATGGAGATTTCCTGAGTCATAAGACTGTTTGAAGTCTAAGGATCATAGCTTGACTGAGAGTATCATGAAAATATGACATGGCTCTAGGCACACAGCTAATGTTTTGGGTATGAGTACCTCCAGGACTCGATGGAAGGAGACTGACCAAGCATAACTTACTTGAACATATAACTAACATCATAATCTATAATACATTTATAGAAGCATTTCATCAAAACATGTGATAGGCATAGCTTGCACATACTTGGGGATTTCATGGTATCATGCTAGTTAGACACTTTTTCTTCATCTAGGCATTTAATCAAACATATTGTAGGCATGGTACATGTAAACATCATTGTACAATAATGAAACATCGTGGTTCAATTCTAGTTTCATCATTCAAGGGTTTAGTCATAAGTTTGCATGAATCTATATCTATAATAATTTAACCCACATAGAATTTATCACCCAACATGGAGTAAAATTTAATTTCTCATTATCCACATGAACAAGAGCAGCCCAATCATGAAATTAATAAGAAAATCCATAAACTTGAATTTAGTGAGGGGATTTTTGGTCTTCATGGATGAAAGGAGTCCATGAATGTACACTATGCATACCTTAGTTTGTGACTTCGTGGAGATTGACGGTGAAACTTTCTTGAAATTGAATCTTCTATGAAAACCCTAGCTTGTTCTTGAGAGAAACTTGAGAAAAAATAGTATATTTTGGGTGAAGAATAGCTAAATTACGTGTTATTGGATTTAAACAGGGGTAGAAAATTGACCCTTTTAACCCTTGGATGCATCTTTTAAAATTGTAAAATTTCCCGAACTGGACCTTTAGCGCGGCGTGGCGCTATCGCGCCGTGTCACTGGATTTTGACAATTGGGAAATTGAGGGATGGCGCAATGCGGGGCCATCGCGTTGCCACTTCCTTTGTGACCTAGAACTTTGGCGCGACGCGAGGGAAATCGTGCTGAGATACTGGAAAACGGACAATTCTGAATTTGGGCCCTGGCGCGAAGCACCATAATCGCGGAACCCTACTGGAATTTGTCAAATGCCATTTCCTCTTGTGGCGTGGCATGCCACTGACTAATATGGCGCTGTTTTACGACGGAAACTTGAAATAGTCGTAACTTCTGACCCGGTTATCGAATTTAGGCGAATCTTATATCGATGGAAAGCTTATTGAATTTTCCACATGACAAAAAGTGAAAATCTTGATAATTCCTCATGGAATAACCATTATTCAATTTAGAAGCAAATACTAGACATTCTTGAGATGAAATTAGCTAGGAAAAAATACAGGGTATTACATGCATATACAATAATATACAATATAATATAAATATATATGCAATGTTATATAAAAAAATTACTTTTCATTTCGTGGCCTCTCCTGATTTTGGATTATAAAAATGTAATGTACCTTTTTGGCCCTGAAATTGAAATGCATATTTGCTATGTGTATTTTTTTTTTTTTGTAATTACCCTTTATAAATACCCTAACAGTTGTTCATTTTTTTTCGCTCTCTCTAATTCTCTCTATCACACCTCTTTTACTCTATTTGATAATTTGTTATCAAAATTTCATATCAATATGTTGAGAAGTTTACAACAAGTAAGAACAAGTTTCAAATTGCTACTTCAATATATCTATTACAAGTTATAATTTATAAATTAATTTTATTTTGCAATTCTGGTCACTCGTTCCAAGTCTAATTATTAGTTCTAGTGTTTTACTTCTCATATTTAATTTTACTATCCCTGAAGTTAGATTTTTATTATTTGGAAACAAAAAATTTCTTGGTTTGGAGGGGGTAACGCTTAGTCTAAGGATAAGAAAAAATTGATAGTTCTAACTAGGGGCGAAAAATGGATAAAATTTAATAAAACTTACATAAATTCCTTCATGTTTACCATTAAATTACTCCTTTTCCCTATTTAAAAAAATATTACTTAAAATTCCGGTTTTTGGGATACAAGTGTTGTAAAAGAGATACATAATATATAATACATTTATTTTAACAGAAAATCACACTAAATATGAAAAATAACGGCTCTCTACTTTAATTAGGAGTGATTTATGCTTCCATATCTTAAACCAACAGTAAATAATCTCCATAAATACGTAATCTGTTATTATGATGATTTTAAACCTTCCTTCTTCTCAAAATCATTTTTCTGTCACAATCAGCTTCTCAATTTTTTTTATAATTGACAATGAATATCTTAGTCTTATTACGACATTTCGGTATTTGGGTTACTGATGTGATGTATGATGGATACAAGAGTGATGGCATTGTAATCGGACAACATATCACGTATGAAAAGTTGATTTCAGCCATTGCTGTAGAACTTGAAATCAACGAAACAAGGAAAAAATTAAAGCCCGATACATTATTGATGGAAACTCATCTCCATTGCTTATCCGTAATGATATAGGTATAAAGCTATAAGTGGAGATTAAAAAAAGTGCGTCCGAATTTGGGATGTATCCATTGTGCATCACTACTATTGATAAAGATTCAAGAGAGATGTTGTTTGAGGGCGACTGTGGTGAAGTTATGTGTTTGGAAGGTACGGATAAAGACAGACTAGCATTATCTGTTGTTGAGTCAGAGTTTTAGGAGCCTTCATCTGTGGTTGACCTTAAGATGAAAAGCATAATAACAGGCTGCAATAATTCAACTGTTAAGGTTGACCAAGTTTACAACAACAACAACAAACCCAGTGTATTCCCACATGGTGGGATTTGGGGAGGGTAAAATGTACGCAGTCCATATCACTACCTCCGGAGAAGTAGAGAAGTTGTTTTCGATAGACCCCTGGCTCAAGACAAAGAATAGTAAACAAAGTCATAATAAAACATGAAATAAAATGTAATAATAGAAATAAGACACCCACAAAGTAATACCTTACATTAACAAACCAAAGGCACCCACCACCCCCATACCCCCATACTAGCATATCAAACCTATGGACACAACCCTAAGATTACCAACCCGGCTACCCCATAGCTATCCTAACTACTAGCTACAACTCACCCATATGCACTATACTTTTAACCTAATTCGTCTCCTCTATACCTTCCTATCTTTTGCCATGTTCTCATAAGCTGTAACTTCTCCATGTCACGTCTAATAACCTCTCTCCAGTATTTTTTGGCCTATCCCTTCCCCGCTTGAAACCATTCAAAGCTAGCCTCTCACACCTACGAACAGGTGCATCCGTACCCCTCCTAATCACATGCTCGAACCATCTCAGCCTTACTTTTTGCATCTTGTCCTCCATCGAAGCCACTCCCACATTCTCCTAGATAGTTTTATTTTTAACCCTATCTTCACTAGTAAGCCCACACATATAACACAACATCCGTATTTCTGCCACCTTCAATTTTTGAATATGGGAGTTCTTGACTAGCCAAGACTCTACACCATACAACATGACTGGACGAACTGCCACTCTGTAGAATTTGTCTTTAAGCTTGGGCAACGCCTTCTTATCATACTACACTCTCGAAGTGAGCCTCCACTTCATCCATCCTGCCTCAATATGGTGGTATACATCCTCGTTAATCTTACCATTTCCCTAAATCATAGACCCAAGATACTTAAAACTATCCTTTTAACAAACAACCTGAGAATCCAACCTTACTACCGCCTCATTCTCCTATCTCAAGTCATTAAACATGCATTCCATATACTTGGTCTTGATCCTACTCAACCTGAACCCTTTAGACTCAAGGGTTTGTCTACAAACCTTCAATTTATCATTCACCCCTTTCCCCCCTCCGTGTCTCATCAATCAAAACTATATCATCTACAAAAAGCATACACTAAGGCACCCCTCCTTAAATATGCCGCATCAACACATTCATCACCAACGCAAATAAAAATAGGCTAAGAGTAGATCCCTGATGCAACCCTTTCAAGAAAGAAAAATGCTTTGAATCTCTTTCCGCCATCCTTACCTGAGTCTTTGCTCCATCATACATGTCCTTAATCGATCTGATGTACGCCAAGTTTACAAGGACAAAAAAACACTTGTTCTATAATGTCAAAGTATGCAATTGAGCATTCATTCAACTTTAAAGAAAAAAGATCTGACAAATAAAGGTATGAGCAAGTTTATTGATGTTTGAGTATAATTTTTTATATTTGATGAGATACATGTCGATTTTTCTACATGTTGTTTATAAACGTATGGATTCAGCAAAACTAAGTCAATTTTCATAATTTGTTTTATGTATCTGTGCTTTCTACATAAATCATAAAAGAGAGATACAATTTGTTTTATGTATCTCTTTCTGTTTCTAGTTTAATTGTAAGAAATACATAATACATTAAATCAATTAGTAAGCGATACATTATTTTCATTATGTAGCTATTTTTTTATAATATATTAGAAAGAGAAACATTATGTATTTAATAAATAATTTAGAGATACTTAATTTTTTCATATGTATTTGGTTTTTGTTCAATATAGTTGTTGTGATACATTATATGTTCATTTGTTATGTTAGAGAAACATAATCTGGTGTATGCACTGTGCTTGTTTTGTGATGTATTTTATTTGTCAAAAAGAATAAAGAATAAAATTTTATGAATCAGAGACAATATTTTTAATAATTAATTAGTTTTTCAATGTTGGTTGATTTTTTTTTCTTTTCTGCAGCTATGTACTTAAATATT
This sequence comes from Capsicum pubescens, assembly GCA_030864215.1. Classification (NCBI taxonomy): domain Eukaryota; kingdom Viridiplantae; phylum Streptophyta; class Magnoliopsida; order Solanales; family Solanaceae; genus Capsicum; species Capsicum pubescens. The sequence goes on along the minus strand of CM061540.1, from coordinate 248,142,399 downwards.
TTTATGGTGAGTGTAGTTGGATTTATAAGACATCATGTAGGAAGATCTCAAATTTGTTCAAAGTAAGGGTATTTCATGATGTACACACATGTCCTTTTAAAGATAGAATATTTATCTAAGTGCAAGCTACGGTGTCATTCGTTAGCGATTTTACGGCATCAAAACTAGGAAATCATAAGAGAATACACACACCAACTAACATTATTGAAGATATCAAAGCTTTTATCGGTGTGGACATTAATTATCAGAAAGCATGGAGGGCAAAGAAACTAGCGGTCGAGATGCTGAGGGAAGAACCGACTGATGGCTATCATCAAATGCCTAGATACATATATATGCTTAATTCGGTGTATCCTGGATCGCATATTAGAATGCATAAATATGACGATGACAACTTTATGTATCTATTCATAGCATTACAACCATTAATTAGAGGATTTAAGTTTTGCAAGTCAGTAGTTGTTATGGATGGGGCACATTTGGGCGGTGCATATAAAGAAATATTTTTGTCTGCAAGCACTATTGATGGTGCAGGTATATAAATTGAAATGTTTGAAATACAACATAGAGATTTATTTTTTTAGTTGAATTACATGATTTATGAGAAATTTAAACATGACATAATAGGTTTGTTTTTCTGGTTATATGGTGCATATTGTCAATAGCGTATGGTGATTTAGACTCAAAAAATGATAATTCATGAATGTAATTTTTTAAGTAGTTTAAAAGTGATTTTGGGGAGCGTGAAAATATGTGTGTTGTATCTGATCGTAACGAAAGCATAATGAAGTTTTTAAGCATTGTGTATCCTAACGTTCTGCATCTAGCATGTGCTTGGAATATATGAAAGAATGTATATACACACTTTAGAAAAAAGCAAAGATAGACTTAGCGATATTTTTTATGCATTGACAAAGGCGTACAAAAAAAGATTTTGACTTTTAATGAATCAAGTTGAAAAGGTGGATCACAGAGTGAAGGCTTATCTAGAGAATGTTGGATATAAAAAATGGGCATGAGTGTTCACACCAGTCAATCGAGATAGAATGATGACTTTAAATAAAGCAGAAAGTATAAATAAATAACTATTTGAGGCTCGTGAATTGCCTATATTAAATTTTCTTGAACAAGCAAGAATCTTTTTTGAAAAATGGAATTGCAAAATCAGAAAGAGAGAGCATCATATACAAAAGAAACCTTGGGCAAAAGATTTGAGAATATTCTGCAGCTAAATGCGGAAAAAATCCTCTAGTAGCGGTTTGTTATGTCATTTATTTTATCCTACTTTTTTATTGAATCCGTTATAATACATCTTTATTAGACTTTATTATGCACTGACTTTTTTTCTTTTGCAACAGATTTATGTTTTTGAATACTAAGAAATACTATCAATTAGTAGTTAACAAGAGTTTTAGAGTTGTGATATTAAAGAGATACAGATCTGTGTTAATAAGAGATACATATCTAGTTTCATTGAAGAAATATTTATTTTTTTATAGGTTAGGACATCATCGCCTTATGTATACTCTGTTTATGATGAAGGTAGGATATACATTGTATGTCTAGATAGAAGAACTTGCACTTGTGGAAGATTTCAGTTGGATGAGATAACATGTCAATACGCAATAGCAGTTCTTAAAACAAGCATGTAGTTGACATGAAGCAGTTTGTTCTGAGTATCACCATCCAGATACTTTAGCCAAGACATGTAGTGTTGATGTCTTCAATGATGAATAAGAAAGATTAGATTGTGTCATAGAAAATTTAGGACGAAGTTGTGTTACCTCCAAAATACAAAATACAACCCAGAAGGCCAAAGAAAGAAAGGTACAAGAAATCAAGCAAAAATCTTACAATGAACAGTAATTGTTGCGGTCGTTGTGGTAATGAAGGTCACAACAAACGTATTGGTAATTTCTTTTCAAAAGAAGATTGAGATTTCGGTCTTCATCAAAATAAGTTTTGTCAATATTTTTTTCAAGTTTTTGATTTTTCGTCGTTTGGCAAAATAGTTATGGAATTGTTGTTACTTTTGAAACTTGTGATGAATAATGTTTGTTGGAATATGAATTTTCTTATTTCTGCAATTTATGTAACAGTAAAATACCTTAATTTCATCTTAGATTAAAATGATACTTCATTACTTGTATATATAATATCATTAACTTTATATGTAATAATATAATAAGAACGTTGCACTAGTCAGGTAGACTCGTCAAATAATTCAACTTTCAGTTTCAAAAAAAAATTTAGTGTTTTGAATAATTTTATTGGACAATGGAAACTTTAGATGAGTTTCTAAAATATTCTCATTTAACTAGTCAATTAATTCTTGTATTATAAAATTATTAACCTCATCTATGAATTTTCTATTTCATAAGATTCTTGATGTTAAATGAGGTGGTTGTGTCTCCTTGAAAATATTTTTAATTCTAAATCAATTAATTGTCTCCTATAATATATATATATATATGTATCATTTGCTATATAAACTTTTATTTCTTGCTGTAAAAATGTATCTCATATAAATTTTTGATAGTAATAGTATGTATCTCTTATATTTTAATATTTGTATCTTTTTTTCTAATATGTATCTTGTATAATGAGCAGTTGTTTAAATTTGTATCTCTTAGATATGCATTTACGGATTATGTATAATAAAATATGTATCTCTTATTAATAAAAATTATCTCATATAATCGTATGTTTTTTAAATTAGTATCTCTTACAAATGTAGTTAAGTGTTATGTAGATTAACTGGCAATTGCACATACACCTCTGTTACTGATTCTAACAAACGTATACATGTACTTCAGTTTAAACAATAAACTTCAAATTGGAATAGTGATTATAGATAATTAGTATGTAACACACTTGGAATAATTCTTAAAAACAAAATATTGAATAGTCAACATTAATACTTCAACAATAATACTAGTTAAACTAACAGACAACTCAAACATAACGTAATGCTTCAAATTTAGTTAAATATAAAATACCATCCACAATGTTTAATTAAAAAACTGCTCCAAATGACCCTGTCATCACATAAGTTGACAGTTTTGTTTTTTTGGAAAAAGAAAAAAACTAATTAAAAGTTAATCAAACTAAATATAGCTACAATTATTCAACACTAACTACATTTTCTGAAACTGGTCTTATGAAGGTGGGTTTAGGCCTCGGCGGGTCTTCATTGTCACTAAAGTAGTTGTTCTCTGCCTTAACCATTCAATACTTCCATAACAGGGATGCATATCTCAAATGATTGTATTCAACAACAATACCAGAATATGGTACGTCTAACTCATCACTCCAAAACTCGAGGAACACGGCTACAAATACTCCACGATCCCTGCAATTTTACTATTTTTGAAACAATATAGTTACTTATTATTGAATCCTAAGAAAATAATTATAAAATAAAGAAAAATATACTTATAGGCTGTCGTTGTGTTGATGTACAATTCAAGATACATAATTTACTTCAAATGGATCCTTTTCAGTCTTTTCTTTGTACAATTCAAGTGATAATCAATCTATTGAAACCCTTTATTCAAGAAAGTTATTGTAACTCTTTGTTCAAGAAAGTTACTATACTTAAGGTAAGTGGGCAACATTATTGCCAACTTTTGGACCTCACTGTACTGATCTATATTTCTTGTTAATAAAATGAAATCATAAACACGTATCTGCCACTTCTTCAGAACAATTACTGTCAGAACCTAATGAAACTTTCTGTCGCAATTTATCGGGACGTATACCTCATCTAATAGATGACAAATAATACGAGAAGAAAAACTAAATCCTCTGATTATTTTAATTATGGAATCCTCAATTTGAGCAACAACACTACGACGTTAAATTGCCTCTTGAGTAGTGAGAGCCTTCTCACCATTTGATTGTTAATAATTTCTATACGCCTTGTTAATATAGTTCTTAAAAGAATCAACTGTTGCGTATCTGTAGCTTAGATTTATTTGTCTTTGCCTTCTTTGATAAGTAGTATAAAATAACATCCACGTGCTTTGAAAAAATATATTCAGAATTGAAATTACCGCAACTTGTTTTAAGATATAGGTCATAATCTTAACTTAGATAGAGTTGTGGAACATCTGATAGTTCTCTGTAACTATATTATTACAATGATTATAATTAATCTTGTTATTTTGTTACATTATATGATACTTACTCTAAAATGAAAGATAAAACGTGTAATAATACCTCGTCATTTCAGTACTTATTGGGTTGGTACATAAGGTAAAATCAATTCTTCGACTTAAAAAATGCAACTACAAAATAAAGTTGATAAAATCTAATACTTGAACACTTAACTTTGGAGTGGTCGTCCCTATCTTTCCTACAAAAGAGAGAAAATAGATGTTATAAGTGAACACCATTATTTTTGTTTTACAAAATAGATTAAAGACTTACTTGTTTGCATATTGCTTGTTAAGACCCTCAATTATCTATTCCTCAAATGCTGATGCTATATTAGATGGACTTACGCCTATGATATTATAACCTTCAAATGGATTTCTTTTCTGCACCTGTGAAATAACTTTCTCCTTCCTTTTCAAACTAGAGCCAAATTTTGTCAAGTATGGAGACTAGTATATCTTTGATGGCTGTCTAGTTCGATGTGTCAGTATTTTTTTGTCATCAATTATTGACTTATCTAGACTAGAAAATACTTTCAGTATAGTTGTATCACTAATCATTTGTTGACTCGGAGTGAATGGTGTAGGTTTGTAAACTACCAATGGAAGAGCCAAAGCTAGAGCGATGTCCCTTAAGATGGGTAGTTTTCTTTCTTTTACAACACTACTAGGCAGGTGATCAGTGTAAGAGTCCTGACATAATGTTAGACTATTTGGTGAAATATAGGAAACAAAAAACTACTCAATGACTAAAGTTTTCTCAACAGATATAAAAAATTATCAATAACAGATGTTACTTTAGAATATACATAGAAATATAACTTCTAGATCTATGTGAAATTCCAAATTATTCAACATAGTAATAAATTGATTGTATGAGTTACATAATACTACAATAACTATTCTAGGAGATACATATCTCCTTAGTCGAATACATATCTAAAGAACAAGAGAGATACATAGTAAGATATCTGTTACTCTATGAGATATATTGCAATAAAAATAGATACCAAATTTTATTTTGCCTATACATCTACAATAATTTACGATATACATAAAGGATTTACTATGCCAGCACAAAAAGCATATTGTAACAGACAAACTGAAATTACCTGCTGAATTGTATCAATGTGACTTGTGGTCGTCGGTTCTATGTTGTCGTTGATGTGGATTTCCTTTAGAGTCATAGTTTTAACATGATGTTTAGAATCACTGAGTCCATTATAAGGGTGGTCTCCAATTAGGGTTTCCTTTACTTGATCATCCTAAATTTAGTACTTATAGATGTTATTACGATATAAGCAAAACAATCCTTGTATTTAAGAAATTATTCAAATAATGTAAGTTTTCCTACTATAAATGCAATTAGTTTGGTGAAGTAACATTTGTTAAGCAATTATAATTTTTCTATTTAACAGCACCACTATCATCTGAGTCGTTAAGTTTCATTGAAGTATTAACATTACAATAGTATGACACAACTACTTTAAGTGTACTCACTTCTATAAAAAATAATGGAGTAAGTGAATGTTTGTGAACTACCAATGGAAGAGCCGAAATAGGAACGACATCACTTAAGACGGGTAGTTAACTTCCTTTTACATTACTACCAGGCAGTTGATTAGTATGGGAGTCCTGAACATAATGTTAGAATGTTTGGTGAAATATAGGATACAAAAACTACTAAATAACTAAGGTTTTATCAACATATACCAACAATTACAAAATAATAGATGTTACTTTAAAAGAAATATAGAAATATAACTTATAGATCTATGTGAAATTCCCAATTATTCAACATAATCATAAGCTGATTGTAAGAGATATATAATATTACAATAACTATTCTATGACATACATATTACCTTATTGAGATACATATCTAAAGATCATGATAGATACATACTAAGATAATTGTTACTCTATTAGATACATTATAACAAAAAGAGATACAAGAATTTAATTCAGCCTATACATCTACAATAATTTAGGAGCTACATAAGGAATTTACTATGCAAGAACCAAAAGCATATTATAACAGACAAAATGAAATACCATTGAAATGCTATGACCATTAATGATGTATCCGAAAAAACACAATGTACTTTTAAATTATAGAAAACATGATTGTCATTTCACTTTTAAAAATTTCACATTAGGTACCTTTACTGACTCAGTTTTGAGAATGGTAACCATCAGTGAGTGAAATTCTTTAATCTATTCATGCTGAACTTGATGTACCAGGGATATCGACCTAGTGTCTGATTTAGTAGGTTGTTCAAAATCTCCTCGTTTATTCGAATTGTGTTCTCCATGTGGACTCTCCTTCCTATGATCAGTCTAAAATTTGAAAATACTACCCCACATAAAAAAATTAATTGTTACAAACTCAATAAATTAAAAATCAGGTTACCTTCTCCTGATGAACATGCTTCAGTTTTAATGATTTCATAATCTCTATGTATTGATCACTAACTAGTTTCTAAAATTTGTTGAATTTTTTTATCTACCTTGTAATATAAAATATTAGAATTTGTAAGTGTACGGAGGCACTATAATTAAATCAAAAATCAAAAGTAGACTGATACTTACATATGTCTTTATAAATGACTTTATCTCCGACTCAAATGATTGTAACTCTAACTTTAATAATGGTTGATTCAGAGGTCACTTAGCAGATTCTTTAACCACTTTCTCCGATCGATGTGGTGATGATTATTAACATTGAAATTGATCTTCTAAAGTATCCAAACCTGTGTAGAAAATGGGATCAATGGGAGAATTAGGTGTCCTATCAGACTGACAAAATATTTCAGCATTTATATCAGATTTTCCTTCCCTGATCACCTTTTTTTGGACTGCAACAATTTTTTTTTACATGTCCAAAGAGGAAGATACTGAAGCTGATACATGGTACGTTTTCTTTATCAGATGTTCGGGAGGTTTAGTACTAAAATTGTCAAAACCGTCATGATCCATTCCAATCAGTTCTTCAGTAAATCCGGTTTTATTCACCTTTTCATACTAGATGATGTTAAAGGTATACTCTCTTTTGTAGAATCAAATAAAGCAAGACTAATAGGAGCCAAGTCTAGTTTTTCAAGTTTCTCCACAGTAGGAATGAGGTTTGAATATGAATACTGTACAACAAAATTTTAATCACAAAAAAAGGATTAAAACTAATATAATTCATCGCAATGTATGAAATACATACCATCACTACCGTACCTTTCTAAATATTCTAGCCATAAATTGATTGTATTGTAGCGGACTTCTATAACCTTCCAATTCAAAATTCATGGTATGTGCTTATCCTGCTGGACAGTAATGATTTTTCAACTTTGGAGTGGATTTCGAACATTCACACATTGAGTACATAAGGTATTCCACACAACTTATATAACTGTTTTTCAATGAAAAATACTTGTCTAAGTGAGGTCATCAACTTGAAGAAAGTGACTTAACCCCAAGGAAGAACTTTATACTTTCCATCATCCACCATCTTAAAATCGGATAATGAAACAAGAGCATTTTTTAACTGTAAAAAAAAGAATGTGTGGATGAAGATTAAAATGGCCATTTGGAGAGCATCTTGATTGTTGACAAAATTTTCCATGAGAAAAAGTTCTACCAATGTTTCCTCATCAATATCATTTTTTGAGAGGGAAAAATACTTTTGCATCAACCTGCTTGGAGATGAATTTTCATATAGAAAATCATTGACATTGACGGTGCATTTTAAATCAGTGATTAAGGCAAAGTCAAAGATGAAAAATTTAAGAATGTTGTCTTTGATAAATACATGCATCTCATCTTGATTGTTTTGCTTGATCTCAAGCATAAGTAAATACTTTGTAATTTTTCCAATGTAATTGGATTGTGTAATAGTGAGATAACACCCAAAAATCATCTTAGCAAACAAGTCAATTACTTCTTGTCTGATAACCTCTTTTAACTAGTCTTTAAATTTTGCCTTACAAGAGCTTCCAAATCTCAAATGATATGGTGGAATATCCTTTATAACATAACTCATACCCTGAAAAATGACATACATAAAAAATAGTTAATTTTGAATGATATAGATTCTTCAACAGAAATTACAAATGACATAATACTACACTGTAACTCTTATAAGAGATACATAATTTTAAGAAGGATACATGTTTCTACGTATCAAATACATTTTTAACAGCTTATAAGAGATACATACTATATTGTATAACAAACATGTATCTCTTACATTTATAAGATATATCTCTCATATATCACTAACATACAAAAAAATAGTAACAAGAGATACATATAATAAACGAGTTATAGAGAGAGAGATATAATTTTTTTTTAAAAAGTATCAAATTAATATAAACATGTATCTCGTCCTAATAAAACACATGCAATACCTTTGACATGGTGTCCCTACTTGTAACTTCAATAATTAGTCTTCTCTTTTGACAAACTACTTCGGAACTGGTAGATCCTCTTTTCTTAGAAATAATCGCTCTTTTATTCTTAGCCTTCTTTTCCATTTTATCACATAATTTATTCATAACAGCAGGATTGTTTCGATGTTTGGACCTATTTTCATGGAAATCATTGGAGTCTTTGTCAAATACACCAGGCACAAAATTAACAACATCTTAATTTTGTTTAAAGTTGTCTAACTAAGAGATTTCAGTACTAAAAGATGGTCCTATATCTAGATCCATTATGTTAACTAACGCGATAAAGGTTATAAATTTCTATATACTAAACCTTTATTCAACAATATTACCAGACAAAACTTAAAAAATTTTAAGATAAAAATTAATTTGAGATTTGAACTAAGTTATTGAAGTTGATAAGATGATAGTGAAGAAGAAATTAAGGGGAACTAACATTTTTCAAAATTTTGGAGAATTTGAGATAATAATGGCAAGAAAACTCACCTTGAAAAGCGGTGTTGATGGAGGAGGAAATCACCCCTTTAATCTTGTAATTCGTATCCAACAAAAATAGGGGTCTTTAGAATGTATATTTACCTTTTAGTTAAAATAGTAAAAATTGGGATTTCTGTAATATTTTTAAATTGAAGATTTTTTAGTAATTTTTGTATCTTGAGTTGTGGTTTTATGAAATTTTTCAAAAAATTATGGTTGTTTGTTTGTTTCAATCCATTTTAAATGGATTGAACGTTTAAAAGTGAGTTGGATATGGATCAACCCACATTATCCATGATAAAATATGAATAACCCACGAGTAACCATCAATTATACTCTCCTAAGTATGTAAAGATGTAGTAACACCTAAAGTATACTTATTAATGTTTGGAGTAAAGAAAAATATTTTTAAAAATTATTTTTTAAAAAAATAGAATATATTTTCATATTTTAATTTTAATTTTTTTATCTCGTGACCCGAAATGAGTCCAGAACTGGGACTCGACTTTCGACCCAGTCTCATAACTCGACATTCAATCCCAAGTTGAGACACGACTATAACCCCGATCAAGGATCTGAGTCTTGACTATGACTCTGACCTAAGATAAGATGTGACCGAGACCCGAGACCCCGACCCTTGATTGAAGACCAAACTCAAAAACCATCTTGTGACCTAACTCCTAACATCGATTTGAGATTTAAATCTCGACACTAACTCGAGACCCGATATCTAAATTTTGACTCAAACTTAAGACCCAATCCAAAATTAAAATCAGACTTCTGACTTAATTTGAGATTCAAATTTGACCTCGATCAGTATTTGACTCTCGACCCTACTCAAGATCACTATTTTTTAGAAAATATTTTTAAGAAAAACATGAAAATATTTTCAAAAATATGCTTGTAATCTTAGAGTATTTTTGTCTTTACATAATAAGAAGCAATAAATAATATGGATATTCATGAATATTCATGAATACTCATGAATATCTATATTATCCATTGGATTTGTTCATTTTTATTTATATCAAAATAGGCTGGATCAAATAGTTTATTCGTTTTCACTTGATCCATTTTCAACCGTTCATATCCAACTCGACTAGTCCATTTATCACCAAGTTCTAACAATCCAATTGATGACTACCTTTATGTTGATGAACACCTTATTTTCATGAAACTAATTTTAAGGAATAAAATTTAGATAAATAAAGCACTTGAAGAGTGATGTGGTGAGGATTTTGGTAATACAAATTATATGGTTTAAGCACTACAAGAGATACTTACTCTTTTTCGCATAAGTTTTTAATATTACATATTATCTCATTAAAAAGTGAAGCGGATGTATTGTGTAGTCGTGAGTACATGGTTAGTCGTGAATATATTACAGACAAGTAAATATTTCAAATACATGCGGATATATGTTAAAATATCCAGATACATGGTGAAAGTATCCAGATATATGGTTCAGTATTAGATACATTGTATGTATCTTAGGATTGCAACATATATTCATATGCATATGAGGGTTGCAACATGTGTGTATTTGCGTGGTTATAATATGTATCTACGTGTCTGAAGTTATTGTGAGATATTATATAATTAATTTAAATAATGAGAGAGTAAGTACATATGGTAAGGATGTTTGAGAATTTATGTATTTTTTTCTTGATTGATTAAATTGTTTTGAGGTTCCATTATCTTGGACCAAAAAGAATTTTATCAAGGAATTTTTTGGTAGAGTGCATTAAAAATAAATAATGAATGCATTAGGCTTGTATATTACCTAAATCCTAGATTAAAAGTATCCAAAATAAAACCCGTTTAGGGTTCATTATATATAGGAATGTTTCTTTCGAATATAGTTCCTACAATGTCTACCTAAACTACTTTCCAGGCAAATATTGGTGGAACTATAAAAATAGTAAGATCCTCAGACACAACATTAGTCACCCCCTCCATTGCTAGTACTTAAGCAACCTAGTTTTGCTTCATATAATAGTGATGTACTACTGATTCTCCCAGCCTCATGAGCCTTGACCTTCATTCATCAATAATGACATCATAGAGAAGATTACCATTTTGTAGCATAGAAATTACCTTAGTGGAGTCAATATTAATCTCTATGGGTAGGAAGTTATTTTGTTCAACCAGTTTCAGACCCTCATTAAGAGCTAACAACTCTATTTGGTTATTAGTGGAATTGAGAAAGCTCCCATGGAAACCCATAATCCATTCTCCATTTTCATTCTTGATAACCCCCTTATACCTTAATTACTTGGGTTTCCTAGGCAAGCACCATCAATATTTAACTTAAAATAGCCCCTTTAAAGGGGAATCCATTTCACAGTAATGGTAGTCCTAAACCTAGGGAAAATTAGAGATGGATAGAACACTAGAGGATGAAGTTTTCTAAAGAATGGTATCCGAGAACTCAAGGAAAATAGGTCATTAAAATAAAATATGGTAGATGTTTTCTATGTGATTGGTACACACCTGACAACTGCGATCTAGAGGTAGGCATCTATGGCTAAGGTGGGAGTTTGTAGGGAGCCTATTAAGGTTGAGCAATAAAAGAGAGAATTTAACCTTCCTAGGGATGGTGAGCTTTCAAATTTTAGAGAAACTAGTTCTAGGTTGATCAATATTGCTTCTTCCCTTTTCAGCAATGAGCTTATAGGTACTAGCACTTTAGAATTGGCCATTACCAGTAAGTCACCAAATAATGTAATCCTTGGGGGCTCTGAGGTTAGGATAAGTGGTGTGTTGGATGTTATGCCTCAAAGTATTATCGATTTTCATAGATAAGGATTCAAAGTTCCATTCCCTATTAGTCTAGATATCAGAAACCATAGTTTTTGTATCTTATTCAAGCATAGGTCCTTGAATTAGCTCTCAGAAGTGGATGGTTAGGAATCTATCTGTTATTCCAAAACTAATGTCCTTACAATAATGGATTTTCTAGATAGAAGCTTCTTTACACACTATCCATCCCTTAAGGATAGCTTTACGGGTTCTTGAGTCATTAGGTTTGGGCTCCTCATCTAAGGGACTTTATATTTTTCCCCAAGGATTTTAACCTACAATTTGGTGGGGTTATGGTAAAATCTCCAAGCTAATCTACATAGCATAGTCTCATTCTTATAGGAGGATTTATACATCCCCAGTCCATCCTCACTTTTAGGGAGTACAATGGTTTTCCAATTGACTAGGTCATCTTCTTCTTTTCAGAAGTAGTTCCCTATTTAAAGTTTCTCTGAACCTTTTTTATGTTCTTGAGGATATGTATAGGAATAGATATATCTTGCATGATATGATTGGGAATATTACTATGAGTGGATTTTTCTAGAGTAGTTCTCCTAACCAAATTAATCAACTTAGTTTTCCAAGATGAACTAGAAATCTCCATTGGTAGGCTTCTTATGGAAGATAGAAAAACCTAAGTATTATCCAAATGAGTACTTATCTTGGATATTGAGGAGGTTAGAGAGAGTTACTCTATCCTCAGCATTGCAATTATTGGGGAAAATGACTTTGGATTTAGAAATGTTAATTTTCTGGCTATAGTGCTTGCTGAAACTGTTAAGAGTGGTCATGATTGTTTAACTATTCCTAGCATTTGCTTTAGCAAAGAGGGTGAATTCATCAATAAAAATAGATTGGACATTTTTTCCCTCCCCTACTAATGGATGTAGGGGTCCAATTTAGAATGTCTACTTCATGGTCAATTCTCTTAGAGAGAAGCTCCATACAAATGATGAAAATCTAAGGGGAAATTAGGTCTCCCTGTCTGATCCCTCTAGTAGGTTTTGCTATATGTTGTATGGTTGATGAGCAGCTAAACTAAGAGGGACCAGGTCCCTGGATATGCAAAGTACAGTATAGATGGTACACACCTTCTGCACAGTTTTGTCATCTTGTATAACTAACTTGCAGGTGCTATTTTATATTATTTTGTACCGACTTGGACAACTGGTCTAATGATCTTTCAAGTGCTAATCATCACCTGGATAAAAAAGTAAAGAGATGCTTCTTCAACAATTGTTTTTTCACAAATTCAAAGAGTGAAGAGAGGCAGCAAAAACCCCATTTCACAGCTGCTCAAGTTCTTAGCTTAGTGATTAAATTGTAATAGTTCTTGAGTGAGTAATAAATTATAACTAAAGTACTAATCTTATAATAATAGTGTTTTCTTGTTGAGAGATAGATACTTAGGTAGAGTTACCTAAGTAATAGACTGATTAGAGCTAATCAATGTAGAGAAGAGTCCTTGGTAGAGTTACCAAGATGAGATGGTATTAGATTTGCTTCTAGCACAAGGAGCCTAGAGTTAGGCTGAAATCTAGACTGTAATCAGGAGGTTGATTATAGTGGATTTCATTGGTGATTGTGAAGGCAAGCCGTGGGTTTTCCCATACTGGATTTTCATGTAAAAATCCTTGTATTTTTACTCTTTCTGCATTGTCTCTTACTTTTTAGTTATTTTTGTGTATTTTTCTTGTGTTTGATTCTGAGGGACCCGGTCCCTTACTTTGCGGAGAAGACCTAATGGGTTTCAACAATTAGTATTAGACCTTGGTCACTCTAAAAGGTTCACACCTAGAGTGTCTTGGTTAGAATGGTTGATCCACCTAATCTGGAAGAAGGGCAATCTATAACTAGACCACCAAGATTTAATGGACAGTATATTGGGCGGTGGAAAACTAGGATGTTTGACTTCATCATGGCTGAAGATAGTGAACTAATGGACATAATCCTGGATGGTACTCATGTTCATTGATATGAAGGATTCTAAAGTTGACATATTGACAACACAGTATGAAACCTTCACTATGAAAGAAGGAGAGACAATACAAGAAATAAATACAAGATTCACCTCCATCACAAATGAGCTACACTACTTAGAAGAGGTGATTCCATTGTTTAAAAAAGTAAGGAAGATCCTTGTTGTTCTTCCCAAGACATGAAAAAGAAAAGTAGATGAAATAACTGAGGTAAAAAGTTTAAAAACCCTCAACATGGATGAGTTTACTGGAATTGTAAAAACTCATGAGCTCAAGAAGCAACAAGAGCTAGAGAAGAAAGATTCCAAAAGGGAAAAATCTCTGGCATTGAAGGCTTCAAAGTATGAATCAAGTGAAGAAGAGACTAATGTTGACTATATGGAAAGAAGAATTGTTAAAGCAATGAAAATGAGTGGTCAATTCTGAAGAAGAAGCAAGGGAAACAATGTTGAGGTGTGTCACAAATGTGAAATTCCTGAGCATTTTATCAAGGACTGTCCAATGCATAAAATAGTTCATCAGGATTGCCTTAAGGATGTGGATGACAAAGGAATGATTAAGGACTAGGTCCCTGATAATTCAAGAAGAAAGGTAGTAGTTGAATATGCTATAAATCAAGCTCTGGAAGTATGGGGAGCCTCTTCCAGTGATTCAGGTAAAAATGAAACGACTGGAGATGTTTCTATGCTAGCAGTGGAAGATGAGAAAGTGACCTTTGACACCTAGTTTACGTTTATGGAAAACACTGAGGATGAAGAAGAAGATGAGGTAACACTCTCAAATAGTAAAGAAAACCTAGAAAATTACTCTGCTAGAAAAGTAAAAAAAGCTTTCCAATATGTTGATTGATTCTATGTGTGAAATTATTAATGAAAAAAATGCTCTGGAAGAAAAGATGGAGAGTCAAGAGCTTGAGTTAATTGCTTTAACTGTTTAAATATCTAAAACTGAAGAGCAGGTTACTAAATTGAAATCTGAAAATTCAAGCTTAGTCAATCAATTGGAAAAAGCTAATAGTACCTGTGATAAAAAAAAAGGTTAATACTCTAGAAGAAAGGATTGAAGATCAGGAGCTTGAGCTGATAGCTTTAACTCTCTAGATATAATAAACCGAGCAACAAGTTGCTAAGCTGAAACTTGAAAATTTGAGTTTGGTAAGTCAATTGGAGAAAGAAGATGGTTCCAATTATAAAGAGAAGAAAAAAGTCTCAAAGTTTCAGGTTGAACTTGAACAAAAGTTGAAGGATTATCGAAGGCTTCTCATAACTGCACTTTAGGAGAATGAGGAGTTAGAAACCTGGTCCGTCTAAGGGAAGAACTTAATAAATTCCTATAATGGACTGCATCTTCTCATATCCTTTCTAACATGACTAATCAAGGTGCTAATAATAGGTAGGGTATTGGTTATCAAGAAAGAATCCAACCTCGTGGGTCTCAAGGGACAATTTCTCATAATGCAAAGAACAAGGTTCACAAGCCTCTATGCACTTATTATGGAAGGGATGGGCACAAAAGGGGGAATTGTTAGAGCTAGGATGAATGTTTCCAAATATATTTAGTAAGTAAATGCTCAATCTAAGGGTCTTAAGCCTCATAGAATTGTGAAAAGGAATTCTCTACTGAAATGGGCTAAAAGGGATTTGATCACACCATCGTCCCATTATTGGGAACTCAGACTCAAGTGGGTTCCTAAATCTAGTAAGTGATCATGATTCAAGGCATGAGAAGGGGATTGCAGTCAATAATAGCTTGTTGATTGAAAAAGTTCAAAGCTCAGTGATGAAAGGCCTGGTGTGCTCTCTCTCTCAAGCTACTTCTAGTGAAGGTGTCTTTTTGTGAAAAGAGAATTTTAAGAACCTAATTCTGGCTTGTGAAAGCTAATATTCAACAAGATAATGCGTGAAACTTATGTTCTAAAGGAATCCCTAGAATGACCTTTAGATATGATGAATGAAAATGCTCTGAAAAATTAACTGAAAAGGTATTCTGTAGTAAATTAAGAAGAGTGCATGTAGCTCCTAATTTGTTAGGAAAATCATTAATACATGGTGGCAGTAAAGATGATGACCAAGAGGATAGAATATGCATATGAGATTTGATTCTTAGGAACCCAGTCACTAAGAAATTCATCTTAGAAAGAGAAGCTTCAAAAACCTTAATTAAGTCAAGTATGGGACTTGGTCCCCAGACCTTCTTTTGGGAACAAGTTCTGAGCAAAAATGGAGTATGAAAAGATTAAAACATGATACTGACTTAACCTAATATGAGAATCTATATTTCTCCACAAAATTGGCTATGTTCAGGAGATATGTATCCTTGATATAGTGGGTGCATATGAGTCTAACTCAGTACTTTACCCTTGCAGGTATGAACCCATGGGAACATCTTAGGAAGTGGACAAAACTAACAAGCACAAACTTGAAGATTCACTCAAAGGAGAGGGATTTGGTTTTATCTCTTAGGTTAGTATCACTACAGTATGCATTAATATCATAAAATATACTATCTGAGAAAGCTATGTATCTTTTCCTTCCCTCATAAAAGTTGTTAATTTATTTACCAAATAAAGAGTCACTCTTATCAAAACCAAACATGTCATTCTCTGATGATAACTATAACCTCTTTAAATTGGTAAAATAGGCTACTTCCAGTCTGAGTGTCAACTCATCACTCGTTGCCTCCACTACTGGCTTGTCTTACTCTTCTTCACTTAAAAAGCCAAATTGATAATGCATTTATCAAATACCTTGAGTCTTCAGCAACCAAAGCCATAGAAAACTTTATCTTAGGTCCTCTAAGTCAAAGTTTTATAACCCTGCTGGAATGAAGCAGAAACACATACATTGTGAGAAGAAAGAAAACTTCTAAAGGACATGGTTCTAAGAATAAAAAGTTGCTATTAAAAGGATAGAGGCGAGTAAAGAGACCAAAGGATGAGATGAAGAATGTGAGTGGTTAAAAAGGGATTAAAATATTGATAACTCAGAAAGTTCTCCTAGGAAAGAACTCTTAATCCCAAAATATGTGAGAAAAAAGGAGACATAAAATGACATACGGGTACCTCCTCAACAAAGTATTTGATCACTTTGGGGTACTTGGGAATAGGAGATCACATGGAACATCCAAGCTAATATTTAGTTTGAAGAAAAAAAATTTGGAGACTGTATATCAAGTATCTGAATTGCTAGCTATTCAGGAGAAGTTGGAAATAGAAATAGAGGAGTTAAAAATCAAGTCAACTATCTATGATACTAGATTAAATGTATTTGACTGTAACGCCCCAATTTGCTAAACCGGAACGCTACACGGTGCTCATGACCCCGAGGGACCACATGCTAACCCATGACTGATATCTATACCTGTATACTGCAAATCATGACATAATAATGTAGAATACATAAAACTGTAAGGATATAAGGTTCAACTGAATTAAACCATGTCTGAAAATCATAACGTCCATATGGGTGAAAATACCCAAAATAACTCAATCTAAAAGCTAAGTCTGAACGTAAATCTGAGCAAAAATTTGAAAGTATCTAAACTATCTGAATAAGGAGTTGAAGGAACATATATCCAACTAACTCTGTAAAACTGAACTGAAGAAATAAATAAATGTATCAAATTATATTATCCTCGAATCAATGAGGACTCACTGTGTCTCTACGACTGGAATGCTACCGCTACTGCTAGGCTGGAGATCATGTCTCAGAACCTATGGTGTAACATGAAAAGAAAGCACCATATCTCAAATACGTCAGTACAACTGGAGTACTGAGTATACGAGCAAGGTAGGCTGAACATAAAAGGGTTTTATGCATGAACAACAATGACTGACTAATATGAACGTGGGAGTGCAAACATGCATATATAGAAACTGGACCGTGAATGCATAATATCAAGACCTGTAAGCTAATACATGGTTTACTGATAACTATCATGACTGATACTGCAAGCTGATAACATGGATGACTGTATCTGACAGTCCTGTATATACTGAAATCTGAAAAATGCCCTGAGTTCTTTTACTGTGACTGATACTGAAACTGTGGGAGGTAGTGTTTAACCGACATGCCCCATGTATGCCGTTATGGCTAAGCTGGGGTCCAATCTCTGCCCCGACTGGAGGGGTGTCAATACTGTGCCATGGGTAAGGATAGCTTGTGAGTGACCCTTATCTGGAAAGTACTCAATAAGAACGGTGGGAACCCTAAACTGACAAGTTAAACCACCTCATCAACCCTAATTTGACAGGTTATGATGTCTCAACCTATGCTGTCTACGTAGTTTTATAACACAAGGACTGCTTCTAAGAATTACACCCTGAACTGGCGGGTGAGTTCTTATCCTTGGGTTCACTCGGTGCTAACCTCTACTCCCATCTGGAGGGACTGGACATGAATAAATAACTATACATGACTTAATCTTACTGAATTCTATTGACTAGCGAAATGTTACTGATATCTAACAACTGACTGAGATCATGAGGTTTTCCTGAGTCACATGACTGATTGAAGTCTATGGAATCATAGCTTGAGTTTGGATATCATGAAACATGACATGGATCTAGGCACGCAGTTATAGTTTTCGGGTACGAATACCCCCAGGACTCGATAGGAGGAAACTGACACACATGACATGACTTGATCAAAAGATTTGAGTCCACAATTCACAATATCATAAGCAGGGGATAGTATTCTTCATGTATTTATTCAACATTTCAAACATGATAGGAAAAACATGGATATATTTTGTGTACATAATTTATATCTCCATTATCATACATATTTTATACCACAACAATAACAACACATAATTTGCATGGAAATTCATATTAGAGTGTATGGCTAACATGAACTTGTTATTTAGATATCATGAAATCATGTAAATATGAAGTTCTAACATACTAGGCATTTTATTGAACACCTTGCATGCATTATTTAAGGCATAGGTGGATTTCATACTTGCATTCTATCAATCCACCTAAACATCATGTTTTTCAACTAACAACATAACTTTCATGAGATTTACAGTCACGATACTATTATATAGCAAAACAAATAAGCATCAATATGGGTATGATCATATCACCACAACCAACCAAGATTTTGGATTTTAAATATTGATTCTTGAACTCCACGGATGAAAGAAATTCGTGGATGAACACTATGCATACCTTGGAAGGGAGGTTCTTGATGATTGACGGAGGAATTTGATCTTCAAGCTTGATTGTGCAACCCTAGTTGTTTTTTTCTATGGTGATCTTGGATAATGAACTTTGAGATGTTAATAGGGTTGTAATATGTTTAGAAGCTATAAATTTCTTGAGGTTAGGTTTAGGGACATGTAGAGAGTGTTAAAAGACTTAACTACCCTCGAAATAACTCAAAAACTAAGTGTTTTCGTGGCTGAAATCATACATAGGCGCCGCATATGATATAGCCTATATTTACATAGGCGCCGCATATGATATCGCCTATATTTACATAGGAGACTCATATGATATTGCCTATGCTTTCCAGTGTCCATGTGTGATTGGTTAGGTGACGCATTCTACTTTGAAAGACCATAACTCCTTGCTCGGGTGTTGGATTTTGATGAAATTGGTATCGTTGGAAAGTTAATTGATTCTCTACAATTTGGTGGGTCTAAATCTTCAAAAATGTCACATATCAATAACGTTATTCTTTTTCTAAGATGACCCTTGCAAAATTGAACACTAAGACTTGATGGATTAAAAAACTCTTAGCTTGCATCACTCTAAGCGACTCATATGAGCATGCTTAAGACATCGCAAGCTATCCTATCACTAGGATATTCATTGTAAGTAATGCACTAAAATGCTACTCACAGTATAGGAGGTTTCATACGTAGGAAAACTTATTCACTTCCTAGCTTAGAAACATGCGGGGTATTATAATATCTCCCCCTTGGGAACATTCATCCTCGAATGAGAATTTACTGAGAGGGGATACAAGACAACAGAACCTGAACTGAACATGAAGAACTGAAACTTGATCTCGTGAATGAAATGCTAAACATACTGAACCCGTGCATATCTGATTCATGGACAAGTGATATATGAATGCATGACTAAGTATGGAAGTTTATACTGGAAACATGAAACTGAATAAGCTTAAGGAGAACTGTTACCTTGAGCTTGATATGAATTGGAGGGGAAGAGGTGAGGATACTTGGTATGCATATCTGCTTCTGCTTCCCAAGTAGATCCGTCATGAGACTGATTTTGCCAAAGAACCTTGACTAGAGGGACTTCTTTGTTCCTCAATCTATGAGTCTGATAATCTAATATTTCGACTGGAATCTCTTCATAAGAGAAGTTGTTCTGAATGTCGATGCTCTGAATAGGGACAACAACTTCTGGGTCACCTATGCACTTCTTTAGCAAAGAGACATGGAAGAATGGATGGGCTGAGGCTAGATCTGAAGGAAACTCAAGCTCATAAGTTACCTTGCCGAAGCGACAGAGAATTCTGAAGAGACCGACATACTAGGGACTGAGTTTTCCTTTCTTGCCGAACCTCTTCACTCCCTTCATGGGAAAGATCTTAAGATAGACATAGTCATTGACCTCAAACTCGAGATCCTTTCTACGAACATCTGCATAGGACTTCTGTCGACTCTGAGCAGCCTAAAGTCTCTTTCTGATCAACTGAACTTTCTCTAAGGCGTCGAATACTAAGTCAGGGCCTATGACTGAGGCCTCACTAACTTTGGACCAACCAATAGGAGATCTACATCTCCTACCATAGAGAGCTTCGAATGGAGCCATCTAAATACTAGAATGATAGATATTGTTGTATGCAAACTCAATTAAAGGCAAGTTGTCATCCCAACTTCCCTTGAAGTCAATTGCACATGCCCTTAGCATATCTTCAAGAGTCTGAATGATACTCTCTGCTTGACCATCTGTCTGAGGATGAAATGTTGTGCTGAGATGGACTTGGGTACCGAGACCCTTTTGAAATGCTTTCCAAAAGTGAGAGGTAAAATGGGTACC
Source organism: Capsicum pubescens (assembly GCA_030864215.1). Classification (NCBI taxonomy): domain Eukaryota; kingdom Viridiplantae; phylum Streptophyta; class Magnoliopsida; order Solanales; family Solanaceae; genus Capsicum; species Capsicum pubescens. The sequence continues at coordinate 248,121,527 of CM061540.1, read as the reverse complement.
TCTGTCTGAGATGATAGATAGTGGAACACCGTGTAACCTGAACAACTCCCTGATATAGAATTTGGCATAATCCTCGGCGGAATAAGAAGTATGAACATGAAGGAAATGAGTTGACTTGGTCATTCTATCTATAATGACCCAGACTGAATCATGCTGATGATGAGTTCTAGGCAAACCCATCACGAAGTCCATGTTCACTTCTTCCCACTTCCAAGTAGGAATGGTGAACTCTTGAATGGAACCACTAGGTTTCTGATTCTCTATCTTAACATGCTGACATATAGAGCACTTAGCCACAAACTCTGCAACATCTCTCTTCATCCCACTCCACCAATAGATCTCCCACATATCGCGGTACATCTTAGTGGCCCCTGGATGAATAGAGTATCAAGCACCATGCGCTTCTGTAAGAATTCGCTGCCTTAATTCATCTACACCTGAAATATATTGATGACCCTGACAACGAAGAACACCATCTCTCCCTTGGTAGAAAACCTCAACTTTATGATTCTGAACTGACTCTTTGAGCTTGAAAAGGATAGGATCCCTGTCTTGCTTCTCTTTCACCTCAGAAACTACAGATGACTCTGAACTACTGTGAACATATACACCACCCTATGAAGAATTGACTAAGCAAACACTTAGTCTGGAAAGCTGATGGATCTCCTGAGCCATCTTTTTCTTGCTACCCTCAACGTGAGAAATACTACCCATGGAGAGTCTACTGAGAGCATCGGCCATAATATTGACCTTGATCGAATGATAAAGAACACTCATGTCATAATCCTTCAAGAGCTCTAACTACTTTCTCTGACGAAGATTGAGATCTTTCTGGGAAAATACATACTGGAGGCTTTTATGGTCTGTGAAGACATCTACATGAACTCCATAGAGATAATTCCTCCAAATCTTCAAGGCAAAAACTACCGCTGCTAACTCAAGATCATGAGTAGGATAATTCTTCTCATGTGGCTTTAACTGTATGGAGGCATAGACTATGACCTTACCATGTTGCATGAGGACACAACCTAAACCCACTCTGGATGCATCATAATAGGATACAAAACTATCTGAACCATCTGGAAGAGCTAGAACTGGAGCTGAGGTGAGTCGAGTCTTCAACTCTTGAAAGCTCTTCTCGCATGAATCTGACCACTGAAACTTAATCTTTTTCTGAGTCAATTTGGACATAGGAGATGCAATAGAAGAAAATCCCTCAAAAAAACATTTGTAATAGACAACCAAACCTAAGAAACTCCTGATATCTGATGGAGATACGGGTTTGGGATAGTTTCTTACTGCCTCGGTTTTCTGAGGATCTACTCTAATGCCATCACCAGAAATAATATGGCCAATGAATTCTACTGATCTTAGCCAAAATTCACACTTGCTGAACTTAGTGAATAACTGGTGATCCCTGAGAGTCTGAAGAACAATCCTGAGATGGTCTGCATGATCACGCTCTGTGCGAGAATAGACCAGAATATCATCTATAAAGACTATGACAAACATGTCTAAGTACTTCTTGAACACATGGTTCATCAAATCTATGAAAGCTGTAGGGGCATTGGTAAGACTAAATGACATGACTAAAAATTTGAAGTGACCATACCGAGTACGGAAAGTTGTCTTCGGAATGTCACCTTCTCTAACTCTGAGCTGATGATAGCCTGATCTGAGGTCTATCTTGGAGAAGTAACTGGCACCCTAAAGTTGGTTGAATAGATCGTCAATCCTGGGAAGAGGATATCTGTTCTTGACCGTGACCTTGTTGAGTTGACGGTAGTCAATACACATCCTGAGAGAATCGTCTTTCTTGCTCATGAATAATACTGGCGCACCCTATGGGGAAATGCTGGGTCTGATGAATCCCTTATCTAAGAGATCCTTCAACTAATCTTTCAGTTCCTTGAGTTCTGCTGGTGCCATTCTGTATGGAGGAATAGAAATAGGTTAAGTATCCGGAAGAAAGTCTATGCCGAAGTCTATTTCCCTTTCGGGAGGAATTCCTGGAAGATCTTCGGGAAAGATATCTGAGTATTCATTAACAACTGGGACTGTTTCGAGAATGGGCGATTAAGAACTGAAATCTTTAACATGCACGAGATGATACACACACCCCTTAGAAATCATTTTCCTTGCCTGAAGGTAGGAAACAAGTTGACCCATCAACGGTGAAATGCTACCCTTCTACTCTAGGATGGGCTCATTTGGGAATTGAAACTAAACTATCCTATTTCTACAGTCGACTGTGGTATAGCAGGAATGAAGCCAATCCATGTCGAGAATGACATCAAAATCAGTCATCTCTTACTCAACTAAATCTGCTGACGTAGATTTCTGAGATATCATAATCGAGCAGTTCCTGTATATCCACCGGGCTATGATGATTTTACCCACTGGGGTAGAGACTGAAAAGGGCTCTGCTAGAATTTTAAGACCGATTCCGAAATCGCCTGCTATGTATAGAGTAACAAAAGACAATGATGCACCTGGGTCTAGCAAAGCATAAACATGGAAAATATGTAACGTACCAGTAACGACATCAGGAGAATTTTCCTGATCCTGCCGGGACTGAAGAGCATAGAGTCTGTTTGGGCGTTGCCCACTAATAGCACTGGAAACGACACCCTGCTGGTTTGGGAGACCGGACTGAGCTGCAGAATGATTTTGCTGACCCTGAAGACTTGACTGCGAACACTCCATAATCCTGTGGCCTGTCTTGCCATAACCAAAACAGACATCACTACCGGCTCTACAAATGCCCTTGTGGTTCTTACCACAAGTCTGACAAAGGGGATTCGTTCGGGCACTCCTAACACTGCCTTGAGATTTAGAGTCTAGCGCTTTGTCTTTGTTGCCGTCTCTGAATTTTGGCACTGGAGTTCTAGTAGAGGAAGGGGATGGAATGGCTGACTTTGAGCGAAATTGTGAACGGTTTCCTCCATCTGACTTGGGGTGAGCAAAGTTGAAGTTACCTGACCTTCTGCTCTTCTACTTGCTAGGCATGGGTCATGAGTCTGGCTAAGGTCATATCACCGATCAGCATCGTAGACCTACACTCATTTACCACGCTATCGTTGACCCCTGACACAAACTTGCTTATCTTAGCCCTATTGTCTGCAACCACATGAGGAGCATACCTGGCTAGCAGAGTAAATCTGAGAGAATACTCCCTAACCGTCATATTCCCCTGCCTGAGGTTGATGAACTCAAGAACTTTGGATTCCCTCAGCTCTTGGGAAAAGAATCTGTCTAAGAAAGCCGTGACAAATTCCTCCCACTCAATAGGACCTGCATCATCTAACCTCTCAAACTTCCACTGTTTGTACCAATCATAAGCAACATCCTGTAACTGGTAGGCGGATAACTCAACACTTTCAATAGAAGTAACACCCATGATGTCAATGACCTTCTGGACTTGGTCAATAATCTCCTGAGGGTCCTCATTAGACTTAGACCCATGGAATGATGGAGGGTTCATCCGGGTGAAGTCCCAAACCCTAGCTGCTATGGGATTGGCCACTGGATTGGTCGGAATAACTTGTGGCCGTTCATTAGGCCATTCATTCTGTGCAGCCACGGACTGAGCAAGTGTGGTAAATGCGGCTCTAAACTCTGCATGGGAAACATGTTCGCCCAAAGGATCTTCGGGATGAGGAGCTGGTTGGTTTCTTATCTTTGGGGACATGGTCTGGAATAAGAGAAGAATGGATTTGACTGAGAGTTTAACTTGTGATTATGCTCACTAGCATGACATGAATACTGAAGAAAGGGGACTGTTCCTAAAACATCTTATAGACTCCTGTACATAAATGTGGGGTGCAACACACCCATGTATAAGACTCTACTAAATGAGGCTTTCAGACTTCCTAGGACTCTATTGAACCTAGGCTCTGATACCAAGTTTGTAATGCCCCGATTTGCTGAACTAGAATGCTACACGGTGCTCATGACCCCGAGGGACCACAAGCTAACCCATGACTAATATATGTACCTGTATACTGCAAATCATGACATAATAATGTGTAATACATAAAACTGTAAGGATATAAGGTTCAACTGAATAAAACCATGTCTAAAAATCATAACGTCCATGTGGGCGAAAATACCTAAAATAACTCAATCTGAAAGCTAAGTCTAAACGTAAATCTGAGCATAAATTTGAAAACGTCTAAACTATCTGAATAAGGAGTTGAAGGAACATGTCTCCAACTAACTCTGTAAAACTAAACTGAAGAAATAAATAAATGTATCAAATCATATTGTCCTCAAATCAATGAGGACTCACTGTGTCTCTGCGACTGGAATGCTACCGCTACTGCTGGGCTGGAGCTCGTGTCTCGGAACCTATGGTGTAACATGAAAAGAAAGCACCATAGCGCAAATGCATCAGTACAACTGGAGTACTGAGTATACGAGGAAGGTAGGCTGAACATAAAGGGTTTTATTTATGAACAACATTGACTGACTAATATGAACGTGGGAGTGCAAATATGCATATATAGAAACTGGGACCGTGAATGCGTGATAGCAAGACCTGTAAGATAATACATGGTTTACTGATAACTGTCATAATTGATATTGTAAGCTGATAACATGGACGACTGTATCTGACAGTCCTGTATATACTAAAATCTGAAGAACATAACGACTGTATCTGACAGTTCTGTATATACTGAAATCTGAAGAACGCCCTGAGTTCTCTTACTGTGACTGATATTGAAACTGTGGGAGGTTGATACGCCCAAATTACAACTCTCGTTAGAATGTGTAAGCGATCGCTGTCAAATATAGAACCCAACTGGGTTGGGTGTCGAATCCCACAGGGAATACTCTAGTCACTAAGTGTTGCAATTTTTAGTAGACTGTTGGTCGAAAATTCCAAGGAAAAAGGGGGGTTTGGTTTAGGCGTGAACTAATATTATCAAAGTAACAATGGAACGATTTACGTAGTAAGATTTAATCACAGAGATTGATAAGTTAGGGTTATGTCCACCTTATAAGTTCTACTTCTCTATTAACTATGAGTAACGCGGAATTTAGACATGCATGCACTTATAGAGAATCGTATTCTAATTCTAAATCCAAGTGTTTCTCAACCATCAAGGATTTATTTCGCTTTAGCTCTCTCGAGCCTAAAGTGTATAACAAATGGTACAAATTCTCTAAGAAGTTAATCCGGTTAAGGCATTAACGTGTAAATAGAGGTTGGAAACCCTATTTCCTTGTCACACTTTCTTTTCCAAACATGTAACTTTTCTCCCGAACAAGTTAATGCTATAATGGCGTATTCTCTATGTTTGCAACCATAAGAATTCAATCAAAACGAAGAGAGTAATGATATAAGTAGCATAACACATCAAGAATTCACAAACTCATAGTAATAGATAGTATCTTCCAAGGTTTCCATAACCCTAAAAGATAAGTTTAGCTACTCATGAGTACAACGGAAATCAAAGTAGACATCATCATCATACCAAAACTTAGAGAAATATCGGCTATGGAGATGAAACGTGTTATTTTTCTCCGTTGCTCAAGTGAGCCATTTTCTGTTCTCCAAACTCGTCCAAAATCTTCAACGTGAATAATGAATAATGTCCAATGATAATGATGCTGAAAAATTCAGCAATAAGGTTTTTAATAGCATCCTTGTCTAATAAGTTGCTACTGCATCCTTAAGTATTTGGGTTTGCCCGGGAAAAAGTTCTCATGCATCACATTTAGTCCAAAAGCTGCCTTCCCTCTTATGTGAAGTTTTCCTTTGCTGCCTATAGGTCCACAAAGTGCTGAAATCTTCATCATTAGTACCTGAAAAACATGCTAATCACATAGGTCAGCTCACTTAAAGGAAAATGGACTAAAAGTGCAAGAATTATATATTTTATCCTCAAAACTTAGCTGAAACATGGGTAAATTATGGTGCTTAGGCGTGTAAATACGCCCAACATCACCACCCCACACTTAAAGATTTGTTTGTCCTCGAACAAAATATTACATCCATGCAAACACCTAACTAGAATTTCACAATAGCAACACGAAATTTTCAACAAGACATGCACAACAATCATTAACAAAGAGTAGGTTTCTCGATCACTACTAGAAACAACTCAACCTCCAACATAGACTCATTAGGATGGTTAATTCGTATCCACAAGTTAAGCCACAAAGAAACATATAAAACTACCCAACAACCATCAACCATGTGTGCTCACATAATATATCACCCATAATCACTCATAGTTTTGCATTTTTCGAAACATGGGTATATGACTCTCCCTGCTCTCGCTCTCACAAAGAATTCTTATATTGCAACTGATGACCATAGTCTTGACCTTAGTGTAATGCTCTACTAATATCAGACTGCTAAGTTTAGGATCAAATAGGTCTTTACAGGTTGTAATGTAGGTTAAGGGACAGGTAGGACTATTTTGGCCAGAAATAGTGATTATGTTCCCTAAGCGCTTTAATACACTACAATATGCCATTTACACTATCTTTTAACAACCACTCTACCTCTCTTTCATCTACCAACCCCTTTTCACCCATTTTGTTATTCAATCATAAACACAACTATCTTTTTGTTTTTCTAATTTTTTTTTTTATATTAATCAAGCATCCCTATAATAGCCACTCTTTTTCACAATAATTTCAAGTACCAACACACCCTGAGGCATCACTTTCACCATTCTCCTTTTATTTTTCCACATGTTTCTATAATTTTAAAGCGCTTAGGAGTGTGGATCAAATTATGGTCTTGAAAGAAAATGGATTAGGCTACATATGAGGCTGCCTAAGAAAATAGCTAAAGGCTCAAAGGGGGTTCACTAGGACAATGTAAAAGGTAGGTAAAAAGAAGGTAAACAATTTCAGGGCTGCCAAAGAAATGCCTAAATCATCTCCTACACTCACAATCTTTATTTCGTTTCACACACACATCAGGCAAGTTCTAGCATCAGTCACAACAAAGAATATACAATATCCTCACACACACAAGGCACATGGTCAACTTCATTGGGAGCATTATAGATTCTTGACCCAACAAATAAATGAATTAAACCACAACAATTTATCACACAGTGAGTCATAACTTAGAGCCTAAGCGTCTCAATAGTAATGATTTAGCACAAACTCTTGTTATAATATACCATGCCGTCTATCAGAACAATTTCATGCAAAATATAAAATCTAACTAACTAATTACGACTAACTAACTACGACTAATTAAAACAAACAAGAATAAATGTAGGCAAAGAAATACAATACAACAGGCATATACCCGCACCCCATACTTAGACGGGACACACTGTCCTCAGTGGAAATAAATAAGGAAAACCTGATTTGTCAGAATCATCATCAGAGTCGTCATCATCAGAGTTGTCCTCCACGTCTGAGTCTGACAGTCGGTGATCATCGTCAGTCGGCACGTCATCGTCGAGAGTTTCCTCAAAATATACCCCCACTCCACACATAGCCCGCGCATGCTCATTAAGCGGGTAATCATAGTCCAACTGCTGAAGCTCTGCATCAGTCGGAACACGACCCCCATTTATCAGTGTAAATCTAGTCATGCCATACAGATGGCAGAAAAAGCTTTCATCTCGAGCATGCCTCTCTGCAGTGGTGAGGTTGATGCCTTTACCAGTTTCTGGCTCTTTAACCTTCGTGAGATCAACCTTCTTCGGGTTGTGTGGTAGCTTATGATCCGCGGGTTCCTCTTCAATGTGTTCTTTCCTTAAGATCGCAGTCAACAAGTTGCCAAAACTGAAATAGGACCTTTTGTGCAGCCTAGCCTTACGCATTGACGATCGTATAACCGCACCAATGTTGATGGGAATATTCGTCATCAAAGCGTACACCAAGAAGACTCGATCATGTGTGATCTTAGTATATTGTGTCCCAGGAATCAATCAAGAGTTGACTATCCTTTACCATATGCGAGCTTCCCTGTTCAAAGAGGCATACGGGTAGGTATTGTGGCGACCATTATCCTTGTGCCGAATCCACCGTTCCATTGACCTTGATCCGCACAGTGTATGTCTGATGGCCCTGTAGGGAGGTCTGTGATAAAGCTCCTTGAGCGGTGATGGATCCACAGATGGAAGGCCTAGAAAAGAGTTGAAGAATTCCGCATTCAGTTGCAAGACTTGGCCCCGAATCTTTACTTCACTTCCAGTAGTCTTTGGGAACCAATTAGCATAAAACTCTCGCGTTAGATCAAGATTGCATTCCCCCATATCTCAAAAAATGAAATCAAGATTTAGTGCCATGATTTTAGCCAAAATGCGGGTCTCTCTCTTTGCTAGACTCTCATTCTGCATCAAATCCACGTGAACATATTTTTTTACTTTGTTGTTTTCTCTACCACTCCTTTCCTTCCTTCTCTAGGACCCACTTTATCCCAAAAGCTCATCGAGGTACTTGCAAAGAGGAGGACTCAGCCTGATCTTTTCTTGCCCTTTTCTGACCTTTTTTGGAGGTGGACACTTTTTCTTTTCCTTGTCATCCTTTTGGGGCCATTCTACCTGAGATCACAATAAAGTCATGTTAGTTTCATCATGGAAGATTTACTATATTCAAAAAATAAAATCGTGATGGTACCACCCCACACTTAATCCGTTTGCACAACGTTAGTAATCATGTAATCTTAACTATCCTTTCCGACTTTATTTCATTGGATTAAGGCAATATTTGAACAAGACGACCACATAGAAATCTTATCAGGTTGTTGCATAGAAATAATCAAACCATCTTATGCTTGTGGTCAATCATGATCAATACCTTCGATGAGCGAGTCATTCAAATATTCAAGCTTACAACTTTTAAGATTATGCATGAACTTCACAATTTCGACTCCATAAAAATAGGATAGTGAATACCAATCAAATACAAGTTGAAGCAAAGTCAAGAACACCCACATGAATCCATTCACTCAACTAGATGCATCATAACAAACCAACCATATTCTTATCACCAAACACCACTTCAAAATCTAATAAACCATTATAAGCGTAGTAGTGCAACAACTACGGAATATAAAAGAGTAACTTACGTGATGATGGATCAAGAAGATGAACTTGCAAGATTAGATGAGCAAAAAGAAAAACTTTGAGAGAATTTGGGAGCTTAGGCGTCACCTATCTTGAGCAAACAATGGAATTGTGTTCTAAGGTTGAGGATCTATTTAAAGACTAAGCCATGGGTCAGGTTTGATCCATGTACAATCTGGTTAGGAGACAAAAAAAAGATAAGTAGGCGGCGCCTAATGCTTTGCCTATGCTTAGCATAGGCGGCGCCTTTAGCAATGCCTAGATAGGCATAGGCGGCGCCTTGCCTATCGCCTAGATTGGCATAAGTGGCGCCTTGCCTATCACCTAGATTGGCATAGGCGGGGCCTATGACATTGCCTATGTAAGGCAGTGAGCATAGGCAATGGCATAGGCGGCACCTATAGCATTTCCTACATTGGTATAGGCCTTGCCTTGTCCATTGCCTATGTGAGGCAGTGAGCATAGGCAATGGCATAGACATTGCCTTGTCCTTTGCCTAGATTTGCATAGGCATTGCCTTGTTCGTTTCCTAGATTGGCATAGGCAATGCCTAGCCTATAGCCTTTGCTCCATCATTCCTCACTTACCACCTTTAGCATGGCTCACTTTCAAATCAAAATTTGGGACTAATCTCCTCCTTTGTATATCTTGCACCTACACTTAATCAAAAACAACAAAAATGATTAGAAGGATGGGATGCCTCCCACTGAGCGCCTTAGTTTTGGTCGTGGCTCGACTCTTCTTTTTGAACTTTTATTTATCAAAAACAAAATCCTAACGAAACAAACTCCTAATGATGGGTTGCCTCCCATGTAGCGCTTGATTTATTATCGCGGCACGACATAGTTATCTCGATTACTCAGACTTCATCAAGATATCTGGTGGCTTTGCCGGTGGTGAGGGTCGATTCTTAAGGTCAAGGTCCAGCTTCTTGGGGTCATATGAATACGACCCCATTCCTGTCAAAGCACGGATAATTTCTTCGTTCTCTTCAACATCCTCACGCTCAAAGTTCAAAAGCACAGGAACCAATGGCTCAACAGTAAGCTGCTTCTCTAAAGATAATTCCTTCTCATCTTCATAATGAACATCAGCTATAGAGAACACATTCATATCTTTGGGCTGCTTCATTGATTTGCTTATATCAAAACGTACCACTTCGTCATTCATCCGAAATAAAAGCTCATTTGCTCATAAATCAATAAGCACACTTCCTGTTGTGAGGAAAGGTCGACCCAAGATTATGGGCACCTCAAAATCCACCTGGCAATCCAAAATAACAAAGTCTGCAGGAAAAATGAAGGTAGAAACCTTCACTAATACATCATGTAAGATACCAACAGGTCATTTTACCGACCTATCTGCCATCACGAGCCGCATATTGGTTGGTGTAGGATCTCCCAAACCCAACTGTTTATAAATAGATAGCGGCATCAAATTGATGCTAGCCCCCAAATCGCACAATGCCTTAGCCAAATCCAAGGATCCAACCGTGCAAGGAATAGTGAAAGCACTAGGATCCATCTTTTTTTGTACTAAAGATCTCATGGCAATTGCACTGCAATGGTGAACATTATCTGCCAGTTCATAACTTGCTGCCCTTTTCTTTATCAAAAGGTCCTTCATGAATTTGGCGTACCCTGGCATCTGCTCCAGTGCCTCCACCAAAGGCACATTAATAGTCAGCTGCTTCAGCATGGTCATGAATTTACTAAACCTGGTGTCATCATCCTTCTTCTTCAGTCTCTGAGGAAAAGGTGGTGGTGGATTTGGAAGAGTCTTTTCCACCACTTCCTTTTGTTTTTTCTTCCGATTATCAATCTTTTCAGGCTGGTGACATCTAGGTGTAGTGTCATGAACGTTCTCATTCTGATTTTTAGCTTCTACAGAATCATCGCAATCTGCTTCAATAACATTCTCTTCTGTATTATCAACCACCTGCTTGCCTTTGGATGGATTTTCCAGTACCTTACCACTCCTGGTAGTAATAGCCATACATGATCCATCATTCTGTGGATTTTGCACAGTGTTACTAGGTAAAGTGCCAGCTTTTCTTTGATTGAATGCCGCTGATAATTGACTCATTTGTTGTTCCAGCTATTTTATTGCAGTGGAATGCGAGTCAACCAATTGATTTATTGAGGACAAATCATTTTTTACCTCAGCTAGTCCCGTGTTGGTTGCCTCCACTCCTTTCAAAATCTTGGCCATCATGTCCTCCATGGAAATCTTCCCAGAACTAGTTGCAACAGCTTCATGATTTCCAGGAGGGACATACAAACCACTCATGTCAGTCTTATTCTTGAATACGGATTTTTCATAATAGTTTTGACCTTGGTTTCCTTGGGCATTGCCTCGGAAACCCCCCTGATTATTCAAATAATTCGCTTCCTCCTCAGAATCGGATTCATCTCTACCCTGTGATACAACATCTTTGACCTTTTCTGTCTTTCCTGATAATAAATGCTTGGTAAGAAGGTCCATCTGCATTTTCATGTGAGCCATATCTTGGTCACGTTCCTCTTCTCTTCGCCTCTGTTCTGCTGTCATGCCAGTAGATACAGTAGAGCTTGCTACCTCAGAATCCCTGGTATGCCAAGCTCTACTCTGCTTTGTCATACGATCCAGCATATCACCAGCCTCAATAAAAGTAAGGTCCATGAATGACCCACCTGCAGCATTATTAACCACTGGATTAGTCACCGAGTTCAATGCCCTGTATAATATTTCCATCAAGTGGATGTTGGTCATCTGATGATTTGGGCACCGCATAAGCTTCTTCTTGAACCTCTCCCATGTTTCATGGAGAGCTTCAGTTAGAAGCTATCGAAAATTGCTGATCTCATCTCGTAACTGTGCTCTCTTGGATGGCGGAAAGAATCTTTCTAGGAAAGTGTCTTTTAGTTGCCTCCAATTAGTAATAGAGTCAGGAGTCAGCCCGTTCAACCATAGAGCTGCCTCTCCAGATAGAGATAATGGAAATAAGCGCAGTCGAATTGCATTCTGTCCAACTCCTGGATTGTCAAACGACTTGCATGTTGAGATAAAGTTGATCAGATACATATTCGGATCATCGCCTGCAAGTCCACCAAATAACCCTTTGAGTTGTAATAGCTGGATCATGGTGCTGGTGATATTGAACTTGGCTCTGGGTGCCAAGGGTGGAGGAATAATAGCCCCTGTGGCACCAGCCGCATCCAAATCGTCATCATCATCATCGAAAGGGGCCTGCACAGCTCGGCGTTCAGGTCTCATTCTAGCTTGACGATCTTTCCTGTTCACAGGTGCTGCCACCTCACCAGCACGTCTTGGATTTAATAACTCATCATCACCTAGGTCCTCTTCATCAAGATTTGTTGCCCGACTTGGGTTATCAATATTCTGTTGATACACTTGAGCAGCTGCCAATGCAGCTAATCTTTCCTGCTCCTGTTGAGCAGCCATCCGTTCAAGGTTTCGTTGCGCATCCATTCTGCCAATAAGATGTGGTTCAGGATTTATAGGTAATAACGGTTGACCAGAACTTCGTGTATTTGGCATGCACTCCAATAAACCTGAACAAAACAAAAACAACAAACAAAAAGTAAAATTCGAGAATCTTTTACCAAAGGGTCTATTAACTATCACAAACTTAGTTGACAACCGTATTCCCCGGCAACGGCGCCAAAATTTGATACGCCCAAATTACAACTCTCGTTAGAAAGTGTAAGCGATCACTGTCAAATATAGAACCTAACTGGGTTGGGTGTCAAATTCCACAGGGAATACTCTAGTCACTAAGTGTTGCAATTATTAGTAGATTGTTGGTCGAAAATTCCAAGGAAAAAGGGGGGTTTGGTTTAGGCGTGAACTAATATTATCAAAGTAACAATGGAACGATTTGCGTAGTAAGATTTAATCACAGAGATTGATAAGTTAGGGTTATGTCCACCTTATAAGTTCTACTTCTCTATTAACAATGAGTAACGCGGAATTTAGACATGCATGCACTTATAGAGAATCGTATTCTAATTCTAAATCCAAGTGTTTCTCAACCATCAAGGATTTATTTCTCTTTAGCTCTCTCGAGCCTAAAGTGTATAACAAATGGTACAAATTCTCCAAGAAGTTAATCCGGTTAAGGCATTAACGTGTAAATAGAGGTTGGAAACCCTATTTCCTTGTCACACTCTCTTTTCCAAACATGTAACTTTTCTCCCGAATAAGTTAATGCTATAATGGCGTATTCTCTATGTTTGCAACCATAAGAATTCAATCAAAACAAAGAGAGTAATGATATAAGTAGCATAACACATCAAGAATTCACAAACTCATAGTAATAGATAGTATCTTACAAGGTTTCCATAACCCTAACAGATAAGTTTAGCTACTCATAAATACAACGGAAATAAAAGTAGACATCTTCATTATACCAAAACATAGAGAAATCTCGGCTATGGAGATGAAATATGTTTTCTTTCTCCGTTGCTCAAGTGAGCCGTTTTCTGTTCTCCAAACTCATCCAAAATCTTCAACGTGAATAATGAATAATGTCCAATGATAATGATGCTGAAAAATTCAGCAATAAGGTTTTTAATAGCATCCTTGTCTAATAAGTTGCTACTGCATCCTTAAGTATTTAAAAATATTGATTTTGCCCGGGAAAAAGTTCCCATACATCACATTCAGTCCAAAAGTTGCCTTCCCTCTTATGTGAAGATTTCCTTTGCTGCCCACAGGTCCACAAAGTGCTGAAATCTTCATCATTAGTACCTGAAAAATATGCTAATCACATAGGTCAGCTCACTTAAAGGAAAATGGACTAAAAGTGCAAGAATTATATATTTTATCCTCAAAACTTAGCTGAAACATGGGTAAATTATGGTGCTTAGGCGAGTAAATACGCCCAACATCAGAGGTAGTGTTTAACCGACACGCCTCATGTATACCGTTATGGCTAAGATGGGTTCTAATCTCTGCCCCGACTGTAGGGGTGTCAATACCATGCCACGGGTAAGAACAACTTGTGAGTGACCCTTATCTGGCAGGTACTCAATGAGAATGGTGGGAACCCTAAACTAACAGGTTAAACCACCTCATCAACCCTAATCTAATAGGTTAAGATGTCTCAACCTATGCTGGCTACGTAGTTCTAGAACATAAGGACTGCTTCTAAGAATCACACCCTGAATTGGCGGGTGAGTTCCCATCCTTGGGTTCACTCGGTGCTAACCTCTATAACCATATGGAGGGACTGGACATGAATAACTGACTATACATAACTTAATCTTACTGAATTTCGTTGACTGGCGGAATGTTACTGATATCTGACAACTGACTGAGATCATGAGGTTTTCCTGAGTCACATGACTGACTGAAGTCTATGGAAGCATAGCTTGAGTTCGAATATCGTGAAACGTGACATGGATCGAGGCACACAACTATAGTTTTTGGGTACAAATACCCCCAGGACTCGATAGGAGGAAACTGACACACATGACATAGCTTGATCACAAGATTTGAGTCCACAATTCACAATATCATAAGTAGGGGATAGAATTCTTCATGTATTTATTCAACATTTCAAACATGATAGGAAAAGCATGGATATATTTTGTGTACATAATTTATATCTCCATTATCATACATGCTTTATACCACAACAATAACAACACATAATTTGCATGGAAATTCATATTGGAGTGTATGGCTAACATGAACTTATTATTTAGATATCATGAAATCATGTAAATATGAAGTTCTAACATACTAGGCATTTTATTGAACACCTTGCATGCGTTCTTTAAGGCATAGGTGGATTTCATACTTGCATTCTATCAATCCACCTAAAGATCATGTTTTTCAACTAACAACATAACTTTCATGAGATTTACAGTCACGATACTATTATATAGCAAAACAAACAAGCATCAATTTGGGTATGATCATATCACCACAACCAACCAAGCTTTTGTTTTTTAAATATTGATTCTTGAACTCCACGGACGAAAGGAATTCATGGATGAACACTACGCATACCTTGGAAGGGAGGTTCTTGATGATTGACGGAGGAATTTCCTTGAAATTTGATCTTCAAGCTTGATTGTGCAGCCCTAGTTGTTTTTCTCCTATGAAGCTCTTGGATAATGAACTTTGTGATGTTAATAGGGTTGTAATGTGTTTTGGAAGCTATAAATTTCGTGAGGTTAGGTTTAGGTACATGTAAGGAGTGTTAAAAGACTTAACTACCCTCGAAATAACTCAAAAAGTAAGTATTTTCATGGCTGAAATCATACATAGGCGCTGCATATGATATCGCCTATATTTACATAGGCGCCGCATATAATATTGCCTATATTTACATAGGAGCCGCATATGATATCGCCTATGCTTTCCAGTGTCCATGTGCGATTGGTTAAGCGACGTATTCTACTTTAAAAGGCCATAACTCCTTGCTCGGGTGTCGAATTTTGATGAAATTGGTATCATTGGAAAGATAATTCGATTATCTACAATTTAGTGGGTCTAAATCTTAGAAAATATCACATATCAATCATATTATTCTTGTTCAATGATGATCCTTGCAAAATCTAACACTAAGACTTGATGGATTCAAAAACTCTTAGCTTGCATCACTCTAAGCGACTCATATGAGAATGCTTAAGACATCGCAAGCTATCTTATCACTAGGATATTCATTGTAAGTCATTCACTAAAATTCTACTCACAGGATAAGAGGTTTCATACGTAGGAAAACTTATTCACTTCCTAGCTTAGAAACATGCGGGGTATTACATTGACATTGTTGAATCAAAGGCTATCCTCTGAAGGACTAGGTGCCACTAATGAATATGCAGATGGAAATGCAAAACTCCATGCAAGAATGGCTAAATTTAATGCTGAAGTAAAGATCTTTAGCAAACATTTAGTGGATACTTACATTACTATAGATGCAAGAACAGAGTACTGCTTCAGTCCTTTTCACCCAATTCTCCTTTCACCTGAGCCCTATTATCCTCATTCCCTCATTAATCTTGTGTCAGTTCCATATCCTGGTTCTCATAATGGCTTTTAAAGATAGTTATCTTATGATGATTATTTTATCTTGTTGCACTGGTACTGACTATTATGAGTGAATGAATCTTTAGTTTGTGTATCTCATTTTTCTCCTTACTTTAGAGTTGTTCTACATGTTTGTGGCCCCAGTAGCCATGAGTTAACTAATGCTTGCTTATCCTTACTCTTAGTTTACTGTTACTTCTTTTCAATGATTCCAAAAAAGGGATACTAAGTTCATGTAGTAGGGATCAGGTTCCAGGTAAATTGAGATGCAAACCTAAAGAGAGTCATATTGACGGGGGAAATATGTAAATACAAAGTCACCAAATGAAATGAAGGTGCATAATAATAGGGGAAAGTTTTTGTTGTAAGAGACAACAAGGGGATAGTTCCCTATGTTGCATGATAGAGAAAGCATAATGATAGGGGGAACATTTATCTTCAGTTGGTAATCACTCTGATTAAATATCATGAATGTGAACTAATGGTAAAATTGTATGGTTTGGTTTGTCATCATCAAAAAGGGGAAAAATTGTTATATGTAGTTTTGATGATGAGCAACTAAACTAAGAGGGACCAGGTCCCTAGATGTTCAAAGTACAGTATAGTTGGCATGTGCCTTCTGTACAATTTTGTCATCTTGTGTAACAAACTTGTAGGTGGTATTTTGTGCTATTTTATACTGACTTGGACAGTTGGTCCAATGATCTTTCAAGCCCTGATCATCACCCAGCTGTAAAAGGAAAGAGATGTTTCTTCAATAATTGGTTTTCACAAATTCAAAGAGTGAAGAGAGGCAGCAAAAACCCTATTTCAACACTGCTCAAGTTCTTAGCTTTATGAGTGCTTAAATTTTATAGTTCTTGAGTGAGTAGTGAATTGTAACTGAACTACTCATCTTAGAAGAGTAGTGTTATCTTATTGAGATAGGTATGCTTAGGTAGAGTTACCTAAGCAATAGACTGATTAGATCTAATCTGTGTAGAGAAAAGTCTTTGGTAGAGTGACCAAGATGAACTGGTAGTAGAGTTAATTCTAGCACAAGGATCCTAGAGTTAGGCTAAAATTTAGACTGTAATCAAGAGGTTGATTATTGTGGATTTTGTTGGTTCTTGTAAGGTCAAACTGTGGTTTTTCCCATACTGGGTTTCCACGTAAAAATACTTATGTTTTTACTCTTTTCGCACTATCCCTTACTCCTGAGTTATTTTCATGTATTTTTCTTGTGTTTGATTTTGGGGGCACCTAGTCCCTTACTATGCGGAGCAACCCCGAAGAGTTTCAACAGGTTTGAAGAAAGAGGTTCTAAAACCCTTTACTAAAGCAAAGATGGAAAGAGTGGTGATGCATGACATAATGAGCTTGATGAGGCAGTTGGGAAAGTTATAAAATTAGAGAGCTTGTCTAATGAAAGACCACTTAATTCTATCAACGGATTTCTCAAAATCTATTTTGAGGATCGTGTTGGAACTCTTCCTTTTTATTTTGGCAAAATGAGAGATAAATTCCTGAACCACAATTGTATTGTTAGAGGATATTCTTTGGGAGAGGAAGCTTTCCTAGATTTGGCTTATGGTTCTATTGAGAAGAGGCTTGATCCTATTGTCAATAATGTTGGTGATGATCTTATATTGGGTGTTGCATAACCCAATGGTTCTGAAGTTTTTAAGATTGACAATATTTTTGCATTTAGGGATCAAGCATAAGTAAGTCTTTATTCACTTTATCCTCTATAGTGAAAGAGGTGAATGTTTCCATACAGTATCTCAGTAAGGAATGACCCACAATATCTCAATAGTTTTGGTACAGAAGGAGGTGGAGCCCATATGGTCCAGGGGCCTTAGTAGGCTAGAAAGGGAATACTACTTTCTTGATTTTAGTATCAAAGGGTATAGCAATTAGATAATAGTGGTCCTCCATAAGAATAGAACTATGAATAGAGGGGTTAGACAGATAACTAATGGAGGAAGAGGAATGATCAGACATGTAAAGATTGTTGTAGAAGTTGAGAATGTTGTCTTTGATTTCCTTGTGAGAGTAAACCTAGTTCCTAGAATCATCTTTTAGGGAGTTGGTCCTATTTCTCCTTCTTCTATTGATGGTGGAAGCATGGAAGAATTTAATGTTGTTATCCCCTTCAGTGAGCCAGTTTATTCTGGATTTTAGCTTCCAAAATTCTTACTCTTGAAAGAGGATTTCACTGAATTCTTGGTGAGAGACCTTTAAAGGTCATTGAGGAAACTACTATAGGGATAGTGAGGAGATCTCTGGATCCCAACTTATCTGGAGAGGAGTTTTTTTTCTTATGAAAGATGTTGCCAAAAACTTCTTAATTCCAAATTTTTATGTGGGTTCCAAAGTGTACTATGGCGTCAAACAGGTTGGAGTTAGCTTGAAAGGAATTCCTAACCATAGAAGGGAATAATGGATGAGAGCACCACATAGTTTCTAGCCTAAAAGGCTTGTAAAAGGAAGGATTCTCCTGAGTGAGATTTAACATGAGGGTGCAATGGTCTGAATAAGTCCTGGGTAGTTAAAAAACTATATACTCTGGGAAAAGGTTGATCCAAGAGTCAACCAAGAATCTATCCAACCTTTCCATAATAAGCGCTTTTCTATTCCTATATCTCTTGTTGGTCTATGTGTACTTGATACCCTTAAAGCCTAAATATATTAGACCACTAGAGTTGATACAGTCCCAAAAATAAGAAAAACTAGAGTAGCTAATGTAATTACCACCAAACTTTTCAAAGCTTATAAGGATCTAATTAAAGTCAGCCCTAATCATCTAAGAGTTGTTAGAGTAGTTAATATTATTAGAAAAATCAGTAATTTGGTTCCATAAGAGCTTTTTATCCTCAAAGGAGTTACTGCATATACAATAGTAAGAAACTAGCTAGAGGGAGGACTTAATACTTGAATAATGATGTGGATGGACTGAGAGGGTGTAATACCCCACAAAATACTAGTAATTTTAGTCCTTTATAGCATTCCAGAAGAGGTCCCAGACTTAGAAATTTCAGCGAAGTGTTTATACTTAGAATTATTTTTTTAGCCTACATAATTCGATGATCTTATTTTTTATCTTGTCGACCTTAGAATGTTGATTTTTTAAGTTGATTCATGATCAGAGATGTCAATAGGTGTTCTCAGCCGAGTTTTAGATTTTTCGGATGTCATTTGAGGCATGTTTGGATGACCAAAATAGTGAGTCAACACGATCTCACCACGACGCATCGATGATTGTATTGCTAAAATAGTGAACATACGCAAACTCGACGTGGTGCATTGCCTATCGCGTCGACACCAATGACACAAGGCGTTGGTCTGTGCGTTACTGGGCATATTTTTCTGTAATTAAGTCCGTGTCTAGAGGGGTATTTAAGTTAATTTCCCCACTTTTATTCAGCCCTAAAATACGAAATTAATCTATCGAAAGGGAAAAATCACCCACTCTCTCTCAAATCCTCTCAAGAACAAAACCCTAGGTCATTTAATTTCAAGTTCAACCTTCAAGAATGCATCAACAATTTTCGCGAATTTAATTACCAAGGTATGTTAAGTGTTCATCCTTGGGTTTCCTTCCACCCTTGGAGTTCAAGAACCCTTTTTTTAAACTACAAGTTTATTGATTTCATGATTTACATGTTTGAATTGGATTGTGTTCATGTATGTATTGATGTTTGGTTTTCAAATCAAGATTCATTACAAGTTTCAAGTGTATTAATTAGCATATATGTTGAATTATGTGATTCTCATGTTAAACCCTTGAATTAGCAAGATGAATGTTATAGCCATGATGTTTATATCTTGATGAATTCCATGTACATTAATTTTGCTCCCCAAGTGTTTGATAGAATGCCTACGTAAATTGAGTAGAGAATTCATGACATGTTATCAGGTTGTCCCATTCATGTACAAGTTCATGCCTCTCAAGTGTTTGACAAAATGTCTAAATGAGTGCATGGTGAATAAGTAGTTAATGTAATGCTTTCAATATTTTTCCATGTTTTTCTATTGATTCTATCGAGTATGGGGGTATTAAATACCCAAAAACCTAGTTATTTACCTAGAATTACAATAGCTACAGAATAATCTCAGTAATGTCACGAATAGTAATACTCAGTCAGTTATAGAACTCAGTAAACTTAGTACAGTTCAGTAAGTCAACACGATCAGTAATAGTTCAGTCAAGCCTAGTATAGTCTAGTGATCAGTTCAGTGTCTATTCAGTTGGGAGTAGGATTCAGCACCGAGCGAACCTAAGTATGGGGGCTCACCTGCCAGTTAAAGGTGTGATCTTTAGTAGCAGTCCCTTAGTTCCAGATTACATAGCCAGTGTAGGTTAAGTCTATCAACCTGCCAGTTGAGGGTTGACAGAGTGTTCACCTTCCAGTTGAGGGTAACACATATCTCACCTGCCAGATGAGGGTGATTCTTTAGTGGATCCACATAGCCATTATTAGTACCTGTGGCACGGTGCTAACACCCTTCCAACTAGGGTCATAGGTTGGACCCCAACTCATTTTATAATCGGGATATGTCGGTTAGATGAATACTCCCATAGTTTCAGTTTAAGACTCAGTATAGAACTCAGATTAGTTCTACAGAATCAGGACTTTCAGAAATAGTCACCCAGTTATCAATAATACGGTATCAGTACACTCAGATATCAGTCACTTAGTTATCAGAACTCAGTATTCAGTTTTAGTATGATCTCAGATATAGTATATATATATATATGTATATATGTATATGCACAATATTGCATAATCATCATTTACAACCATTTCAGTTATTCATGTACTCTCATTCAGTTGTTTTATGATGTTTATTCAGTCAGTTATCATCTCATGCATATGAACCCAAGTATATTAGTGTATATAACTTAGCATACCATTACATTCAAAGTACTGATGCATACTTAAAGTACTAAAGTATACTCTTTTTTTGTGCTATGATATCTCATATTAGATGTTTAGACACACGAGCTCCTGACCGTACTTAGCAGTGCAGGTTATTAGCAGCAATTATAGTGGTGAGTCCTCATATTTTGAGGAAAAAGTTACTTATTTTAGCATTCTAGTAGTTCAGTATGTTCAGTAGTCGGAGTTAGTTGGGGACTTATCCCATCAACTCCATATTCAGACAGTTAAAGGCTTTTGGATTAGACTATTTCAGACATATGCTTAGTTTTTCAGTATTACTATCTGTATTCAGTATTTATTTCAGTAGTTTGAGAACCTTATGGCATTTTAGTTATATTTCCGCATATGTTATCAGTATCATGATTCAGGGCTCACAATAGGTACCAGTCATGGGTTAGCTTGTGGTCCTTCTGGATTGTAAGCACCGTCTAACGTCCAGGGTGTAGACTCGGGGCATTACAAACTTGGTATCAGATCCTAAGGTTCAATAGAGTCCTAGGGAGTCTAAAATCCATGTCAAGTAGAGTATTGTGCATGGGTGTATAGAGCGCCACACTTATGGACAAGAGGCTATGAGGCATTTTTAGGAAAAGTTTCCCTTCTTTCAGTATTCATGTCGTGCGAGTGAGCATGAGCTCAAGTGAAACTCTCTGTCTAATCTAAGTTTCCCTTATGTTTCAGAATATGCCTCCCAAAAAGACTAACAAAAAAAGAACTAGAAACAAACTAGCACCTACGTCCATTTAGGCAGATCCCCTGGATGAGCATGTTTCTCAGGCAGAATTTAGAGCATCTTTTACCACTCTAGCTCATTCTGTGGAAGCCCAGAATGAATACCTTGCTGCTTTTCAGGCCAATCCAGTGGCCAATACTGCTGCAGCCAGAATTTAGGACTTCACCCGAATGAATCCTTCTTTATTTTCAGGGTCTAAGTCTAAAGAGGACCCACAGGAATTCCTTGACATGGTGTAGAAGGTCACATATATTATAGGGGTAACCACTAGTGAGAGTGTTGAGTTGGCTGCATATCAGTTGTAGGATATGGCTTATACATGGTTTAAGCAGTGTAAGGTAGATAGGGCCGCAGATGTAGGGCCTATAGAATGGTAAGTATTTGCTACTACCTTTCTAGATAGGTTCTTCCCATTAGAGTTGAAGGAAGCTAAGGTTCTAGAATTTATTAACTTGAAGCAAGGCAGCATGACAGTGAAGGAGTATTCACTCAATTTTACTCAGTTAGCTAGATATGCTCCTCATGTGGTAGCTGATAGCAAATCTAAGATGAGTAAGTTTGTGTCTGGTGTGTCTAACAGTGTGGTTAAGGATTGTAGGACCGTAGTACTAATTAATAAGATGTACTTGGATAGGTTGATGGTACATGCTCAACAGATAGAAGAGCAAAAGACTAAGGAGAAGGAGAGAGAGAGAAAGAGGGCAAGAACAGGTAGTTTCAACTTCACTCAGCCTAAGTCAGAGGGTGTTAATTGTCCTCAGTTCTAGCTCTATCCTCAGCCAGTGCTCTAGTGCCTAAGTTCAGAAATGATAATAAGGATAGGGCACTAGGCTCTAAATCTCAGGGTAGTGTTAGCAGTGCTCGAACAAATATTCTTTGCCAGAAGTATGGAAGAAACAATCAAGGTGTCTGCAGAGCTGGCAGCGATGTGTGTTTTGGGTGTGGCAAGCCAGGTCATAGAATCAGAGATTGTCCTCAGTCAGATTCATAGGGTCAGTACAGTCGTCCCCCAGCTCAGTCCAGTTACCCATCTCAGCAGGGTGCCATTTCCAGTGCCACCATTGGGCAACGCCCAAATGGGCTCTATGCACTTTAGTCCCGACAAGATTAGGAAAGTTCTCCTGACGTGGTCACTAGTATGGTACAAGTTTATCATTTACATGTTTATGCTTTTCTAGATCCAGGAGTTTTTTGTCCATTATAACTCCTTACATAGCTGTTGACTTCTGAGTCAGTCCCAAAATCCTAGCAGAGCCCTTCTCAGTCTCTACCCTAGTGGGTAAGTCTTTCATAGCCCGACAGGTATACAGGAAATGTCTGGTTATGGTATCACAGAAAGTTACTTTAGTAAACTTAGTAAGGTTAGAGATAACAGATTTTAACGTCATTCTCGGCATGGATTGGCTTTATTCATGATATACTTCAGTTCACTGTAGAAATAGATTTGTCTATTTTTAGTTCCCAAATGAACATATCCTAGAATGGAGGGGTAGTACTTCAGCACTTAGGGGTCAGCTTGTTTCCTACCTTAGGGTGAGAAAAATAATATCCAAAGGGTGTGTCTATCATCTCATTCAAGTTAAATACTCTAGTTCTGAAACCCCTAATCTTGAGTCAGTTTCAGAAGCATATGAATTTCCAGATGTGTTTCTCGAAGATCTTCTCGGAGTTTCTCCCAAGAGAAAAATTAACTTCAGAATAGACCTTCTTCCAGATACTCAACTTATCTCTATTCCGCCATACAGAATGGATCCAACAGAACTAAAAGAACAGCTTAAAAACCTTCTAGATAAGGGATTTATCAGACCCAGTGTTTCCCTGTGGGGCGCACCAGTTCTATTCGTGCGTAATAAATATGGTTCTCTTAGAATATGTATTGACTACCGTCAGTTGAACAAAGTCACAGTCAAGAATAAGTATCCACTTCCCAGAATAAATGACTTATTCGACCAACTTTAGGGTACCAGTTACTATTCTAAGATAGACCTCAGGTCAGGCTATCATCTGCTCAGAGTCAGAGAATATGACATTCTAAAAATATCTTTCCAAATTCGGTATGGTCACTTCAAATTTCTAGTCATGTCATTTGGTCTTACCAATGCCCCAACAACTTTCATGGACCTGATGAATAGACTATTCAAGCAGTACTTGGACTTGTTCATCATAGTTTCATAGATGTCATTCTTGTCTACTCCCTCAGTGAACATGATTATGTAGCCCAACTCAAAATAGTATTATAGACCCTCAAAGCCCATCAGTTATTCGCCAAATTTAGTAAATGCAAATTTTGGATAAGGTCAGTATCTTTTCTTGGTCATATAGTTTCCGGTGATGGCATTAGAGTTGATTCTCAAAAGACCAAAGTAGTAAGAAACTGGTCCAGATCCATCTCTCCGTTAGATATCAGGAGTTTCTTAGGTTTGGATGGCTATTACGATGGTTTCTTGAAGTATTTTCATCTATTGCATCCTCTTTGTCCAGATTGACTTAGAAGAAAGTCAAGTTCCAGTGGTCAGATTCTTGTGAAAAGAGTTTTCAGGAGTTGAAGACTCAACTCACTATAACACCAATTTTAACATTATGAGATGGTTCAGATGGGTTTTTTGTGTATTGTGATACCTCCTGAGTTGATTTGGGGTGTGTTTTGCTGCAGAAGGGTAAGGTCATAGCCTATGCCTCTAGACAACTTAAGCCCCATGAAAAGAATTACCCTACCCATGATCTTGAGTTAGCAGCTGTAGTGTTTACCTTAAAGATTTAGAGGCACTATTTGTATGGGATACATGTTGATGTGTTCATAGACTATAAAAGTTTGCAGTATGTATTTTCTTAGAAAGACTTGAACTTGCATTAGAGAAAGTGTTTAAAGTTGTTGAATGACTATAACATGAGTGTCTTGTATCATTCGGGCAAGGACAATGTAGTGGTTGATGCTCTCAGCAGGTTGTCCATAGGTAGTGTTGCTCACGTTGAGGATGGTAAGAAGACGTTAGTTCAGGAAGTTCATCAGCTTGCCAGGTTGGGTGTTCATTTGGTTGATTCAGCTGAGGGTAGTGCATAGGTGTAGAATAGTTTGGAATCCTCCTTGGTTTTCGAGGTGAAAGAAAATAAGGACAGAGATCCCAGTTTAGTTAAGCTGAAAGAGTCAGTCAAAGATCAGAAAGTGGAGGTTTTCTCCCAAGGAAGAGATAGTGTGTTGCATTGCCAGGGTAGACTATTTCTGCCATGTGTGGATGACGTGAGGCAGCAGATTCTTGCAGAAGTGCATAGTGTCCATTACTCAATTCACCCAGGGGCCACTAAGAAGTACCGTGATTTGCGGGATATCTATTAGTGGAGTGGGATAAAAAGAGACATTGCAGAGTTTGTGGCTAAGTGCTATTCGTGTCAGTAGGTTAAGATTGAGAATCAAAAGCCTAGAGGGTCTATACAGGAGTTTAGTATTCCTACTTGGAAGTGGGAGAAAGTGAACATGGACCTCGTGAAGTGTTTCCCTCACACTCGTCGTCAACATGATTTGATTTGGGTCATCGTGGATAGGATGACTAAATCAGCCCATTTAATGCCAGTTCATACTTCCTACTCAGTCGAGGATTACGTCAAGCTCTATGTTAGAGTTGGTCAGATTGCACGGTGTTCCATTATCCATTATTTCAGATAGGGTATGTAGTCCACCTCTAATTTTTGGAAAGCCTTCCAAATGGGTCTTGATTCCCAAGTTTACCTCAATACAAACTTCCACCCTCTGACAGATGGTCAAGCAGAAAGGACTATTCAGACTCTAAAAGATATGTTAAGAGCGTGTGTCGTTGACTTTAAGGGTAGTTGGGATGAACACTTACCTTTGATTGAGTCTCTCATTGGTTTGTTCAAAGTAGGTGAGGCCTCAGTAGTAGGGCTTGACTTGGTGTTTGACACCTTAGAGAAAGTTCGGTTGATCTGGGAGAGGCTTAAGAAAGCTTAGAGCTAACAAAAATCTTATGCAGATGTGAGAAGAAAAGATCTCGAGTTTGAGATTGGTGATTATGTGTATTTGAAAATCTCTCCCATGAAGGGAGTGAAGAGGTTTGGCCAGAAGGGGAAGCTCAGTCCCCAATATATCGATCCTTACAGAATTCTCAGCCATTTCAAAAAGGTAGCTTACGAGCTTGAATTGCCTTCAGACTTAGCTTCAGTACACCCAGTGTTTCACGTCTCCTTGCTAAAAAAGTGCATAGGTGACCCAACAGTTGTAGTCCCTATATAGAATATAGATGTTCAGAACAATCTCTCTTATGAGGAAGTCCCAGTCGAAATCCTTGATCATCAAATTTGCAAACTGAGGAAAAAAAAAATTCCTTTGGTCAAAGTTCTTTAGCAGAATCAGTCCGTTGAGGAAGCTACTTGGGAAGCATAAGAAGATATTGATGATAGGCGTATTTACACGCCTAAATCACCTTAATTTACCCATATTTTAGCTAAGTTTTGAGAACAAACTATATAATTCATGCACTTTTAGTCCTTTTTCCTGTAAGTGAGCTAACAAACGTGATTAGCAAGTTTTCAGGTATAAATGATGAAGATTTCAGCATTTTATGGATAACTTGATGCCCAAGGAAGCTTCACAAAAGAAGTAAAGGAGAGCTTGGACGCCTAGGGACTAAAAGTGACGCATGGAAAACATGTCCCGGGCAAAAACAGCATTTCTAAAGACTTTGGGAATCAACAGTAACTTAGTAGGATTAGGATAATGATGCAGTAACCTAGTAGGACTAGGATAATTAATGCAGTAGCTTAGTAGGAATAGGATATGGGTGTTATAAATACCCTATTTTGCTGGAGATTTTTACTATCCCCATCCATCCACCATCCATCCATCCATCAAAACAATTCTCCACCACCCTCATCCCTATTCTATCCTTCCCTTTTTTCTTCATTAATTCATTATTGACATTATTTTTCATATATTCGACTTTTAATTTTTACAACAAGAGAAAAGCTATTTGCAAGGAATTCACGTGATATTTTTATGATGATAATGTCTATTGTGTTTTCTGTTGCACTCATGCGTAGCTAAACTTCTCTGTTGGGGTTATGGAAGCCTTATGAGATACTATCTATTGCTATGAGTTTGTGAATTCTTGACACGTATGATGCTTATATCATTACTCTCTTCATCTTAATGCAAATTCTTGTGGTTGCAAACACATAAAATACGCCAGTATAGTATTAACTTGTTCGAAAGAAAAGTTATATGTCTGGAAAAGAGATAATGTCAAGGTAATAGGGCACCAACCCCTGTTAAAAAGTTAGTGTCGTAACTGGATTAACCTCTTGAAGAATTTGTACCGTTAGATATGCTTTAAGCTCGAAAGAGTTAAAGTGAAATAATCCTTGATGGTCGAAAGACGCCTGAATTTACCATAGAATACAATTCTCTAGAAGCACATGCATGTCTAAATTCCGCATAACTCATAGCCAATAGAGACGTATAACTCATAAGGTGGACATAACCCCAACTCTCAATTCTCATTGATTAACATCTTTCTAAACATTCTTTCTTTTTACTTTGCTATTTTCCAATTTCACTTTGTTACATTATTGCAAGCTACAAAATCCCCCCTATTGCGAGACTTGCACCAAAAGTCTAATAATCTTTGCTTACTGATAACGCTCAATCTACAGCTCTCGTAGGAGTGTAAAACGGTCGTTAGCAAATATAGAACCCAATTGGGTTGGGTATCGATCCCACAGGGAATAGCTTGGTCAACAAGTAAGCAACGATTACTAGACTTTTAGTGCAAGTCTCATAAAAAGGGGGGAATTGTATTGTAACCAAAATAAGAGAGTAAAGAAGAAAATAGCAAAGTAAAAAGAAAGAATATTTAGTAGGTTGAAAAAAATGGATTAGGCTTTCATATGAGGTTGTCAAAGAAAATAGGCTAAAGACTCAAAAGGGGTTGACTAGGATAATGTCCATGGGTAGGTAAAAAGAAGGTAAATAATCATAGGTTGCCAAAGAAATGCCTAAATCATCTCCTAGACTTGCACTCTTTATTTTCGCTTTACATACATACCAGGCATGTTCTAGCATCAGCCACAAGCACAGAATATACTATTAGCTCACACACACAAGGCACATGGTCGACTTTATTGGGAGTAGTATAGACTCTTGACCCAACAGATGAAGGAATTAAACCAAACAATATCACATAGTGAGTCACAATTAGAGCCTAAATGTCTCAATAGTCATGATTTTAGCACAAACTCTTGTCATAATCTCATGCTGCCTATTAGAATAATTTCATGCGAAGCTAAGCTAAAAAAAACAATTAACTACAAACAAACATAAATAAATGCAAATGTGGATGGAGAAGTATAGCATGCAAATACCAGCACCCCACACTTAGATGGGACACACTGTCCTCAGTGGAAAATAAATAAGAAGAACCTGGTAAGTCGGACTCATCCTCTATGTCTGGGGTCATACCCCTTGCATCGGAATCATCATCATAGTCGTCATCCTCAGAAGTTCCTCATAAGTATCCCACTTAATTCCAAGAGTGAGTCGAGGTATTTGCAGCGAGGAGGGTTCTCCTTGCTCTTTTCGGCCTCTTTTCTTGCCTTTTTGTGAAGTGGTAGCCTTATCTTTGCCTTGTCTTGCTTTGGGTACCATTGTACCTGAGACTTAAAACAATGTTCATGTTAGCATCATCTCGATGGATACAATCTATAAACAAGCAGTAGTGGCACCACCCCACACTTAGTTTGTTGGTACAGACTAGTGAAGTAAAAGTGGTCGATTACTCAGACTTCATCGACATACGTTTTAGGGGCTATATTCCAACAAGAAATTCAGATATGTAACACTTCTTGAAATCTTTGCAATACTTTCATGTTAGGTATATCAAGACTTCTACATAGGGATTACATCATGGTATAGTTTCTATCAATAATCACAATCTCCTATGTCGGTAGGCAACTATAAGTCTTATTCCGATGAGCGAGACATCCCAACATGTAAGTATTCAAGTGACAAGAGTATGCAATGTTCATGACTATAGCAATTCCGCAAGTAGTATGACAATGCATCAAAATCGAATTAAAGTCGGAAACAAGTTAAGATCATCCTAACGTATATGTTCACTCACTTGGTTGCGTATCAATAATTCAAACACATTCACATCTCCAATACTTCTTCAAGATTTAGCAATTCATAATAGACATAGTAACATATTACTTACGAAAAATAGATGAAGAACACAAGAGTACTTACGTGATTGAAGCCTTTGGAGATGTTCTTGTGAAGTGGAAGAGCAAAAGTTTTGGGAAGATTTGGATGCTATGTGCGGAGCCTATGTTAGGTTTTCAATGTGTTTGTGCCTCAAGACTAAGTCTCCTTTATATAGGAAAAGAATGGGTCGGGTTTTGACCCATTTAAAATTGGTTTTGGAGATAAAAAGTGACCATAGGCGGCGCCTTTAGCTTTGCCTATGCTTGGCATAGGCGGCGCCTAATGCAAAGCCTATGGTGAGCATAGGCGGCGCCTAGTGCAATGCCTTTAGTGACCATAGGCGGCGCCTTTAGCATGGCCTATGAGATTCAGAGACAAAATGCTTTGGCATAGGCGGCGCCTATGCTATGGCATACTTGAGCATGGGCGGCACCTATGCTATAGCACACTAGATTCCGAGACCTTGGGCTATAGTATAGGCTTTGCCTTGTTCGTGGCCTAGTTTTACCTAGGCCTAGCCTTGCTCGATGCCTATTTTGTCATGATCAATGCTCAATCCATAGCCTTATGCATCTTAATTCCTAACTTACCACCTTTACCATGCCATACATCCAAATTGTCATTTGAAATCAATCTCCTCATTTTATACCTCTTGCACCTACATTTTCTCAAACCAATGAAAACAATTAGTACGATGGGTTGCCTCCCATCAAGCGCCTTAGTTTTGGTCGTGGCACGACTCTTATTTTTGGATTTTTATTTATCAAAAGCAAACACGTAGTAGAACGAAAGAAAAATGAAAAATGATAAACGATGGGTTGCCTCCCATCTAGCGCTTGATTTATTGTCGCGGCACGACATAGTTACCTCGAGTACTTAGACTTCGTTGAGATAGATGGTGGATCGTTTTCTGAATGGATTCAGACGATAATGAGGCTTACTTGTAAGCATGCAATCTTCTTCGAGATGACCCTTGTGCATGCCTATCCCAGGAGGGGGATACCAATTATATCATCAATAGTACAACCCATAGCTCTCATGTATCTCTTCAGAGCAGAGATGAGAGCCTCTACGTGCTGTTTACTTAAATCATCCGCACTCACCAGAAGTATATTTATACTTTCCAAGAACACATACCTTAGATAATCGGGGAGCTCTTTCGATTCTAGCATTTGTGGCTCTTCAAGGGAAGTCTTCGCTGTTGGTGATGGTTGATTCTTAAGATCACGGTCCAGTTGCTTAGGAGTATGGGAATAGGACTCTATTTCTGTTAGAGCACCCATAAGTTCTTCATAATCTTCATCGTCCTCATGCTCAACATTCCGTGGCGCAGCATACAATGGCTCAACAGTAAGCTGTTTCTCTACAGATAATGCTTTCTTATCCTCATGATGAACATTAGCTACAGAGAACACATTCATATCGCTGGGCTGCTTCATTGCTTTGCATATATCAAAGCGGACCACTTCGTCATTCAACTGAAATAAAAGCTCATTAGCTCTCATGTCAATAACCACACTTCCTGTTGCAAGGAAAGGACGTCCCAAGATTATGGGAACTTCAGAGTCCACCTCGCAATCCAAAATCACAAAGTCTACAGGAAAAATGAAGGTAGACACCTTCACCAACACATCATTCAAGATACCCACAGGTCGTTTTACTGACCTATCCGCCATCATGAGCCGCATATTGGTTGGTGTAGGGTCGCCCAACCCCAACTTTCTGTAGATGGATAGTGGCATCAAATTGATGCTATCTCCCAAATCACACAATGCCTTAGCAAAATTCATTGATCCAACCGTGCAAGGAATAGTGAAAGAACCAGGGTCTGCCTTTTTCTATACTAAGGACCTTGTGGCAATTGCACTGCAATGATGAATATTATCTGTCGGCTCATAACTTACTGCCCGCTTCTTTGTTAAAAGTTCCTTCATGAATTTAGCATATCCGGGTATTTTTTCTAGTGCCTCCACCAACGGAACATTAATGGTCAGCTGTTTTAACATTTCCATGAATTTACTGAACCTTGTATCATCTGCCTGCTTCTTCAATCTTTGAGG
This sequence comes from Capsicum pubescens, assembly GCA_030864215.1. Taxonomy (NCBI): domain Eukaryota; kingdom Viridiplantae; phylum Streptophyta; class Magnoliopsida; order Solanales; family Solanaceae; genus Capsicum; species Capsicum pubescens. The sequence continues at coordinate 248,090,505 of CM061540.1, read as the reverse complement.
AAAAGGTGGTGGTGGATAGGGAAGTGTTCTCTCCACAGCTTTCTTCTCCTCTTGCTTCCGTATTTCGGTCTTTTCAAGCTTCAAAGTACTAGGGGTGACGTCATGGACGTCATGGTCAGCTTCTATGGCGTCACCATCTTCCTTATGTTTGGCCACTTACTTGCGTTGGGATGAATTTTCCAGCACCTTACCACTCCTGGTGGTAATAGCCATGCATGATCCGTCGTTCCTTGGATTTTGCACAGTATTGCTAGGTAAAGTGTCAGCCTTTCTTTGATTGAGTGCTGCTGAAAGTTGGCTCAATTGCTGCTCTATTTTCTTGATTGAAGTGGAATGTGAATCAACTAATTTCTTCATAGAGGACAAATCATTTATTACCTCTGTTACTCCCACGCTAGTTGCTTCCACTCCTTTCACTAGTTTAGCCATCATGTCTTCCATACTTCCAGAACTAGATGTGGTGGCGTTACGTCTTCCAGGGGGAACATACAAACCACTACTGTCATTCTTGTTCTTCCAACTACCTTGGTCCTTGTTTCCATATTTATCATAATAGTTCCGACCTTGGTTTCCTTGGGTATTACCTCGGAAACCCCCTTGATTGTTCAAGTAGTTGGCTTCCTCTTCCGAATCAGATTCGTCTCTTCCTTTTGACGCAATAGCTTTTACTTTTTTGGTCTTCCCTGATAATAAATGCTTTGTAAGAAAATCCACTTGTGTTTTCATGTGCGTCATATCTTGATCACGTTCTTCTTGTCTTCTTCTTTGGTCTGCAGTCATGCCAATAGATAAAGTGGGGCTTGCTACCTCAGAATCCCTGGTATGCCAAGCTCTACTTTGTTTCGTCATACGATCTAGCATATTGCTTGCCTGACCAAAGGTGAGATCCATAAAAGATCCTCCGGCCGCATTATCCACCACTGGTTTAGTTATTGAATTCAAGGCTCTATATAGTATCTCCATTAGGTAAACATTAGTCATGTGATGGTTTGGGCACCTCATTAGCTTTGTCTTGAACCTCTCCCATGTTTCATGAAGGGCTTCAGTTGGAAGCTGACGAAAGTTGCTGATTTCATCTCTCATTTGTGCTCTTTTGGATGACGGAAAGAATCTTTCTAGGAAAGAGTCTCTCAATTGCCTCCAATTTGTAATAGAATCAGGAGTCAGCCCATTCAACCATAGAGTTGCCTCCCCAGACAGAGACAATGGAAATAAGCGTAACCGAATTACATTCTGACCAACTCCAGGATTGTCAAACGACTTGCATGTAGAAATAAAGTTGATGAGATGCATATTCGGATCATCGCCTGCTAGTCCACCAAATAATCCCTTGAGTTGCAATAACTGAATCATGGTGCTCGTGATGTTGAACTTGGCTCCGGGTGCCAATGGTGGAGGAATAATGGCTCCTGTGGCTCCGGCTCCATCAAGATCATCATCATCATCGTCGAAAGCTGGCTGCATAGCTTGGCGTTAAGGCCTAAACCTATCTTGACGATCTCTTCTGTTGGTAGGTGTTGCGATCTCAGCGGCATACGTAGGGTTTAGTAGCTCATCATCACCTAGATCTTCATCGTCGGGATTTGTTGCTCGCCCAGGGTTATCAATATTCTGTTGATGCACTTGAGCAGCCATCCTTTCAATTTCACGTTGTGCATCCATTGATGCACTGAACACACCTAACAAAAACAACTAAAAGTAAAAGTACGAGAGTCTTTGACCAAAGGGTCTAGTAATTATCACAAACTTAATTGACACTCGTATTCCCCGGCAACGGCGCCAATTTTTTTATAACGCTCAATCTACAGCTCTCGTAGGAGTGTAAAGCGGTCGTTAGAAAATATAGAACCCAACTGGGTTGGGTATCGATCCCACAGGTAATAGCTTGGTCAACAAGTAAGCAACGATTACTAGACTTTTAGTGCAAGTCTCATAAAAAGGGGGGAATTGTATTGTAACCAAAATAAGAGAGTAAAGCAGAAAATAGCAAAGTAAAAAGAAAGAATATTTAGTAGGTTGTGAAACAATGAGAATTGAGGAGTTGGGGTTATGTCCACCTTCTGAGTTATACGTCTCTATTGACTATGAGTGTGTTGAATTCAGACATGCATGTGCTTATAGAGAATTGTATTCAATGGTAAATCCAGGCGTCTTTCGACCTATTCGAGGATTATTTCACTTTAACTCTTTCGAGCTTAAAGCGTGTCTAACGGTACGAATTCTCCAAGAGGTTAATCCAGTTACGACACTAACTTTTTAATAGGGGATGGGACCCTACTACCCTGACATTATCTCTTTTCCAGACAGATAACCTTTCTTTTGAACAAGTTAAATGTTATACTGGCGTATTCTTGCGTTTGCAACCACAAAGAAATTAGATTAAGATGAAGAGAATAATGATATAAGCAACATACGTGTCACGAACTCACAAACTCACAGCAATAGATAGTATCTCATTCGGCTTCCATAACCCCAACAGAGAAGTTTAGTTACCCATGAGTGCGAAGGAAATCACAATTGACATTGTTGTTATACCACAATAAAGATTTCACGTTTGTAATGGCGTGGTAGGCGTTAGGCGTGAATCCCTTAGCAAAGTAACGTTTCTCTTGTTGTGGAATTTAAGAATAGATGAATAGAAGAAGAAAAATAGAATTAATGGAAGAATGATTGTTTTTAACTAGAATGTCTTAGAAGTAGAATAGAATAGAATTGAATGTAAGAAGATGTAAGAAGATTTAAGAAGATGATGATAGATGAAGATGATCTAAAATCTCTAGCAAGATAGGGTATTTATAATACCCATATCCTATTCCTACTAAGCTAATGAAATGCTTAACCAAATCCTACTAAGCTAATGAAATACTTAACCCAATTGTATTAGGTTAATGTATCATTATCCTAATCCTAATAAGCTAATGAAATACTTAACCCAATTGTACTAGGTTAATGTATCATTATCCTAATCCTAATAAATTACTGCTAGTCCCCAAAGTCTTCAGAAATGCTGTTTTAGCCCGGGATAGATTTTCCATGCGCCATCTTTAGTCCTTGGCGTCCAAGATTGGCTTTTCTCCTTTCGTGAAGCTTTCTTTGGCGTCAAGTTATCCATAAAATGCTGAATTCTGCATCATTTATACCTGAAACTTTGCTAATCATGTTCGTTAGCTCACTTACAGGAAAAAGGACTAAAAGTGCATGAAATATATAATTTGTTCTCAAAACTAGGCTAAAATATGGGCAAAATATAGTGTTATAGGCGTGTAAATTCGCCTATCATCACTTACTTAGTGACCAAGTATTCTTTGTGGGATCGATACCCAACCCAGTTGGGTTCTATATTTGACAACGACCGCTTACACTCTTACGAGAGCTGTAGTTTGAGCGTTATCAAATTTTGGCGCCGTTGTCGGGGAATATGGTTGTCAACTAAGTTTGTGATAGTTACTAGACCCTTTGGTCAAAAGTTCTCAGATTTTACTTTTAGTTGTTGTTTTTGTTTTATTCAGGTTTTGTTCAGTGCATGCCAAATACTCGAAGTTCTGGTCAACCATTATTACCCATAAACCCTGAACCGTAACTTATTGGCAGAATGGATGCACAATGTGACATTGACAGAAGGGCGGCTCAATAGGAGCAGGCTAGACTAGCTGCACTGGTAGCTGCTCAAGTGCATCAACAGAATATTGATAACCCAGGTCGGGCAACAAATCCTGATGATGAGGACCTGGGTGATGAGGAGCTACTGAATCCTAGGCGTACTGATGAAGTGGCGGCACCTATGCATAGGAGAGATCGTCAAGCTAGAATGAGACCAGACCGCCGAGCTGTGCAGGCTCCTTTTGATGATGATGATGACAATCTGGATGGAGATGGTGCTACAGGAGCTATTATTCCTCCGCCCTTGGCACCTGGAGCAAAGTTCAATATCACCAGCACCATGATTCAACTATTGCAGCTCAAGGGATTATTTGGTGGACTTGCAGGAGATGATCCGAATATGCATCTGATCAACTTCATCTCAACATGCAAGTCATTCGACAATCCAGGCGTTGGACATAATGCAATTCGGCTGCGCTTATTTCCATTATCTCTATCTGGGGAGGCAACTCTATGGTTGAATGGGCTGACTCCTGATTCTATTACTAATTGGAGGCAACTAAAAGATGCTTTCCTAGAAAGATTATTTCCGCCATCCAAGAGAGCACAGTTGAGAGATGAGATCAGTAATTTTCGACAGCTTCCAACTGAAGATCTCCACGAAACATGGGAGAGGTTCAAGAAGAAGCTTATGTGGTGCCCAAATCATCAGATGACCAACATCCACTTGATGGAGATATTATACAGGGCTTTGAACTCAGTGACTATGCCAGTGGTTGATAATGTTGCAGGTGGGTCATTCATGGACCTTACTTTTCTTGAGGCAAGTGATATGCTAGATCGTATGACAAAGCAGAGTAGAGCTTGGCATACCAGGGATTCTGAGGTAGCAAGCTCTACTATATCTATTGGCATGACTGCAGATCAGAGACGTAGACAAGAGAAACGTGATCAAGATATGGCGCACATGAAAACACAGATGGATCTTCTTACAAAGCATCTATTATCAGGGAAGAACAAAAAAGTCAAAGCAGTTGCGTCAAAAGGAAGAGACGAATCCGATTCAGAGGAAGAAGCCAACTATTTGAATAATCAGGGGGGTTTCTGAGGCAATGCCCAAGGAAACCAAGGTCGGATCTATTATGATAAATCTGGATACAAGGACCGCGATCAAGGTAGTTGGAAAAACAATACCGACAAGAGTGGTTTGTATGTTCCTCCTGGAAGACGTGACGCCACTGCATCTGGTTCTGAAAATATATCCATGGAAGATATGATGGCTAAGCTGCTGAAAGGAGTAGAGGCAACCAGCACAGGAGTAACTGAGGTAATAAATGATCTGTCCTCAATGAAGCAATTGGTTGACTCGCATTCTACTTCAATAAAACATCTGTAGCAACAATTGAGTCAACTTTCAGCGGCATTCAATCAAAGAAAAGCACTACCTAGCGACACAGTGCAAAATCTGAGGAATGATGGATTGTGTATTGCTATTACTACCCGAAGTGGTAAAGTGTTGGAAAATCCATCTAAATACAAGCAGGTAGTTGATGATATAGCGGATAATGTTATTGATGCAGAATGTGAAGAGGCCGAAGAAGCTGAAGAGTGTGTTCATGACGTCACCCCTAGACGTCTGCAGCCTGAAAAGATTGATAGTTGGAAGCAAGATAAAAAGAAAGTTATGGAGAAAACTATTCCCCTTCCACCACCACCTTTTCCTCAAAGACTGAAGAAGAAGGCTGACGACACTCCTGAAAAAGTTGATAATCGAAATCAAGATAAAAAAGAAGTGGTGGAGAAAACAATTCCCCTTCCACCACCACCTTTTCCGCAGAGACTGAAGAAGAAAGCTGATGATACCAGGTTCAGTAAATTCATGGCTATGTTGAAGCAGCTGACTATTAATGTTCCTTTGGTAAAGGCGCTGGAACAAATGCCTGAGTATGCTAAATTCATGAAGAACCTGTTGACAAAGAAGCAGGCAGTAAGCTATGAGCCGGCAGATAATATTCATCATTGCAGTGCAATTGCCACAAGGTCCTTAGTACAGAAGAAGGCAGACCCTGGTGCTTTCACTATTCCTTACACGGTTGGATCTATGAATTTTGCTAAAGCATTGTGCGATTTTGGGAGCTAGCATCAATTTGATGCCACTATCCGTCTACAGAAAGTTGAGGTTGGGTGACCCTACACCAACCAATATGCGGCTCGTGATGGCAGATAGGTCGGTAAAACGACCTATGGGTATCTTGAATGATATGTTGGTGAAGGTGTCTACCTTTATTTTTCCTGCAGACTTTGTGATTTTGGATTGCGAGGTGGATTCTGAAGTTCCCATAATCTTGGGACGTCCTTTCCTTGCGACAGGAAGTGTGCTTATTGATATGAGAGCTAATGAGCTTTTATTTCGGTTGAATGACGAAGTGGTCCACTTTGATATATGCAAAGCAATGAAGCAGCCCAGCGATATGAATGTGTTCTCTGTAGCTGATGTTCATTATGAGGATAAGAAAGCATTATCTGTAGAGAAACATCTTACTATTGAGCCATTGTCTATTGCGCTGCTGAATGTTGAGCATGAGGACGATGAAGATTATAAAGAAACTATGTGTGCTCTAACAGAAATAGGGTCCTATTCTCATACTCCTAAGCAGTCGTACCTTGATCTTAAGAATCAACCGTCACCAACAGCGAAGACTTCCATTGAAGAGCCCCCAGTGCTAGAATTGAAAGAGCTCCCCAATTATCTAAGGTATGCATTCTTGGGAAGTGGAAATACACTTCCGGTGAGTGTGGTGGATGATTTAAGTGAACGGCACGTAGAGGCTCTCATCTCTGCTCTGAAGAGATACAAGAGAGCTATGGGTTGGACTGTTGATGATATAATTGGTATCCCTCCTGGGATATGTATGCACAAGAGTCATATCAAAGAAGATTGTATGCCTACAAGTAAGCATCAGCGTCGTCTGAATCCATTCAGAAAACGATGCCCCATCTATCTCGATGAAGTCTAAGTAATCGAGATAGTTATGTCGTGCCGCGACAATAAATCAAGCGCTTGGTGGGAGGCAACCCATCGTTTTTAATTGTTTTATTTTCTTAAGATTTTGTCGAGCCACGACCAAAACTAAGGCGCTTGATGGGAGGCAACCCATCGTTCTAATTATTTTTGTTGTTTTTGAGTAAATGTAGGTGCAAGAGGTGTAAAGGAGGAGATTGGTTTCAAATTTTGATTTGGAAGTATTGCATGTTGAAGGTGAACATCTTCCGAGGCCATCAACCAAGTACAATGGCACCAAAAGCACGCCAAGGAAAAGACAAATCAACCACCTCACAGAAAGGCCAGAAAAGGGAAAGAAAAGAGCAAGATGAATCATCCTCACTACAAATACCTCAACGCACTTTTGGATCAAGTGGGTACAATTTGAGGAAACTCTAAGGATGACGACTCTGATGATGATTCTGACGCAGGGGGAATGACCCCAAACATAGAAGAAGAGTCCGACTAATCAGGTTTTCCGTATTTATTTTCCACTGAGGGAAGTGTGTCCCGTCTAAGTGTGGGGTGCTGGTATTCGTATGCTGTACTTCTTTGCCTACATTTATGGTCATATTTTTTTTGTTTGTCATAGATTTTGATGCATGAAATTGTTCTGATAGGCGGCATGGTGTTATGACAAGAGTTTGTGCTAGAATCATTACTATTGAGACATTTAGGCTTTAAGTGTGACTCACTGTGTGATAATTGTGTGGTTTAATTCATTCATCTTTTAGGGTCAAGAGTCTATAATACTCCCAATAAAGTTGACCATGTGCCTTGTGTGTGTGAGGTTATAGTATATTCTGTGTTGTGACTGATGCTAGAACTTGCCTGGTGTGTGTGTAAAGCAAAATAAAGAGTGTGAGTTTAGGAGATGATTTAGGCATTTCTTTGACAACCTGTGATTGTTTACCTTCTTTTTACCTACCCGTGGACATTATCCTAGTCAACCCTTTTGAGCCTTTAAGCCATTTTCTTTGACAGCCTCATATGTAAGCCTAATCCATTTTTTTTCAAGACCATAATTTGATCCAAATTCCTAAGTGCTTTAAATTGTGAAGTCATGTGACAAAATAAGAGGAAATTGGGTGAGAGTGATGCCTTAAAGTGAATTGGTACTTGAATTTGTTATGAAAAAAAAAGTGGCTATCATAGAGGTGTGTTATAAAAAAAGAGAAAAGAAAAGAAAAAGAAATAGAAAAACAAAAAGATAAATTGTGTTTATGATTAAATAAAAAGATAGTTATGCTTGAATGGCAAAATAGGTGAAAATGGGTGATAGATGAAAGAAAAGTAGCAGGGTTGATTAAAAGAGAGTGTTAATGGCATAATGTGATGTATTAAAGCGCTTAGGAACATAGTCACTATTTCTGGCCAAAATAGTCCTACCTGTCCCTTAGCCTACATTACAACCTGTAAAAGACCTAATTGATCCTAAGCTTAACATTCTGATATTAGTAGAGCATTACACTAAGGGCAAGCCTATGGTCACCAGTTGCAACATATGAATTCTTTGTGAGAGAGAGAGCAAGGAGAGTCTTATACCCATGTTCCGAAAAATGCAAAACTTATGAGTGATTATGGGTGATATATTATGTGAGACACACATGGTTGATGATTGTTGGGTAGTTGTTGTATGATTCTTGGTGCCTTAACTTGTGGATACGAATTAACCATCATCACGAGTCTATATTAGAGGTTGAATTGTTTCTAGAAGTGATTAGAAAACTACTCTTTGTTAATAATTGTTGTGCCTGTCTTGATGAATATTTTGTGTTGTTACTGTGAACCCCTAAGTAGATGTTTATATGGACATAATATATTGTTCGAGGACGAACAAAGCTTTAAGTGTGGGGTGTTGATGATAGGCGTATTTACACGCCTAAAGCACCTTAATTTACCCATATTTTAGCTAAGTTTTGAGAACAAAATATATAATTCATGCACTTTTAGTCCTTTTTCCTGTAAGTGAGCTAACAAACGTGATTAGCAAGTTTTCAGGTATAAATGATGAAGATTTCAGCATTTTATGGATAACTTGATGCCCAAGGAAGCTTCACGAAAGAAGAAAAGGAGAGCTTGGACGCCTAGGGACTAAAAGTGATGCATGGAAAACCTGTCCCGGGCAAAAACAGCATTTCTAAAGACTTTGGGGATCAGCAGTAACTTAGTAGGATTAGGATAATGATGCAGTAACCTAGTAGGACTAGGATAATTAATGCAGTAGCTTAGTAGGAATAGGATATGGGTGTTATAAATACCCTATTTTGCAGGAGATTTTTATTATCCCCATCCATCCACCATCCATCCATCCATCAAAACAATTCTCCACCACCCTCATCCCTATTCTATCCTTCCCCTTTTTCTTCATTAATTCATTGTTGACATTATTTTTCATATATTCGACTTTTAATTTTTACAACAAGAGAAAAGCTATTTGCAAGGAATTCACGTGAGATTTTTATGATGATAATGTCTATTGTATTTTCCGTTGCACTCATGCGTAGCTAAACTTCTCTGTTGGGGTTATGGAAGCCTTATGAGATACTATCTATTTCTATGAGTTTGTGAATTCTTGACACGTATGTTGCTTATATCATTACTCTCTTCATCTTAATGCAAATTCTTGTGGTTGCAAACACATAGAATACGCCAGTATAGCATTAACTTGTTCGAAAGAAAAGTTATATGTCTGGAAAAGAGATAATGTCAAGGTAATAGGGCACCAACCCCTGTTAAAAAGTTAGTGTCGTAACTGGATTAACCTCTTGGAGAATTTGTACCGTTAGATACGCTTTAAGCTCGAAAGAGTTAAAGTGAAATAATCCTTGATGGTCGAAAGACGCCTGAATTTACCATAGAATACAATTCTCTATAAGCACATGCATGTCTGAATTCCGCATAACTCATAGCCAATAGAGACGTATAACTCATAAGGTGGACATAACCCCAACTCTCAATTCTCATTGATTAACATCTTTCTAAACATTCTTTCTTTTTACTTTGCTATTTTCTATTTTCACTTTGTTACATTATTGCAAGCTACAAAATCCCCCCTATTGCGAGACTTGCACCAAAAGTCTAATAATCTTTGCTTACTTAGTGACCAAGTATTTTCTGTGGGATCGATACCCAACCCAGTTGGGTTTTATATTTGACAACGACCGCTTACACTCTTACGAGAGCTGTAGTTTGAGCGTTATCAGATATGCAAACAAAGTATCCTCACCTCTTCTCCACAAACTCAGATTCAGCTCAAGGTAACAACTTTTCTTAGATTTACGCAGTTCCCTACTCAGATTTTCTTTATAAACTTGGTATCAATTACCGTTGCATATCATCCCCATGCCAGTCATACATTCATGAATCAGTTCAATCATGTAATCATGCTTCAGTTATGCAGGTTTAGTATGAAAACTCAGTTTATCAGTAGTTTCAGTCATGTAATCATGCTTCAGTTGTGCATGTTTAGTATGTAAACTCAGTCTATCAGTATTCTTAGCTTAGTTAGTCTCATTCAAGGAGAAATATTCCCAATGAGAAGATATTGTAAGACCCCGCAAAATTCTAGTCATTTCAGTCCTTTATAGCATGCCAAAAGAGGTCCCAGACTTAGAAATTTCAGCCAACTGTTTATACTTAGAATCATTCTTTTAGCCTTTATAATTCGATGATCTTATTTTTTATCTTAATGACCTTAGAATGTCTATTTTTTAAGTTGATTCACGATTAGAGATGTCAATAGGTGTTCTAGGATGAATTTTGGATTTTTTGGACGTCGTTTAAGGCATGTTTGGATTACCAAAATAGTGAGTCAACGCAATCTCGCCGCGACACATCGATTATCACATCGCTAAAATAGTGAACCAACGCGAACTCGATGTGGTGTATCACCTATTGCGTCGACACCAACGATGTGATGCATCGGTCTGCGCGTTGCTGAACGCATTTTTCTGTAATTAAGTTTGTGTCCAGAAGGGTATTTAAGTCAATTTCTCCACTCTTATTTAGCCCTAAAATACAAAATTAAGCTATCCAAAGGGCAAAATCACTCACTCTCTCTCAAATTCTCTCAAGAACATAACCCTAGGTCATTTAATTTCAAGTCCAAGCTTCAAGAATGCACCAATAAATTTCACGAATTTAATTACCAAGGTATGTTAGGTGTTCATCCTTGGGTTTTCTTTCACCCTTAGAGCTCATGAACCTTTTTTTAAAACTACAAGTTTATTGATTTCATGATTTACAGCTTTGAATTGGATTGTGTTCATGTATGTATTGATGTTTGGTTTTCAAATCAAGATTCATTACAAGTTTCAAGTGAATTAATTAGCATATATGTTGAATTATGTGATTCTCATGTTAAACCCTTGAATTAGCAAGATGAATGTTATAGCCATGATGTTTATATCTTGATGAATTCTATGTACATTAATTTTGCTCCCCAAGTGTTTGATAGAATGCCTACGTAAATTGAGTAGAGAATTCATGACATGTTATCAGGTTGTCCCATTCATGTACAAGTTCATGCCTCTCAAGTGTTTGACAAAATGTCTAAATGAGTGCATGGTGAATAAGTAGTTAATGTAATGCTTTCAATATTTTTCCATGTTTTGCCCTTTTACTTTCATATAGGGGTATCTAATTTTAACTCTATTGAGTTAATCGGATTTTTATCGGGTAAGTTTTTGAGCATTTAGGCCTTTCCCAAGTCAGCATTCGCTATTGGGCCAGCTAAGTTTAATGGCCCATTAGAAAAGGGTCATTTTTTTTATTGACCTAAAGTCGTTGGCCTTTGGACAATGACTTCAATATGAGAACCCGTTTAGCCCATCTAGGAAGGGTTTCCCTCTAGACCCTATTTCTTTTGCGGTAGCTTTCCTGATCGGAGTGTTAGTCGACAATGCAAAATGGAAGTTTCTTGTTTCTAGGAACTTACCTGAATGGGCAGCATATATCTTAACCTTGATGTGCTTTCCTGAGTCCATCCCCATTTTATCCACCGTATTTGGAGGATTAGGGTACTTCTTTTTGTTCCTAGCGAAAGTTATTGTTCTCCATTCTACTGGTTTACTGCTTTATCATTTGTTGGTGTAGTATGTACCGGATTGGAGTGACCTCATGCGACTACAGTGTGACCTAATCAACCATAATTTTTGCAGAGAATACCCTCCCCCTCCTAAACTATAAATTGTTTATGGTTCCCAATTAGCACTGAGGTTCTAACCAATATTTTGAGTGGAATTTGCACACAGATACAAGCATACCTCCCACGTAATGTATAAGATGTGCATGAATCAATTTTGAGCAATTGGCCTATCTTATACCCTATTCTTTCCAAGATTACTCCATCATAGAATTCTGTGGGTAGTTGAGGAAGGCGTAGCCATATCGCAGTATATTGAATCTGTGTCTTAATAGGTACAAAATTAATCTACCATTGCCTCACTAACAAGAATGATCCAACTCTAAACTAAGGTCCATCTTGCAATGCTCGTTTCTGATTTTCCTCATTCTTGATCTTGACTGTACAAAAATCAAATCCTAGATATATCAAGATCAAGCTCTCTTATAATTGCCATATATCTAAGAGTTTAGTGCGTAAAACTGGTGATTGAATTTCTTCCCTAGTACTTTGACAATTATGGAGTTCCACTATGGAGAGTAAAGCCTCACCTTATCCTCTATGGTTCGGTTGATCGAATTATCTTGAAGGTCTAGTGGATCATCATCTATGAAGGGTGCCAGATCTAAGTAGGATTATGAAAGAGAGTGGAGTCTATCCCTCACTATATCACTGTAGGTGTTCTTTTTAGGAATGCCGATTGCCATTTGGAAATTCTTGCTGGTCATGTGGTTCCGATGGGGCAAGAGTGGGTGGTAACTCAATAGTCATTGTGCGTGGTTTGACTCACGGTCTATTTGGGTGTATTAAGATGGCATTTAGAGAGGGGTGGGTCTTTTTCTCTCTAGAAAATGAAGTTTAATCTATTTTGTAGTAAGACATGTATGAAAATTCATAATATTAGTAAGACTTAAATCATCAACAAACCTTTAGAGTTGGTTTGAATATTTCACTTAGTCACCAAACACAACCCTATACCTATTGAACACATACACTAGTCCGAATTTGAACCACTTAAACACTTTTTGTTGACATGACATAGCACGTTTAATCCACCCGAAATTGGCGCATGAAAATCTTTTTTGACTGATTTTTTTTCTTTTTGGTCTTCTTCTACATGATACTTTTCTTTCTACAGTCATCAATCACCATCGACTGCCACAATTTTCATAAGAAAAAATGGTGAACACTATTACAACATTCAAATCTTATACTTTCATTTTATATATCACTTTCTTCATCTCTCTCTCTTCCTCTCTCACCTCTCTTTGTCTCAACAAATAGATTTGAAATTAAAAAAAATAGATTGAGAATAAAATTTAACAAAAAGAATCCAAATTCAAAGTGTGGTGAGGAAGAAAAGGTTAAGGCAAAAAGTGATGATAAATTCATACTAAGGCGTGTCAAAGACGTTATTTTTTATTAATTCAATTCATTTTCTTGATTAATAATGAAAATTTAGTTCTTTGTTACTAATTATTTGTCCACCTTTATGTTAAAGATTGGTGGTTTCTTGGGTTTGTTCACTGAATTTTTCATTGGTTATTGTTTGGGGTTTTATGCCATTGATGAGCTTGAACGATATGTTGGCAGCAGATAAAGGTGGTGACAGTGATGATGTAACTTTAGATAGAATGGGGCAATGGGCTAGGTTTATGTTTAAATTTAATTTTAACTCATGACTATGTTTTAGTAATTTTTTGGGACCCATTTTGTCACGATCCGAACCAGGGCCTAGACGTAATAGGCAATCCCAAAACCAACCAGGATCTGGAATCGCCCCCATTATCCAACCCAACCACCAAACGCTTACCTTAAGTCGGTTGAATTTCAAACATATAACAAGATAGAGTATTTATCCATGTGGTAACTCTAGGATAAGTCTATAACCGAGACCAACCCAACCAAGTCTATCCACCCAATAACCAATCAAATCAATGCAGAAACAATAAACCAAAACCAAGTATAATAATCCAACGTATGTATGTATATTTATATATACAACATAACCAATCCATACCATACCCAAGTCCACAGTTGTCCATACAAAGCCTCTAAACAAACCAAAGAGTACCTAGTTGGGACTTTCCCCTGATATAGCCACAAACCAGGTCTACCAAAGTCAAAATACATAAGGTAATCTATGACATAAAATAAATGCCTTCCGAACTATAGAAGTTCACCACTTCAATACAATGGCTGATCCCAAATCCGGTCACTAAGTAACAGAAATAAAATGGCCGGCTCTTGTATAACGTGTGTATACAACCTTCAGTAGACAGGTTAGTGGGTGAACACACACATGTAATTGGGATAAATATAAATTAATTCCAGTTATTAAATCAAGTAAAACCAACCATATGCATACAACCATACATATATATAAGTGCCGGGAAAGGGAACCGAGTTTAGCGTGCCTTTAAAACCATTACCTGGGTTGTGTAGCTTTGTCGTCCTAAGACACCCACAGGATATATAGTTTCATCTCCCCTTACTAAAAGGGCCCCAGTGCGTGTAGCCTTACGACCAGGGAAGTATCCCGTTAGGATGACTAGTACATCCCCCAATATGAGGTGTGACATCATACACACTAATACGAGTGTGATCACGTAGATGGAATCTTGTGGATTTGTATTGAATTCTTCCTAGTGTGTATTCAAGAGAAGCGTAATTAAGGGCCCAAATACACACCAAAAACAGCCCATTACAAACACTAAAGGGGCAGCCCACTCTTGAAGGGCCATTTTTGACATTTTACATTCTATCTTTTAATACACTATAAATATATCCTCTTAGGGTTTTAGTCTTAGTTTTTTGATGAATATGAATATTGTATAACATGGAAAGATAAAGTCCTCTTTCCTTGAGGCAAATCAGAAACTTGGAACTAGGTAACAACAAGAGGGTGGAATCACTTTTGTTGTTTGTTTGCTTGGAAACTTAGGTATTGAGGTTCATGAGCTCCTATTGGTCCAAGTAAGAACTAGATGTTGCTATTCATTTGTCTTAGGGTCCTTTCTCATTGTTAGGGTTCTTAGATTTGTGAATATTGTATGTCAAGTTACTATCATTTTTGTATCTTGTTATTGTGGAATCCGAATCTGGTTGTTTTTGTTATCATATTGTTCCTCACGTTTTTGTTGTGTTTTGTGGCTGTTTTGGGTGTCAAATACACCTTTGTTTCTTAATTTCTCATTATATTTGTCAAATTCGAGTGAGGTCTCCATTTGGTCCACGATTTATTGTGATTTGTGGACTGTTTTGAAAGGTGTATTAGGCTGTTTTGTGGCTGTTTCGTGTTCCTCTTGTTTGTCCCGTATCATTTGGTATCAAAGCATGGATTGATCTTGTTCCCACAAGATCAATCTTGGGCTTGTTAGTGAAAAAAAAAAGGTATTCAAACTGAAAAATCCAAAAGAAGAAAAGTTGTCCCGTTTTTTATGTTTGGACAAAAAATTTGAACTTAGATCTAGGAGTCCTTTTATGTGTTTTGTTGTTTCTAGTGTTATTCTATTCATCACTAACACTAAAGGAGTCTAAATCTAAGTTTGAGCTATCGTTGTTGATGATGTTGTTGTGAACTTCACGTTGGCAGATTATTGTTGGTATTGTTGTTGCGGATTTAAAGTTTGGACTATTTTGGATGTGTGGTGTGTTGTTGGTTCAAGGTTTGAACGTGTATTTTGGAGATTGTGTCATGAATTTTAATCTTGGAAAGGTGTTGTTGATTTTTGGGGTACAACTTGAACCATAGAACTTCAAGATTCAAAAGAGTGTTCTTGGTGTCCTTTACCATCTTCATCTATTGTTGAAAAAAAAAAGGTTGATATTTGATCTTGAAAGTTGAAGAAAGATATTGTGTATTTTGTTAGTCTTGAAAGACATAATTCCAAAATTTAAGACCTCTGAAGACTTTTACAACCAATTCCAACCAATCAAGGACTTTAACAACCACTTTTCCAACAACCTTCCATGATTTAAGGACCAAGTCTTGAGGAGAAAAGTCAAGTCTTGCTTTTTGAATTTTAAAAAAGATTTTAAGACTTGTTTTCTATCCTTAACCAATTACCACCAATTCCAAATTACAATGTGACCAAGACTTAAAATTAAAATATAAATTGTAGAAACCGCAACCACTACAAGGCTGCCTCGTCACGTTTTTACTGTTCACCGATAATTTTTAAGCTCAAATTTTGATTTCTTAGTTTCTAATCTTTGTTTCTTATTTGTAATTTGTTGATTCTATTACTAACTAACAAACTAGTAATTATCTACTAGGTTGTAAGATAGTTTTGGGTCCGTCTATTCGTGTCTACCTTCTTTGTGTGTTTTTCTCTTTTGTAAATTCGTTGTATTTGTTGGTTCAAGTCCGAAACAAATTTTCTTTGAGTCAACTCAAACAAAAATCTATTCCGGGACAAGACAGACTCATCCCTCAATCACTCACGAAGTACAAGCCGGCTTTCAACACTTGTGAAACTAAGTGTGAGGTAAAATCGAGAGTGAGAGCATGGTGAGGCTAATTTGAGCTAAAAAGTTGTTTGTTTGTTTCTTTTGTTGTCTTTCTTAGGTCCCATGGATGATGTTACTTCCAAGGCTTCCCTTGAATATGTCCACCAAAACCTTGAAAGACTACGTCACATGCTTGACTCCCCGAATCCAAAACCATTAATCCAACTTCCACTTAACCAAGGAATAATGGCCCGTCTTGAAACTATCCTCCGTGATTGTGAAAGACGAGAAAGGGAATGGATGCCATACAAACCACTATATCAAAGTCTCCCTTGTGATGAGAACTTGTCAAAGGTACAAGCGGGTTTCCATGATACACATCAAAGTGAAGACCGTAACTTATGTGAGTTACAAGGTAAAAATGCTAATCCGCACACTCTTACAAACTTGAAATATCGTGATGTGGCTAGTAGTAGCCAAATGGGAGTGGTTTCGGGTTTCCATAGAGTAGTTGTGCATGGTTCTTCCTTTTTTCATACTCTAAGTATTGTTAGGATGCATGACAACCAATTTCTTGTTGAAAGTAAGCTAGCACTAGTTGATCCTTTAGATGACAAAATTAATTCTTCTCGTAAGAATAATTTATGTCCATCTAGTGCTACTAGCACTTGTGACTTGAGTAAGGTTCCATTGCTATTTAATAAGAGTATTCACACACTAGTTGACCCTTGTGAAAACCAAGGTGAGTCTAAGTTGGTATGTGAGTGTCCAACAACTAGTGAGGATTTGAAAAATGATCAATCGGGTGACGATGATCTTGACGTGCTTGAATGTCTAGAAATCCCGGTTAGTATTTGTTCTTGTGAAGTTGGTTTTGATTGTGATCCCTTTGCTGTCCATGATGGTTTATGTCTATTTAGGTACTACTCTCTTGAAAGAGAAGGGTTGGCATGCCTAGAAATGTTATCTACTCCTCCTTCATGTGTTTCCTATGTTGAGCTTGCTAATAACAATAAGCTTAAAATTAGTAAGTACTTGTATGATGACACATTTCCCCTACCCTCTTTGTGCGCATGATATTTTCTATAGTGATATAGAGGGTATGCCTATTTTTTAGGGCGGCACCTTAGGAGAAAGTAAGTATGGCCGAAAACCATGGCCATGGCTACTTTGATCGTTTGATCCCGGTACCATCTTAGGGTTGGAAAGGATGACTCTCGGACTACTTTCCTTTTGTCTTGATGCTTACCCGAGCCACTTTCTTTGTAACATTTGTACTAATATTTTCATGATTAAAATAAAGGACCCGTGGTTGTAATTTAAATTTTCTCCACCTCGGCATGGCATGTTGATGTGTTATTTTTGCTAACACTAACCCCTCATGTCATGAGGATGTGTGTTTGTTTGTCTTCTCTTGATTTTGCAAGGTACGAATTCGAGGTCGAATCCTTTTCAAGAAAGAGAGGATTATACCAGTGCGATCACGTAGATGGACTCTTGTTGGTGTGTATTGAAGTCTTCCTAGTGTGTGTGCAAGAGAAGCGTAATTAAGGGCCCAAATACACACCAAAAACAGCCCATTACAAACACTAAAGGGGAAGCCCACTCTTGAAGGGCCATTTTGGACATTTTACATTCTATCTTTTAATACACTATAAATAGAACCTCTTAGGGTTTTAGTCTTAGTTTTTTGATGAATATGAATATTGTATAAAATGGAAAGACAAAGTCCTCTTTCCTTGAGGCAAATCAAAAACTTGGAACTAGGTAACAACAAGAGGGTGGAATCACTTTTGTTGTTTGTTTGCTTGGAAACTTAGGTATTGAGGTTCATGAGCTCCTCTTGGTCTAAGTAAGAACTTGATGTTGCTATTAATTTGTCTTAGGGTCCTTTCTCATTGTTAGGGTTCTTAGATTTGTGAATATTGTATGTCAAGTTACTATCATTTTTGTATCTTGTTATTGTGGAATCCGAATCTGGTTGTTTTTGTTGTCATATTGTTCCTCACGTTTTTGTTGTGTTTTGTGGCTGTTTTGGGTGTCAAATACACCTTTGTTTCTTACATTCTCGTTATATTTGTCAAATCCTAGTGAGGTCTCCATTTGGTCCACAATTTGTTGTGATTTGTGGACTGTTTTGGAGGGTGTATTGGACTATTTTGTGTCTGTTTCGTGTTCCTCTTGTTTGTTCCGTATCACACACAGTCCACCAAAACCAATCTTATACCGGTAAATATGAGTTTCCAGTTTCATTCCCCACGGGACCTCCACCTACCACAGCTTAGCTACACATCCCCCTTTAATGCCCAATTAAAATCATTTCCAGACAATCCATTTACCATTGATTAACCAAGGCTATTTAATAGTGGTATCGTCATATCAACCATACTTGCAAGTACAATCCATCGCCAACTACAAGTAGGTATAAGGGAACCTCAGGTTCCCTTCCTTATAATATTAAATCCACTTGGGAGAATCCATACCCCACAAGCATAACCATTTAGCCATTTACCTTTCCAAACCACTTGAGGGATTTTCATGTATCCCACAAGGTTTTCAAAATAGACCAATCATGACAACCAAAACCTTTACCTTTTAAACCATTCCAAACCATTTTAGACCATGCCAAACATTTAAAGCATTTATATCATTTAAACCATTTAAACCATTTAAACCATTTAAAGTTCCATTACCAAACCAAACCATGCAAGAGTTCCAATGGAAATTGAACATAGAGTAAAATCATTCTTTGAAGCATTTTATCAAACATGTTGAGGGCATACCTTTACCAAGACCAAAACCAATGCATAAACCACCATAATTAGGGTTACTCAAGAACCATTTGTTAAATCAAAGCAAACAACCAACCACATATGCAAACCATTACCAAAAACATGTAAAAAAAACATAGTTTAAGCCAATACCAAACCATATGCATCAAGACCCTCAACAATATTTCGGAATCCACCATTTATGATTCATAAACCAACATTGAAAACACAATACACATGCCTTTTGTTTGAAACAACAATGAGGGAAGGAGTACATGCCTTATACATGAAGATTCACGAAAGAAATCTTGACCTTTGAGCACTTTGAAGAATACTTGAGAAACCCTAGCCTCCAATCTCCCAAGAGTGAGTTTGAGAAAGTATTTGAAGTGTTTTAATTCTCTAACAAGTGTTATGGAAGGACATATAGGGTTATATAACGTGAGTACATAAGGATTTAGGAGTAGGAAATGTCCAAAATACGCTTGACTTACAATTAAAACAAGCCACGTTCAGGGGTATGACTCTCCCTTACCATCTGTATCCTAGGGTACGAGTAGTACCCCAACTTATACCCAAGACTATGCCAAACCTTACCTACTATTTTCTATATGAATCCACCTCCCTTATCTCATATCCAAGGGTACAAGTGACACCCCCAATCGTAACCTACCAATCGTACCTTGGACAAATTACCCAAGACCACTCAAACATGTTCCATACAACTTGCCTTGAATCACTCATATGTTCCTATATGACTTTTACCTAGTTAAGTCGTATCCTGGGCAGTAGACAAGAACAACATACTGCCTAGGGTACGAGTGAACCCTTAACGAAGCCTACGAATAATATACAAGGATTTGAGTGACTCCCTTGAGTCGTACCAAGTCCATGAGTTTAAAACGTAAGGGAATTTTGCAAGGGTCCAAGGATTGGGTTGTTTCATTCTCCCCCACTATGATCATTCATCCTCGAATGACGGGTAAGGTAAGGATAAGAACGAGATGACACCTTAGCACACATCAAACTTTTCTCTAACCAAAATAGAGGATAAGAACACAAACCATGATAAGGAAATCATCACATAACCTAAGTAAGATTTAAACCCCAACACCTCTATTCCGACCTCCAACTAAGTTAGAAAAAAAAAATACAAGTGGAACCATTCTTCACCTTTATCCAAATTAGGAAACAAATATGGGTTGAAGAACGCATATTCAATGCATGATTTCCCGAAACAAAGAACCCATGCGGATTCTTGGACTCCATGTCCTCTTCCGCATCCCAAATGGCTTTCTCGGATTTTTAGTTCCACCATGGAACCTTTACCAAAGTCGTACCTTTCATTCACAACCGGCGAACTTACCGATCCAAGATCTTCATTGGGACCTCCCTAAAGAACAAAGAATTCGAGATTCCAATACCAACCAAAGAAACCAACTAACCAAGGACCATCTACACCTTACCCCAGGACAAACACAAAAAGTACCGGATGAATGGACTCGTGTTAGAAAACAAGTCTAATTCAACTTAGAATTTACCGAGACACATCACTACGAGAGCTTGAGTCTAACTATACACCACCAATCCCATGTTCAAGCCTATCCAAAGCTAAGAAGAGTTAACTTAGGCCACCGGGCTTTACTCCTTATATCAATCCCGAAACACTACTCTGCTTTCTTCACTATTGTAATATGGAACCCATAAGTAAAGGACATGAACAAACCCACATCCCACCATTATCACCAAAATCCCCAACCTATGATTGAACACTCAAAACCAAAACCATATAACCACTATGCCATGAAGGCAATTTATAAAAATCATGCCTTACCAACCCTCTCAAGCACCCAACACAACTATGGGTATATCTACCAATCACAATATTCAAGCCTAACACTCATATACCCGCGGTATGATCTATCCATCAAAAAATCTAGTACCCTCTATCATTTCAACCACCTATTCCCGTCCTAACCATTTCTCATGAAAACAACCTTACCTCACCTTCCAAAACTTTAACGTTGGTAATCACCCGAGACTCTCCCCTACTTAGGTACTCCTATCCCTGGTTCAACACATCACTATGCTCCCAAGACACTACCACCCAAATCATATGAAGAGTCATTAAGGTACCGAAGTACAAGAATTTCCCATGCCACCCAAGGCAAGATAAAGATTTCTCGAAACAAGACATGACACCATAGGCATAAAGTATTTCATAACAACCACCTAGACCATAATGGTGAATCATCCGAACCAAACCATACCACAAAATGAGTCCTTTAGAATAGACACCGAAATAAACACAACCACATATACCATGGATAGTGCAATATAGAGTCAAAACTTATATCCCAAGAATAAGGCAAATGCAAAATGCAAATCTTAAGCATAAGCACTATAATAATACACACAACACTATTAGAGTACTCTCTTAACCAAGATAGTAGAGTATAACTAGAATATGCAACCCGACATTCCCTTTAAGTCAACCGCTAGAAGCAATTTAAGACTAGTAATCAATCTTCACCCCCATTACACCTGCAAACACAATACTCCACCCTAATAGGTATCACCAAGGGTGTACACTAAAGACACTTGGTTTTCTTATACCCAAAACCTTATTAATCCCAATGCTACCTAGATCCCAACATATGCATGCAAAAATAATTAAACCAAATTGACTCCAAGGTTTCCAATTAAAAAAAAACTGTGGCCGCCAAGGCCTTTCAAAAATCATTTGAATCTAACCAAAACCAATCCATGTTACCTCTTAACCATTTATGCAATGCAAAGATTTAAGAATAGTCAAACCATATGACAAAAGTATATTCAATGGCAATTTCATAAATAATTTGAGGGCATATAATTTTTTTCCAAAACCAAAACCATGTAATTGGGGAATTCATAGTGCCCCAAAATTTATTTTCCATTCCCGTGCATCCCAGATGTTCATAAACATTAGTAAAGCATGAATAATGCATCATAATCCATTGAAAAAAACAAGTTTAATGAGTAATCATGCCAAAGCCCTCTAATATGCTAAAATCCCCTTTTCAAAACCGTAAATTTAGAAATTAATTTCATGCCAACAATAAGGTACAAGTATAGAGACAAAGATATAGGCAAACTCCATAATCTAACCCATCGAATGACTAGACCCCCAATCCATATCCATTCATTCAACTGGATTCCTGACCTAAGTCATAACCTTTCCGCCATTGTATTCCTTGAGTTATCAACCTCATCCAACCTATAAATTCACCTCCACAATTCCCACATTTCTATCCCCAAGCTAACATACTCCCTTTATCAAGATCAAGAATCTAGATTCAAGCCTAAGACCTACCAACCGCTATGTACAACTACCAAAGTACACCATATAAAAGGGAATATACATATAAGGTCCTCCCCCACTAGAAGCATACCCTAAATTTCCTTGTCCCCTAACCGACAACCTATTCTTTACCGAGGAAATCATTCCCTCTTATGCATGAAAGCACGAAATCACTCCATGGAGAGACACTAAAACGGATGGAACCTTTATTTAAAAGAATCCTTAGTTGCTCCTTAAGCCCCTTGAACCCGACCAAAACCATTTTATAAGAAAGGAATATAAATTTGGTTAAGTGTTCGAAACAAGACCAATCCCAAACCAACTTCCCAACTAGAAAGACACCATGAAGGACGTCAAGAAGACCTCAAGAAATTTATTCACCACCGAACCCAAACCAAAGAAGGACCTCCTGAGTTAGGATCTTTAACCCATACCAAATAATAAAGACCCCCTTTTGGAGACCAATCTCCAAGATCTAAGATGCAATATAACTTTTTCTTTAATAGCTAGTGAGCAAAACCACCTTCCCGTTCTATAAACGACTCACCATGGAATCTAACAAGTCCGACAATCTAATAGTGAAAAGCATGAGTGCAACCAATCCATTCCCAAATGGCATCGAAATCCACCATATTTGAGCTAAATAATCTATCAAAACTCCTTTATTACCAACAGATACCACATACCCCCAAAAACTTATTTGGTAATCGCAGAGTCACCTACCGGGGTAGAAACAGACAAAGAAAAGAGTTTGAAACAACCTTGGGACCTTAACAAAAACACATAACCACAAATAGGGTCACAAAAAAAGGGGACCCCGAACCAAGTAAGCCATACACACCGCCAAGAAAGGAGTTTTCAACATACCAATGTCGGCATCAATAGATGCCTCAAACTCCTGAGGGATAGTAAGAACATTGATACAATCCTGACCAATGTCGGAGCTAGAAGTAGCACCCAATACCTTATTTGTGCAAACGACAACCTTTGTGGAACACTCTCGAGGGATATGATCTAATTGATCACAACCAAAACACCAATTCCTCCCTTTATTGCAACAACCAGGGTGAGACCGACCACAAACTCTACAAAGAGGATAGGATGATGCTAATTGGGCTTCATTAGCCCGAGATTGGGCATAAGGTTCCCTAGAAACATGACCAATCAAAAAACACTTACCTCCTAATAGATTCGGGCAAAGAGCATAAGCTACAGAACAGGAGTTAGGACTCACCCAACTCTTTCTCGGGAACCATTTACCACCATACCATTGGCCTCCCCGTTATTTAGAAAAATGAGGCCTCATGAGTTGGACTAAATCCATCCATATTGTCCTCGAGTGGAACAGGTAAGTTTCCACGGATGTTAGATCGTTGAGAAAACATGATCAGAATGAAGAACCCAAGAAGATTCAGAGAAGACTTCAAGAGTTAGACTCTATAGCCCAAAAGTTGAATAACCAAGAAAGTGAAACATAACTAGATGCCTCATAGCCTCCTGATTATAAGTGTGGTGCACGACACACCCATAAGCAAGACTCTACTTGACACGGCTTTGTGGACACCCCATGACACCGAAACCTAAAGCTCTGATACCAACTTATCACGACCCGAATCAGGGACTAGACGTAATGTGCAATCCCAAGCCCAACCAGGATCGAGAACTGCCCCCGTTACCCAACCCACTACTAAACGCTTACCTTGAGTCGATTGAATTCCGAATGTGTGACAAGATAGCGTATTTATCCAAGTGGTGACTCTAGAATGAGTCTATAACCGAGAACAACCCAACCAAGTCTATCCACACAATAACCAATCAAACCAATGCGGAAATCATAAACCAAAACCAAGTATAATAATCCAACATATGTATATATATATATATGTATGACATAACCAGTCCATACCATACCCAAGTTCATAGTTGTCCATAAAAATCCTCTAAACCAACCAAAAAGTATCTAGTCGGGACATGCCCCCAACATAGCTATAAACCAGGTCTACCAAAGACAAAATATATAAAGTAATCCATGATATAAAATAGATTCCTTCCAAACTATGGAAGTTCACCACTTCAATCTAATGGTTGATCCTGAATCCAATCACTATGCAAGAGAAATAGAATGGTCGGTTCCTGCATAGCGTGGGTATACAACCGTCAGTAGATGGGTTAGTGGGTGAACACTAGCATGTACTCAGGATAAAGATAAAATAATTCTAGTTATAAAACCAAGTAAAACCAACCATATGCATGCAACCATACATATATATAAGTGCCGGAAAAGGGAACCGAGTTTAGCATACCTTTAAAACTATTACCTGGGTTGTGTTTCTTTGTCATCCTAAGACACCCACAGGTAATATGGGTTTAGCTCTCACGGCTGAAAGGGCCCAGTGTGTGTAGCCACATGACCAGAAAAGTATCCGTTGGGGTGACTAGTACATCCCCCAATATGAGGTGTGAAATCATGCACACGGTTCACCAAGACCAACTTCATATAAGAAAATATGAGTTTCCAGTTTTGATCCCTGCGGGACCTCTACCTTCCACGGCTTAGATACACATCCCTCTTTAATACTCAATTAAAACTGTTTCCAAGAAATCTATTTACCATTGATTAACCAAGGCCATTTAGTAGTGGTATCGTCATACCAACCATACTTATAAGTACTATCCATAGCCAACCATATGTAGGTATAGGGGATCCTCAAGTGCCCTTCCAATTACAATATTAAATCCACTTGGGGAATCCGTACCCCACAAGCATAATCATTTATCCATTTACCTTTCCAAACCATTTAAACCAATTCTATTTATGCTTTCACTTGAGGAATTTCCATGTATCCCGCAAGGTTTTCAAAATAGACCAATTATGACCATCAAAATCTTTACCTTTTAAACCATTATTTTTTAAGTTAATGGAGTAGTTTTTTTTATGACTAAAATGATTTGGAGAGAAATTATCTTCTTGATAAATTGAAAAGAAATAACTCACATTGAATAAATTGAAAAATTTTAAGAAAAGATTTAAAGGAGTTTGAAGGCATTTTGTCTTTACTCATATTTATCTCATGTATTGCAATCCATGGATTACTAATACCACCAAATGGGATGTATTAGTTATACACCCTACAAGGGATCGTTTGAAAGAGTGTGTTAAAAATTCTAATGCGTGTATTATTCTTGTGTATTAGTAATATCTTGTTTGGCATATTTTTTTATTCTATGTATAACTAATGTTTGCATTAGTTACACACTCTTTTGTGCATTAAGCAATGTATTACTAATACAACCATTTTCTATGTATTAATAATACAACGTATTAGCTTATTAAAAAATAAAAATTGTCCTTCAAATTTCTACTAAAATATTTTTCCAAATCATTTTCCATCATACTTAACCTATCTTCTCTACACTCCCCCCTCCCCTCTATCTCTTTTATTTTATCCATAAAAAAGCAAGGTAATTTTCACTTAATCTTCTTTCTTTCCGTCAATCAACAATCCTTATAATTACAGGAGATTATCCTGATAGGATTGCTTGTGTCAAACTGAAATGTTCATGCTTTTCTTCACTACATTGATAGTTGTAGGACATTTTCGTTTCATGTGTTCTTAGATATGTTTGTGTCTTTAATTTTAAAAAAAAAACTAGAATTGGATGTTTGGTTATTGGGTATGAATTTGAAATTGAATTCTTTATTTTTTGAGGTTACGAATCTGGGAAACGAGGGTTTGAGTTTAAAGTTGTAGATTTATTTGAGGAATTTGTGGAGGAGTTGAATGTTAAAGGTTTCAATTTTGTTGATTTAGGCTTTAATTAAAAAATCATACAAAGAAAGTGTAAAGGGTATTTATGTCAACAAATATTTTTTTATAAAAATTATTCAACATATATTATTTCTAATACATTAAATCAAATAGTGTATAAGAAATAATGTCCGCATAAGTAGTGCAAGCACAACTAATACCAACATTACTAATGCAAGCACTACCAATAGACCCTATTCAGCATTATTCTTGTACACTCTACTAAAGGACCCCTAATACTATGTAGGGTGATACATGTATTAGTTCTACATTGCTCCAACATTGCTACAAAATAATGTATTAAATAATATCACACTTTAATACATGAATTATTTTTTAAATACACTCTACCAAACAACTCCTTAGTAATATAAGGAGTTCTAATGCATACGTTAGCATGGTATTAAAGATAAAATTGTCCCCTAAAATTTTATTTATATTCTTTTCATCATATTTATGAAGGGTATTTTTATAAATAAATATTTTTTGAAAAAATTATGCAATGCGTATTAGTTTATTTACATCAAACCAAACATTACAAAAAAAAATATCATCATAACTAATACAAATATAACTAATATTAGCTAACTAATACGAATTAGTAATACACTATATTAGAGAAAATACATCATTTCCCCCTTGAACTTATCTCCATAACTTACTTTAGACCCTAAACTGCACGGACAATTATATACCACCTTAATAACTTTCAAGTGAATTAAATTCAACCCCTACAGCTGACGTGGCAAAAAGAAAAAAAATGTGTGAGTTTTATTTTTTATTTTTTAAAAAGGGCCCTCTTTATATATAAGGCTAAAGAGGTTCTTCATAGCCGGAAGGAGACACACTACGGTGTTGATACAACCAACAAAAAGGAAAGACGAAAGGTACATGAATATACTCAATAGTCTCATGAACTTATTAGCATAAGAAAAATTAGTTTTCATATCTACTTTATACATTCATACATACTACATTACTTAGTGCCTATAGGGAATTTTAAAATCATGATTAGTGTATATTTTTTAAAATGAAGGTTGTACAACCAGTATTAAAAGAATATCGAAATTGGTTTTGGGAAACCAAATTAAAAATCAAGTTTTACAATCGTAATGTAAAAAGTTTAAAAAACTATCTTAACAGGTTACATAGATTAAAAAATTATTTAAATAATTCTGAAACCAACAGGATTAGAGTACTCATAAATGCCTCTCTAAATGAAAATCATAATAAAAAATTAAAATAAATATCTAGACTAAAAATGTATAAAATTAAATTAAAAAAAATAACTCTTTATACAGCATAATGAGTTAGTATACTTGTTTTCTAGATGAAAAAACTTTAATCACTATTTTAAAAGTGATAAAATTAAACAAAGATCTACAGGAAAAAATCCTTGATAAGATTATAGAGCCGTTTGTTCAAGAACAATGGTCTATCCATAGTTATTTATATATAGATTCAGATGAAGATGGCTATTGGCCATATTCTGATGATAATGATTATTGGCCGTAAAATATGATGATGGCTATTATACTGACTAATTGTCAAATAATTCCGCAACTTACCCTGTTTGCGAACAGCACCATTTTAATGGTATCAGAGCCAAGAATTATATACCCAAGTATTAGAAAATTCTAATATCATAATGATCATATTTAAATTTAAACCTTTTAGTGATAATAATCACAACATTAGAGATATAAAAAGAGCTCTAAATAGTAATTATTTAGAATATAAAAGGCTTAATGAAACAAAAAATAACCCAGACAGGTTAAATTATTTAATTGATATTATCTCTAGTTTAGAAGCAAGGTTAATAGCTTTATTAAAATCTAGAGCACTGAAACATAGATCAAGTCAGCCATGGATAAAGAACAAGCTTTAAGAATATTACCAGAGTTAAGACAAGAACTTAACATCAGAAAAGAAAGATATGTATACAATCAATTTGCAGGAGTATGCAAACAATCATTATTTCATCAAAAGAAACTATCTTCCTTTTAGAACAAGAAATTTGGCATCTAGAATTCAAATTAGATAATAATCTGTTTAAAAAATGAATAGCAAAGAGTTTATAGAAAAGGTCTTAAATAATTTAGATGACCTTTTAGCTATGCAAAGGCATATAACTCTTAAGGTAAATTTAATAGAAGAAGAGATAAAAACTCTTAAGAATAATTCACCAGCTAATATGGGTAAAATTATTGAAAGAACAGATATTTTCAATAAAGAATTAGGAAAAAGAATAAGAAATGATATTCTTACCCCTAGAATCTCAAATAAAGGAAACTATCAACAAGGTAATTTAGATGAAAAAATTATATCTAGATTTTTAGAAATAAAACAAAAAGAAGATTTAGAAAAATTAGAAATATTTTTTGATAATAATGATAAAGAAGAAGCATCTACTTCTAAAACAAAAGTAGAAGACCTAGTAGATAAGAAAGAAAATGAATGAACTAGACGAACTAGTCTATGATTTAGAAGAGCTTGATCTAAATGATCAAAATTATCGAGTAAATATGAATAAAGGGGATACAGGAGGACCTCAGGGAACCTTTAAGGCCCCTAAGGAAGAAGATAATGATCATATTCCAAGAAGTAGCTTCTGACCAAAATCTAAGAAATGAAAAGACTATAATAGTCAATACCATATAAATTCCAAGGCTAAATTTATGCCTAATAGGATACCAGTAGGAGATGCTGGAGCAGCCCAATTCCTTGATTTGGACAGTAAAAGTGAGCCTGAAGAATTTTTAGATTTATGGGCAAAAAACCTAGAATTTTTTTTTATTCTAGGAAAAGGAAGTAATTATACTAGTGAAGAAAAATACTTAATAGCCACAAATACCTTTACAGGAAAGGTAGGTGATTGGTTTAGAAGAGTATCTAAAGAAACTGAAGTCGTATTTAGACTAGCAGTTATAGCAGATTTTGAAAAATCAACTAGAGAAGGTATAAACCATCTAGTAAGATATGTAGGAGCTGAATTCTTAGGAAGTCAGTCAGACATTTCCAAAGGAAAAGAAAAACAAGGATTACTAGCAACCGAAAGGCTAGAAAAACTTCAAATTCGTAAAATGAAGTATATTCAAGAATATACTTGTGAATTTGAAACATACTACTACAAGCTATTTGATAGTAGTAAAAATTTAACTCCATTCATGGATAAATATTTTCAAAAACTGCCAGGATATTGGGCTAGTTATTTTAGAACAGAATATGCTAAAGAAGATCAAACTGATGACTCTTTAGGAAAAATGATTACTTTTCTTAATCAACGACTTAGTCAACTATGTATGCTGCATAACATGCAGAAAAAAGCCAATAGGATTGGTACTCAAGTCTACTATGAAGATACAGAAGTAGCATCTCAATGGGGATGTCATGAGAAAAATCCATTAAAAAGAAAAAGAAAACTCAGGAAAACTAAAGGATTAATTAAAAGAAAAAAACTTTTCTAAAAAGAATTTCATACCAAGGAAAAAGTATTACAAAAAGCGTAGAAAATTTAAAAGGAATTCTACAGATAAATGTAAATACTATAATTGTGGAGAAGAAGGCCACAAAAGTTATGAGTGTAATAAGAAGAGAGTAAAAATCTCTAAAATAGATAGAGAAGAAATAGAATCAGACCTAGAGTCAATCTCGTCTATTGAAAGTAAAGACTTTTATACAAAACTTTATGAAGAATTCTCAGAATCAAGTACTGATTCAGAAGAATGAATCAAGAAATTGAGAATTTAGAAGAAACAACTCAGGTTATAGAATCTGAAGAAGATCAGCAAGGATACGCATTAAAAGCAACATTTGATGGAGAATTATTAAGAAAAATCCAAGGATTAAAATTTAATCTCCGAACAAAAGATAGTATATTTAGTAGACTCCAAAGAACCTTTTTGAGAAATAAAATCTCTTACCACGAATATCAGGAGGTTGAAAAGGTTATAGAAGTCACTCAAACGACTGGGAGACATAAGCTTAACCTTTTAACCAAGCCTATAATAGACCAAATCTTAAGAAAAATTTCAGAAAGAAATAGAAAAAAGATGAACTATGTTTATCTTGGAGGAATCCAGATCATGGTAAAATCTACCTTTAAAGAAGGAATAGATTGTCCCATAGTAATAAATCTCTCAGACGAAAGATTCTTAAATACAAGAGAAGGAAATCTAGGAATAGTTGAAGGAAATTTGGCATACACCAAATTGTTATTCACCTATTACCCCAGGTATTGCATATCCTTAAAAGATGCAAATTTTAATGAAGCACTAAGTTTGCATTTTCAGGTAAAAAGAAATGATCTTTTCAAACCAGGTAATCATATTATGAGCATCTATTATCAGGCTCTATATACGGTTACTAACTCAAACTATGGATATGTTTATAAAAACCAAAGTCTTGTCGAAATTGATCAAGAATGTGCAAGAATAGCAAGGATAGTTGAAGCAGAGATTCAACAACCAAACATTCCTACTGAGTATGAATTCCAGGTAGGAAAAGCAATAGAAATAGGAAGTTCCTCTACTTCAAATCCGAGACTCTCAATAGAATATGGGAAAAACTCAATAAGAAAAGGTAACTCTAAAAGATTTACCACTAATAATACTAACAGTATTACTGAAGTTTCAAGAAGATTCTTTAATGGAAGTGACTGGAACAAATAAACAATTCTGATACAATCAGGATCATCAGCAAATCACGTCAAGGAAAGTATCCTAGATGGGTTAATTAGCTATAAAGGTAAACCTTATATATATAAAACATTTGAAGGAAATAGTTATGAATGTTCAAAAATGGTAGAATTACCCATTCAATTAGGAACAATAAGAACAAGAGTTCCTTGTTATATTAGCGAGCATGAAAATGATTATAATATAATCTTGGGAGGATTATTCCTCAATAGTTTAGATCAATATAGTATCCAAAGGGAAGGAATTCAAATAACCTTAGGCGATAAAACTTGTTCTATACCTAAAGTTAATGCCTAAAGAAACCTCATTCAGAGTAGCAGTATTCGTAGAATTTACATCCTATGAAACAAAAATAACTTCATGTTGTCAAATAGATAATGGCTCCGAAACTAGTCTAGCCAAATCTTTTTTAATAAAAGATTGGGATATATCTAATTTAAACACCTATCTTATAGGTATAACAGGGGATAAAGAAAAATTCACTCATGAAAAAAAAAATGTCAAAATAATTTTAGGATCTAAGATAGTTCCTATAAAACATATTTATGCTTATGACAAGCTTGAAACCGACTTATTATTAGGAAATGATTTTATCCAACAGTTTCAAGACTATTATCAAACTATATACATGGTTAGTTTTAAAACACCATGTAATCATTTTATAAAAATCCCAAGAAAACATAATCCCTATGTTTTAATAAAGGAGCAAGAAAATTTTAAACAGAGATTTTTGGAAAATCCAAAAAATTACTCTTGTAAATGCCTTAATTTAGAAAAGATAAAACAAGATTTACAAGTTTCTTACGGAGATAATCCATTAGAAAAATAGAATAATAGTCATGAAAAGGTAGTTTTAACTTTAAAAGATCCTAGTATCATAATAAGAGTTAAACCAATGTTGTACAATAAAGAGGATAAAACTGAATTTAAAATTCAGATAAGAGAATTACTTAATCTTAAATTAATAAGAGGAAGTAAGAGTCCACACAGCAGTCCCGCCTTTATGGTAAGGAATCATGCAGAACTCAAAAGAGGAAAACCTAGAATGGTAATTAACTACAAAGAGTTAAATAAAAATTATATTTTTGATGGATACTTTATTCCAAATAAAAATAATCTAATTAACCTTGCTAAAGGAAAAAACTACTTTTCGAAATTCGACTGTAAAAGTGGGTTTTGGAAAATTAAGCTTTCGGAAGAATCTATTCCCCTAACAGCATTTGCACTCCTAACGGACATTATGAATGGATAGTAATGCCCTTTGGATTAAAGAATGCACCTCAAATTTTTCAAAGAAAGATGGATAAAAAAATTTCTGATTTTTTTTTTAATAGTCTATATAGACGATATTTTGGTATGTTCAGAAAACTACCAGGAACACTTAACACATTTGAAAGAATTTTCAAAACTCTGTGTTAAAAATGGGATTATTTTAAGCCCAAAAAAGGCTGAAATAAGTAAAAATGAAATAGAATTCTTAGGAATGATAATTTCAAAAAATGGAATAGAATTGCAAACTCATATTTCAAAGAAAATAATCGAATTTCCTGACAAGCTTTCAACAAAATAAGAAATATAAAGGTTTCTTGGTTGTCTCAATTATGCAGGAGAATTTATTCCTGACCTTGCAAGAAAGAGAAATCC
Source organism: Capsicum pubescens (assembly GCA_030864215.1). NCBI lineage: Eukaryota > Viridiplantae > Streptophyta > Magnoliopsida > Solanales > Solanaceae > Capsicum > Capsicum pubescens. Next base: position 248,058,024 of record CM061540.1, on the reverse strand, counting down.
TTTGCAAAAACTCATTAGAAAATCAAATCGACTAGGATGGACCAACGAACATACTCTTTGTGTCTAAAAATTAAAAGAAGAATGTGCTAAGCTACCAAAACTCAGGCTACCAGAACCACATGATAATTTAGTTTTACAAACAGATGCTTCAGATTATCATTGGGGAGCATTACTATAAACAGATCTAAATGAAATCTGTAGATATACAAGTGGAACATTTAATGAAGCTGAAATTAATTACTCCACTAACGAGAAAGAATTACTAGCGATAGTACAAGGAATACGAAAGTTTTTCGTATTTTTATTACCCAAGTCATTTGTTGTAAAGACAGATAATACCTAGATATCGGGATTAATATTCAACAAATTACCTTCAGAACCACAGTACAGAAGGTTACATCGGTGGCAGGTAATAGTATCATTTTATACTTTTAAGATCGAAAATATTAAAGGATTTGATAATGTTTTTGCAGATTTCCTTTCAAGAAACGTTCAATATGGACGATATAACTAAAGCATTGACTAACAGGATTTGGCAAAAGATGAATGACATCGATGAAGCCATAAATGAGAAGAGCAACATGCTATTCCAATTAAGAGATGAATTAGTAACAGTGTTTGAAAAGGAAAAAAAGTTATAATTCGAATTAAGTTGGCTTAACACAGAACAAGCAGACAACATGGCAGAATTTCAACTTCTATGTGAACATTTAAAAACAAAAACTAAGGGTAACAAAGTGGCAGGAGATGTCCCACTAGCACATAGTGCCAAAAACATCTCGACGGTAAAGCAGGATATGCCGATAGCGGAGTCTTTAGACGAAGCTAAACGTCGTGCAAGGGAAAAAATCTCCTGCCACTTTGTTAGTGATTTTTTCCCTTGCACAGCGTTTAGCTTCGTCTAAAGACTCCGCTATCGGCATATCCTGCTTTACCGTCGAGATGTTTTTGGCACTATGTTCTAGTGGGACATCTCCTGCCACTTTGTTAGGGATTTTTTCCCTTGCAAGGCGTTTAGCTTCGTCTAAAGACTACGCTATCAGCATATCCTACTTTACCGTCGAGATATTTTTGGCACTATGTGCTAGTGGGACATCTCCTGCCACTTTGTTACCTTTAGGTTTTGTTTCTAAATGTTCACATAGAAGTTGAAATTCTGCCATGTTGTCTGTTTGTTCTGTGTTAAGCCGACTTAATTCGAATTGTAACTTCTTTGCCTTTTCAGACACTGTTACTATTTCATCTCTTAATTGGAATAGCATGTTGCTCTTCTCATTTATGGCTTCATCGATGTCATTCATCTTTTGCCAAATCCTGTTAGTCAATGTTTTAGTTCTATCATCCATATTGAACGTTTCTTGAAAGAAAATCTGCAAAAACATTATCAGATCCTTTAATATTTTCGATCTTAAAAATATAAAATGATAATATTAACTTCCACCGATGTAACCTTCTGTACTGTGGTTCTGAAGGCAATTTGTTGAATATTAATCCCGATATCTGGGTATTATCTGTCTTTACAACAAATAACTTGGGTAATAAAAATGCGAAAAACTTTTGTATTCCTTTTACTACCGCTAGTAATTCATTCTTGTTAGTGGAGTAATTAATTTCATCTTCATTAAATGTTCCACTTGTATATCTACAGATTTCATTTAGATCTGTTTTTAGTAATGCTCCCCAATGATAATCTGAAGCATCTGTTTGTAAAACTAAATTATCATGTGGTTCTGGTAGCCTGAGCTTTGGTAGCTTAGCACATTCTTCTTTTAATTTTTGGACACAAAGAGTATGTTCGTTGGTCCATCCTAGTCGATTTGATTTTCTAATGAGTTTTTGCAAAGGATTTCTCTTTCTTGCAAGGTCAGGAATAAATTCTCCTGCATAATTGAGACAACCAAGAAACCTTTGTATTTCTTGTTTTGTTGAAAGCTTGTCAGGAAATTCGATTATTTTCTTTGAAATATGAGTTTGCAATTCTATTTTATTTTTTAAAATTATCTTTTCATGAGTGAATTTTTCTTTGTCCCCTGTTATACCTATAAGATAGGTGTTTGAATTAGATATATCCCAATCTTTTATTAAAAAAGATTTGGCTAGACTAGTTTCTGAGCCATTATCTATTTGACAACATGAAGGTTATTTTTGAATTACCTTTTCTTATTGAGTTTTTCCCATATTCTATTGAGAGTCTCGGATTTGAAGTAGAGGAACTTCCTATTTCTATTGCTTTTCGTACCTGGAATTCATACTCAGTAGGAATGTTTGGTTCTTGAATCTCTGCTTCAACTATCCTTGCTATTCCTGCACATTCTTGATCAATTTCGACAAGACTTTGGTTTTTATAAACATATCCATAGTTTGAGTTAGTAACCGTATATAGAGCTTGATAATAGATGCTCATAATATGATTACCTGGTTTGAAAAGATCATTTCTTTTTACCTGAAAATGCAAACTTAGTGCTTCATTAAAATTTGCATCTTTTAAGGATATGCAATACCTGGGGTAATAGGTGAATAGCAATTTGGTGTATGCCAAATTTCCTTCAACTATTCCTAGATTTCCTTCTCTTGTATTTAAGAATCTTTCGTCTGAGAGATTTATTACTATGGGACAATCTATTCCTTCTTTAAAGGTAGATTTTACCATGATCTGGATTCCTCCAAGATAAACATAGTTCATCTTTTTTCTATTTCTTTCTGAAATTTTTCTTAAGATTTGGTCTATTATAGGCTTGGTTAAAAGGTTAAGCTTATGTCTCCCAGTCGTTTGAGTAACTTCTATAACCTTTTCAACCTCCTGATATTCGTGGTAAGAGATTTTATTTCTCAAAAAGGTTCTTTGGAGTCTACTAAATATACTATCTTCTGTTCGGAGATTAAATTTTAATCCTTGGATTTTTCTTAATAATTCTCCATCAAATATTGCTTTTAATGCGTATCCTCGCTAATCTTCTTCAGATTCTATAACCTGAGTTGTTTCTTCTAAATTCTCAATTTCTTGATTCATTCTTCTGAATCAGTACTTGATTCTGAGAATTCTTCATAAAGTTATGTATAAAAGTCTTTACTTTCAATAGACGAGATTGACTCTAGGTCTGATTCTATTTCTTCTCTATCTATTTTAGAGATTTTTACTCTCTTCTTATTACACTCATAACTTTTGTGGCCTTCTTCTCCACAATTATAGCATTTACATTTATCTGTAGAATTCCTTTTAAAATTTCTACGCTTTTTGTAATACTTTTTCCTTGGTATGAAATTCTTTTTAGAAAAGTTTTTTTCTTTTAATTAATCTTTTAGTTTTCCTGAGTTTTCTTTTTCTTTTTAACAGATTTTTCTCATGACATCCCCATTGAGATGCTGCTTCTGTATCTTCACAATAGACTTGAGTACCAATCATATTGGCTTTTCTCTGCATGTTATGCAACATACATAGTTGACTAAGTCGTTGATTAAGAAAAGTAATCATTTTTCCTAAAGAGTCATCAGTTTGATCTTCTTTAGCATATTCTGTTCTAAAATAACTAGCCCAATATCCTGGCAGTTTTTGAAAATATTTATCCATGAATAGAGTTAAATTTTTACTACTATCAAATAGCTTGTAGTAGTATGTTTCAAATTCACAAGTATATTCTTGAATATACTTTATTTTACAAATCCTTATTTTTCTAGCCATTCTGTTGCTAGTAATCCTTGTTTTTCTTTTCCTTTGGAAATGTCTGACTGACTTCCTAAGAATTCAGCTCCTACATATCTTACTAGATGGTTTATACTTTCTCTAGTTGATTTTTCAAAATCTGCTATAACTGCTAGTCTAAATACGGCTTCAGTTTCTTTAGATACTCTTCTAAACCAATCATCTACCTTTCCTGTAAAGGTATTCGTGGCTATTAAGTATTTTTCTTCACTAGTATAATTACTTCCTTTTCCTAGAATAAAAAACAATTCTAGTTTTTTTGCCTATAAATCTAAAAATTCTCCAGGCCCTCTTTTACAGTCCAAATCAAGGAATTGGGTTGCTCCAGCATCTCCTACTGGTAGCCTATTAGGCATAAATTTAGCCTTGGAATTTATATGGTATTGACTATTATAGTCTTTCCATTTCTTAGATTTTGGTAAGAAACTACTTCTTGGAATATGATCATTATCTTCTTCCTTAGGGGCCTTAAAGGTTCCCTGAGGTCCTCCTGTATCCCCTTTATTCATATTTACTCGATAATTTTGATCATTTAGATCAAACTCTTCTAAAGCATAGACTAGTTCGTCTAGTTCATTCATTTTCTTTCTTATCTACTAGGTCTTCTACTTTTGTTTTAGAAGTAGATGCTTCTCCTTTATCATTATTATCAGAAATTTTTTCTAATTTTTCTAAATCTTCTTTTTGTTTTATTTCTAAAAATCTAGATATAATTTTTTCATCTAAACTACCTTGTTGATAGTTTCCTTTATTTGAGATTCTAGGGGTAAGAATATCATTTCTTATTCTTTTCCCTAATTCTTTATTGAAAATATCTGTTCTTTCAATAATTTTACCCATATTAGCTGGTGAATTATTCTTAAGAGTTTTTATCTCTTCTTCTATTAAATTTACCTTAAGAGTTATATGTCTTTGCATAGCTAAAAGGTCATCTAAATTATTTAAGACCTTTTCTATAAACTCTTTGCTATTCATTTTTTAAACAGATTATTATCTAATTAGAATTCTAGATGCCAAATTTCTTGTTCTAAAAGGAAGATAGTTTTCTTTTGATGAAATAATGATTGTTTGCATACTCCTACAAATTGATTGCATACATATCTTTCTTTTCTGATGTTTAAGTTCTTGTCTTAACTCTGGTAATATTCTTAAAGCTTGTTCTTTATCCATGGCTGACTTGATCTATGTTTCAGTACTCTGAATTTTAATAAAGCTATTAACCTTGCTTCTAAACTAGAGATAATATCAATTAAATAATTTAACATGTCTAGGTCATTTTTTGTTTCATTAAGGCTTTTATATTCTAAATAATTACTATTTAGAGCTCTTTTTGTATCTCTAATGCTGTGATTATTATCACTAAAAGGTTTAAATTTAAAAATGATCATTATGATATTAGAATTTTCTAATACTTGAGTATATAATTCTTGGCTCTGATACCATTAAAATGGTGTTGTTCGCAAACAGGGTAAGTTGCGAAATTATTTGACAATTAGTCATATATATATATATATATATATATATAATATAACAAGAAAATTAAAATAGAAAAGAAAGAAACCCACCCCCAAACCCAGCTTTCATCTTCTTCGTAACACCTCCCTTTTCCCCCACCCCAATACCCTTTTTTTTTATCTTCTTCGTACCCTCACCCCGTTTCTTCGTCTTCTTCGTAACCCCCTCCGTCTTCTTCATTTCAAATCTTTCACTAAACTTATTTTGTTCTTCTTCTTCACAATTTCCAATCCTTTACTTGATTTTCATTACTTCAATGCTTCTTAACTTCGTATCGTCATTCTTGAATCTTCTATTATTCAAAACCTCCGCAAATTGCAGCAATGTTGATTTTTATTAACTGAAAATTCGATTGGTATTTTTCTATCGAACAAGATCATCGTCAATTCGTTGTTAATTTTTTTCTATTTACGTATCTTGTGCTTATCGAAAATTTATCAAATTTGATGAATTCAATTTCGTATAATCGGGTGAATGGGTTGGTGGATTCATTTGTTGTTAAAGAGAAATTGATGTCGTTGTTGATTGAGTTGATGCCCATTGAAGTATTTTACTGATTTTAAAAATTAATGGCAGGGGTGATTGTTGTTTCGAAAATAGAGAAAAGTTAATAGGGTATTTCTTCTCTATATCAATTGTCGTCCAAGAAAAAGGAAATCGAAATGAATTTGTAAATATGCATGTGTGATTGTTGTTTTTGTGGAGTGGGTGAAGAGTGAGAATCTTGTGTTAATGGTGAAATTTTTGGTGTTGTTACAGTGGTGGACTGGTGTGGTATGAGTGGCAATGGGGGTGAGGGGTGAGGGTGGGGGTGTGAAGAAGAAAGTGAAATTTCTTTTTTATTTTTATTATTTTTATTTTATATATATGTGGCACTATTTTTTAAATAAATATTTATAAGGAAGTGACGTGAAAGTGACATGGAAGTGATGTGGGCGCGCATGTAGTACATTTCCCTTTGTGAGAATGGTAATATATCTTTAGGGATATTAATTCACTTGAAAGTTATTAAAGAGTATATAATTATCTGTGTAGTTTAGGGTCTAAATTTAATGATGAAGATAAATTCAGAGGTGAAATAATGTATTTTCTCTACTATATTACATTATTTCTATACACTGTATCAAACTACCCATAATAAAAGGGACCCACCAAACAACCCATAATAAAAAGGACAAATAAAACAATCCCTAAACTTAAGGGGTCATAAGAGGCATATTCCATTAGTGTCCAATCACTCAATATTTCACTAAAGCTAAGTAACAACAATTTGCAAACTCCTCTTCTTCTGCACTTTGCTTTGAACCTAAGCCCAACAACAATGGCAAAAGAACGAGCAAAAACTTCGGAAGACGAAAATGGAACTCCATCTAAGCAACAACACCACAAATCAAAATACAAAAGAAAGTATGAATCTGAATCTGAATCTGAATCTGAATCCGAATCCAAACCGAAACGAGAAATGACAAAACACAAGAGAAAGAGAAGTCGAAGTTCTAGGAGAAGATCACGGGGTTCTTCATCATCGTATTCGGATGACTCGGAGTCGGAATCGGAGTCGGAGTCGGAGTCAGAGACGGGTAGTTCGGAGTATTCGGATTCGGACTCGGAGTCGGAGGGGGATAGGAGGAGGAGGAAAAGGAAAGAGAGGAAGAGAAGAGAGGAAAAAGAGAAGGAGAGGAAAAGAACGATAAGGAAAGAGAAGGAGAAGAGAAAGAGGAGGAAGGAGAAAGAGAAGAAGGAAAGGAAGAAGAAGAAGAAGAAGGAGAAAGAGAAGGGGAAAATTGGTGCTGTTACAAACTCTTGGGGTAAATATGGAATTATCAAAGAAACTGACATGTGGTTAGCTACTTTTCCTCCCTTCAACTTTTAATTTAACATTTTATTTCTCAAGAGTCATATGAACTTTGATCAATATTTTAAAATGTATTTTTCCGATCATTTTCTGTCTCGTGTGTTGTTTATGTTATTTCGATTATTACACTATTTTGTTGTTATTGTTTCCTTATTAGTTGCTATGTTTTCATCACTGTCGTTTTCCTTTTTCCTACTACTTTGTTTGCTGGTGCGGCGGTGAGATGGTGGGGGTGGGGGTTACGGAGTGGAGGGTTAAGTTGAGGTGTGTTGGAGGATGGAGGGATACAATCAATGTAGACAAACTAAACTACTATACATTTGGCTTATGCCGTATATATTTTACTCCACTGGAAGTCTTATTCTTCGGGCGAACAATAAAGAAGGAAAATAAGGCATTTGTATCGCATCTTTGAAAATTGATTGATCAGACTTAGTTTGTTATCCTCATTTTATGATCCATGCAACTTATGCTATCCTAGTTACTGCATTCCAACCGCCGGAGTGAAGAAAATCCCCTCTACTGATGTAAAAAATAAACACTAAGTAACGCAGATGCTCGTAATACCTTCCTATTTTGGGCAGTTGCAGCATAGTCCTTGCTGCCTACTAACTCATCATGTAGATACCTGTGCCAAATAGTTTCATTGTAGACAATGCTGTATTCACTGTTAATCTTTATAGCTGGAACCACTTGACCCTGAAATTAGAACCAATTTTTTACTTTTTGGATTTTATTAGCTCCCTGATCACAGCATAGCAACTTTTGTATTGGAGCTAACGTCTCTTCTCATTTGTATTCCTTGTTTCTTATGCATCATCTTGATGCCTCTTACTTCATTAAAAAAAGACAATGCTGTCCTCACGCTCCCGCACTGCACAAGGCTTGTGATAATTCTATGACCTCTTTAGACATTGTTTCTATAACAAGAAGTAGGCTTTAGCCTCAAACAAATTGAGATTGGCTATATGAATCCTTACTGGCCATGTTTTTCAATTTAAGCTCAACTCATATCATCATCATACCAAATAAACAACAAAAGTGAAAACTAGTTTGAATATATTAAATAGTAATGATAATAATAATAATAATAATAATAATAATAATAATAATAATAATATAATAATAATAATAATAATAATAATAATAATAATAATATAATAATAATAATAATAATAATAATAATAATAATAATAATAATAGAGTCACTAGCAAATAAATCTATGATAAGGTCAAAAATACTCGTAGATAAGAAATAGGTTCAAATTAAATGTACTAAAGGGAAGCCCGGTGCACTAAAGCTACCGCTATGCGTGGTGTCCGGGGAAGGGCCCCACCACAAGGGTGTATCGTACGCAGCCTTACCTTGCATTTCTGCCAGAAGCTGTTTCCAAGGCTTGAACCCGTGACCTCCTGGTCACATGGCAGCAACTTTACTAGTTACTCCAAGGCTCCCCTTCTCAAATTAAATGTACTAACAAGACTAAAACCTATTCCTGACCAAGTAAAAATCACCTATTTCAATATGAGTCCTTTTTTTTGATGAAATAAGTGATATATTAATAGCAAAGCATCCAGAGGATGCAAAGGTTGCAAAAGTAGGAAGAGTCAGCTCCAGTAGAGGTAAAAATAAATCCATCATAATTAGAAGGAGCTGACAGAGTCCATAAAGCTATCAGGGTTATACACTGGAGAAAGATTAACCCAACAAAAAGGGAAACTAAGCATCTGGTCTTGAATTTATATCTTGCAGTTGAGATGACATCAAAGCATCTTTGGTTCCTTCCTTTCCACGAGCACCACAAAATGGTAGCTGGAACCATAGACCAAACTCTTTTGATTGATTTCTCAAGTTTCCAAGAATTCCCGCTAACAAAAGCCTCTCTGAGACTGGCTAGTGTTTTGATGAAGACCAAAGAGGTCAAAGAACATAGACTAAATATCTAATGCCACAGGGCAATGTATGAATAGGTACTGACAATTTCTAGGCTGCTCAGGCACATATACCACCTATTAGCTAGAGAGGTCGTCTTGAGTTAGTCAAACATTATTAAGGGCTAACCAGCAAAAACCACTGATTTGGGGGGCAGTTAAATCTTCCAGATAAGTTCCATGGCCACCGATCAATTAGAGCTATTTTAAAGCTCAAGAACTGATAATTGTCTTTAACCGTGAACAGGTCATCCTGCTGTTACCCCACCTAAGCATGTCCCTCCTCTGGGGTTTGAGAGTAGTGTGTTGTAGGCTGCGAAGGAGGGCAGTCAATTCTTCAAACTCCCAATCACTCAAGTTTCTTCTCAAATTTGGGAAAGCTTGTCCTCCATCACGTTTTGTGAAGCGGTAGAATCAGGATTAGAGGGAATAGAGAAAATCCTAGGAAAAGCCTCCATCAAAGTACTCTGTTGTGTCCAAAGGTCTTTCTAAGAAAGGATGTGGTTCCCATTTCCCACTTGAAGAGTTGTATTAAGAGAGAAATCAGTTCACATGTTACTGATTCCCTTCCCCAGTGCACAACCATGAGGTAACCTGCTAGAGTTTGACACCCGGTGACTATCATTACCATATTTGGCTTGTACCACTTCCTTCCGAAGACCGATACCACTTGATTGTACCTCCAGTGCCATTTCAGAAGCAAGCTCTTGTTATGAAGTGCCAAATCTTTCACCCAAGCCTCCAAAGGATTTGGGAAGTATTACCCTCTCCATTTGACCAGATGGAGTTTATGAGATTTGTTGTAGCCTTTCCATAAAAATGAACATTCGAGACTGTCAAGTTGTTGAAGGACTTTAGCAGGTGCAGGAAACGAGGACATAAAGTAGGTGAGGGTATAATCCAACACACTGTTGATCAATGTTATTCCGCTACCTTGAAGAGAGATATTGTTATTGCCGTTATGCCAATCTTTTCTCAAAGTTCTCCGCAATTCCATTCCATATCTCAACAGATTTATATCTAGCACCCAATGGAAGCCTCAGGTAGGTGGTAGGGAATGATCATATGTATTGCAACTCATAATATCAACCAATTCCTCCATTCTATGAACTAGGTTACATGATAAATAAAACGATTTTAAACATATTGATATGAAGCTCAGAAATCACCTCAAAGAGCATCACTGTGATGTTTAAGTGCTGGACCTGAGACTTCTCTGCATCACAGAAAACAAGGGTATCATCTGCAAATAACAAGTGGGAAACATAAGCCCTACTACCGATGCCTAAGCTTATTAACCAGTTGAGTTGTTTGGCCTTGTCAAGCATCCTGTTGAGGCCCTCCATAGCTAGGATAAGTAAGAAAGGACACAGAGGATCCCCTTGCCTAATTCCTCTCTTGGGAGAGAACTATCTGGATGGACTCCTTATCCTCTGTTGAAAAGGACAACCTTATCCATTTGTCACCAAAGCCCATCTGTCTCAAAATAGATATTTGCTGGTTTAATTTGATATCTGTCTCAAAATAGATATCTGCTGGTTTAATTTGATATCTGTCTCAAAATAGATATCTGCTGGTTTAATTTATCAAAAGTCTTTTCTATGTCCAGTTGAAAAAGTAGGCCAGGGGCATCAGTCTTGATTTTTTTTAATGAAGGTAATGTTGAAACAAATCAAAAGCAAAAGAGCATGTTTCATCATTTACTGCACCAGTCCATCATTCCAGTCCAATGGTTCATTTGCAATGAGAGCAGCATCTGTTTGTCTGCCTTTGATGAAGGCATTTGTACACTCTGTCTATGAGGTCAATGGGTCTAAAATCCTTCAATTCACTTGCCTCTTTTTTAGGGATGAGGGCTATGAAGGTGGCGTTAAAGAATTTCACCATAGGACAGTTGTTACAGAAATGACAAAAGGTGTTCATGACATCCTGCTTTATGGCCCCCCAACATTTCTGATAAAAGGCAATAGCGAAACCATCAGGACCAGGGCTCTTGTCCGGAGCACAATAATTAATGGCACGAAGAACTTCTTCCTCTTCAAAAGGACATTTCGGTGACTCCTTTGCCACATTGTCTAGGCAGTTTAGACCTTCAAATGCAACACTGAGCCTCCAGTTCTCATTCTATGTATACAGTCCTGAGTAGAAGTTCAGGATAGTCTCCTTGATTTCTTCCTTGTCATCAGTTATGTCCTCATCTACCTGTAACCTATCAATACAATTGTATCTTCTGTCTGTGAGAGTTAGGTACTCTTTGAAAATACTTTGTGTTCTTGTCACCTTCTTTTGACCACAAGCACATGAATTTCTGCCTCCAAGGTTTCTCCTGTGCCCTGGCTAACTGATGAAGTTCCACTTTGAGTAGCAAAATCTTTTGTCTTTTCTTGAGACAATAATCTGCCTTCAGCACCCTGCTCCAATATCTGCAGCTCCTACAGTGCTTGTTAGTTTTTATAGTGATACTATCAAAAACTTCCTTGTTCCATGTTACCAGATCCTTTTTTAACATCTGAAGTTTCTGGGCGAGAATAAAATCCGAGGAACCATTAACCACATAACCCTACCACCATTGCTTCACCATATCTCCAAAAGCTTCATGTTGTAACCACATATTTTCAAACTTAAGATATGATGGTTCGGAAGACCAGTCACCAGATGCTAGAACAATTGGGTAAATGATCAGACACAACTTGGGGGAGGGGCTTTTGATGGATTGCACCAAAGTGATCATTCCAATATGAGTCTCTTTCTTCCATTGTGTTGTATCTTTTGCTAAGTCTGCATAGGATTCATGTCACGATCCGAACCAGGGCCTAGACGTAATGGGCAATCCCAAGCCTAACCAGGACCGGGAACCGCCCCCGTTATCCAACCCAACCACCAAACGCTTACTTTGAGTCGGTTGAATTTCGAACATATAACAAGATAGCGTATTTATCCATGTGGTGACTCTGGGATAAGTCTATAACCAAGATCAACCCAACCAAGTCTATCCACCCAATAACCAATCAAACCAATGCGGAAACCATAAACCAAAACCAAGTATAATAATCCAACGTATGTATATATATATATATATGTAGGTATCGGGGGGTGCCCTTCCAATTACTATATTAAATCCACTTGGGAGAATTGGTACCCCACAAGCAACTATATAGCCATTTACCTTTCCAAACCATTTAAACTAATTCCATTTATGCATTCACTTGAGGGATTTTCATGTATCCCGCAAGGTTTTCAAAATAGACCAATCATGACCACCAAAACCTTTACCTTTTAAACCATTCCAAACCATTTTAGACCATGCCAAACATTTAAAGCATTTATATCATTTAAACCATTTAAACCATCCGAAACCATTTAGAGTTCCTTTACCAAATCAAACCATGCAAGAGTTCCAAGGAAAATTCAACAATAGAGTAAAAACATTCCTTGAAGCATTTTATCAAACATGTTGAGGGCATACCTTTACCAAGACCAAAACCAATGCATAAACCTCCATAATTAGGGTTACTCAAGACCCATTTGTTAAACCACAACCAACAACCAACCACATATGCAAACCATTACCAAAAACATGTAAAAAAACATAGTTTAAGCCAATACCAAACCATATGCATCAAGACCCTCAACAATATTACGGAATCCACCTTTCATGATTCATAAACCAACGTTGAAAACACAATACACATGCCTTTTGTTTGAAATAACAATGAGGGAAGGAGTACATGCCTTATACATGAAGATTCACGGAAGAAATCTTGACCTTTGAGCACTTTGAAGAACACTTGAGAAACCCTAGCCATCAATCTTCCAAGAGTGAGTTTGAGAGAGTATTTGAAGTGTTTTAATCCTCTAACAAGTGTTATGGAAGGCCATACAGGGTTATATAACGTGAGTACATAAGGATTTAGGAGTAGGAAATGTCCAAACTACCCTCGACTTAAAATTAAAACAAGCCACGTCCATGGGTACGACTCTCCTTTACCATCCGTATCCTACGGTACGAGTGGTACCCCAACTCGTACTCAAGACCATGCCAAACCTTACCTACTGGTTTCTATACGACTCCACCTCCCTTAACTCGTACCCAAGGGTACGAGTGACCCCCCCCCCCCCCCTCCCCAATCGTACCCTACCAAATTACCCAAGACCACTCAAACATGCTCCATACGACTTGCCTTGAATCACTCGTATGTTCCTATACGACTCTTACCTAGTTGAGTCGTATCTTGGGCAGTAGACAAGCCCAACATACTGCCTAGGGTACGAGTGAACCCTCAAGGAAGCCTACGAATCGTATTCAAGGGTACGAGTGACTCCCTTGAGTGGGAATTTTGCAAGGGTTCAAGACTTGGGATGTTTCAATTCATCATGAAAGTTTTATGCTGGCTGCCATCCTAAAATAACTCTCCTCCTCCATCCGGGCTTGAGAGAGGCAATGTGAGCAAGTCACGCAGGCGAGTGGTTTTCCTACAAATTTCAGGTTTTACTCTTTAATGTAACTTGAATGCTCTGAATGAGTATCCAATCCATCTTCTGTTCCATTATACTGGTTGGAACATTTGATTCCAGCCAGAGCCTTACCTTTCGATTAATTTCTGGCATAATCCTTGAGGATGCAGTGTTTGGAGCAGTGAGAGTACATACTGTTGACTCCTGTATTATCCAGAAAGAAGCTAGTCATATTGCTGTAGATATATGCCTTTTTTTAATATTGTGACTGGACTATCCTCCTCCTTCATCAGTGCAGATGTACCTTTTATTGATATAAAGGAGAGTGGAAATTTCTAAATTCATGCATCATTACGGTGATAATAAAAACCTGATGTCGTAGGCAGGGGCGGATCCAGGATTTTCAGTGAGGGGGTTCAGTAGTATATATACGGACTAGTCGAAGAGGGTTCAGCCTCTATTATTTATACATAAAAAAAAATTTTACCATGTAAAAATAGTATAATTTTTCGACGAAGGGGGTTCGGATGAACCCCCTGGAATACATGTACATCCGCCACTGGTCGTAGGTTCAAATCCTACAGTGTATGTGGGACTGACCTGTTAGTCAAAACTTTCTGGTCTCTTTCTTTTATCATTTAGGAGCCGTGTGAGATGAGAGAAAGCTTAGAAAATAGTAAGGTGGGGCTCGTTGATGCTTGAACTAATTACTACAGATTTTCTTCAGAAGGTTGCAGGAAATGTTTTATTCTTCAATCCAATGTACGGTTTGAATGGTCAGATTGTTCTTCTATAAGCTTCAAGTTTATTTGTTTCCTTATTGTAGGAACAAACGGCCAGAGTTTACTGCATGGTTAGCAGAAATAAAGCAGGTACATAGTGGCTCTTTAATCTATGCATGTTGATCATCCAGACAGGACTTGTCGCAGGATATGCAATTGTTTTGATAAATATTTTTGGATAGGTCAAGCATTTTTCTTTTAGGGTGTGTTTTCCTATTTTCTCGTGTTTGGTTGGTCAAAAAATTTGAAAAATATCCTCTTTTGGAAAACAAGCTCCTTGAAAATAAGGAAAATGACTTCTCTAATGAAAGTAGAAAAACTAGTCGCGTTGTCTCCTCCCCACCCTCACAACCACCCACCCACCCCACCCCACCCCATCCCAACCCCCAATTCCCCACCCTCACCCACCCAATCCTCCTCACCCTCATTCACCCCACCCCACCCATCCCAACTCCACCCTCTTCTGTACAACTAACCGACACCCCCACCCATCCTCATAGTTTTTCTTTAGATATATACAAATGCTTTTAGGATAATTTTTGTTACTTGCATACCAAACACAAGAAAATAAGAAAGAAACCACTTGATTTCCTAGAAAATCTTTCTTCCATTGAAAACATTTTCCTCCATACCAGACACACCCTAGTGCACCAGAGTGCATTTCCAAAGGTCCTCATTAAAAAGCTACCATTGCATAATACTTATCCACATTCTCTTTCTAGACAATCGTGTATAAGATATTACGTCTAGTTGTGGAAATGTTCATTGCTTGTGTCATTTATAGGTGAATCTGGAAAGCTTGCCAAATTGGGAAGAGAAGCAATTATTCAAGCAGTAAGTAACTCGAAAAGGGAAAAGCTAGTTTCAATTAGCACTTGTTCTTCCCTTTTATGTATACTTCTGTTTAAGCAATATATGCAAGGAACTTCATTTTTTGATAGTCAGCTATTATGCAGATTCATGGAGGATCACAACACCGCAACCTTCCCTTCTAAAAAGTAAGGCTACTGCACTATTTCAATCCATTTTTTTTTGGAGGGTTTGGGGTATTGGGGGGGAGCCCGGGGGGGGGGGGGGACGGTGTGTGTTGGAGTTTCTTTCTATATTGGTAATCAATGTATTGAGTTGTTGGGATGTTGTGTTGTGATGGTTCCTTTGCAGGAAGATATGTGTACGTATATACAAACTCACAGTACTTCTGTTATTCTTCATTTTTGCAGATATTATAACCTTGATGCCTATTACAAACGTAAAATGGAAAAGGAAGCCAGAAGAGGTGTCAAGAAGGTCGTGGACGATGAACGTACTGTCTTCAATGATGAAGAACAGCGCAGGTAAGTTATGGCCAGAGACAGTCACCATTCCATTGTAAAAGATCGTTTTCTGGTTGATTAGTCAGTTAAGGGCACGGCACAAATTCAAGTATTGTTAATAACCAGTTTGGTATTTAAGTGGGGAAGGATAGAGGGATACACCTATTATCCACCGAATTTCGAGTTTCGAAGCTGAAACATCAAGTTTCTTAATTAAAGGAAATAACTTTGAAGTCGGTCTAAGCCAAAAAAAAAAAAAAACTTTGAAGTCAGTTAGGAACTTCTAAATTTCTAATGTGGTCTCCCGCTCTTTGAAACTCTTTGAACAGAGTCGCTATCTTGCTGTGGTGGTATAGATTATTGCTTTACCCTAGTTTTATCTTTCAGACTTGAAACCACGTTATAATGCTAAAAGATGATATATATAAAATTCTAGCATCCCGGAAGCTATAGGATCCCAGGTTAGCAAGTACGATATAGTTAAACATACTAGAGTATTTCTTTTCTGAAGACAAACTGTAGAGCATAGCTTTTGTCATTGTAAGGGAAAAAAGGGAGAGGAAATTTTCATCTTTGCACTAAATTGTTATAGGGGGATTCTTGAGTTGTTAACTATTATGTTATCTCAGGCAAGAATTGATGCGAGAACGTGAGAAGCACAAGGAAGAACAGATGGAAGCATTGAAGCGCGAGATGCAGAGTGGAATGGTATATATATTCTGCTACCTTTGTCCTTCCTCATACAACAGATGAAAAGTGCATAATGTGACAACACTTCTTTTTGGTTGGTAAATTTGAATCTCTAGGCACAAGCAATGAAAGAACAAGCTCAATTAAGAGAAGAGATGGCTTATCAATACAAGCTTGGCAACTTTGAGGTGAGAATGAGCTTGATATTTAATGATACTCTAATTGATTATAGACTATTTTATTTTTCCACTCATTGGTCTTATTTTCCAATGCCCTGATAGGCCGCAGCTGCTATTCAAAGACGTTTGGACCCTGATCTCCCTATGTAGACGACGGTCCTGCAAAATTTTGATCTAGTCTATACAACAAACTACATTAGGCTACATATTTTACTTGCTTCATTTCGTTGAGCAAATATGAATGCAGATTCATCTGCAAGTCTGCATTTAGTAGATATCTCTAGGCTAGATGAGTTAAAATCTGGTTCATGTATTGTTGTGTAATATTAGCTACACATCTTTCAACTCTCTGCTCCACTGTAGTGCTGTTAATCCCTAGTGACAAATTAACCTTGCATTGAGACTGATGTCGATTCCTCCTCACCCGGCAGACCAGCTCATGCTTTACTTTCTTCTGCAAATTCAGTAGGTTACAATTAAATCTTTCTATAACAGTGTTTGTTCACATCAAAATATGGTTATAGAAAGCATATAATATGCCATAACTTGAAAATCTGGTTCCGAGAAAACTTGGCATTATATGATTATAGAGAAAATTTCATAAGTACTAAATTTAAGTTCATAATTAGGAGTTTTATAGCAACTGTTTGATAATTACATGAAATAGCACCTTTTATTTTGTATTTTATAAAAGTTTTGCTCCTAAAATACATATACAACAAGATTTACTGTTCTTTTACTCAAATCAGTTGAATTAAATAAGAAATAATTATCTCATGTGTTTAAATCATTAATTCTTTTTTTATAAATTACTCTTATTTAAAGCAGTAGATTTCTTTTTTATATATTATCCCTATTTAAATTAGTAGATTTATTTTTTTCAAATCAAACTCAAATCTAAGATTATATCTTCAAAAATTTAAAATAAAGTATCATTATTGTTTTTTCTTCCACTCTGTTATATCTCTAATTTTTTTCCTTGTTAGTTTTTTTTCATCCTTTTTTTATCGTTTCTATATTTTTTTTATTTTGATTTCTTTTTTATTTTTTTATTTTTTTCTTTCAACTTTATTTTCTTTCTTCTATTTCTGTTCTTTTTTTCCTTTTATGTTTCTATTAATTTTTTCTTTTTTCTTTTCTTATTTTTTTCCTTTCTCATATTTTTTTTCTTTTTCTATTTTCGTTTTCTTCTTTTTTCTATTTTTCTATTTTTCTATTTTTATTTTATTTTACTTTTATTTTTACACTTCTATTTCTAGCTTCTATTTATTTTTTGTATTTTTTTATTTTGATTTATTTTTCTTTTACCTTTTTTTTCACTTTATTTTCTCTCTTGTATTTTTTTTTTCCTTTTTCGTTTTTTTCTTTATTTTCTTTATTTTTTGTTTTCTTATTTTTTTTCCTTGTATTTTTCTTTTTCTATTTTTGTTTTCTTCTTCTTCTTTTTTTATTTTTTTCGCTTTTATTTTTACATTTCTACTTCTAGCTTATATTTTTTTTCTTTTTCATTTTTTTTTTTTTTGGATTTTTCATTTTCGTTTTTGTCCTTTTCTATTTTTTTGTGTCTTTTTACTCTTCTATTTCTAACTTTTATTTTTAAAAGACAAATATCTTATCACATATACATATCCAAAAAATATACTAAATAAATAGACATACAGATCTGCATATGTATTTACAGTACAAAATATACATATATACTTGCATATGTATTTTTAAAAATACATATATATATAAACATATAGGATATGTTCACAAAATCTTTATAATAAAAATGACAACTATATACATGTAAATATGGGTAATCAAAATACTGAAAATGTATTGTATGAATGTGAAAAAATACTGAAAATAAGATCATTTTTGAAGTATTGTATGTAAATAACAATACATATTTAGGTAAATGTATAATCAGAAAAAAAATATAATTACATTACAAATAACTAATACATGTGCATTAACGTATATGTACTTGTTAAATTTTTTATGTAAATATATATGTATTTGATTTCAACAAAAGATGTATTTTCAGGTGTTATGAAAGATATATGTATAGATTTGCATAAAATACATATACAAATAAAAAAAATATGAAAAAGACATATAACGATCTATGAATACATATGCAGACCTGTAAAATACATGTCGAACAGAAAAATACATATATAGAAATTGAAAAATACAGTTAAAATGGATATGCAGACCTGTAATGTCCAATTGAATTTGAGTTTTTTAAATAATCTTTTTTAAAATTCAGCTATTATAAATGGGATATTAAACATAAAACTAAAATGTAAACATTCAAATTAATTTGATTCAACATCAATAATCAAAATATAACTGACAAATTCTAAAAAACTTTCGACACGTTACCTGAAATTAATATGTGAAACATAAGAACTATTCAACGACGGTTCTGTCAACCTACAGTTAACTGTTGTCAAATACAAAATATTCAAATAAACATCAAACTTCTACCACTTCAGTGTCTTTTGTTATCCCGATTTCCTTAGCAGGCCTTATTGGTGCTCCGTCATCACTTAGTACCTTATCTCCTTTTCTCAAACTATAATTTCAAAAAAGTGAAACATATCTTGTGCGAAGAAGGTCCGGATCGAAGTCAACATAAGGAACACCTTCACCATAAGTAAGACACTCAGCTTATGTCACCATATACAATCCACAATCCTTGCAAAATACATTTAATAATAAATTAGTATCTATTATAAAATGAATATACAAATATATACATGTTATATTTATATTCAGTACTTACAAGCTTTCTCTTGGTTATATCACTCTTCAATATCGTTGACCGTGTGACATCCTATATGTGGTGCAAACTTTGAAAGTACACTTGCCATAAATATTTGATCACGCGGCACCTACAGATAAAAAAATTGTTGAAATCTATATTACTTGTTCTTCTAAAAAAAAAATACAAAATACATAGTATGTATATATTTCCTATAACATCATACATATTACATTACAACAAATACATATATCACTACATATATTTTTTCAGAATGCATGTCTATTCCAGAATACATAAATAAACTCATATATATTTACAAAATACATATCATAGTAATATTGAACAAACAAATATAAATGCATATCAAATAAATATCTTAACATTGACAAATACAACTCAAGTCAACTCATCTCTTAACAGTAACAAATACATATCTTAACAGTAACATATACAATTTCATATCTTAACAGTACTGATACAACTCCATACATATACATATGGTTGAACAACACAAAATACATACTACATATCTTAAATAATAAAAAAATACTACAAATACATTTGTCACCAACTGAAAAACAAATATAAGCATAATCATATGTATCTATAATATATTAAAAGTGTGAAGACCCTTAGAAAAGTTATTTGAACTTTTTGTCTTTCATTAAAAGACTCTTCTTTAGATAAAATTGTCTTTTCACTATTTTCTTTAATTTATTATTTAACTATTTTTATTATATTAACTAGGCTCATAGAATATATGGAACTCCTAAAATATATGGAAGGAGAATCAATTAATATTTTCCTTTGTACTGATTAATTAGAAAAATACTCCTAAAATAGGATAGAATAATACTCCTAAAATAGGACTCTATTAAGGAAATACTTCTATAAATATGATTGATGCTCATCTAACTTGATTCAGTTGCATGTCTAGATTGGTTGATTCTTAATTTTCTAACCCAACATAATAGAATTCAATGTGTGTATATATATATATCTTCTTTGTTTTTATTCAAGTCATTCTTTAGTGTCAAAATTTTCACTCAGACAAGAATTATTTTTATTAAAATTGAAGCTTTGTGATCACTATTGTATTATTTTGGTATAGTTTACAAGTCGTAGATGAATTTACAGGTGGTAGATGAACGGCTTTGAGAAATTTTTTTAGGTAAAGATTAGGTTTAATTGTATTATTTTTATATCTCTATTTTGAGATTTTTTTTGTGGAAAGGTAAAGTTTAGTTGTATTATTTTGATATCTCTATTGTCGTATTATTTTGTTATAGTTTACAGGTGGTAGATGAGTGTCAAACGGCTTTGAGAATTTTTTTATGTAAAGGTTATATTTAATTATATTGTTTTGATGTCTCTATCATCGTATTCTTTTGTTGCAGTTTACAAGTGGTAGATCAATGTCGATCGGCTTTGAGAATTTTTTTTGGTAAAAGTTAGATTTAATTAAATAAATTCTCCAAAAGATGTTGAATTTAATTATTGTATTCACATTTATGATTTAAACAAATATCCTATTTAGTGTAATGTTTGAACTCAATAAATGAGGTACAAGCGCGAGGCGCGTACACCTAAACTAGTATTAAAAAATACATATACGTGCAGATGACCCATAATCTATAAACATACAAATACAAATACCTCTTTTACCTTTTCTTCTTCGGATTCATATTCAGATGAATTTTGATCAACAGAACTTGGTATTTTATTTGACTTTTTAATTTCGTCTACTTCTTTTTTTTTTTCACAGATTTTTACATTTTTGGAGGGTTTGGGAGATGAAAATTTTCTCAATCCTTTCCGCTTCATAATTTTCGCAATCTTTCAACAAATAAATCCTTCCATGACCTGTAGTCTTCTTGTTGATTTCCGGCCATATTTAAAAAAAAAAGACAATGGTAAAAATTTAAGAAAAAGTATCAGTAATGTCGTCTTCAATCGACATTAATTTGGGCTGACACAAAGCTTCAACACATGTGAGTATTCAAGGAGAAAACATCTTAGAGGAAGCAATTGATATAATTATAAACAAGCATGATAAGCAACACAGTCTATTGTTGCATGTATGATGATGTTAAAATCAGTAGCTGACTCAGGATTTCTGGTAGTTCTATCAGCTAGACCTTATGCATCGTTGTTGTGGACTGTCTGCCAGACAGTGTCTAGTGCCCACACGATAGTCTCAGATATGCATTTGAAAAATATGAGAAAAAGGTAACAAATTGGAATGGAAATCTGCAAAATATGCACTATTAAAAAAATAAAAATAAAAGGTAAAGTAAGATAGGAAAGAGGTAAAGTGTTGGAGTGAAAATAAGAGAAGTTATCAAGAAACAAATGTGTGTGCAGTGTTCCATTAAAATAATGTTATTTTTGCTATAAGCTGTAATTTTGACAAAATATTAATATTTATTATAATTATAATTTTAAATGTCACTTTCTGTAATTTTTTCACAACTATTATAGGAGCATGCAGGCTTACAACATTTAGATGGCCCACATCAAATGATAGATTGGTCAGTGGGCCTCGTTGGTTTTTTTTAATTATTAGATATGTTGCCTAGATGCCTAGTGATGCAACTTTTTTTCCCCCAAAAAATGTTATGCCACGTTTTAAAAATATTTATTACATGTCCTTGGCTCGTCAGAGACGTAAAATTTTTCTTTTTTAATTTCTTGATCTAATTAGAGTTTCACTATAAATGTGCAAAACTACCACATGCCTTGAGCGCATGTCATTAAATTATGTGGTATTCGTGGCATTGAGGCAAAGAACTATGTTAGTAAGTAATACTGTTGTAGGCTTTACAAATGGACGTATAAGTGAGAAGTTTTTTCCTCGAGGTGATTAGGCATATTGGCCACCTTTCCTCTAAAGTTTACCTGCAAATACTAAATATATGTGAATCTTAAGTGCAAAAAGAAGTAGAACTAGGAAAGAAATGGATACCACTCCTTGCATAACTAGGAAGTGTGATATTTGCAAATAAACAAATCTGTAATGTGTTACTTGACAAGCACAACTTGCCAAGCCTAAGAAGCTAAGAATTGAATAGCTTCTGAACAACAAATAGTACATTTAGAGATTCAAGAAGAATTGAGATGTTATTGAAGTATGATTAAGAATGATTACAACTGTGAAGTGTAAGCGTATACATGCCTAATTGAGCTTGTCAACTGATTAGACACATTAACCAATTCTAATTACCTTCTAACAACCTCTAGTAACTAATTATCAATAAATGACTAAAGTGCCCTTCTCTTTATTTTTGTCACATAACAACACTTCCAAACCTCCCCCACAACCCAATAAAAGGAGTCCATGATCTGAAGGACAAAACTGTGGAAATTGTCGTTGAAGGGAAGCGACATCAATCCAAGAGTTGTCCTCAGATAGGAAAATAAATCATTTTACAAAATGCTGAAACACCCCACCCCACCCCACCCCCTTTATGGATAGACCTAGTATCTAGGATAGACTCATGTTCCAACACCATGTAACAATGAGGAGAGAGGGTTATAAGAATAGAAGGATTATTACTAATGTACTTCAACTGAGAAACATGAAAAATGTCATGAATTTTGGCTTGATGAGGAAGTTGCAACTAATAAGCAACAGAGCCAACCTTCTTGAGTGTCACAAAAATCCCAAAATACTTGGGATTTAGCTTATGATAGGCATGACTCCTTAGAGAAAGTTGTTTGTGAGGTTGAAGTTTGATAAACGCACTGTCTCCAACTGCAAAAATTTTTGTCATACTTTTGCTTATTAGCCTAAGCCTTCATTCTTGATTGAGCAAACAACAAATGATGTTTGACGAGTATAATAGTGCTTTCTCTAGATTATAGGCTTCTATCCACTATTTCAATGAAGGAATCGTGAAGAATATAAGGTGAGTGAGTATGGCGTTTTTGACCATATAAAACCTCAAAGAGAGTCAGTTTAGTGGCTGAATGATAAGTGATGTATACCATTACTCTACAAGGGGCAACTAATGAATCCACTTTTTGGGTTTGCCACTGCACCTGCATCTCAGATAACTTTTTAAACACTTAATCATAGATTCAATTTGCCCATCTGATTGAAAATGACATGATGAAGAGTGATGAAGTCGGACCCCTTGAATATCAAACAAAGCCTGCTAGAACTTACTTAAAAAATCATATCTCTATCACTAACTATAGTGTGAGGTAGACCACGTGACATATAAACATTATCCAAGAATAATTAGCCACAACTGAAGCAGTGTAGGGATTCACCAAACACATAAACAAAGCATACTTGCTGAGTCTATCTACCACTAAAAAAATGACAGAGTTATTGTGGACCTTGGGTAGACTTTCAATGAAGTCTAAACTTATGTCTTTCCACACTCTATCTAGAACGGGAAGGGGTTGTAATACCACCCTATTTCACACTCATACTACCATATTTCAGATTAATAAACTCCAACACCTTAGCTTCTCTCAACTCTAAAGGAAAGAACCTATCTAAAAAGGCCAAGGAAAACTCTTCTCACTCTACAAGCCCTACATCTATGCCTATATCCTCCTTCTACTACTTATACCAGGTGTGAGCTACATCTTACAACTGGTAACCAACCAACTCTGCACTCTCACTAGATAAGATGCCCATAATATTATTCACCTTCTGAACCATGTCAAAAACCTCCATTGGGTCCTCATCAGATTTAGATCTCGCAAACAAAAGAGAATTCATCCGAGTGAAATCCCAGATTCTAACTGCGACGGTATTAACCACTGGATTGGTTGGGATAGTATCCTACTAGTTGTTCTGAGCTTCTACTGAGTGGGCTAAAGTGGTGAATGCATCTCTGAACTCAGCATGGAAAACATGCTCATTCAGGGGATCTTCCTGAATGGGCGGAGGTGCAGACTGATTTCTGTTTCTTCTTCTGTTAGTCTTTCTAGGAGGCCTGTTCTATAAATGAAAGGAAGATTGAATTAGAAAGAGAGTTTAAATAGACCTCATGCTCCCTCACACGACATGAATACTGAATATAGGGAAACTTTTTCTAAAACATCCTGTAGCCTCTTGTCCATAAGTGTGGCGCGCTTCACACACATGCACAAGACTCTACTCAATGCGACTTTTAAACTCCCTGGGACATAGTAAAACCTTAGCCTCTGATACCAAGTTTGTAATGCCCCAGGAATACACCTGGACGCCACACGGTGTTTACAGTTCTGAGAGACCACAAGCTAACCCATGAGCTGGTACCTTCTGCAAGCATGAAATACTATACTGATAATGAAGACATATGTGGAACATCAGCTGATAATGCCATAAGGTTTTAGAAATTGAAAACAATGCTGAATCATAGTTCTGAACATCTGGAAACATACTAAAAATACTAATGAAAAACAACTAATAAACTGACTATCTGTCTGAATGTCTGAAAGCTTCTAAAACTGACTGACTGTGGAGTTGATGGGACAAACCCCCAAGTAACTCCGACTACCTAAATAACTAAAATGCTGACATAACTGAATATAAGATAAACCAATCCTCGAAGGATGAGGACTCACCACTGCTGCTACTGCTGATGCGCTAGAATGTCTTAGTATGGTCGGGAACCTAAGCATCCAAACCTATGATATAAAATATCATAGTGCAAGAAACGAGTATGCGATCAGTACTTTGAATGTACTGGTATGCGAGATGAGGCTAGGATGATATGCATGGGCTAACTGTTCATGAAAATAGTAATAATAGACATGCGTGGAAATACTGAAATCTGACTGAACAAGACTAATAACTAACTGGCTGAGTAGCATGAGATAACTGATGCATAGATACATGAAAACTGTAAAATCTGAGTACGAATGACCAAGCATATAACACGATTCTGGAATAGTTTGTAAACTGAGATACTGAAATCTGGTAACTGAATGTTGATAAACTGTATGTTATGGTCAAGCAAAATTGAACTGAATTCTATGTTGAATACTAAAACTAAAACTGTGGGAGGTATCAACTAACCGACATACCCCAATATAAGTTGATCGGGGTCCAAACTGTGACCTCAGTTGGAAGGGTGCTAGTACTATGCCACGGGTACTAACAATGGCTGTGGAGTCAGTCCTAATCTAGCGGGTGACCCCTGAGATCAGTCCTAAAGTGGCGGGTGATCCCTGAGAGTGTCAGTCCAAAACTGGCGGGTGACATCTCATAACCTATGCTGGCTACGTAGTTCTCAAACTTAGGGATTTCTTCTAAGGACCCAGTCCTAATTGACGAGTGAGTCCCCATCCCTAGGTTCGCTCGGTGCTGAATCCTATTCCCAACTGAACTGACACTGATTACTGGACTGAACTAAGTTTAACTAAACTAACAACTGATCATAATAACTGACTGAAAGAGAATGCTCATGGTGCATTCTGAGATCATTTTGTGGGTACTAAAAACTAGGTAAACAACTAAATTTTGGGTATTCATAACCCCCAGGACTCGATAACAATAACAACAGGGACACATGAAAGCTTTGAAAATATGAAAGAAAATCATTGTTCACAATTATTCACTTAAGCATTTCATCAAAGACGCGAGGACCAAAACTTTAACATGGAGGTGCTTTTAAACATGATAAGATAGCACGATCACATGACCAAATCATAAACTGAGGATTTTATTCTGAATTCACATGTACATGATATGGAAACCACAATATTTAAAATATACTATAATGTATTCCACGTGAAAACAATTGAAATCATACTTGAAATCAAATTACTAAGATATAGATAAATATACTTCAACTTTCAAACATGTAAGGGCTCTTTCTATCAAAACTCTTGGAAACGTAATACATGATCAAAATTTATATGAGTTTCATGGAGGTAATTTCATTGTAAACATGTAATTTTATTGTAAACATGTAATAAGTAGTCATTGTTCAAAACCCAATCATTTATGAATTCATCAAACACATGGGGGTCATGAGTTAAAGCATGAGAATTGTTAAATCGTGTGATAATAACATAATTGCAATATGAAAGTCATGGTCTAAGGATTTAACATGCGAATATCATGCTTCAAATGTGTCAAGGGCTAATTCCAATGGAAATAACTATTAAACATGATATAAAAATAGAAATTCATGAAAGTTCATGGATATAATTCATAATAACATGTAAGGATCATAATTTTAAACTTGAAAACAGATTCTTGGACTCCAAGGGTGAATGGGGTCCATGGATGAACATCACACATACCTTAATTAATTAATTTGTGAAGGTTCTTGGTGATTTCTTGAAGTTTGAGCTTGAATCTTGAAGAGGCTAAGGTTTGTTCTTGAGAGAATTGTGAATAAAAGGGCCAATTTTTCCTTTTGGGACTCTTAATCCCATGTTATGGACCCCTGGGGTGCAGGTAAAAAGACCCATTTTCCCTTAAAAATGTGGAACCAAAAGCTGTAAAATAGGGGCGGGTAATGGACCGGCGCCGCGGGCTAATCGCGTGCCCTCACTGTCTTTCTCACGAAAATAGCTATAATTTTTTGCTCAGATATCGGATTAAAGATAAATTGGTATCATTGGAAATATGACTCAATCATCTAAAATTTGGTGGGTTTTAATCTACAAAATTATACGTATATCAAAGGTTATACATGTTCAAAGTAGACCATTGTAGAATCGAATACCAAACTTTGGACGAATCAAAGGCTTTTAGCTCAACTTTGTTCTAAATGATTGTTATGAACATTTTCACCTCGAAATCACTTCACACACTAGGATAAAGATCATGACACATGTATTCAAAAGAAATTCATGGGATTAGAGTTTTCACACGTAAGAACGACGCTTCAAAATCTAGCCCAAAAATATGGGGTGTTACAATATATATATATATATATCACATGATGGGGTAGAGAAAAAGGCTTAAAATAAACTTTAAAACCTTAAACTAGGTTGTGTAGCTTAACCATCATAAGAGGTCACCCATGGGCTATAGGGTTTTAACTCTCCCCCATCTAAGAGAGCCCCAGTGCGTGTAGCCTCACGAACTAGAGAATAATCATATGTACATATGTACCATGGGGTACTCGAACCTCCCAGTCATATATTAAGGGTGACTTAAGTACCTAGTTATTTAATATGAGGGACTCAAACCACCTAATCATTTAATAAGGGGGACCCAAACCACCCGATCATTTAGACCCTCGCACCGGCTAATGCAGTTTCCAATATTGGTCCCTCGAGACCTCTACTTTCATGGCTCAACTATACAACCCTCTCTAAGTCTAATTAAAATACTTTTCACATACTTCTATTCATTGAACCAATTTATTCATTAAGGCATACCATTGGTATCGTCATACCAACTTTACTTGCAAGTTAACATTATCATGCCATATCTATTATCCATCACATGTGGGAATCCATGACCCCCTAGGTTTAATTATTCATTCATATGGGGAATACAAAATTCTTAAAGTTTAATAAAATCAATCTGTGGTTCATTAGCCTTTCTATGCCATGCAATAGTATAAGAGAATAAGTCAAACCATGTGAAAAAACCATATTTCAATATTAATTTCATAAATGGGTTGAGGGAATGCAATTTCCAAAATCATATGCGAAGCTAAAATCATAAAATATGGGGAAATCATGACCCCTTAGTTTATCAATCATATCCATGCATCCTACAAGTTCAAACCATTGATAAAGAAAAAATAATGCATAAGAAATCATGGAAAAACAATTTAAGAATCAACCATGTCAAAGTCCTCAACCCATGTCAAAACCCATGGACAAATCTGTATAAACAACCATATAAATTCATGTTTTAATGTAAAAAAAGTTTAAAGGTAGATTCATATGCCTAAAAGTATCACAATTATGAAGGAAATTCACCCTTGGAAGCTCTAAACAATCAACCTTGAGAAACCCTAGGTGTTCTTTGACTTAGGGATTTGAGAGAGTTAATAGAGTGTTTTGATTTATTAAATGATGAAAATAATGCCCAAAAGTGTTTTATGGTCGTGGGTCTTAAGTGGGGAAAGATGAAATTTACCAATATGCCCTCAATTAAAAGCTAAAAATGTATCGCAGTGACAACGGGTCACCATACGACTTGTATGGTCTCCTTATGAGTCATCACCATAACCGTATCAAAGCAGTACCTTAACATACTTACTGGTAAAGTCACGAGTCTCTCCCTATGACTCATGACCAAACCATATGACTCGTATGGTCATAATCATAGTCACAACTGAAAACATGGGCAATCACATTTGTGAGGCTACGAGTCACACATTACTACTCGTAATGCCTCACCACGACTTGTCAAGTCCTAGATGTAGTAAAAAAAGAAGCTTAGGGAAATCCTGGATAGCTTACTAGTTAGGCTACAATTTTGGTCATATGACCTATATAGAGACATTACGACTCGTACAATCAGTCTTAGTCAAGCCAGTGAGCTCAAAGGTTAAGAAATTTTCAAGGACCAAAATTCGGGGTGTTACACCTTATGTGTCTCTATACATTTTGGTTTGGGTCCTGAAAATATTTCAGACCCCTTTTCTATTTCTACTCTGATGGGTCATTTTATAGTTGCTAGAAAAATCTGTAGGGGTTGTATGGTGTCCATCTTTCATAGAAAGACATTGGTGGATTTGATAAAGTTGGATATAGTGGATTTTTATGTTATCTTGGAGATGTATTGGAATTATTCATGCTATGATTCTTTAGATTGTAGGATGTGAAAGGTCAGTTTTCACTTTTCTAATGAACCAGTATTAGAATGGGAGGGGAGTTCCTTAGTACCCAAAGAGAGGTTTATCTCTTATCTTAGAGCTAAAAAATTAATTTCAAAAGGGTGTCTATATCATCTAGTTTTGGTTAAGGAATTTAAATTCGAGGGTACCTCTTTGCAATCTGTCCCTGTGGTTAATGAATTTCTTGATGTTTTTCTCGATGATCTTTTTTGAATTTCTCCTGATAGAGAAAAATATTTTTGGATCAATTCTCTATAAGATACTCGTCCTATTTCCATTCTTCTTTATAGAATGGTTTCGGCTGAATGAAAGGAGCTAAATGAGTAATTAAAAGATCATCTTGATAAAGGGTTCATTTTTCTTAGTATCTCTCCGTAGGGTGCTTATGTGCTTTTCGAATGAAAGAAAGATGGGTCTCTTTGGATATATATAGACTATCGACAGTTGAATAAGGCAACAGTGAAAAATAAGTATCCTCTTCTTAGTATTAATGACCTATTCGACCAATTTCAGGGTGCTAGGTGGTTCTCTAAGATTGATCTTCATTTGGTCTATCATTAGTTGAGAATTTGGGAGGCTGATATTCCCAAGATTGCTTTCTGAATTCGGCATGGTCATTATGAGTTCCTGGTTATGTCATTTGGGTTGACTAATACTCCGGCTGCTTTCATGGATCTTATGAATCTGGTATCCAGGCAGTTCCTAGATTTGTTTGTTATAGTATTCATTGATGACATCTTGGTGTACTCTAACAGTGAGGAGAACCATGCCAATCCCCTTCGAATCATGTTGCATACTCTTAAGGACTAGAAATTATATGCAAAATTTTCTAAGTATGAATTTTGGTTGAGTGTTGTGACTTTTCTTGGGTATGTTATTTCTAGTGAGGCGATCAAGGTGGATCCACAGAATGCTGATGCAGTTAAAAGGTGGCCTAGACCCACGACTCCAATAGACATTAGGAGTTGCTTGGGTTTGGCTGGGTATTATAGGAGGTTTATGGAGAGTTTCTCGTCTATTGCTGCTCCATTGACTAAGTTAACTCAAAAGAAGTTTAAGTTTTTATAGTTCGAAGCTTGTGAAGGTAGTCTTGAGAAGTTGACGGATAAGTTGACTTCTATGCCAGTTTTGACCCTGCCCGAGGTTACTGTTGGTTTTGTTGTGTATTGTAATGCGTCCCGTGTAGGACTGGGTTATGTGTTGATGCAACATGATAAGGTTGTCGCCTATGCTTCCAGGAAGCTTAAGTTCATTAGAGAAATTATTCAACTAATGATCTATAGTTGGCAGTTGTGGTTTTTTCTTTGAAGTTTTGGTACCATTATTTGTATGAGGTGCATGTCGACATCTATTTAGATTATAAGAGTTTTCATTATGTGTTCGAGAAAGATTTGAATCTCAGGCAGAGGTGGTGGCTTGAATTGCTTAAGGATTGCGACATGAGCCTCCATTACCATCCAGGTAAAGCTAATATTGTTGTCGATGCTCTTAGTGGGTTTTCTATGGGATATTACCTCATGTTGATGAGTATAAAAAAGGGTTGGTAAAGGATATCCACAGATTTGCTAATTTGGGAGTTCATTTTTTGGACTCTAATAATGAAGAAGTGATTGTTCAAGAGGTGGTTAAATCATCTCTTGGTGTTGAGGTATAGAAGAAGCAAGCTTTAGATCCTATACTTATGCAGATTAAGGATGATGTGGGACAACAAACGGTTATGACATTCAAGATTGAGAGAGATGGTATTCTGAGTTATCAAGAAAGGTTGTGTGTTCCTGATGTTAATGAGCTACGGGAAAGGATTTTGACTGACGTTCATGAGTCTAGGTATATAGTTCATCCGGGTTCAACTAAGATGTATCATAACTTGAAGGAGATCTACTAGTGGAATAATATGAAGAGAGATATGGAAAACTTTGTGTTTAAGTGTTTGGTTTGTCAACAGGTCAAGGTGGAATATCTGAGGCTTGGTGGCATGTCTCAAGAGATAGAGTTTCCCATGTGGAAGTGGGTGATGATCAATATAGATTTCATTACAGGCCTTCTATGGTCTCTCAATCAGTATGATTCTATTTGGGTTATTATGGATATAATGACTAAGTCTTCTCACTTTTTACCTATAAGGACTACCTACTCGAGAGAGGATTATGCTAAGTTATTTAGTCAAAAGATTGTTAAGTTGCATGGAGATCAGTGTCCATCATTTTAGACCGAAGTACGTAGTTTTATTCTCTTTTATATATTTATTTAAAAAAGGTTTGGGTACTCAGGTGGACCTTATCACCCCTTTCTATCTTCAAATAGATGGGCAAGAGAAACATACTATTCAAATATTGAAGGATATGCTAAGGGCCTGGTGATTGTTTTTAAAGGTAGTTGGGTTGACCATTTTCCTTTTATTGAGTTTGCGTACAATAATAGTTATCATTCTAGTATCCAAATGACCTCGTTTGAGGCTCTTTATGGTAGGAGGTGTAGAGTCTCCTATTGGATGGTTTGAGGTGGGTGAAGCTAGATTGTTTGGTTCTGACTTGGTTCACCAAGCCATGTATAAGGTAAAAGTGATTAGGAAAAGACTTAAGACTGCTCAAAGTTGCCAAAAGTCTTATGAAGATGTGAGACAGAGGGAATTGGAGTGAAGATGTCTCCTATAAAAGAAGTCGTGAGATTTGGGAAGAAGGGGAAGTTCAGTCCCTATTACATTGGTCCGCATCAAATTTTGAGGAGGATTGGGAATGTCGTGAATGAGTTAGATTTTTTTTGCAAGTTTAACTTTGATTCATCCTATTTTTCATATGTCCATGCTGAAAAAATATGTGGGTGATCCTTGTTTGATAGTGCCTGTTAAGGATGTTGGTGTCACAAATTTGTTGCCTTATGAGGAATTCTTGATTGAAATATTGGATAGGAAGGTTCATTGATTGAGGACAAATGATGTAGCTTCCGTGAAGGTTCTGTGGAGGAATCACAAGGTTGAGGAGGCTACTTGGGAAGCTGAAGAGGTTATGAAAGCCAAGTACCCATTTTTGTTCCCCAATTTTGATGAAAGTGCGTAAGGTATGAGTTTCATTTCTCTCATATCATTTTTCAAATTTGTTCTTAGATTCTACCACATTCTTTCTATTCTTATGCTAAAAGTACCCTAATTCATCATTCGGGGACGAATGATCCTAGGGGGGGGGGGGGTAATGTAAGACCCCTTAAAATTTTAAGTATTTTATTTTTGACCATCCTGTATTCATAGTGTCAATTTTTGACTTGAATTATGTTTAGGGATGTTAATAGGGTAATTTGGAAAAGTTTTGGAATTTTTGGAAGGGGTTCGGGGTTATTTTAGGACCCCTAGATAGTGAGGGTCCGCAATATTGGCATGCCACGGAGGTTAGCCTCTACGATAGTGGCATGACACAGAGGCTACCCTCCACAAAAATTTCGTGCCACGCCGCTGTTTTAATTTTGCACAGTTTTTATTTATTTTTCACTTAGTGTGAGGAGCTTTTGGTCTTTTACCTCTTGTACGACTTTTAAACATAAAATAAGCCTCTTTTCTTCAGTTTTCAAAGATCAAATCATCCCTTTTCTCTCTTAAACTCAAAACCCAAGAGCATTCAAGGGTTTTATGGAGAATTCATCGTCTGGTCTCCAAACTTTAAATTGTTTTCAATTCCTTATGTATTTCAAGCATGTCTCTCTTCCCTAAACTTAAATTTTACACTGTGGAAATAATTGAATGGATTTTCATGTGATTAAATTGTGGGTTTTGAAATTGGGTTGAGGAATTTTGGTTGTTACTGATTGAATTACTTGTACCATGTTTTTAATTGATTATTCATGCTTTAAATTGATGTTTTTAGGACTAAATTGGTATTTGGTATAAATGGTTGGAATGGGGGACATGGGTTTCCTTAAATTAATGGAATTTTGTCTTAATAATTGCATTAACCTCAACCCACTTTGTAAACTTGGTTATGAATATGGATAATTGCATGATTTAACTTATCTTTTGAACTCCTTGCATTAACCTTAATAATTGCATTAACCTCAATGCAGTTCATGTTAATCTTTAAGCTATCATGTTCACGACCCTTATCCCTATTCGGACATCCTATATATATGTATATGAATGTGGTATATTTGGTTTATGACTAGATTTTGGTAATTGCATTATCTTATCCTTATTCCCTGAGTTACATGCCAGTGCTTATCCTACTGACCGTCCTTGGATGCTACATCATTTCATGATGTAGGGTTCGAAGGATTTTCTGTTTCTCCTGTGCAACGTTAGGTGGTTGAGCACGTCTGTTAAGTTGCTTTGAAGTGGTAAGCTTCCATCCTTTGAAAGGCCTTGTCATTTCATTATTCTTTCTTTATTGTCGTGGTATTGTTGGATTCTTTTTGGTCATAGTCGGGGGCATGTCCTGACTTAGATGTTATTATGGTTTTAGAGGCTTTCGTGGACAAGTGTGGGTTGGATGGTTGTTTTGATTCTTAGAGTTTACATTTTGATTATCTATCTCTTTTATTACTATCTTGATTGGCTTTCGCTTTATTATGATTAATATGCTCTCGAGGTTAGGCTAAGGGAGTGGTCTCTGGTCCATGGTGGGTTTGAGATAACAGTAGCGACGAGGCCCTGGTTTGGGCCGTGACACCAAAATCAAGGCAAGGTGCATATTTCCATATATATTCCAATAAAAAATCAGAGCACCCATCCCCAATCTCTTTAACCATGAAAGAACTCACACAAGTCATTGCCTAATTGGGGTAGTTAAATACTTTTATTTTATGAGTTCACCTATATACTCACTTGGAATGATTTCTGCAAAAGAATTTAGGCATTTTTGGCCAACTAGGGGTTTCTCTAAATAACAGTGGTACGACATTTACCTAACAATTTAGGATTGTAAGACCCCGTAAGATCTTAGCTCAATCCAACTTACTACTGTATGTAACATGGGTCCAAGATTTAGAAAATTTCACTAAGTGTTAGGACTTAGTCATTTCCAAAGCCCCTTAAACTTCGATGATTTTATTTTTGACCTTCCAAGGCTTAGAATGTCGATTCTAAACTTGATTCATGATCGGGGTTGTCAATAGAATATCTCGGGTGAGTTTCAGACGAGCCTAAGGGCATGTTTGTAAGTCTAAAACAATAGCAGCACTAGGATAAGCCTGCGGCGCACCCTCCAGTGCACTACTAGGGGTGCCCGCGACGCCTGGCTCATCGCCCGCCCCTTATTTTTCCAACTTTTGTTTCTATTTTGGCAGGGGCAATTGGGTCTTTTCCCTTCATCCATTTGGTCCATAACACGGGATTTATGCTCCCAAAAGCATAATTAGCTATCCTATTTTACAAAAATCCTCTCAAGAAAGACATAATCTCTCATGAACAAACCCTAGCCTATTCAAAAGAATCAAGGGATTCAAACTTAATTTCCAAGAAAATCATCAAGAACTTTCACAAATTCATCAATTAAGGTATGTGTGATGTTCATTCATGGGTACTTTTCACCCATGGAGTCCAAGAATCCATTTTAGTAGTGCAGTTATGTTATTATCACATGATTTAACTATTCCCATGCTTTGACTTATGACCCTTATGTGTTTGATGAAATGCCTAAGTGTTGAATGTTAAACAAGGATTCCCCTCTATTGTTTCAAAGTTTTCATGTGGTACTATTGTTATTGCTATCGAGTCCTGGGGGTTATGAATACCCAAAATTTATCTGTTTTCTTAGTCTCAGTATTTTCAGAATGGTTTCAGACATGCATGAGCATTATCAGTTCAGTCAGTTATCATGTCAGTCAAATTTAGATCAGTTTAGTAATCCGAGTTAGTTCCTTCTTAAGTTAAAATTAGTTTAGTCCCATAACCTGTGTCAGTCAGTTAGGAGTAGGATTCAACACTGAGCAAACCCAGGAATCGGGGCTTTCCTATTAGTATAGGGTTTGACCCTTAGTAGCAATCCCTGAGTTATAGAACTACGTAGCCAACATAGGTTTGAGATGTCTTCCTGCTAGTTTAGTGTTGAGACATATCTCTGAGTCTTTCTGTTAGTTTAGGGTTGACAAGATGTCTTTCGGCTAGTTTAGGGTTGACAAAACCATTGTTAGTACCCGTGGCACGGTACTAGCACCCTTCCAAGTAGGGTCATAGGTTGGACCCCTATCAGCTCAGATTTGGGCCATGTCAGTTAGATGATACCTCCTATAGTTTCAGTTTCAGTACTCAGTACAGAATTTAGTTTTAGGTTTATTTGACCAAAGCATACAGTTTATCTGTATTCAGTTACCAGATTTTGGTATTTCAGTTTTACAGATTATTTCAGATATATTATATGTTTGGTCTTGCATTCTCAGTATTTCAGTTTCTCATGTACTCATATTCAGTTACCTCATGTCATTCAGTTAGTTACTACCTCATGCACATAAACCCATGTATTTCAGCATAACCTCATCTCGCTTACCTGCACATTCAAAGTACTGATCACACACATTTTCTTTGCGCTATGATGTATTATATCATAGGTTTGGATGCTTAATTTCCTGACCGCGCTTAGATAGATCTAGCGGTAACAGTTGTCATGGTGAGTCCTCATCTATCAAGGATCGTTTATGTTTATTTTAGTATTTAAGTTCAGTAGTCAGTCGGAGTTAGTTGGGGGCTTGTCCCATCAACTCCTCAGTTAGTTAGAGGCTTTTCAGACACTTCAGACAGTAAGTTAGTTTATCAGTCCTATCAGTCAGATTTAAGTATTTTTGCATATGTTTCAGTTTTGTGGATTCAGTTGTATTATTTTCAGAACTTAAAACCTTATGGCATTTTTCAGTTTATTTTAGCACATATCATTGTTATTAATTTTATTCAGTGCTCACAGCAGGTACCATCTCATGGGTTAGCTTGTGGTTACTTGTGACCGTAAGCACCGTATGGCATTCAGGGTATACTCCCGGGGAGTTACAAACTTGGTATTAGAGCCTAAGGTTTTACAGTGCCCTAGGGAGTCTGAAAGTTGCATTGAGTAGAGTCTTGTGCATGCGTGTGAAGCACGCCACATTTATGGATAAAAGGCTACAAAACATTTTAGGAAATATTTCCTTTCTTTCAAGTCTCAGATCGTGCTATAAAAGGTTCTATAAGAAACTTATACAAATTCTCATCTTGCCCTATTCATGCCAGTTTTACCTTATTTCCAAGGTAATAGAAATAGTCAAGATCAAATCTCTACAGATAGAGCTTTCTCAGAAAGTCCCCACAGATAGTTATGGGATTGCATGTGGGATTAAGAGGATCCCATCAGGTCCCTTATGTTCTATACTTTGAAAGTGTTCATCCATGTAAATGAAAATCGTGCACTAAGCCAAAGTCAGATGTGCTTTTAAATCCCTTCGCAGAATCCTATGTAGCATATGACATAGAGTTAGAAGCATGAACCCAAAAGTTTAGCAGCAGTAAAGTGGGGATAGTATTATCTGGATTTAGTAAATTTTATATCCATGGGGCTAGTTGTATGAAGGTGAATCAGTAGGCTTGAAATAGTGCATGCAAGAATTTAAGTTGTTGATTCAAAATATAAGTATAGAGTTGTGATATTAGTAGGCTATAAAGGAAGTGAGTATGGTTCATTAAGAGCTTGAGAATATTTATGTTAAGTGTTAAAAGCTAAGCTTGAATTTTTTAACGTTGAGCTAGTAGAAAGTAGAGTTGAAGCACTAGATGGTACGAACTCATGGTATGGTGACACTTTTGAAAATTCTAAGTTAGTCAGTGTTTAAGTTGCTGCATGATAATTGTTGGGGTTATAGAAAGCTAGAAATTTATATACCAGAAGGAAGTACCAGCAATGGGTCTTACATTATCAATCACAGCCTCTCAGGGTGAGTTATCATTTATGTGCTTTATTATACTTCAGACTCTAGTATGAAGTGGTGACAGTTCAGTTTAGAGCTTATGCCCACAAACTTAGGATGAGGTCTTTAGGCTAAGGAGAAGAGGATGGGACCAGTAACCAAGTTAGGCTCTCAGGTTCTAGTAGTGATGACAGGGTTCTGTAGAATAACACTATGCGTATGACCAACCTATTCCGATCTCAGTGAAAAGTTTTGTACTTTAGTCATCACGATATCTACTCATGCCTTACATGTCAGCTCTATGATCATAGCCCATATTCGTGCACCTTATGGAAAATCATGTACTCTCCAGTTCCTTGTATTAGGAGTTCCAATCCACTCAGTAGTGCAACTCATGTTCCATGAATTCAGGAACTCCAAACTCAGGTTATGCAACTCATGACTCATGTACTCATGCTTTACAGTATGTTCAATTCCAGTACTCATGCTACACTCTTAATGATCAGCAAACTTCAGACTATGTCATATATATCCTCAATTTTAATCTATGTAATGAATCCATAATGTTGATACTCTATTCCTCTGGCCTCAATAAAGTATCGAGTCAGGCATAGTATCCTTTCATGTTTCAGGTCCTCATGTTCTAACCTTTCAGTGACTTTTTCTTATATCAAACTAGTGATGATGAATAGTTGTTTATATGGGAGAGAGTGAATGTTTCTTGTTGATGAAAGATTATTATATGCTTGTTTTAGATAAGGCTGTAAGTGTGAAGAAAGATTGAGGCCAAGTTTTTGATGTATGTCATGGCTAGTTGAAATTTTGTGTGTATTTTCTTGGGGCAGTGCATAGAAGTTGTCAATAATTGAGGTTTGGAGGATGTTAGGAAGATTTTCTTATGGGTGTTTATTTAGAAGGGAATCTATGGTTATGAAGATAGACTTGAATGTCATGTTTACATATAT
The DNA here is from genome assembly GCA_030864215.1 of Capsicum pubescens. Taxonomy (NCBI): domain Eukaryota; kingdom Viridiplantae; phylum Streptophyta; class Magnoliopsida; order Solanales; family Solanaceae; genus Capsicum; species Capsicum pubescens. The sequence continues at coordinate 248,020,274 of CM061540.1, read as the reverse complement.
GTGGATGAATGCACTACGCATTAGTGAATATCTAGTAAGAGGTTGAATGTAGTATCTGAAGTGATAATAAGAATTATTCATGAGATGAGGAGTTGTGAAAATGCAGGGTGTGTCGAATTCATGATTCAGGCTAGTATTACAGTGTTATGTGTGCACTTTGTAATTCTAGTAGGCTTGAACATAGTGAGAGAATTCAGTTCAGCTCAGACTTCAGTAGGTAGAGTTATCAGTGCCTATGTGAATATTTTCAGCAGCCTCAAGTGAAGTGTAGTTTTGAAGTGAAATGTATAGTTGAGTATAAGCTTTTAGTATAACTCAGTTCATTTAGCCAGCAGTTCAGTTAGTAGTCAGACGATAAGTTCCTATGGTTGTTCCATCTTTCGATCTAGTTTTACTATCTGATGTGTCATGAATATGGTCATTCCAAGAGAGATTTTATCTGCATCCATGTAAATTGTAAATCTAGATCAGTCCATGCATCATGTTTCAGTTTCTAGAGATTTAGTCATGATCCAGTTCGTAAGTGCCCCGTGCATTATCGCAGTCTTTCCTTAGTATTTCAGCCAAGTCAGTATTATTCGGGGGACGAACTATCCCGAGGGGGAGATGTTGTAATACCCTGAGTTTACATGTACTAAACCTCTCAACCTTTCTCTACAAAACAAGATCCAGCTTAAAGTGATGGGTACGCATAAGTTGACTCTCTCATTTTTATCTCAACCTTATAACCATTCTCATGTCCTTGCATGTATTCACGAAATCAGTTCAGTCATGTATCATGTTTCATACTCAATCATGTAATTATGTTTCCAGTCATGCATGTTCAGTATATGATCTCAATTCCTTCAGTACTCTCAGCTTAACCAGTCTCATTCGAGGAAGAATGTTCCCAAGGGGGAGATATTGTAAGGCCCCGTATGATCTTAGCTCAATCCATCTTACTATTGTATGTAAAAGGGGTCCAAAAGTTATAAAATTTCACTAAGTGTTAGTACTTAGTCATTTCCAAAGCCCCTTAAACTTCGATGATTTTATTTTCGACCTTCCCAGCCTTAGAATGTCGATTTTAAAGTTGATTCATGATCGGGATTGTCAATAGAACATCTCGGGTGGGTTTTGGACGAGCTTAAGGGCATGTTTGAAAGTCCAAAACAGTAACAACACTGGGATAAGACCATGGTGCACCCTTTAGTACACTGCTAGGGGTGCCCACGTCAGAGGTTTGAAGGATGTTTCTACCATCCTAGAGGGAGTTGAACTTTTCTCCTACTAGTGAAGGATGTTCCTAGTATCTAGTATGACCAGAGGGAGTTTTCTCATGGCAAAAATGCACCTCATACAGTGTGGGATGATTTTACAAATACTTTCCTTGACCATTTATTTCCTTTAGAGCTAAGGAAGGCCAAGGTGCAGGAGTTTGTGAATTTGTAATAGGAAAAGAAAAGAGTGAGGGAGTATGTCCTCATTTTAGCTCAATTGTCTCGATATGGCCTAGAGATGGTGTCTACAATAAGGGCTAGGATGCTGAAATTTGTGTTCAGAGTTGAAAAATATGTAAATAAAGAGTACAATAGCAAATTGTTGGTTACTAATATGGATATTTCCAGGTTGATGGTGTATGCTCAACAGGTTGAGGAGGAAAAATAGAAGGATAGGGAGGAATTTCTAAGAAGTCCAAGTCCACAGATAATGAGTCTAATCAGAAACAGTTAAGAAATAGAAATAGAAATTTCGTTCACAAAAGGTCATCCAGATGTCCCGACCTGAGCCGAGGCCTGGACCTTGCACACACCCGATACTATTACTAGTATGAGCGAACATTTTGGGATATCACCCAAGATTACTTTTAGTACAAATGAATAAAGTGGAAATAACATAAAATTTATTTAATATTTCCTCAAGGGATAAAACTTCACCAAAGTTTATTAGCATCGCATAATGTCCAATAGTACTAATAGTTATGATAAATAAGATTGAAAATTAAAAAATTTGCTTGAAAACTACGCTGTTCTATGAAGGCTCTAATAAGTACCAATACTGAAAGAAAATAAAATATAAAAAAGTCATCTTATCTCGTCTAACCTCCTGGCAGGAAATAGGCTAACTAATGTCAGAAGATAGAGATCCTAATGAAGTGCCTAACCGTGGACTTAAGATCTAATGGAAAAAGATAGAGATCCTAATAAAGCGCCTGACCACAAACTTAAGATCCACAACCTACATCATGAAATGATGTAGCGCCTAATACGGTCTATACATTGTGGAATGTATTGATACCTAAAACTATTTTAGGAGGGTAGTACAACAAGAGATTAGAAATGACAATAAAATTCAAATGTAAGCGAAGACAACTGGAAAGGAACAAGAATATAAACTAAATTTATAATTGACCAAGTCCTTTGACTATTTGTGGGAGAAACTAGTGAACCGTCATAAACCACCATGCATGTGCATGGAGTATGATCTTGGCCCGATCATCTAAGACATCCTATACCTTGTCAGGCATAAGACATGGCATGACATAATTTTCTAGAAAGTATCCATGGTTAGCCCCTTTTTGGGACACATGAAAAAAGAGTCATCCGACTTGCAGAATAATCTCTATCCTATTTGGCAAACATAGTTTTGGGCATTTATCATTTAAACCTATGCCTTCACAGTCAGCTAACTAACTCCTTTATGCTCATTAAGTTATCTTATTATTTATGTTCAAAGTGTTATCCATATTAGGCTCATGCTCGTCTCTTAGACTTTCTAGGATTATATACATAATTTAGCCTTTTTGTCCTCATTTTGGGATTTCAACAACTTAGGGTTCTTAAAATTTTTATTTGATACCATTTCATAACATTTTGGACAGTAAAAAAAATATTTTATTAAGGGTTCATAAACATGACTTCCACAACTCGAGAGATTTTGTTTAGAAGTAAACTGAAAAGGAAGCAATTACACACTGTGTAACAGTTGGGATAAACCGAATCTGTCCAGAATCAAACTTTTAAATAGTGATTAAGATCCTAACTAAAATCTAGAAAATTCTGTGGAGCATTGCTGTAATTATTAAGGATATAATGATTGTCTTGCAAATCTATAGTACTTGACTAAAATAAATTTACAGAGAAAGGAAATATATTCCAGATATCTGGCCAACATGATTTTTGACACTACTTGCAGATTTGAGTTTCCAAATTTCTCAAAATTACCTAGGCAAGCAAAGGAATATTCTTAATCTAAAAAAACACCAGGTTCCTAATATATATGTCAAGTCAAAGAACATCAGATCATATAGAGTATGGAGGGAAGGAGAAGTAGCTCTTAAATCATGATGATCAGTATGGTTAAGAACAACCTTAGAGATATATTTTCACATCATAAAGAGGACCATAAAAACTCATCTTCTTCCTATTTTAGAAACGAGTTATAGAGTTGCAGATCTAGAAGTATAGTGAGGATGTTATCACAAGAAACCTACCACAATATGACAGTTGGAGAGCAAACAATACAATCCATATTAAGATTTAAGAACACAAAATTTCCATTCTTCAGCAAACTCACAATTTTGGTTACCAATATTAGCCAAGGTTATGAAGTTCATGGTAATAAATTTGATTATTTCAAAAGTTCAAAGAATTCAAAAGAAAGAGTAATCCTTCCTACTTGTTAAACTTAAAGAATTTCAGCATGCCAACATATACTAAAATTGGATCCGACATCAACTTAACAGACAAAAGTGATGTTCTTTATCGTTAATTAATCCTAATGTCTTTCAAGAAATTTAGAAACAGAAAATACTTATTGAATATTATCGCGGCCATTATATTATTGACTGGATAGGATTCATATTCCAACATTTCGGCAAAACCAGTCCATACATTATGAATACATAAGCACTTGTTAAGTCGCCAAGAGGAAATAGAACTTAACAGGTTAAAGATTTAGGTCAACTGCTGAATACAAACACACAAACACCATATGGTTGGAAAGGAGATTACAAAATAGAGATTTGGAGAATAGTAAAGCATCAAGAAATGTGAGCATAAGATGGTTCTACATACCTCTTTAAACATTGAAAGAACTTGAGATCGGAAGATGAAATTTGAAATTAATTCTCAACCAATTCTCCTTTGTTTCTTAGGAGTTGTGATTAAGAACAAGAACAGAGATATTTCCTTAGAAGTTGTGATTAAGAGAAAGAATAGGGATATTTGATGATGAAAAATGTATGCAAACTATGGGGAAAAGGAGGCTTTTATCGTGTAAATTTGAGGTAAACAAGGACACTCTTTTAACGTAAATACTAATGGAAAATAAAGGGGCTTTTATCTACTGAAAAATAACACCTTACGGACTGATAAATAAAAAAATTTAATTTCTTGGGGTAAAATATAAAGGAAAGGACAAAATTACCCTTGAAGATAAGTAATGGGCCTAAGATGTTACAATATCTCTCCCTTGGGATCATTCATCCTCGAATGAAGGTTATATACTCATGTAAAACTCTACGCACTAGAATTAGGGAATGAAACTTCTGCTAATGAACTTTTCTTAGGATTTATAAATTCCACCATAACTCAGAAATTCAAAAAAAAAACCACCAAGAAAAATTATAAACACAAATCATGAATAAAAGACACTTGACATAAACATGTTTTAAGACATCAGTACTATGCAACTTAATTTAAACAATGAGAAGTAAGAATGTATGGAACATTATGAGTAAGGATTTATATCATTACATTGATTTATTCCCTCTTGAGAAGTGAATAGGTGAGGATATTTTGCCTCATATCTTCATCCGACTCCCATGTAGCTTTCTCAATCTTTTGATTTCTCCACAACACGTTTACTGAAAGAATTTTCTTTGCTCTCAACTTGCAAACTTGATGATCTAATATTTCAATGGGAACTTCTTCATAACTCAAAGAATATTTCACACCAACATTATCCATCGGGACTACAAACGTAGGGTCATCCACACACTTCCTAAGTAAGGACACATGAAATACTGGATGATCTGAGGCTAGATTCATGGTAAATCAAACTCATTGGCAACCTTTTCAAATTTTTTCAAATCTGGTAAGGACCAATATAATGGGGACTCAGTTTCCCCTTCTTTACAAAGCGCATGACACCTTTCATTGGTGATACCTTCAAGAACACCTAATCATTTACCTCAAAATCCAAGTCTCTAGCCTCCTATATCCATAGAATTTTTTATGACTCTGAGCAGTTTTCATCCTTTTTAGAATAACCTTAACCTTCTCCACGACTTAACAAACCAAATATGGGCCTAATAACTTAGTTTCACCAACCTCAAACCATCTAATAGGAGATATACATCTTCGCCAATATAGAGATTTGAATGGATCTATCCGAATACTTTAGTAGTAACTATTATTATATGCAAACTCAATAAGAGGTAGGTGATCCTTCCAATTTTCTTTGGAGTCAAGTGCACATTCCCTTAACATATCTCCGAGTGTTTGGATTGTGCGGTCTACTTGACCATCTATATAAGGGTGGAAAGCGGTACAAAGGTTTACCTGCATACCCAAGCCTCTCTAGAAGGACCTCCAAAATGAGTAGTAAACTCGGTGCCTCTATCTAAAATGATAGACACTGGGTTTCCATACAGCCTTAAAATTTCCCAAATATACAACCTGGCATACTCATCAGCTGAGTATGTCATATTAACATGTAAGAAATGAATAGGTTTAGTTATCTAATCCACAATAACCCAATTTGAGTCATGTTGATGATGAGAATGTGGTTAACCCATCACAAAATCCATATTTATATATCCCACTTCCATACTAAAAGATCTACATCCTGAGCCAAACCACCAGATTTTTTATGCTCAACCTTAACCTATTGATAATTTCGTCACTTGAGAACAAAGTCAACAATATTTTGCTTCATGTTGTTCCACCAGTAAATTTACCAAAATCATGATACATTGTGGTGGAGCTCGGGTGAATGGAGTACCTGAAATAATATGCCTTTGCCATGATCCTTTCTCATAACCCATCATTATTTGGAATACAAAGTCTACCTTGGTACCTCAAAATACTATCTCCCCCTTGTTCAAAGCTATAACCTTTTGGTGTAGAACTTTTTCCTTGAATAAAATTTTGGGGATCGTCATCAACCTTGGATCCTATGAATGTAGGTCGATTAATCTTGGGGAATACTTGAATTATAGAGGTGTTGAAGGAGTCATGGGAATTGGAGCTGGTAAGGCCAGAATGACTGGACTAAGATGCTACAAGTTGTGTGAGTATCTGAATGTCCTGTCTAAACTCGACATTGGTAGAATTAGTGCGAGAAGGCTATATAGAGGATGGTTTAGGTCCCCTTACTAGAGTAGATGTCACAGGAGGTGCATTTGTAGTAGCATTCTTCCCAGAAGTGCGAGCTCCATTTTTGGCATGCATCACATGAGTTGAGGTCATATTGCTAGTGTTGGCACTGAAAGAAGTCCCAGTAATAGTAGTGTCCCTCTGGCTAGCAGGTCTTTTTTGAGGCATAATATGAAACAAGCGGCAAGCATGGATTAGAACAATTTCATAGAGTTGAACTTTATCCAACAAACTAGAGTATGAAAGAATGGGAAACATCTCCTAAATCCCTGTATCTTCCTAATTATAAGTGTGTCACTCTTCACACCCATAAAATAAATACTAATACATATGGATCCACAGATACTGTAGGACACTTGAACTCTAAATGCTCTGATACTAAGTTTATCATGACCCAAGCCGAGGCTTGGACATGGCACACACCCGATACTATTACTAGTACGAGCGAACATTCTGGCATATTACCCGTGCATACTTTTAATACAAATAAATAAAGCAGAAATAATATAAAATTTATTTAAGATTTACTCAAGGGATAAGACTTCACCACTATTTATTATCAATGCATAATATCCAACAATACTAATAGTTATGATAAATAAAGATTGAAAATTACAAAGTTTGCTTGACAACTATGCCAGCCTATGAAACCTCTAATAAGTACCAATACTGAAAGGAAAGAAAATATAAGAAACTTATAATATCTTATCCAACCTCCTGGTAGGAAAGAGGCTCACCCATGACAGAAGATAGAAATCCTAATAAGGCGCCTGACCAAGGACTTAAGAGCTAGAACTTACATTATGAAATAGTGTAGCACCAAAGACAGTCAATATGTGGAATGTATTGACATGTAAAATTATTTTAGGAGGGTGGTACAACAAGAGATTTGAAATTAAAATAAAATTCAAATGTAAGTGATGACAACTTGAAAGGAAAAAAAATATAAACTAAATTTATAATTGACTAAAGTAAGGTAGATTTAATCCTTTGATTATTTGTGGGAGAAAGTAGTGAACCAACATAAACCACCATGTAAGCACATGGAGTCTGATCTCAGCCCTATCAACTAAGCCATCCTATACCTTGTTGGGCATAATCCATAACATGACATAATTTGCTAGAAAGTTTCCATGGTTAGCCCCTTTTCAAGAAACTTGAAAAAAGAGTCACCCGACTTGTAGAATAATCTCTATCCTATGTTGGCAAACATAGTTTTGGGCATTTATAGTTTAAACCTACTACTTCATAGTCAGCTAACTAAATCTCTTATACTTATGATGTTATCTTATTTATTTATGTTCAAGGTGTTATTCATATTAGGATCATGCTTTTGGTTTAGCCTTTCTAGGCTCACGTACATGATTTAGCCTTTTGGCCTCATTTTGGGAGTTCAACCACTTTGGGTTCATAAGATTTTAATTTGATGCCATTTTAAAACATTTTGGAAAGTAAAAAATATTTTGTTAAGGGTTCATAAACATGACTTCCACAAATCTTGAGAGACTTTTCTTAGAATTTAACTGAAAATAAAGCAATTACACACCGTGTGATAGTTGAGATAAACCAAATTTGTCTAGAAACAAACTCTTAAGATCCTAACTAAAATATAGAAAATTCAATGGAGCATTGCTGTAATTATTAATTATATAATGAATGCCTCGCAACTCTATAGTACTTGACTAAAATACATTTACAAAGAAAAGAAATATATTGCAGACATTTGGCCAACATGATTTTAGACGCTACTGGCAGCTTTGAGTTTCCAGATTCTCAAAATTGCCTAGGCAAGAAAAGGAATATTCTTAATATAGATAACACCATGTTCCTAATCTACATGTCATGTCAAAGAACATCAGATCAGATAGTGCTGGAGGGAAAGAGAAGCAGTGTTTAACTTATGATTATCAGTACAATTTAGAACAATCTTAGTGATGTATTTTCACATCTTAAAAAGGACCACAAAAACTCATCTTCTGCCTATTTTAGAAATGAGTTACAGAGTTGTAGATCAAGAAGCATAGAGAGGATGTTAGCACAAGAAACCTATCGTAATGTGACAGTTGGAAGGTAAACAAGACAATCGATATTAAGATTTAAGAACACAAAATTTCCATTTTTAGCAAACTCATAATTTTGGTTACCAATATTAGCCAGGTTATGAAGTTCATGGTAATAAATTCAATTATTTCAAAAGTGTAAGGAATTCCAAATAAAGAGTAATCCTTCCTAGTTGTTAAACTTAAGGAATTTCACCGTGCCAACATATACTCAAACTAGATCGTACATTAACTTAACAGACCAAAGAGATGTTCTTTATCTTTAATTAATCCTAACGTCTTTAAAGAAATTTAGAAATAGAAAGTACTTATTGAAGATTATCGAGACCACCATATTATTGGCTGGATAGGATTCAGATTCCAGGTTTAGGAAAAACTAATCCATACATTATGAATACATAAGTACTTGTTAAGACGCCAAGAGGAAATAGAAAATAACAAGTTAAAGATTTAAGCTAACTACTGAATACAAAGACATATACACCATCTATTTTGAAGGAGATTACAAAGCAGGGATTTGGTGAATAGTAAAGCATCAAGAAACGTGAGGCAAAGATAGTTGTGCATCTCTTTTTAAACTTTGAAAGAACTTGAGATTGGAAGATAAAATTTGAACTTGATTCTCAACCAATTCTCTTTTGTTTCTTAGAAGTTGTGATTAAGAGCAAGAATAGAGATATTTTATTAAAAGTTGTGATTAAGAGCAAGAATTACAATATTTTCTAATGAAAAACATATGGAACCTATGGGACAAATAACGCTTTTATCGTATAAAATTGAGGAAAACAAGGAGACTCTTTTAACATAAAAACTGATAGAAAACAAAGGAGTCTTTTATCTACTAAAAAATAATTCCTTATGGACTGATAAATAAAAAATATATAATTTCTTGAAGGATAAGTAGTAGGCCTAAGATGTTACACCAGACCTGCTCTTTTTTCAGCTAGTGCACCTGCACCAAGGACTAAGATCGACCATAGGGTTCAAACAAATCAAAATTTTATGATTTAAGGTTCTTATTCATATAGGAGTAAAAGTCAGTAGGTACCATCATATCCTACTTGTACTACTTGTGGAAAGAATCACCCAAGTGAGGGTCCTTTACAACAAAGGTATGTGTTATGGGTTTGGCCAGTAGGGTCATATGTAAAAGAATTATCCCTTAGCAAAGAAAGTTAATGGGGTCAATATATCCCAATCTTCTGCTACAGTTTCTCCAGCTTGACAGGGCACTATTTTAGGGACCGATAAAGTTCAAAATCGTTTATATGCTTTGGTAAATTGCTAGGATTTAAAGGCTTCTCCTAATATGGTTAATGGTATGTTAAAAGTATTTTCTAATGACTTCTATGTGCTACTTGCCATAAAGTTTGGTATTTTTCCCAAACAAATCCTAGAGCCATTTTATATTTCCACCCCGTTGGAGAGTCCATCATTACTAGAAAAGTTTATAGAGATTGTGTAGTCAACATCCTCATAAAGACAATACAGTTGAACATGGTGGACTTTGATGTTATCATGGGTATGGACTGGTTTTATTCATGCTATGCTTCCACTAAATGTAGAAAAAGGGCAGTCAAGTTTTAATTTCCCAACGAATTAGTTCTTAAATGGAAAGGTAGACCTGTCATACCTAAATAAAAGTTCATATCCTATCTTAAAGCCCATAAAATACAATCCAAGGGGTGTATTTATCACTTGGTCGAGTCAAGGATTCTAAGTCAGAAATATCTTCACTCCAGTCCAATCCTATTATCAATATGTATCCAAAAGTTTTTCTAGATGATCTTCTCAGAGTTTCTCCTAATAGAAAAATAGATTTTGGGATATATCATTTTCCCAACACTCAGCCTATCTCTATTCCGCCATATAAAATGACTCCTATATAGTTAGGATAGTTGAAAGAGAAATTGAAAAATCTTCTTAATAAAGATTTCATAAGGCCTAATATGTCTCCTTGAGGTGCTTTAATCTTGTTCGTACGTAAGAAGGATGGTTTATTTTGGATGTGCATTGATTACTACTTACTGAACAAAGTCACTATAAAAAATAAATACCTCTTTCCACAATAAATGAGTTATTTGATCAGCTATAGGGTAGCAAATATTTTTCTAAAATAGATCTCAAATCTGGTTATCATCAGTTGAAATTCAGAGAATGTGATATTCTAAAGATGACTTTCTAATCCCAATACAATCACTTTGAATTTTTAGTCATGTCTTTTATTTTGGATAATTCTCCTGCAGCTTTTATGTACCTCATGAATAGGGTATTTAAGCAATCCCTAGATATGTTTCTCATCATCTTCATTGATGATATTTTGGTCTACACCCAACAAAAGAGGAATCATGCTAACCATCTTAAGATTATTCTTCAATCACTTAAGGATCGTCAGCTAAATGCTAAATTCTCCAAGTGTGAATTCTTGTTGGAGTCTGTAGCATTTTTAGATCATATTATTTCTAGTTAAGGCATCCAAGTTGATTGTCAAAATATTGAGATAGTGAAAAATTTGCCCAAACCTTCTACACCTTATGATATCAAAAGTTGGGTTTGGTTGGTTACTATAGGAGATTTATGGAAAGCTTTTCCTCTTTTACTGCTCTTTTGACTAAATTGACTCAAAATATGGTCAGTTTTCAATTGTTTGAGGCATGTGAGAAGATTTTTTAGAAGTTGAAATATAGATTGACCTCTACTCTGCTGTTGACATTATTAGAGGGAAATGATGGCTTCGTGATTTATTGTGATGCTTCATGGGTTGGTATTGGTTATTTATTGATGCAACACAGTAAGGTTATATCCTATGCCTCAATGAAGCTTAAGAATTATGAGATGAATTACCAAAATCACGATCTTCAATTGGCAACTGTGGTCTTTGCTTTAAAGATTTGGTGTTACTATCTTTACAGGGTGTATGTTGATATTTTCACTGATAATAAGAATCTCTAGTATGTTTTCAGTCATAAGGAGATGGATCTACAAAGGAGGTGGTTTGAGTTGCTCAATGACTATGATTGAATCTTACTCTATCATCCTAGTAAGGCAGACGTGGCAGTAGATGCTCTTAGTAGATTGTCTATGGAGAGTCTTGTGCATGTGGAGAAAGAAAAAAGGACTACAAAAGATTTTCATCGTCTTTCTAATTTAGGAGTTCGACCCTAGACTTTAAGGATAGTGGGATAGTTTCTTAGAATATTTTAGAATCATCTCTATTATCAAAAGTTAAATAAAAAGAGAATAATGACCCTATTATATTGAAATTGAAGGAGGAAATTCTACAATAAATGGTATGTCTTTTGAACATGGGGAGATGATGTTTTGAGAATCAAGGTAGAGTTTGTGTTCCAAATATTGATGGGTTATGAGAGAGGATCATGGAAGAGGCACATTATTCTAGGTACTCTATTCACCCGGGCTCTACTAAAATGTATCTTGATTTAAGGGAAATTTATTGGTGGAACAACATGAAGCAAAATTTTGCTGACTTAATTCTCAAGTTCCCAAATTGTCAGCAAGTTAAGTTTAAGTATAAAAAACTTGGTAATTTGGCTCAGTATATATCTCTTTTGGAGTGTAAGTGAAATATGATAAATATTGATTTTATGACATGGCTACCATGTTCTCGGTGTCAACATGACTCAATTTGGGTAATTGTACCAAATGAATAAGTCTGCTCATTTCTTACCTATTAAGATGACATACTCGACTGATTATTATTCTAGGTTGTATAGTTGGGAAATTGTTAGGTTGCATAGAACCCTATGACTATCGTCTCATACAGAGGCACCCAATTTACTCATCATTTTTGGAGGTATTTCTAGAGAAATTTTTGTATGCAGATGAACCTTAGTACTACCTTTCATCCTCAGACTGATGGGCAAGCAGATCAGACCATCAAGATGCTTGAAGATATGTTAAGGGCATATGTACTTGATTTTAAAGGAAATTAAGGGGGGATTATTTACCTCTTATTGAGTTTTCATATTGTTGACACCCAATTTTGACCGCTCGATACTCCTTTTAGGCTGTTGTTTTATCAAAATTGTTAATTTCAAATATTAGTATTTCTTACACTTTATTTTTGTATCAAATAGATATTGACGTGTCATTCATGATTTTAAAAATATTCAAAGTATTTTTATTATTTTTACTATCATTTTTTTACAATTTATCAATTTAGATGTAATATTTTTTACGTAATTTATTAATATTTATTAAATTATTTGATGTTAACACTCGTAATTTTACAAACATTTGGTCTTCTTCTTCTTCTTCTTCTTCTTCTTCTTATTATTATTATTATTATTATTATTATTATTATTATTATTAGCATCATCATCACACTACTATTATTAAAATAAAATTCTATTTTTGTCCAATTTTGTCTACATATTTTGTGTTTAGCCATTTTATCACCAATTAATGTCAATTTTAGTCAATTTTTACATCAATTTTGGCCATAAATTAAGTCTCAATTTTTAACTTTTTTTTAGTATTATTTTTATCCTATTTATCTCAGCCGTTGATAAAAAATGATCCAACGGCTGAGATCAAATCCCCATCCCTTTCCTTTTAAAACACAATCAAAACCCTAATCCCCATCTCCCCATAGCAGTAGTTGCACACCTCCTTCTCTCTCTATCTCCCTTTCTCTCTCTAACAACCACCAACCACCGACGACCAACAATCGTCATGCAACACCGCTCCAGCCGTCAAAATAACCAACCTCCGGCAAGCCTCCACTAGTCCATACTCCCTTCGCCTCCCTCGCCTCTCATTCATCACATCCTCGCTGGATTTGATGACTGGCGAGGTTTTCAATGAACCTCCCTGCGATTATTGTCTGATTTGATTTCTCAATTGGACCGATTTGATTTCTCAATATCTCCAATTGAGAATTCAAATCGGACAATAATCGCAAATCCATATGCCAGATAACCAGCCTAGGTAAGAAATAAAACTGGACAATAATTTCAAACCTATCCTTATTTGTCTAGACCACAAATCAAAAATAGCAAACTCCAATACCTTTTGGATGATAGTTTGGGACGATAGGCATTTTAGAAGCGTTAATTTTATCCTTTCTTTTAGAACGCTTTTAGGTTTGACAATCAGCCTAGGTGGTAGGTGGGTATACATTTGAAAGTGATGATACCCAAACATACATTGATGATACGATGCATGACATTGTCACTTATCTAGAATCTGGCCGCTAGCTAATGGGCCCGGATAATGACTAACAAGTTGGGTATTGATCCAAATTAAACCAAAACAATTCTTTGGTTTGACCTTTTAAATTTGTTCTTTATTTACTTGATGTGTTTGATTATTTGGGTAGTTTAGGTTCTTTAATTTAATTGAAATATTTTATTATAAAGTGTGTTATTTCTTTCTTCTGACGCATCTTCTTTACATTATTTCATGTCTTATTTTTTTATCACTTAGTAATTAGAAATAATTATACAACATGTCTTGTTTATCATTTTACCACCTAGTAATATTAAGATAATAAATAAATGACCTTTATTTTATCACATGGAATCCCCACGTAAACTACGAAATCGGCCGGAAACAACCTTTGTAGAGAAAGGTGCCTAACACCTCTCTTTCGAGGTAATTTGAACCCTTACCTAAATTTCTCGTGAACTAGACTTAACAATAAAATAGGTTCGTAGTTAGCCTAGAATGGTTCCCTAATGCACCTTAATACATTAGGTGGGGACTCTTTACACTCTTTAAATAATCCTAAAAAGAGTTGTCACATCGAATCCTACTTTTCGCAAGAAAAATGAGGCGCGACAGAATGGCGACTCCGCTGGGGATCCTTAGGTTATAACCATTACGAGTTTGTATTTTATGTGGATTCTTATTTTTCTGTGCTTTATTTTCATGATCCCCTTGCTCTTTTTCCTCTCTGTTGGCTACTTATTTTCTACATGTTGACATTTTTCCTTGTCTCTTTCCCCTTTCATTATTTATTTTGATCATGATTTATTTTTGTATGCCTATCCCTTCTCCTTTCCCCTTTTGTATGTGTTCTCCATGCATATCCCATTTCTTTTTTTCCCTTCTATTTGCTATGTGTTTAAATTGATTTTATATTGTAAAACATGTTATTATGTGCTATGTGTTACCGCTTTTTATAACTGGTATTCCGCTCATACTTTCCTCCACTTGTAATTTTTTCCATTCTTTTACGAACGGTTGCGTGGTTGCACGGACTTTCTTTCCTAAAACACCATTCAGGAAATGCCTTGTGGACTGGTCGATCAGCGATGCGTCGACAACCACGAGCTTTCCCACCCTCAAGTTGTCCGATTGAGGAGACCTTGTCAAAAACCACTCTTATTCCTAGAGCCTAACTGTTTATCCCTTTACTAAGGAATAAACATCCCAAAAGCCTAGGATGTTATGTTAGAAAGCCTTTCCCTAAGTTCTAAAGGATTTCATAATCCCGAAAAAGAATGTCACATTACTTATGTGCATTTTGAGAGATAATTATGCTTGAATAATGTCATTTGCTCCTTGGGGGGTTAGGGTAGGATAACACTTTGTTTTGCAGGTTCAATGGTGTCCAATTTCATGAATTTGACAAATCGAGTAAAGACTGTCTTAGTTTTTCTTATGATTTTCTTGTAAAGTTCTTTCTTTCAATTTGTGAGACAATTTAGTTCAATAAAAATTTTCATATTTTGGGGTTTATTTATGAGCAAATGACATTATTCTATGGCATAATTATCTCTCAAACAATGATAGGCCTACCTCTAGCTCAAAAGAGGCTCCTAAGATAGGAAACGTCAAACAATATGCTTGTTATGTGCTAATTTGATATATTTATACCGCTACCGCACTAATTTCTTCACCTTTGTTGTTTTTGTTTTGTTTTTCCCCCTTTCCAAAGGTTGATTTGAGAACCCTGGCCTACAATACATGATCAAAAGGGGATCCTTCTTCTCTTCCTCCTCTTCCTACAAGTTTCAAAGGTAAAAAATTGATGGTTAAAGATGTTACTAGTTTCGAAGGAGATAGTGTCATTGGGCAGAATGAATGATGTTAAAAATGGAGTAAATAATTCTAGAGTTACAAGAGGAATTGGCGCAAGTGCGCAATTTAGCCAAGTTGTCTCTTAACTTGAATACTCTTGAGTTGCAAGCCGGTAACTATGACATACCAACGTTCCGAAATCCTCCCAATTCTCCAATGCCTCCTCCTCATCCTCAAACTCCCGCAAACCTCCCAAACCCCATCCCAAACAACCAAAATATCCCAACTCCTCTATATGTATATGAGCCTACCCATCATGCCCAAGATCCTAAAAACTCCACTTACCCCTCTCCATAAAAGCCCCTGAATCCAAGCATATACCACCATCACGCATCTAGTAGTCATAACCTGAACCTCATATATGTTGAAACCCTTCTATCCACTTATCCTCAATTCACCTTTGAGTCTCTAGAAAATGACTGTACAATCCAGGACATGGTTGAAAGGTTGAGACAGTTAGAGGGAAGTAAGGAAATGAAAAGAATTAGCTATAAGAATCTGTGCATTCATCCTGATGTGGAACTGTCGGAGGGGTATAAGCCTCCCAAGTTAGAGTTGTACAATGGGACCGAAGATCCCAAGGCACATTGTGATAAATTGGCAAGAGTAGGGAAAATGAAAATATTAGAATAAAGATATTCATGAGAGTCTCACGAGAGAGGATCTCATATGGTATATTGAAAAAAACGTGAAGAAGTGGGCGGGTTGGCTTGACATGACCTCCAGTTTCATTGAGATATTTGGATACAATGCGGACAACTCTCCCAGCTGGTCTTACATGTAGGCACTAAGAAAGAACCCGAATAAGTCCTTTCGAGAGTATGCTATGAGATGGAGGGCTGAGGCTGCAAGAGCTCGAAACCTAGTCGAAGAGTATCAAATGAAAGAGTACTTTGTTAAAGCACAAGATCCATAATATCTCGACAAGATATTGATAGTTATGGACAAGAGTTTTTCCAAGATAACCAGGATATGAGAAATGTTCAAAGATTGTCTCAAAAATGGTAGCATCATCAGCTTAGACGCTTAATCTGGAGGAGCTGCAGAGAATAAAAAGAAGAAAGAGGTAGGGGTTGTGATGTTAGCCTAGCCTTCAGAGAATGCTCTGAGCTATCAAACATTTGGTCCATCACCTCCACCTTACCCATGAATTCCAACACCGTACCCAACATCCCCCTACCTACTACAAATGCCAAACGAAGCTCCGCTAAACCAGATGCCTACTCCTTACTAATTGTATCCACAATTCTCAAACCCTTCTTATCCCATATAAAATGCCCAACCAATCCAAGTCCAAACACCCCGAACTTCCCACATCCGCTCTCCACCCAACCCAAAGGAAACTTTAAAAGGAAACAATATACACACTTAGCCAAACCCTTGGCTCAATTATACGAATGGCTTAAAGAAGCAGGACACATTATACCCATTCCTGTCGTGCAAGTCGACACTAAATCTTAGCGATATCAACATAATTAGACTTATGCCTACCATTATGGGATGGGAATACCTCCCATTGAGGCATGTTTTTCTTTGAAGAATAAGATTCAACAACTGATTGTCACAAAAGTCATTCATCTGAAGAACCCAGAACCACATGTTACCAACAATCTTCTTCCAGACCATCACGTGAATATGCTTTATGTTGATGAACATGTGGACTTAGAACAACGTTAATTCTCACCAAGGAAAAGGATTGTCATCATCAATAAGTAAAGAGGAGCCCCCAGGGAAAGCAATGGATAGAAGACTACTCTATCCAAACCTCACCGGGCACTTGGGTTGACTTGACAAATTTTTATGTTTTCATGATTTTAAAATAAATAGGCTCGGTGTTCGAGCAAGATTGCAATTTTAGTTTTTCTTTATTACTTAAAACTATGCTTTGCGATATTCTAGCATCATTAATAAGGGCTTTTTAAATTATTGATATTTCCTATTTCTTTTTACAACAAAGTCATTTTTTAGATTGTTGAATCTGAGTTTGTGACACATAACGAGATCATACAGGAGTTAAAGAAGATGAGAGCTCCAAGGAATTTGCTAGTAAAATTAATGATTTGGAAGATAAGTCAAGATGCTTCACGCCTAGACAATTGATTTTGAAACAGAAGCCCATACTTGATTCATCGAGTCTTGATAGGAGGAGCACTCATACTTGAAGAAATAGACGGCATAGTTTGGTCTAAGCCCATCAATACAGACGATGTTAAGAGATACTAGGTTAAATCTTTATTTCACGCCCCTTACATTGTAATTGGAACTGCGGTTGGCCTAATTCCCATTTAAGAGGGATACGTAGGCGCTCCTATGGAGTTCGGTCGCATTATAATAAATTTCTATTTTCCCCTCTTGATGAGCATTATAGTTGGGGAAGAATTTTTGAGAGGACCTAAAAAATTCTATATGGGCATGATATCGGCATAAATTATGAACTGGGGTAGAATTTTTGAGACGACCTCAAAAATTTCTATGAGAAGACTTTGTAATTCTTGCAACAAGATAGCTCTATACTGGGGCAGAAATTTTTGAGCAACCCTAAAAAATTTCTTAACAAGAGAACAAGGTCTCATAAGATGTTTTATTGTCTCAAAACATATCATAATCAATGATTCAACAACATTTCCTATTTTTATCCTAATAGATTTTACTTATAACTTTCAACAACAACTATTTGCAAACATAATTTTCTTTTAAACAATCATTTATTTTTTGTCTACCCAAGTGAAGACCTGGATGAGGCTCATCAGCAAAACCACTGGCGAATCTACATGCATTCCAGGGGGTTCATCCGAACCCCCTTCTTCGGAAAATTACACTGTGTATACGATCAAAATTTTGATTTACCGTATATATATTAAGTACTGAACCCGCTTGACACAAGGCTAAGTGAGGGGGTGCAGAATTTCTCATTCAGTGTGCGTTTGAGTCTAAATAACACTATTTTTTCAATTTCTTATATTAGCTTTTGGATTAAATCCCTAGTTACTTACTTTCTTGCTCTCTTACGTTCTGTCCTACTTCTGGTTTCTTCTCTCACTTTCATGGTTACTAATTTGATGGTTGACTTTTTTTATATTTTTTTCACAAAATTATAGTATATACTTTTGTTTGTTGTTTATCTATTTTGACTAATTTCAAATATTTTACATCTTCTCACCTTAAAATTAAAGAAACGTTAATATTAGTTTTGTCATGTTAATGTATAAACAATTTAAATGTAAAGTACAATACTGGTAACTTATTGTACTTTTTATGTAGTTTCTAAATCTGTATATTATTTTTAAAAAAGTTTAAAGATTGTACGTTTGAACATACAGTCAAAATAAAGAAGTTTAACTTCCTCCGTTTTGTTGTTCATGTTGAGGTAGAGTTGAACTTTGTCTAGCTCGCTCAAATAAAATTCGGCCCACTTATATCTGATTTGATCCGCTTATTTTTGAGGTCTTGTTAACATAATTAGTTATTTTTTTGAACCCCCTTGATAGAAATCCTGGCTCCGCCACTGAGCAAGATAATGACAGCTAGAAGAAAACACTTCAGTCGAGGTAGAGGCACGAATCAACCTCCCCTTTTACAAACTCATAATTTTTTTGAGTGCAGGATTAATAGGTACAGATGACAGGAATCACACCATTGCAAGAGGCCCATAAACCAATGCAATATCATATCGAGAAGCCAAACAGCTGATCCAATGCTACATCGAGATGCCTAACAGCCGATCCAACGCTATATCAAAAATCCCAATAGCTAATCCAACACTGCATCGACAGGCCCAATAGCTGATCCAACGCTATAACAAGAATCCCATCAGCTGATCCAATACTGCATCGAGAGGCCCAATAGCTGATGTAACTCCATATCGATAAGCCCAACAACTGATCCAATGCTACATTGAGAGGCCCAACAGTCGATCCAATGTCATATCAAGAAGCCTAATAGCTGATCCAACGATGTATCGAGAGGCCCAACAGCCGATCCTACAACATATTGAGAAGCTCAAAAGCTGATCCAACACTGCATCGAGAGGCCCAACAGCCGACCCAACATCATATCGAGAAGCTCAATAATTGATCTAACAATACAACAAATACACATTCTTTACTTCCATATTTACTTTATGTTTATTAATTTCCTATCATTTACGCGCCATAACCTTTGTTATCTAGTATACTGTAAAGTATGCAAGTAACAGAGAAGGAGTAACAAACAGGAATAAATTTTACTCCTATTTTTAGAATATCACCCTATTTATCCATCTGTTGCATAAACTCAAACTCACTTTTCTGTTTTTCTTATACCTCCCAGCTCGTTTTTGCTTTAAGTCTCGTTTACTTCCATTCATCGATCCATGATATCATCGTTAATGCCCATCCTTTGTCATTGACATCTTTAGGAATATTGTTCAGACCTAAATCTAGAACTACACATAGCTTGATTCTCGTAAAACCAGAGATATGTAGGTGACTTAAAGAAAAAGTCTTAGCCATACTATTTTAAAACTACCTCCCTATGGATTTTATTTTAATAAACCCTTTCGGTCGGACAAAATTGGCTACTACATCAACTTGCATTGCTTGACCATTATTTTATCATTCCCAAACAACGAAGAAGCAGCTGTTGACATCCAATTTTGACCGCTCGATACTCATTTTAGGCTGTTGTTTTATCAAAATTATTAATTTTAAATATTAATATTTTTTACACATTATTTTTGTATCAAACAGATATTGACGTGTCATTCGTGATTTAAAAATATGCAAAGTATATTTATTATTTTTACTATGATATTTTTTACTATTTATCAATTTAGATGTAATATTTTTTACTTTATTTATTAATATTTATTAAATTATTTGATGTTCACTGGCTATGGATGGTTTTACGCAGGGTAGAGTAGACCGAAAAAGTATTGGAGGGAGGTGATAAGGCATGATATGGAGCAGTTACAACTTACAGAGGACACGACCCTTGATAGAAAGATGTGGAGGAAGCAAATTAGGGTAGAGGGTTAGGGGTAGGAGTGCATCGGTAATAGTAGGGGAGCGTTCTTTTGTGTCTGGAGTTTCTTGTTCGTGGTGTTGTGGATGTAGTATTATCGTGTGGCTATTTTGCATACCGTACTAGTTTATATGCACTTATATTTTATGTTTGTTATACTATTAGTTTATTTTGTGTATCGTACTAGTTTATATGCACTTATCTTTTGTGTTTGTTATACTGTTATCGATCCTAAGCCGGGGGTCTATCGAAAACCGCCTCTCTACTTCACCTGAGGTAGTGGTATGGGTTGTATAGACTCTACCCTCTCCAGACCCCACTATGTGAGAATACACTGGGTATGTTGTTGTTGTTGTATTTGATGTTCACACTCGTAATTTTACAAATATTTGGTCTTATTATTATCATTATCAATACTATTATTAAAATAACGGTCTATTTTTGTCCAATTTCGTCAACATAATTAGTTTTTAGCCACTTTATCTCTAATTAATGTCAATTTTAGTCAATTTTTGACATCAATTTTGGCCATAAATTAAGTCTCAATTTTTAACTTTTTTTAATAGTATTTTTGTCATGTTTATTTATCTCAGTCGTTGATAAAAAAAATGATCCAATGGCTGAGATCAAATCCCCATCCCTTTCCTTTTAAAACACAATCAAAACCCTAGTCCCCATCTCCCCATAGCAACCGCACACCTCTTCCTCTCTCTACTTTCTCTCTTTATCTCCCTTTCTCTCTCTAACAACCACCAACCATCAACGACCAACAACACCAACACCAACAGCCACCATGCAACACTGCCTCAGCTGCCAAAATAGCCAACCTCTGGCAAGCCTCCATCAGTCTGTACTCCCTTCGCCTCCCTCACCTCTCATTCGTCACATCCTCGCCGGAGTTGATGACTAGCGAGATTTTCAATGAACCCATCTGTGATTATTGTCCGATTTGATTTCTTAATATCTCTAATTGCATGTTTGTTTACTTTAAAATTAGATTCTAAGATTAAAATTTCTTGATGTTTGACTGAAATTTGATTCAATTTTTTTTATTTATATGTTTATGTTCATATGTGTGGAATGCCCTGATTTGCTCTAAAATTACAACTAGGTTGCTGATTTCAAATTTTTTGAACTTGTTGTTCTTTAATTTGGTTAATATCGGTGAAATTTAACTCGCATAACTATGGAAAAATGTTTGATTGTGTGTTTCCTAGCACTGATTTCGTGCGTAATTTTTTATGGTTTGAATTGATTTTTTTTGTGTAATCAAATTGTTGTGATTAAG
Source organism: Capsicum pubescens (assembly GCA_030864215.1). Classification (NCBI taxonomy): domain Eukaryota; kingdom Viridiplantae; phylum Streptophyta; class Magnoliopsida; order Solanales; family Solanaceae; genus Capsicum; species Capsicum pubescens. Next base: position 247,998,519 of record CM061540.1, on the reverse strand, counting down.
GAATATTTTTATATGATTAGTTCTTTTATTTGTGTTCAGTCTACTGATTTTGGTAAGAACTAATGTTGTCCATAATCATGATATTTATTTGCCTTTTAAGATATTTCAAAGAATATCTTACTTGCTTATATATGGTAATTCCTTGATTTAATTAATTTTGTGTGATTTGTGTTAGAATATTTTTTCACCCTTTTACTGATTGCCTTCCCTTTCCTTTAGTTTGGACAACTCTTCTATTAGTTTATTTTTGATAGTGTTGACATAAATTTGTGATAACCCGCTTGAATTAATTGACAAAAATATTCTGCCTTCCTTTTACTTTACATAGTTCTTTTACTATTAAAAGTGATCCCCACTCTCTTATTTTACGAACTTACAATCTCTACTCTCCCCCTATACAAAAAGCTTTAAGCAAAACAAAAGTGTTTTACTATTTTGAATTCACATTGACTCTCAGACCATTGTTGTTGATCTTCTTGTGATACTCTGTCCTCGGGTTCCATGATGCTCGACTTTTCTTACTATTATTTATTACGATCAATAAGTAAGTTCCTGTTGACGCAATTTCAATATCTTGTATGATGATGCTAGAAAACATATCTATATGAATTATTTGGTGTTTATTTTCTATATCTATGTTACGTTATATTCTTTCTTGTACTACTGTTACATATTGTCTCATAGATTTAAATAGACTGTTTTAGGGGTTTGAAGATTCGCCTAGGAGTGTGGGAGGGGTTTCTTACTTTCTTCATAGTTTAGGCTTTTCATTTTTATTGGTCTGTAATATTACTGTAAAACTCTGTCATGTAATAGTAAAATTGGGGACTGTATGGGGGGCGGGGTTTATGTGCTCTTATGTGATTACGTGAATACTTAGGCAAACATAAGTTAGGATTTATTAATCAATATGTTTGTCACTTAGAAAATATTCTTAGGGTTAACAATTAACCTCATTAAAACCAACATTGAGCATGGAAATTAACTTAGAATGCATTCATTTTATTTAGCTTCTAGTCTTAACATTCAGGATGCTTAAGTAACTTCTTTTCAGCAATTAAACATTATTTATCAGTCCATTAAACATAATTTCTAGCAATTAAACACTGTTAAAATATTTTTTCATCAATTAAATATTTTTCAGTTCGCTAAAACAATTTTCAACATCTTTTCACGAATTTCCAACGATACAAAATTACTTTTTAGCAATTAAATATTTTCAATGTATTAATATTAATTTCCAGTACATTAAGAAAAGTTCCAGAATTTTAAAAAGTAATATCCAACATATTAAATTAATTTTCAGCATATAAAGTTATTTTCCTAACACTCTAAAATTAATTTCCAGCATTTTTGCTAATTAACAGCATGCTTAACTATGTTTTACATGATTATCATTCCCTCATGTTTACTTGACTTTGACATGACTTTTAATAAAATTAAAACATCTTGTTTTAAACTGTATACCAATTCTGTTTTTCCATATTAACAATTGTCATTTAGACATCATGCCTATAGGTTAATGACACCAAAATGAGTAATTATTTTTCTTAGCATGTCAATCACTTTAACCAACTCTTAATTAACCAAGAGGCTTGTTTGAGACTATTACGTACTATTTATTGTCCACCGTATTTTATGTGCTTTGAGTCTAATTAGGAAACCTAACTTTTTTGGTCTAGACCATAAATCCAAAATAGCAAAGTCCAATGCCTCTTGGACGATAGATTGGGACGATAGGAATTTTAGAGGCATTAGTTTTATCCTTTCTTTTAGAATGCTTTTAGGTTTGACAATCAGCCTAGGTGGGTGGGTGGGTGGGTAGACATTTGGAAGTGATGATACCCAAACATACATTGATGATACAACATATGACATTGTTGCTTGTCTAGAATCTGCCCGCTGGCTAATACGCCGGATAATGACTAACTAGTTGGTTACTAGTCCGAATAAAACCAAAATAATTCTTTGGTTTGACCTTTCAAATTTGTTCTTTATTTACTTGATGTGTTTGCATATTTGGATATTTTAGGCTCTTTAATTTAATAGAAATATTTTGTTATAAAGTGTGTTATTTCTCTCTTCTCTCTCATCTTCTTTACATTATTTCATGTCCTATTTTTTTTTATCACTTAGTAATTTGAAATAATTAAGCAACATGTCTTGTTTATTATTTTACCACTTAGTAATTTTAAGATAATAAATAAGTGACCTTTATTTTATCACATAGAATCCCCACGTAAAGTACGAATTCATCTAGGAACCACCTTTTTGGACCTCGAAAGGTGCCTAACACCTTCCTATCGAGGTAATTTTAACCCTTACCTAAATTTCTAGTGAACTAGACTAAACAATAAAAATAGGTTTGTAGATAGCAAAGAATGGTTCCTTAACACACCTTAATACGTTAGGTGGTAACTCTTCACACTCTTTAAATAATCTCAAAAAGAGTTTTCACGTCGAATCCCGCTTTTCACGTGAAAAATAGGGCGCGACACATATAATAATAGTTACCATTCAAGTTAAAACACCATGGGTTCTGGTCCTTGCAAATTTCTTGAGTCTTGAGCTTTCTGTTCATCATACGACTCACCATATTAGTCGTATGGTAGGGGTAGGGGTCAGGTGACCCAACTCATAGGGTGCCCAGTGTTTGGTGGTTGAGTTCTTATTCTTGGTTCCAGAAGACTCCATACGGGTTGTATGTACATAATACGAGAGCTAGGGTCCAACTGTATGTTGTCCAGTGCGTCTGGCCTAGATATTTTTGGTTAGGGTACTACTTGAAGGGTACTAGTCGTATGGTTAGGGTACGAGTTAGGATAAGGAGTCGTATGTTGGAAAGAATATGGTGTCCAATTTTATGGTCAAGATACGAGTGGAGGGTACCACTCGTATTGTGAGGATATAAGTGAGGGGTCCAAATTGTACTCACCTGCGGAGATCTTTATAGTTTAAGTTGGGGGTATTTTAGACATTTCTCCCTAATAACTCCTTTTGACCCCACGACATAAAACACCTTTGGGGGATTCCTTAACCTATTATTCACAATCAAATACTCTCAAATCTCTCTCAAGCTCTTGATTTAAAAAAGGCTAGGGTTTTCTTCAAGGCAATCAATTAAGGCTCTAATGGAGTGGTTTCTCTCCATCTTTCTTGTTGACTAAGGCATATTACACCTCCCTCATTGTTATTTCAACTAAAAGCATTTTTTAATGGATGGTTTTCATGGTATTATTGTGGTAATGTTTGGGTTTTGAAATATATGTTGGGGGTTTTGGTTGTTCTTGGTTGGATAATGTTTTCCCATGTTTTACTTTTGGTTTTCATGTTATAATTGTGGTTTGAAACATGTGGTTGCATGGAAATGGTCAATTGATACTTTATTTTGGTTTTGGAAATCTTATGCCCTCAACATGTTTGTTAAAATGCCTAAGAGATTAATTTTGTCACATAGTCTGACTATTATTGAAAACTTTGCATTGCATAATATAGTAATAAAAACTAAATTGGCTTAAATAGTTTCAAATGGATTGGGAAGGACTTGGTTGCCATGGTTTTGATTTAACTGGAAACCTTGTGGGGTACATGGAAATCCCTTAAGTGTTGGCTAATGATATTTCTTGCAAGCTATAGTCGGTATGACAATACTACTTCATAATGCCTTGGTAATTAAATTCTGGAATTGATGGTTTGATTATGTGCTAAAGGTTTTAATTGGGCAATAATGGCGAGTTGTGATAGCTAATCGTGAAGGTGTGAGTTCGATGGACGGACACTGGAAACTCATATTTGTCGACATGAGGGTTGGTCATGATGACCATATACTTGTGGGGTACAAGGAAATCCTATAAGTTTATACTTTTATATATGTATCATGGAGGGGGAAGGGTACACAGGAATCCTCGACCCCTATGATATCTCCGGTTCTTACGGCTACATGCATTGGGGCCCAGGGGGTAAAACTCTACCCATATAGCCCATGGGTGATTTTAGGTCAGTCAAGCTACACAATCTAGGTTAAGGTTTTAAATGCATGATAAACTCAATTCCCATCCCCTGCATGGTATGTATATATATAGAGAGAGAGAGATGTATGTGGTTGCATATGATTATTTACCTTGGTTTTAAATGAAGAATTATTTTATCCTTATCCCGAGTATATGCTAGAGTTCACTCGCTAACCCATCTTCGGGCACTATATCCCCACGTGATGTAGGAACCGGCCATACTACTCATCTTGTTCAGTAATCTTAGATTTAGGAACAACCTTCTGTTGAACTAAAGTGGTGATCTTCCATATTCCAGAAGATTCCATTTCATTCTATGCACTTCTTTTCATACTTTTTTTATCTTAGACTTTGGTTTTGTCTATGGTCTGGGATATGTCCCAATCAGATATTTTTGCATTTTAGTTGGAGGTTTTGTGTGACTACTACGGGCATGGGTGGTGTCGGCATTAGTGTCAGCCTTGGTATTGGTATTGGCATTGGGGTTGACACCGTTTAGATGCTTGGTCGGATTATTAAATGGTTATGGTCATGAACTTTATTCAATGCCTTTCAATTATAATTATTCTATCTTATTATATGTTTGAAATTCATCTGACATAGGGTATATGGAGATTATGGTTGGGTATTGGGGGCAGTCTATGTTCTGGGTCAGACTTGAGATACCCGACAGGAATAGGCCCTAGTTTGGGTTGTGTCAGATTGGTATCAGAGCTCTTGGTTAATGGTCACTTGGGAGCACAAATCCGTGTCCATTAGAGTCACTTTTAAGGATGTGTAGCATGCCACACTCATAAGGGAGAAGCTATAAGGCATTTAGGAATATTTCTCTTTCTTGTTTTCTATTTTTGAGTTATAGAGTCTAAGGTCCTTAATTCTTCTCTAATTCCTATTTGTTCGCTTTTTAGATCATCCTCATCGATGATCTGAAGCTCACAGAAACTCCTCTGTACCATTTGGTGGACAATATTGATGGGACCCATTTTACTTTTATGGTCCAGACCTGGTCTAGGGGTCCAGTTCCTAATTATCCTCCTGGAGTTCCACCGATTCCCTTTAGTCCTCCTCGAGCTCCTCAGTATGATGTGCCAAATACTGAGTTTTATCAATCTATCCTTATATTGGCACAGTTGGTAGCTTCTCAGGCTGAGCGTGGTGTATCTGTTACTCCATCTTCTGAGGCCACAAGGGTTGGCCAGTCCATAAGGTTGAACCCTCCGACCTTTATAAGTGTTAAGGTGGAGAAGGATCCTTAAGGTTTTCTTGATGAAATAGAAAAGATTTTTTTTGTTATGTCTGCCACTAATGTAGAGGGCGTGGAGTTTGCCACCTACCAGCTGAAGGATATGGCGTACCAATGGTACGAGGAGTGGGATCAGTCAAGAGGTGACAATGCTGAGTCATCTCTGTGGGAGGATTTTTCTAAATCTTTGTTCAACCACTTCTATCCTCAGGAGTTGAGGAAAGCAAAAGTGGAAGATTTTGTCAATCTGAAGCAAGGAAAATGCCAATCAAGGAGTATGCCTTGAAGTTTCACCAGTTATCTTGGTATGCTCCGCAGATGGTTTCTAGCATGAGGGATATGATGAGAAAGTTTGATTTTGAGTTGTCCTGAGACTAGATATTAAAAAGTAAGGTTGTCTTATTGATCAAGGTCATGGATAGCTCCAGGTTGGTTGTATACATGCAATAAGTGGAGGAAGAAAAAAAGAAACAGGCTGAGATAGGGGAGAGGCAGGGAAAAAATTAGGCTCTCTGAGCAGGGTAGTAGCCAATAGTAGAGTGGAAAGGATGGCAGGAGGTGGCCTAAGAAGAAGTAGGGCAACTCTGGGTTTTACTCGACAACTAGTTCTCCCTACCCAAATCCATCGGGTGAAAGGATTTTCCAAGGTGGCCAATCTCAGGCTAGTAGGGCTAAGTCAACTCCATTATATCCTTCCTATGGTTTCTGTGGTAGATTTCATTAGGGTTATTATGAAGAAAGAAGGGATAAGTGCTTCAGTTACGGTCAGCCAAGGAACATGCTTACAAATTATCTTGTTGGTAAGGTTGCCTCAAGGGAAAATAATGTTCCAGTTGCCTCTTCTTTAGCTCTAGCACCAAAGGGTGCACCATCTAGTTCTAGCACTGGTTGGAACCATCTTTATGCTCTCACCACCCAATAGGAGTTCAAAGCATCACCTGATATCGTGACTGGTATGTTGAAACTCTTTTCTCATGATGTGTACTATTTACTTGATTTGGGGTCGACTCTTTGTTATGTTACCACATTTGTGGCCGTGTATCTTGGTTTTGGTCCTGAGTGTATTTTGGACCATTTTTCTATTTCTACCCCAGTAGGTATTTTGTGATTGCTAGAAGAGTCTATAAGGGGTGTGTGGTATCTGTTGGTAGCAAAGACACTTTGGTGGATCTATTTGAATTAGATATGGTAGATTTCAATGTCATATTAGGGATGGATTGATTGTACTCATGCTATGCTTCTCTAGACTATCAAACCCATAAGGTTGTCTTTAAATTCCACAGTTAGCCTATTATTGAATGGGATGGTGGTTCCCTAGCTCCTAAGGGGAAGTTCACATTGTGTCTTAGATCTTGGAAATTAATATCCAAGGGGTGTCTCTACCATCTGGTTTAGGTTAAGATTCTAACTCGGATGGTCCTTCCTTGCATTCCATCCTGATGGTGAATGAATTTCCTGAGGTCTTTCCTGATGACCTTCCTGGTATTCCTCTAGATAGGGAGTTTGAGTTTGGGATTGATCTTGTTTAGGACACTCCCTCCAATTTCTATTCCCCCATATAGAATGGCTCCAGCTGAGTTGAAGGAGCTTAAAGAGCAACTCAAGAATCTTTTAGATAAGGGTTTTATCTGTCCTAGTATGTCCTCTTGGGGTGCACTGGTATTATTTGTACGTAAGAAGGATGGTTTCCTTCGGATGTGTATTGATTACCGTTAGTTGAATAAGGTGACAGTAAAGAATAAGTACCCTCTTCTAAGGATAAATGACTTGTTTGATCAGTTGCAGGGTGCTAAATTTTTCTCCAAGATTGATCTTCGATTTGGGTACCATCAGTTAAAGATTACAAAGATGGATATCCCTAAGACTGCTTTCCAAACCCAGTATGGGCATTTTGAGTTTCTAGTTATGTCTTTTGGGTTAACCAATACCCCGACGACATTCATAGACTTGATAAATAGAGTATTCCGTTAGTTTTTGGATTTATTCATCATTTTTTTCATAGATGATATTCTGGTGTACACTAAGAGAGAGGTGGATTATGATAATCACCTCCATATAGTATTGTAAACCTTGAAAAAGCAGCAGTTGTATGCCAAATTTTTGAAATGTGAATTCTGGTTGAACGTGTTCACTTTTTTGGGTCATATCATTTCTAGCGAACTGATCATGGTGGATCCGTAGAAAATTGCAGTGGTGAAAAAGTGTCCTAGACCAATGACTCCAACCAATATTTGAAACTTTTTGGGTTTAGTTGGTTACTACAAGAGGTTTGCGGAGAGTTTTTCAACTATAGCTACCTCGTTAACTAAGTTGACTCAGAAGAAATTAAAGTTCTTGTGGTCTGATTCTTGTGAGGAGAGTTTTGAGAAGCTGAAGGATAAGCTAACTTCGGATCCAGTCTTGACTCTGCCTAAAGGCACAGATGGATTTATGGTATATTCTGATGCATCTTATGTGGGGCTTGGTTGTATTCTGATATAGCATAGAAAGATGATAGCTTATGCCTATAGACAGTTGAAGGTGCATGAGAGAAATTATATGTCTCATGCCTTGGAATTGTTAGTTGTGGCATTCTCGTTGAAAATTTAGCATCACTATTTGTATGGGGTGCATGTGGGTATCTTTTCTGATCATAAGAGCCTGAAGTATGTGCTTACTCAAAAAGAGCTTAACCTCAGGCAAAGAAAATGGCTTTAGCTTCTCAAGGATTATGACATGAGTCATCACTACCATCCAGGTAAAGCTAACGTGGTTGATGATGCTCTTATCAGGTTATCTATGAGGAGTTTGGCTCATATGGATAGAGGGAAGAGGGAGTTAGTGAAGGACATTCACCATTTGCTTAACCTTGGAGTTTGCCTCTTGGACTCTGAAGATGGTGGTTTGTTGGTGCAGAAAGTGGTGTGGTCGTCTCTTGGTGCTGAAATCAAGGAGAAATAGATGTTAGATCCTGTCTTGATGAGGATCAAAGGTGATGTAGGTTGGCATAAGGTGATGGCCTTCGCTATTAATAGTGATGGTACTTTGCGGTACCAAGGGAGGTTATTTGTTCTGATGTGGATGGTTTACAAGAGAGAATTTTGGCTGAGGCGCATGAGTCGCACTATGTCTTTTATCCTGGTTTGATAAAAATGTATCATGACCTTAAGGAGATGTATTGGTAGAACAATATAAAGAGGTATGAGGCTAATTTTGTGTCCAAGTGCATGGTGTGCCAACAAGTGAAAGTTCAGCAGTTGAGGCTCAGAGGATTGTATCAAGAAATTAAGCTACCTAAATGGAAGTGGGAAGTGATCAACATGGATTTGATTACCAGTCTTCCTTGGTCTTAGAATCAGTTTGATTTGGTTTGGGTCATTGTGGATAGGATGACAAAGTCTTCCCATTTCTTACCAGTATGGACTAACTTCTCGGCTGAGGATTATGCGATGTTGTATCTCTATGAGATTGTGAAATTGCATGGGGTACCTGTTTATATCATTTCAGATTGTGGTATACAGTTTTCATCTCACTTTTGGCGATCTTTTCAAAAAAGTTTGGGGACTAAGGTGAGTCTTAGTACTGCTTTTCACCTACAGTCGGATGGGCAAGCAGAAAAAATTATTCAGATGTTGGAGGATATGCTTTGGGCTTGTGTGATTGACTATAGTGGTAGTTGGGTTGAGCACTTGCCTCTTGTAGAGTTTGCTTACAATAATAGCTACCACTCTAGATTGGGATGGCTCCATTTGAAGCATTGTGTGGTAGGAGGTGTAGGTCTCCTATTGGGTGGTTCAAGTCGGTGAAGAAAATATATTTGGCCCAAATTTGGTTCACCAAGCTAATGAAATAGTGATTTTGGATAGGCTTAAGGCTGCCCAAAGTCGCCAAAAATCCTATGCAAATGTGAGGTGAAGGGACCTGGAATTTAAGGTTGGAGATAAGGTGTTCCTAAAGGTGTCTCCCATGAAAGGAGTGATGCATTTTGGGAAGACGGGGAAACTCAATCCCTAATATGTGGGTCCTCATGTGATTTTGAGGAGGGATGGTAATATTTCATATGAGTTGGAATTTCCATCTAGTTTGAGCTCGATTCACCCGGTATTCTATGCCTCTATGTTGAGAAGGTGTATTGGTGATCCATTGCAAATTGTGCCTATCAAGGATATTGGTATTTTGGATTCCCTATCCTATGAAAATTTCTTGGTTGAAATCTTGGATCATTTGGTTCGTCGGTTACGGACCAAGGACGTAGCTTTGGTAAAGGTTCTAAGGAGGAACCACAAGGTGGAAAAGGCTACTTGGGAAGCTGAAGAGGACATGAAGTCCAAGTTATCCATTCCTATTTTCTGCTTTAGAAATTTGTGCGTACAATATGTTTTCTTCATAACGTCTTTGTTTCCAAACTTAGTTAAAGGAAAGATTGACTTTCTTGGTATCTTTGTTTCCTAGATTGGTTAAAGGTAAGGATAAAGAAGTTTGGTGGTCTAATCGTTCTAGTTACTGCCTTTTTCCATTATTTGAGGACAAATAATCCAAGTGGGGAAGAATTGAAACACCTTAGGTTCTGGTCCTTGCAAATTTCTCGAGTCTTGAGCTTTCTGGTCATCATACGACTCAACATACTAGTCGTATGATGAGGGTATGGGTCAACTGATCTAACTCGTATGGTGTCCAGTGTTTGGAGCTTGAGTTTCTATTTTTGGTACGATAAGACTCCATACGAGTCGTATATACATGATATGAGAAGTAGGGTCTAACCGTATGTTGTCTAATCTCTAGCCTAGATATTACTACTTAGGATACGACTTGAAGGGTACAAGTCAAATGGTTAGGGTACAAGTTAGGCTAAGGAGTCATAGGTTGGACGGAATGTGGTGTCCAACTTTTTAGTCAAGATACTAGTTGAGGGTACCACTAGTATGGTGTGGATATGAGTGGGGGGTCCAAACAGTACCCACCTGCGAAAATCTGTATAGTTTAAGTTGGGGGTATACTGGATATTTCCGTCTAATAACTCCTTTTTACCCTGTGATATAAAACATCTTTTGGGGATTTCTTAACCTATTATTCATAACCAAACACTCTCTAAACACTCTCAAATCTCTCTCAAGTTCTTGGTCAAGAAAGGCTAGGGTTTTCTTCAAGGTAATCAATTAAGTCTCTAAAAGGGGTGGTTTCTCTCCGTCTTCCTTGTTGACTAAGGCATGTTAATCCTCCCTTATTGTTAGTTCAACTAAAATCTTGTTTTAATGGATGGTTTGCATGGTATTGTTGTGGTAATATTTGGGTTTTGAAATATATGTTAGGGGTTTTGGTTGTTGTTGGTTGGATAATGTTTTCCCATGTTTTTCTTATAGTTTTGATGTTATAATTGTGGTTTGAAACATGTGTTTTCATGGGAATGGTCAATTGATACTTGATTTTGGTTTCGGAAATCTTATGCCCTCATTGTTAAAATGCCTAAGAGAATGATTTTGTCACATAGTCTGACTATTATTGAAAACTTTGCATTGCATAATATGGTATGAAACCTAAATTGGCTTAAATGGTTTTAAATGGATTAGAAAGGCCTTGGTGTCCATGGTTTTGATTTAATTGGAAACCTTGTAGGGTACATGGGAATCCCCTAAGTGTTGGCTAATGACATTGCTTGCAAGCTTTAGTCGGTATGATAATACCACTTTATAATGCCTTGGTAATTAAATTCTGGAATTGGTGGTTTGATTATGTGCTAAAAGCTTCAATTGGGCAATAATGGTGGGTTGTGATAGCTAACCGTGAAAGTGTGAGTCCAATGGAAAAACACTGGAAACTCATGTTTTCCAGCATAAGGGTTGGTCATGGTGACCATGTACTTCTAGGGTACATGGGAATCCCCTATATTTATACTTATATAGATGTATCATGGAGGGCGAAGGGTATACAGGAATCCTTGGATCCTATGATATCTCTAGTTCCAGCGGCTACACGTACTGGGGAGCGTTCAACGGGTAACACTGGACCCATATACCCCTAGGTGATTTTAGTATGGTCAAGCTACACAACCCAGGTTAAGGTTTTAAATGAATGCTAAATCTGGTTCCCTTTCCCGGCATGGTATGTATATATATATGTATGTATGTTGTTGTATATGATTATTTACCTTGGTTTTAAATGATGACATTATTTTATCCTTATCCTGAGTACATGCTAGCGTTCACCTGCTAACCCGTCTTCAGCCGCTGTATCCCCACGCGATGAAGGAACTGGGTATACTACTCCTCTTGCTCAGTGATTGTTGATTCAGAAATATCCATGTGTTGGACTGAAGTGGTGAGCTTCCATATTCCAGAAGATTTCCTTTCATGCTATGCACTTCTTTTCATACTTTTGTTTCTACTTGGATTTTGGTTTTAGCTATGGTCGAGGGTATGTCCCGATCGGATGTTCTTGGATTTCAGTTAGAGGCTTTGTGTGACTACTATGGGCATGGGCGATGTCGGTGACAGCGCACACGCAAGTGTACGTGGTCTACAAAGTAGTAAAGTGGCCTTCAAGAAAGTGGAATATCGATCCCACAGGGACTTGTGTTAAACAACTATCCAATTCTAGTTTAACAATTGAGAAAAAGTAAACAAGAAGGTTTTAGAATTGTAAACTAAAAAGAAACTAAACTAATGCGGAAAAGTAAGGACTTGGGACAATCAATAGATAGAGATCCAGGGTTAAGTCTTATGAACAATCATACTACGTTATTGAACTTCATTTATTAAAACACTTATCTTGGTTGTTGATTCGTAGGGTTAATCGCATGATCATGGTCTCCCGACCTCTAACCGTTTACCTAACTTAGACATTACAACTATATCGTTGAGCAGGATGTAATAATATAATTAAGTGATTTAAAGCTATCATTTTACGTGTCAATCAAGTAAGGCTTCTAAGCACATCCCTGTACTAGATGCAAATTCGAATTCCTTATTTCATAAAGAAACATGAACCTTACTCTATTTACCCCACGTTCTATCATCTTGTTCCCCCTCCTGAGTTTACAAGACAACAATAAGTGTATTCTAAGGGTAAAAAATCCTTAAAATAGTTAAATCAAGTATAAATAAACAACCATATGATAGAAATCAAAAACCAAATCAATTCAAAGCAATAGAATCATGTTCTTGGCCATAACCTCAGAAAGGGGGCTTTTAGCCGCTAATAGACATAAGCGTAATCAAGAGATATGAATACATGATTAAATCTATTAAAAATATAAAGTAAAGAAATAAAAATCCTAATTTAAGTTCTTTCCTTCCCTTATCCAAGTTTCAAAGTCGTCCAAGGTGTTTAGCATCAATTACAAGTGCCCAATTTATAGGAGGCAAATTTGTTCGTCGGTGGAACAAGGGTCGAGTCTCGAGGGTCATTTGACTTGAGTAGGGGTCTCCACGTGCCCTCATAGATATGTTACACTATTTTGGGTGCTTTATGAATCTTTTTGTGTGTTGTACGTGCCACGATAACTTTCCACGCGCCCACACTCTCCCTGGACATTCCAGGTGTCCAAATTGAATCCTAGTTGTGTATTGTGCTTCTATTGATCCATTACAAACTTTTTTGAGTTGTTTCCACTTGATTTAAGACTTTTATATCCTTTATATATTATCATAATCCATTCACAAAGCATCCTATAGCATTAAACATAACAATTTAGAGCTCAAAACAACACAATATTCAAGACGGTGAACTAGAAACACAAGCTAAGAATAGGCTAAATTCACACTGAGCTTAAGCTTAGTGTTTTGACTCTTTTCTTGATACAATTGACCCTTGAACATTATAAACAAGTTTTTTCACATATAAATACATAATAACAACCTTTGGAACTCATTAAAACACATTATAACCCAACACAATATACTAGACAAACACCTAGCTCAAGCTAGTTACATTAGTTTTCTCGGTTAACTTCTAAATGATCAATTTGAATCAAAACACATGTGAAAACACCATTAAAAATTGTAAACACAGATATGGACACTTAGATGCACATTTATATCATTATCAACACATTAAGCACATGAATTATCCTCAAAATAAGGCTAAAAGGTTAGAATAGCAACGCTAGAATGCATAAATACACCCAACATCAGTCGTTATTGATGTCAGCCCTGGTATTGGTATTGTCATTGGGGATGAAACCGTTTGGATTCTTGGTTGAATGTTTGAATTGTGATGGTCATTAATGTTATTAAATGTCTTTCAATTATAACTGTTCTATCTTGTTATATGTTCAGAATTCATCTGACATAGGGTACAAGGTGGTTATGGTTGGGTATTATGGATGATCTCATGTCTTGGTCGGACCTAAGATGTTTGACATGACTAGGACCTGGTTCGGGTCATGTCACAAGTATCTGGATGGATCCTTTCAAAGCTCTAAGTGGGAAAAGATTTAGATCTCCTATTGGGTGGTTTGAGGTTAGTGGAACTAAGTTATTAGGGACATATTTGGTTTATCAAGCTGTGAAAAAGGTTAAGGTTATACGTGAGAGATTTAAAATATAAGACCTCGCAAAGTCCTATTCATTTCAGTCCTTTATAGCATGCCAAAAGAGGTCACAGACTTAGAAAATTTTAGCTAAATATTGACACTTAGTCTCATTTTTGGCCTTGCTATTTCAATGGTATCATTTATGATCTTTTCGTCCTTAGATTATCAATTTTTAGATTGACTCATGATCAGGGTTATCTGTTGGTCATCTCGGGTAAGTTTTGGAATTTTTGAACATTGTTTGAGTCGCATTTGGATGACCAAAACAGCAACCCAATGCGATCAGGATGCATCGCGTTGGCTATCACATCATCACCATCGATACAAAGCATCGGTAATAGCGTCGATACCATCGACGCGGCGCATCGCCTATCGCATCACTGGGCATTTTTTAGCTCATTTAATCCCGAGTCTAGAGGGGCATTTCAGTCTTTTCCCCCACTTTAACACGGGATTTAGGTCCCAAAACAATATTTTTGCCTCATTTATCACAATTCTCTCAAAATCAAAAGCATTCCCTTTCAAGAACAAACCCTAGCCCCTTTAATATTCAAGTTCAATTTACAAGAAATCCCTCTATAACTTCCAAGAATTCATCAATTAAGTTATGTTTGGGTGTTCATCCTTGGGTTCCTTCCTCCCATGGAGTTCAAGAATCCTTTTTCAAGTACTTAGATTATGAATTACATTCTTGAATAGAACTATGTTCATGTATGTGATGTTGTGTGGTTTTCAAATCAAGAATAATTTAGGTTTCATGTGAATTAACTAGAATGGATGTTGAATTATATAACCCCCATGTTTAATCTTTGAATTTTGGTGTTGAATGTGGTAGTCATGATATTCATATATTGCTTATTCTCATGTATAAGATTTATGTATCCTAGGTGTTTGACAAAATGTCTATGTGAAGGAATTATGCATGATAACCTATGTGCGATGTTTTTAGAGTTAAGACATGATTTCATTATCTATACTATCGAGTCCTGGGGGTATTGAATACCTGAAATTTAGTTGTTGTCCAGTCTCCAGTCTGAATAGAAGGATTTTGTAGTATCCCAAACAGTAGCATTCGGTCAGTCAGCAGAATCAGTGTGAGTTCAGTCAAGCCTAGTATAGTTTAGTGATTAGTTCAATGTCGATTTAGTTAGGAGTAGGATTTAGCACCAAAAAAACCCAGGGATAGGGGCATTCCTGTCATCACAGGGTTTGAACCTTAGTAACAGTCCCTGAGTTATAGAACTACGTAGCCAACGTAGGGTAAATTGTCTTCCTACCAGACTAGGGTTGTCATAACCATATATATCTCATGAGTCTTCCTGCCAGGTTAGGGTTGACCCAACTCATGTTAGTAACCCGTGGCACGGTACTAACACCCTTCCAACTGAGGTTACAGGTTGGACCCCAAATTAGTCCATAATTGGGGTATGTCGGTTAGATGATAACTACCATAGTTACAGTTTTAGTATTCAGTATTCAGTGTAGAACTCAGTTCAGTTCTACATGATCATGGCTTGCAGTTATCAGTTATTCAGCTATCAGAAACTCAGTACTTCAGCTTCAGACTAATTCAAACAGACGATATATGTTTGGTATTGTATGTTCAGTACTTATAATATTCCCAGTCTTATATATACTCTCATACAGTTATTTCATGATATTTAGTTAGTATTCTTATGCACATGAACCCATGCATATCAGCCTAACCTTACCTAGCATACCAGTACATTCAAATTACTGACGCATACTCTTTCTTTGAGCTATGATGCCTCATATCATAGGTTCAGATGCTCGTGTTCTTGACCGTACTTATTTAGATTCAGTTGATCAGCAACAGTGATAGTAGTGAGTCCTCATCCATCGAGGATATGACTTTTATTCAGTTAATATATTGTTTCAATATTTCAGTTATTTCAGATAGTAGTTGTGAGTTAGTTGGGGCCTGTCCCATCAACTCTTTTATTTCAGATGTTTATAGGCTTTCATACATTATCAGTTAGCAATTATTCTACAAATGTATTCAGTTTTGATTCAATTTTATGAACCTTATGGCATTTTCAGTTTTACTTTTGCATATACTTTATGATTATTATTCAGTGCTTACAGCAGGTACCAATCATGGGTTAGCTTGTGGTCCTTCAGGGTCGTGAGCACCGTGTGACTTCTAGGGTGTAGTATCAGGGAGTTACATAAAACCACTCAGATTCATAAAAAATCCTACTCGGGTAGGAGGTGTAGAGACTTAGAGTTTGAGGTAAATGGTTGGATGTTCTTAAAGGTATCACTAATGAGGGATGTCATGAATTTTGGAAAGAACATAAATATTAGTCCCAGTTACATTGGTCCTTATTGTATTTTGAGAAGAGCTGAAAAAGTTGACTATCATTTAGATTTACCTATGGTTCTAGCCTTGGTTCATCTATTATGTTATGTATCCTTACTTAGGAAGTATGTGAGTGTCCCTACTTTTATAATCCCGACAAGGGATAACTGTGTGAAAGATTTCTTGAATTATGAAGAAATTACCATAGAGATATTGGATCATCAAGTTTGCAAGTTTATGTGAAAGAAAATTACTTTGGTAAAGGTGTTGTGGAGAAATCAAAAGATCTGGGAAGCTACATGGGAATCAGAGGAAGAATGAAGGCAAGACATCATTATTTGTTTGCTTCTCAAGAGGAAAGAATTGAAGGTAATGATCAAAATCCTTACTTATGATTCTCCATAAAATTTTACCTCTCATTTTTTAAATCAAGCTTCATGGAATGCTCGTCTTAAATCATGTTATGTCTAGTGACTTTTGTTTCATGACTTGTGTTTAGATTTTGCTTGGTGGGCTGAATCTTGGTGGGCTATTTGTATAATGTGAGTAATGGTGGTATA
Source organism: Capsicum pubescens (assembly GCA_030864215.1). NCBI lineage: Eukaryota > Viridiplantae > Streptophyta > Magnoliopsida > Solanales > Solanaceae > Capsicum > Capsicum pubescens. The sequence continues at coordinate 247,981,874 of CM061540.1, read as the reverse complement.
TATAAATTTTAAGAAAGTTTCATTTTCTCATTCCCTAATTCTTGTGCATAGTGTTTTCTTAATGAGTCTATAACGTTCATTAGAGGATGAATAACCCCAAGAGGGAGATATTGCTGCACCTTGCATTTTAAATGATGATTAATAAAAAAATTTAATGCAAAAATAACTTTATACTTTTGAAGAGGAAACATTCAGTGGATGAGGGTATTTTATTTAATGAACTCCTATTAAATTGCTAAATAGTGGCTGCACTAATTATAAATTAATTAGAAGGCTTTCAACTCTTATATTGCAAAAGTCCCTTCAAGGGACAATTTCATCCAATCCTTTTTTTATGCCCTTACATATTTAAAACCCCTCTCATTTCATTTTATTTGATATGTTTTCTTATTCCGACATCCCTCCCCTTCTTCTCTAACAAAAGTCTCAAGAATCCAAAGAACAAACTCTGAAGAATCCAAAGAATTTGCATCAGTAATCAAGTATTGCTCCTATTTTTTTATCATCAGTTCGTCTATTATTTTAAGGTATATAATACTATCTCTCTTTATGTGATTCTATGGACTTCATATTATCTTAGTCTTAATCGTTCCTTGTGACAATCTAGGGTCAACAGTAAACCCTTATGAAATTTTGAATTCTCTAATTCCCAAGAAGACTCCATAAACTCTAACTCCATGTCTTCTCATCTCATGCTTCACTTACGTTATCTATTTCTATGTATTCCTCTATATATACTAATGGATTGGCGAACTATATTTAATTGACATGAACCTCATGAATTATGTATGTAAGACTACTTTCTTCATGTGTTCTTTTGAGTTTTATTTTTCATCTCTCGTCTTTGCTACCTATCTTATAAGCATTACTCATTTTTCTATACATAGGTGTAATGGATATTAAATAATTAGGTCTTAATGCACTTAAACAACTGAAAAACATCATTATATAATGATGTTGCGATTTTAGATTATACTAAGTTAAAATGTTTAAGGGTGAAATCTCTAATTTTCCAATTTGCTTTAGACTATATCAAACTGTATGAGCTGTATACATAATTCTTAAGTGTTGGAAATATTTTTTGTTGTATGAATTTATGTAAATCCATGAATCTCTTGAACTATTGAAATATTGAACCTATTATTACGAATTCCATGATCTTGACTCATATTAGTTCCCAATTTTTTTGTATTTTCCAATGAATGGATTTTTTCTTGATTTTACTATGGTTTGTTATATTTATTCTCCAACATAAAAATCATGGTTTTTTTATTGGATTAAATTGATGATTTGAGCTTTTCCAACATATGATATGAATATGAATCTTAATAAGAATGTTTTTAATTAACTCATAATTTCCTCAAAAGCTACGGCAGACATATTCGTGAACTATAACATAGAGAATTATAATATTCCTCTCACATTTCTCCAATAATGATAATAACTCATGATTTATGATCTTATTATGGTTCTCTCAAGATGAGCCTTAAAGTGGCATTTCATGACTATGAGAAAAAGGCTTAAACTATGAACATGAGGGTAACCAGGCTAATATTTTGATCAGAACTAATAAGATAAAAATATAACATTATGAGCTTAAGAGGGTATACTTGATGATCGAGAAGTCATTGGTCTAACTGACAAATGCCCGAAATTATATTTGCCAACGTACGATAGAGGCTATTTCACAAGTCGAATGACTCTTTTTCATATGTCCCGAAAGAGGGCTAATTATGGATCCTTGCTAGAAAATCATGTCATGTCCTATCATATGTCGGACAAGGTATAGTATGGCTTAGCTTATTGGTCTGAGATTAAACTCCATGAGCTCACATGGTGGTTTATGTCGGTTCATCACTTTCTCCCCAAAATAAATAAAAGAATTAAATTTACCTACTTTGTCAATTATAAATTCAGTTTATACTCTTGTTCCTTTCCAACTTGTCTCACTTAAATTTGAGTTTCATTTACACTGATAATCTACTGCTTTGACATTCTCCTAGAATGGTTTACATACCATACAATCCACATATTGATGGTCTTTTGCGCTACATCATTTCATAATGATGGTTCAGGATCTCAAGTCCATGACCAAGTGCATCATTAAGATCTCTATCTTATGCCATTAGTGAGCCTCTTTTCTACTTGGGGGCCGAATGAGATATGATGACTTCTTTATATTTTTCTTTCAGTATTCATACTTATTAGAGGCTTCTTAGGCTCGTATAGTTGTCAAACAAACTTTGTAATTTTCATTCTTTATCACAAATATTAGTATTATTTAATATTAAGTAGTGTTAATAAACCTTGATGAAAGTCAATCTCATATTGTTTCAGTTTTATTCTTTCAAGTTGGTCGCCCACTCATGTGTTATGCCAGAACATTCGCTTGTACTAGAAATAGTATTAGGTATATGCCACGTCTAGGGTCTTGGCTCAAAGCATGAAACCAGAGTAGAAATTCGAGACCTCTCCCTAATTGTGTCAATTTCACAATACATTTCTCTAATTAAAACATTGTGAACCAATCATTCCACGTTAAACTCTATACCCGGAGTTTTATAACTTTGTTTTATGTGCCGGAAGTTGCTTTGGCTTCCTAAACTTGTTATCTGTCTAGAAATATTGTCAAATATCCCCACTAACATTCATATCAAATTAAGTGTAACTAGGTGAAAGGTGAAAGGTGAATTTTTGTTTTGAATGTGATTTAGTTTGGTCATTTGGGTGATGACTTAGTGAGTTGAAATTGATTAAGAGTAAATAGGTGAAAGGTGAATTTTTGTTTTGAATGTAGTTTAGTTTGGTGACTTGTCAGGTGACTTAGTCACTTGAAAATGATTAAGTATAAGTAGGTGAAAGGTGAATTTTTGTTTTAAATGTGGTTTAGTTTGGTGACTTGTGAGGTGAGTTAGTCACTTGAAAATGCTTAAGTGTAAGTAGGTGAAAGGTAAATTTTTGTTTTGAATGTGATTTAGTTTGGTGACTTGTGAGGTAACTTAGTTACTTAAAAATGATTAAGTATAAGTAGGTGAAAGGTGAATTTTTGTTTTTAATGTGGTTTACATTGGTGACTTGTGGGGTGACTTAGTCACTTGAAAATGATTAAGTGTAAGTAGGTGAAAGGTGAATTTTTATTTTGAATGTGGTTTAGTTTGGTGACTTGTAAGGTGACTTAGTCACTTGAATATGATTAAGTGTAAGTAGTTGAAATGTGAATTTTTATTTTGAATGTGGTTTAGTATGGTGACTTGGGTGATGACTTAGTAAGTTGAAATTGATTAAGTGTAAGTAGGTGAAAGGTGAATTTTTATTTGGAATGTGGCTTAGTTTGGTGACTTGTGAGGTGACTTAGTCACTTGAAAATGATTAAGTGTAAGTGGGTGAAAGGTAATTTTTTGTTTTGAATGTGATTTAGTTTAGTGACTTGTGAGGTGACTTCGTCACTTGAAAATGATTAAGTGTAAGTAGGTGAAAGGTGGATTTTTTTTTGAATGTGATTTAGTTTGGTGACTTATGAGGTGACTTAGTCACTTGATAATGATTAAGTGTAAGTAGGTAAAAGGTGAATTTTTGTTTTGAATATGGTTTAGTTTGGTGACTTGTGAGGTGACTTAGTCACTTGAAAATGATTGTGAGGAGAGATGCTAAACTACAGTCCTGTAAGTTTTGTCAGCACCCTCAATATAAGCGTGGTTGTAGTAGAAATAAAATTGCAATTAAGGCGATGCATTATTTACCTCTAATACCAAGATTGAAGAGGTTGTGTGCTTCAAAAAGCTCAGCTCCTCATATGTGATGGCACGGTGAAAATAGAAGGACCACTGGTGTTATGTGTCATCCATCTAATGGAGAGAATTAGAACCATTCTGATGCAACTTATCCAGATTTTGCAGTTGAGCCACGAAATATTCATTTGGGATTATATGCAGAAGGCTTCTCTCATTTTTCAGTTGGTGTTGCGCCATATTCATGTTGGCCAGTATTTATCACCTCGTATAATCTTCCTCCTAAAATGTTGATGACTAGTCCCTATATATTTTTGAATTGGGTTGTTCTTGGCCCACGTAATCCATAAAGCAGAATAGATGTCTACTTATTTCAAATTTTATGGCATGAGGGGGTTAAAACTTGGGACATCTCACTTAAACAGAATTTTAATCTACGTGCATATCTAATATGGATTGTTAATAATTTTTCTACTTATGGAATGTTGTCTGGATGGATTACAGCTGGAAAGTTGGTTTTTCCATACTGCATGGAAAAAACAAAATCTTTCACATTGAGACTTGGCAGGAAAAATTCATGGTTTGATTGCCATCGTTGTTTCTTGCCACTGATCATGAATTTAGGAGACTCAGGAATGCATTCAGAAAGGCTAGAATGAAACATGATGGTCCACCTCCAAGGCTATCTGGTCATGACATCTGGGAGATAGTTCAGGATTTGCCTAAAGTCAGCGAGGAACCATTGTATAGGCTGGATGGATATGGCATTTCGCATAGCTAGACTAAGCGAAGTATATTTTGGGAGTTAGAATATTGGTCAGATAATTTACTTAGACATAATGTTGATGTCATGCACTGAGAGAACTATTTTGACAACTTGTCTAACGCAGTTATGGATTTCACTGGCAAGACAAAGGATAATCCTAAGGCTAGACTTGACTTACCAGAATATTGCAAGCGCAGAAATTACACTTATAGGAGGAGCCCAATGGCAATGTTCTTAAGCCCAAGGCTAGTTTTACATTCAAGTTGGACCAAAATCAACAAATATGTGAGTGGGTCCAAAGTTTAAAGATACCTGATGGATATGCCTCAAATTTGGGAAAGAGGGTTGATATGGAACAAAGAATCTCGCATGGAATGAAAAGCCATGATTGTTATGTTTTCATGAAACAATTACTTTCAATTGCTTTTATTGGTTTACCTGAAAACATATGGAAACAAATAGCAGAGATTAGTTTGTTCTTCAAAGACTTATGTGTCACTACATTAAAAAAAGAAAATCTGGCGCGAATGAAAAGTAAAATTGTTGTTATCACCAACAAGTTGGAGAAGATTTTTCTATCAGCGTTCTTCGATGTGATAGAACATCTTCCCATTCACCTTGTGCATGAAGCTCGTCTAGGAGGTCTAGTTCAAACTAGGTGGATGTATTCATTCGAACGGTAAGCAATTGCAACATATTTGAATTCAAACATATCTTTTTTTAATATAGTAAACATCTAAGCTTAAGATTGTGCAGGGCAATTGGAAAATTAAAAAGGTGTCCCAAAAACAAACATAGGGTGGAAGGCTCTATAGTTGAGACATATCTTTCAAGAGTAACATCTTAATTTTGTTCATACTACTTTCATGATGAAGTTACTTGTTCAAGAAACAGACTGAATCGTCATCAGGACGATGAGAATGAGCCTCATTTGCAACCAATATCAATTTTTAATCAATCTGGTTGTAAAGCTAAAAAGACCATATTTCACCGGCTCACCCTATAGAGCGCAAATCAACAACTTTGTATGTCTTGTTGAATTGCCCAGAAGTTGTGCCCTCTCAGAATTAAGGAGATTAAAAATTGAACATATCTTATTTATTTACTCATTCCCTTAAGAAAACTAATTGTGTTTCACATGTTGGATTTTTAGTTCATTTAAGACTCATTTTCGTGAAAATCAAGTGTATGCATCCTTTGCAACATGGTTTACATATGAGGTTCGTAAGTGCACTAATATTTCTACAAATTTTAAACATTTACACATTCTTCAACTAACATATATATATATATATATATATATATTATTTTTAGGTACACCAGTCACCAAATATAGCCGCATACGATCAGTTCTTGAGAGATATTTCTTTGGAACCAGTTGAAGCTCATGCAATGTCCCATTACACAGTAAATGGGTTTAAATTTTCCACCGAAGAACACTCCAGAACAAGAAAAACAAACAATAGTAGAGTTTGGGTTAAGGGTGATGATGACGTTGATTACTTTGGCATCATACACGAGATCTTAGAATTTGAGTATGCTGGTTTTCTAATAAAAAAAATTATCCTCTTTCGATGTAAGTAGTTTGATCCAAGTACAAGAGGCACAAGAGTACAGAAGGACCATAACATTATTGAGGCAAAGCACAATAGGTCGTATCCTGTTTACGATCCCTTTGTGCTTGCGCAAAATGCTAAACAAGTGTATTATGCTCCTTATCCATTGCGGAGTGATAAGTCTGATTGGTGGGTTGTAATCAAAACAAAGACTATAGGATGGGTTGAAGTTGAGAATGTGCTGGAGACTGCGTAACAATATAAAATGCAGATTGATCACCAGCTAGTGGACATTGACTTAGTGGAAGTTTGAATCACTTAAAAAATATATTTAAAGAAGTTAATATTACAGAAGAAGAGGCTGAGTGGGTAGGTGATGAGGAAACTTCTGAAGAGGGTGAATGATTTAGTGGAGAATCTTCAGGAGGGGAGGATTAGTTTGTGTAGGTTGTATTTATTATGTATTGATGTCTTTATGCTTAGTACTATTTACCTTTATGTTTCTTGTTTAAGATTGATATGTAATATACTGTATAAGATTGTTGTTTTCACTTTTTCATAATTTATATATTAATAGAAATAATCTTGTCTATCTCGTGTTGTTGGAGCGATTAAAATGTGAATTCGTAACTTGAAATTAGTTAATTGGAAAGTTTTCTTATATATTCACTTTGTAGGAACTAACTACTTGTTAACTTTTCATAATTTAGATATCAGGTAGAGGTGAAAAAGGTAAGGAAAAAGTTGGTCCTACAAAAACAAAAAAAGAAAAAACAACCTCCTCCTTATAGACGACTAACAGATATTCATATATCTGAGGGTCGGTTTGCTGACGCACCAGCACGACCCTCATATTCTAGGTCGTAGCAATATTTAGTTCCTTCTCCTATGTATGTGGGTCCACTTCATAGGTCTACACCAACTCATTTTGCTTTGATCACCATGCCACTACCATCACCATACTATCGGATGACCGCTGGCACATTCGGACATTTACTATCATCTGCAGTACCCCCTTATAGAAGTCACCCACATTCTCACAGTGATTCTGTTGGATCTATTGAGTTGTCGGATCTTCATCTTGGAGGAACTCCATCCGGTGCTTCAGATCCGCCCACGTCAGTGCTTCCACCATCACTTTTCCCGCAGCCCAGTGACAGAGATATTTATATGAGGCGTTATCTTATTCCATATAGATTAGGGTAAGATTTCTAAATATAATAACATTATTCATTTTTCATTTACTATATTATTATGCTTTATAAAATTATTATTTGATCTTGTGTCGTAGGTTTAGGTCTGATGCTGGAGTTGGGAAAATTGTGTCTAAATGCATTTGTCAGCACTTCAATAGCTACTGGACCAGTTGGCAAAAGGTTCCATAAAAAGACAGAGAACAAATATTTAAAGAATTTCATGTAAGGATTTAACTTATCGACTACTTAACACACTGTTAGAACAAAAGATTGAATATTATAATTTTATTTTTGTTGTAGAAATATTACTGGTGGGATGACACGAATGAATGTCCTATAAGGAGGAATTTTTATAGGAGAGCTAGTTCCAGATTTAACGGTCTGTTGGATTATGCCAGAACCAACATGGTTTGACCAAGGTTTATACTCGAACCCATATGGAAATAGTATATTCTCTATTGGAATAGCAAAGAATATAAATTGTTGAGCGACAAAGGAAAGAAAGCTCGGGCATCATCCGAGGGTGGCTCTCTACATACTGCGGGTGCAGTTAATATAATTGTTGTGGAGGAAAAAATGATATTTAACTTTTACATTTTTAATTATTTGTTTTTATTTAAATTTTTTATTATTTAAAGATTAATAATTTTTACATATGCAGGAAAAACAAAAAGGTAGGAAGATAACACACGATGAGCTATTTGAGGAGACGCATGTGAAGAAGAAAAAGAACCCAACTGATGAAGATGTTTGGATTGAGCCTCGTACAAAAGTTATCCATGTAAGAATCAAATTTTGAATTTATGAATCTTTTTCTCAAAGTTGATATTATTCACGTACAAGTACTTTAATATTTTTTACTATTAATTTTAACTTTGCATTGAATATAGGACAAATATAGGCAGATCGTTAGTGAGTATCATAGTACTCAGCCTCCTGAAAGTCAGGGTGACCTAATACCTGAACATGTAGAGGAGGATCTATAGTAAGAAACTGTGGGTCCTGCAGTTAAAGGCCATTTCTACGGATACCACAGAAATTATTTTGGCGAGAATGTTAGGTCTTCGTCCGGACCTACATCTTATACCTCTTCAGTTGATAGAGAAACCATTGAATCACTAAAAAATACGGTTTCTAAACTCACTGAAGATATTGTTGCACACAGAGAGAAGGCGCAGATGAAGGAGGAGGAAACAACATCACAAATCAGGATGCTGCAGGAGTAGTTCAGTTCTTTTATTCAGTCTACAGGGATTCTTTCTCCATGTCCTAGTGATGCAGTTCGGGCTGCGAAAGGTCTAGGCCCACTGGATGATATCAACACAGATGGGGAATAAAATCCTACGTGTGCGGCTGAGGATAAGGAAAACAAAGACGATGACGATGATGATGAGTGGTAGTTTTTTTACTTTTGTATGTGTTGTAGTTTGGATTTGGAGAAGAGTTGTATTTTTTGCACTTTGGTATATTCTTAGACTTGTATGTTAGTTGTGTGGGAATACACTTGGTATGTTGCTGTTGTTGTTATTGTATTGTATGTTGTTGTTTCATTTGTTTATCTAGTTGTTGTTGTTGTATTATATGTTGTTTTTTCATTTGTTTGGCTAGTTGTTTTTTATTTTTTAAAAAAAATTACCAGAAAAACCAACCACATATGGTCGGTTTTTTGAAAATTTTTAAAAAACCGTCAACAAGTGGTCGATTTTTACAAATAAATTAATTAATTTTAAAATAAAACCGACCACACGTGGTCGGTTTTATTAAAATTGATTAGTTAATTTTAAAATAATGTCGACCACATGTGCTCGATTTTAATAAAATTAATCTAAAACCGACCACTTATGGTTGGTTTATTTTGAATTTTTTTATTTTTAAAATCTTTTATTTTCTATTTTAAAAAAATAATAATGAATTTTAAATATATATATATATTTTTCAAAAAATCGATCACACGTGGTCAGGAAAACCGACCACATGTGGTCGGTTTTTGTGGTCGGTTTTCCTATTTTTTTTAGTAGTGCAAGTCATATAATACATGTTCATACGACCAAAAATTACCTCAAAATACAACAAAAGTAATATTTAGCTACGAAAGTAATAGTTACAATATGAAATTCGTCACTAACTATTCATTTTCATAGACAAAAGTCACGTTCAATTCAAATTCATAAACAATGTATAAGTGGTCAAAATTTCATTTACACGGGATCCCTTTGACCTAGTTACCCCTTTAATCTATCAAATAATTGTAATACCCCGCATGTTTCTAAGCTAGGAAGTGAATAAGTTTTCCTACATATGAAACCTCCTATCCTGTGAGTAGCATTTTAGTGCATGACTTACAATGAATATCCTAGCAATAGAATAGATTTCTATGTCTTAATCATGCTCAAATGAGTCGCTTAGAGTGATGCAAGCTAAGAGTTTTTGAATCCATCAAGTCTTAGTGTTCGATTTTGCAAGGGTCATCTTTGAACAAGAATAACATGATTGATATGTGACATTTTGGAAGATTTATACCCAACAAATTGTACAGAATCAAATTAGCTTTCCAACGATACCAATTTCATCAAAATCCGACACCCGAGCAACGAGTTATGGCCTTTCAAAGTAGAATGCGTCGCCTAACCAATCGCACATGGCCATTGGAAAACAAAGGCGATATCATATGTGGAGCATATGTAAATATAGGCTATATCATATGCGGCGCCTATGTAAATATAAGCGATATCATATGTGGCGCCTATGTATGATTTCAGCCATGAAAACACTTAGTTTTGAGTTATTTCGAGGGTAGTTAAGTCTTTTAACACTCCTTACATATCCCTAAACCTAAACTCACGAAATTTATAGCTTCTAAACACATTACAACCCTATTAACATCTCAAAGTTCATTATCCAAAAGCACCATAGGAGACAAATAACTAGGGTTGCACAATCAAGCTTGAAGATCAAATTTCAAGGAAATTCCTCCGTCAATCATCAAGAACCTCCCTTCCAAGGTATGTGTAGTGTTCATCCATGGATTCCTTTTATCCGTGGAGTTCAAGAATCAATATTTAAAATACAAAAGTTTGGTTGATTATGGTGATATGATCATACCCATGTTGATGCTTGTTTGTTTTGCTATATAATAGTATCGTGACTGTATATCTCATGAAAGTTATGTTGTTAGCTGAAAAACATGATCTTTAGATGGATTGATAGAATGCAAGTATGAAATCCACCTATGCCTTAAAGAATGCATGCAAGGTGTTCTATAAAATGCCTAGTATGTTAGAGCTTCATATTTACATGATTTCATGATATCTAAATAATAAGTTCATGTTAGTCATACACTCCAATATGAATTTTCATGCAAATTATGTGTTTTTATTGTTGTGGTATAAAGCATGCATGATAATGGAGATATAAATTATGTACACAAAATGTATCCATGATTTTCCTATCATGTTTTAAATGTTGAATAAATACATGACGTATACTATCCCCTGTTTATGATATTGTGAATTGTGGACTCAAACCTTGTGATCAAGTCATGTCATGTGTGTCAGTTTCCTCCTATCCAGTCCTGGAGGTATTCATACCCGAAAACTATAGTTGTGTGCCTAGATCCATGTTATGTTTCATGATATCCGAACTCAATCTATGATTCCATAGACTTCACTCAGTCATGTGACTCAGGAAAACCTCATGATCTCAGTCAGTTATTAGATATCAGTAATATACCGCCAGTCAACTGAATTCAGTAAGATTATGCCATGTATAGTCAGTTATTTATGTCCAGTCCCTCCAGATAGGAGTAGAGGTTAGCACCGAGTGAACCCAAGGATAGGAACTCGCCCGCCAGTTCAGTGTGTAATTCTTAGAAGCAGTCCTTGTGTTCCAGAACTATGTAGCCAGCGTAGGTTGAGACATCTTAACCTATTAGATTAGGGTTGATGAGGTGTCTTAACCTATCAGTTTAGGGTTCCCACCATTCTCATTGAGTACCTTAGCTGTCCTTACCCGTGGCACGGTATTGACACCCCTCCAGTCGGGGCATAGATTGGACCCCAGCTTATCCATAACGGCATACATGTGGAATGTCGATTAAACACTACCTCCCACAATTTTAGTAACAGTCTCAGTAAAAGAACTCAGGGTGTTCTTTGGATTTCAGTAGATACAAGACTGTCAGATACAGTCATTATGTTCTTCAGATTTCAGTATATACAGGACTGTCAGATACAGTCGTCCATGTTATCAGCTTGCAGTATTAGTCATGACAGTTATCAGTAAACTATGTATTAGCTTACAGGTATTTCTATCACGCACTCATGGTCCCAGTTTCTATATATGTATGTTTGCACTCCCACGTTCATATTAGTCAGTCAGTGTTGTTCATGCATGAAACCCTTTATGTTCAGCCTACCTTCTTCGTATACTCAGTACTCCAGTTGTACTGATGCATTTGCGCCATGGTGCTTTCTTTTCATGTTACATCATAGGTTCCGAGACACGAGCTCCATCCCAGCATTAGCGGTAGCATTCCAGTCGCAGAGACACAGTGAGTCCTCATTGATTCGAGGACAATATGATTTGATACATTTATTTATTTTTTAGTTCAGTTTTATAGAGTTAGTTGGAGACATGTTCCTTCAACTCCTTATTCAGATAGTTTATAGGGTTTCAGATTTATGTTCAGATTTACGTTCAGACTTATCTTTTAGATTGAGTTGTTTTGGGTATTTTCACCCACATAGACGTTATGATTTTCAGACATGGTTTTATTTAGTTGAACCTTATGGCCTTACAATTTTATGTATTCTGCATTATTATGTCACGATTTGCAGTATACAGGTACAGATATCAGTCATGGGTTAGCTTATGGTCCCTCGGGGTCATGAGCACTGTGTAGCATTTCGATTCAGCCAATCGGGGCATTACAAACTTAGTATCAAAGCCTAAGGTTCAATAGAGTCCTAGGAAGTCTGAAAGCCGCATCTAGTAGAGTCTTGTACATAGGTGTATTGCGCGCCACATTTATATACAGGAGTCGATAAGATGTTTTAGGAATAGCCCCCTTTCTTCAGTATTCATGTCATGCTAGTGAGCATAATCACAAGTAAAACTCTCAGTCAAATCCATTCTTCTCTTATTTCAGACCATGGCCCCAAAGAGAAGAAACCAGCCAGCTCCTTAGCCCAAAGATCCTTTGGGAGAACATGTTTCCCATGCAGAGTTTAGAGCCACATTTACCACACTTGCTCAGTCCGTGGCTGCACAGAATAAATGGCCACCAGTTATTCCGACCAATCCAGTGGCTAATCCCATAGCAGCTAGGGTTCGGGACTTTACCCGGATGAACCCTCCATCTTTCCATGGGTCTAAGTCTGATGAGGACCCTCAGGAGTTCATTGACCAAGTCTATAAGGTTAATACTAGAGAGAGGTAGAACAAGAGAGCAAGGTCAGGTAACTTCAACTTTGCTCACCCCAAGTCAGATGGAGGAAACCGCTCACGGTTTTGCTCTAAGTCAGCCGTTCCAGCCCCTTCCTCTGTCAGCGCTCCAGTGCCGAAGTTCAGATACGGCAACAAAGACAAAGCGCCAGGCTCTAAATCTCAAGGCAGTGTTAGCAGTGCCCGAACGAATTCCCTTTGTCAGACTTGTGGTAAGAACCACAAGGGCATTTGCAGAGCCGGTAGTGATGTCTGTTTTGGTTGTGGGAAGCCAGGCCACAGGATTAGGGAGTGTCCGCAATTAAGTCTTCAGGGTCAGCAAAATTATTCTGCAGCTCAGTTCGGTCGCCCAAACCAGCAGGGTGCCGTTTCCAGTGCTACCAGTGGGCAACGCCCAAACAGACTCTATGCTCTTTAGTCCCGACAGGATCAGAAAAATTCTCCTGATGTTGTTACTAGTACGTTACAGATTTTCTATGTTCACGTTTATGCTTTGCTAAACCCAGGTGCATCCTTGTCTTTTGTTACTCCATACATAGCAGGCGATTTTGGAATTAGTCCCGGAATTCTAGCAGAGCCCTTTTCAGTCTCTACCCTAGTGGGTAAAACCATCATAGCCCGATGGGTATACAGGAACTGCCCGGTTATGATATCTCAGAAATCGATGTCAGCAGATTTAGTTAAGTTAGAGATGACTGATTTTGATGTCATTCTCGGCATGGATTGGCTTCATTCCTATTTTTCCACAGTCGACTGCAAAAATAGGATAGTTCAGTTTCAGTTCCCAAATCAGCCCATCCTAGAGTGGAAGGGTAGCATTTCAGTGTTCAGGGGTCAACTTATTTCCTACCTTCGGGCAAGGAAAATGATTTCTAAGGGGTGTGTGTATCATGTCGTGCATGGTAAAGATTCCAATTCTGAATCTCCCAGTCTCGAAACAGTACCAGTTATTAATGAATAATCAGATGTCTTTCCTGAAGATCTTCCAAGCATTCCTCCCGAAAGGGAAATAGACTTCGGCATAGACTTTCTTCTGGATACTCAACCTATTTCTATTCTTCCATACAGAATGGCACCAGTAGAACTCAAGGAACTGAAAGATCAGTTGAAGGATCTCTTAGATAAGGGATTTATCAGACCCAGCATTTCCCCATGGGGTGCGCCAGTATTATTCGTGCGCAAGAAAGACGGTTCTCTCAGGATGTGTATTGATTACCGTCAAATCAACAAGGTCATGGTCAAGAATAGATATTCTCTTCCCAGGATTGATGATCTATTTGACCAATTTCAGGGTGCCAGTTACTTCTCCAAGATAGACCTCAGATCAGACTATCATCAGCTCAGAGTTAGAGAATGTGACATTCCGAAGACAGCTTTCCATACTCGGTATGGTCACTTTAAATTTTAGTCATGTCACTTGGTATTACCAATTCCCCTGTAGCTTTCATGGATTTGATGAACCGTGTGTTCAAGTAGTACTTGGACATGTTTGTCATAGTCTTTATAGATGATATTCTGGTTTATTCTCGCACAGAGCGTGATCATGCAGACTATCTCAGGATTGTTCTTCAGACTCTCAGGGATCACCAGTTATTTGCTAAGTTTAGCATGTGCGAATTTTGGCTAAGATCAGTAGCATTCCTTGGCCATATTGTTTCTGGTGATGGCATTAGAGTAGATCCTGATGATAGGCGAATTTACGCATCTATATCAATATATTTTGCCCATATTTTAGCCTAGTTTTGAGAACAAATTATATATTTCATGCACTTTTAGTCCTTTTTCCTGTAAGTGAGCTAACGAACATGATTAGTAAAGTTTCAGGTATAAATGATGCATAATTCAGCATTTTATGGCTTACTTGACGCTAAAGAAAGCTCACGAAGAAAGGGAAGGGAGTTTACACGCCTAAGGACCAAAACTGCTGCATGGAAAATCTGTCCCGGGCTAAAACAGCATTCCTGAAGACTTTGGGGGACCAAAACTGCTGCATGGAAAATCTGTCCCGGGCTAAAACAGCAATTCTGAAGACTTTGGGGACTTACAGACACAAAGCTGGATTTTGACAATGATACATTAACCTAGTACAATTAGGTTATGTATTTCATTATTTTAATTGGATTATGATAATGTTACCTTAACCTAGTACATATGGGTTAAGGATTTCATTAGTCTAGTAGGATTTGGTTATTTATTTCATTAGCTTAGTAGGATTAGGAGATGGGTATTATAAATACCCTATCATGCTAGAGATTTAGGGAGATCTGCTACTCCTCTCTTATTCTACACTACAAACAATTCTACAACTCTTCTACTCTTTCCATCAATTCTATTTTCGTCTATTCTTATATTCTTAAATTCTGCAACAAGAGAAACGTTACTCTACAAGAAATCACACCTAACGCCTACCACTCTTGTGCTACACGAAATTGATCATTATTGTGGTATAATAGCAATGTCAATTGTGGTTTTCTTCGCATTCATGGGTAACTAAACCTCTCTGTTGGGGTTATGGAAGCCATATGAGATACTATCTATTGCTATGAGTTTGTGAGTTCGAGGCACGTATATTGCTTATATCATTATTCTCTTCATCTTAATCTACATTCTTTGCGGTTGCAAACGCAAGAATACGCCAGTCTAACATTTAACTTGTTCGAGAGAAAAGTTATTTGGCTGGAAAAGAGATAATGTCAAGGTAGTAGGACACCCTTTCCTATTAAAAAGCTAGTGCCGTAACTGGACTAACCTCTTGGAGAATTCGTACCGTTAGATACACTTTAAGCTCGAGAGAGTTAAAGTGAAATAGTCCTTGTTTAGGTCGAAAGACGCTTGGATTTACCATCGAATACAATTCTCTATAAGCAGTTGCATGTCAGAATTCTACACGCTCATAGCCAATAGAGACGTATACCTCAGAAGGTGGACATAACCCCAACTTCTCAATTCTCATTGTTTACATCTCACTAAAACATTCTTTCTCTTTTTACTTTGCTATTGCCATTTTTAGATCTTATTTTGGTTACATTACTTGCTCGACAAGACTCCCCCCTTTTTACGAGACTTGCACTAAAAGTCTAGTAATCTTTACTTACTTGTTGACCAAGCTATTCCCTGTGGGATCGATACCCAACCCAGTTGGGTTCTATATTTGCTAACGACCGCTTTACACTCCTACGAGAGCTGTAGATTGAGCGTTATCAAAAATTGGCGCCGTTGCCGGGGAATACAAGTGTCAATTAAGTTCGTAATAATTACTAGACCCTTTGGTCAAAGATTCTCGTACTTTTACTTTTAGTTTTTGTTTTTGTCTACTGCAGGTTTTTATTTTAGTGCATGCCCCATACTCGAAGTTCTGGTCAACCGTTATTACCAATCAATCCTGAACCACAACGCATTGGTAGAATGGAAGCACAAGCTGAAATCGCAAGGATGGCTGCTCAACAGGAACAAGCAAGATTGGCTGCCCTTGCCGCAGCCCAGGTTCAACAGCAGAACATTGATAACCCTGCACGAGCACCAAATCCTGACGATGAGGATTTAGGTGATGACGAGTTACTAAACCCTAGGCGTGATGCTGAAATCGTAACACCTGCCAACAGAAGAGGTCGACAAGCTCGGTATAGATATGATCACCAACCTATGCAGCCAGCTTTCGACGATGATGATGATGATCTTGATGGTGCCGGAGCCACTGGAGCTATCATTCCACCACCGTTAGCGCCCGGAGCCAAGTTCAACATCACAAGCACCATGATTCAGTTATTGCAACTCAAGGGATTGTTTGGTGGACTAGCAGGCGATGATCCGAATATGCATCTCATAAACTTTATTTCTACATGCAAGTCTTTTGACAATCCTGGTGTTGGTCAGAATGCAATTCGATTACGTCTATTTCCATTGTCTCTGTCTGGGGAAGCAACACTATGGTTGAATGGGCTGACTCCTGATTCAATTACAAATTGGAGGCAATTGAGAGACGCTTTCCTAGAAAGATTCTTTCCGCCTTCCAAAAGGGCACAATTGAGAGATGAAATCAGCAACTTTCGTCAGCTTCCCACTGAAGCTCTTCATGAAACATGGGAGAGGTTCAAGACAAAGCTAGCAAGATGCCCAAACCATCACATGACTAATGTTCACCTCATGGAGATATTGTATAGAGCCTTGAATTCAATAACTAAGCCAGTGGTGGATAACGCAGCTGGAGGATCTTTTATGGACCTCACATTTGGTCAAGCAAGCAATATGCTAGATCGCATGACGAAACAAAGTAGAGCTTGGCATACCAGGGATTCTGAGGTAGCAAGCCCTACTTATTCTATAGGCATGACTGCAGACCAAAGAAGAAGACAAGAAGAACGTGATCAAGATATGGCGCACATGAAAACACAAATGGATCTTCTTACAAAGCATTTATTATCAGGGAAGACCGAAAAAGTGAAAGCTGTGGCGCTAAAAGGAAGAGACGAATCTGATTCAGAAAAAGAAGCCAACTACTTGAACAATCAGGGGGGTTTCCGAGGGAATGCCCAAGGAAACCAAGGTCGGAACTATTATGATAATTCTGGAAACAAGGACCAAGGTAGTTGGAGAAAAAACAATGAAAAGAGTGGTGTTTATGTTCCCCCTGGTAGACGTGATACCACCACATCTAATTCTGGAAGTATGGAAGACATGATGGCTAAATTATTGAAAGGAGTGGAAACAACAAGCGCGGGAGTTACTGAGGTAATCAATGATTTGTCTTCTATGAAACAACTAGTTGATTCTCATTCCACTTCAATCAAGCAAATAGAGCAGCAACTAAGCCAACTTTCAGCAGCACTCAATCAAAGAAAGGCTGGCACTTTACCTAGCGATACTGTGCAAAACCCAAGGAAAGATGGGTCATGCATGGCCATCACTACCAGAAGTGGTAAGGTGCTGGAACCTTCAGCAAAAGGCAAGCAAGTGGTTGAAGAAGTTGCGGACATGGATGATAACGCAAAAGGAGAAGATGCCGCAACAACCAGTCCTGACGTCAAGGACGTCATGCCCAGTGACGTGCAGCCTAAAAAAATAGAACAGCGGAAGCAAGAGGAGAAGAAAGCCATGGAGAGAACACTTCCATACCCACCACCACCTTTTCCTCAAAGATTGAAGAAGGTGGCTGAGGACACGAAGTTCAGCAAATTCATGACTATGTTAAAGCAGCTGACCATTAATGTTCCATTGGTGGAGGCACTTGAACAAATGCCTGGGTATGCGAAGTTTATGAAAGATCTTTTGACTAAGAAGAGGGCAGCAAGTTATGAGCTGAAGGATGATGTGCATCATTGTAGTGCAATTGCTACCCGATCGATAGTTCAGAAGAAGGCCGACCCCGGAGCTTTCACTATTCCTTGCACTGTCGGATCTTTGAACTTTGCCAAAGCATTATGTGACTTAGGAGCCAGCATCAACTTGATGCCATTATCGATCTATAAGAAGTTGGGGTTAGGAGATCCTACGCCAACTAACATGAGGCTGGTTATGGCAGATAGGTCGGTAAAACGACCGGTTGGTATTCTATGTGATGTCTTGGTAAAGGTTTCTTCATTTATCTTTCCAGCAGACTTTGTCATCTTGGATTGTGAAGCAGATTCAGAGGTTCCCATAATCTTGGGACGCCCTTTCCTTGCTACAGGAAGTGTGCTCATTGATTTGAGAGCTAATGAACTTTCATTCAGAATAAATGACGAAGTGGTTCGATTTGATGTTTGCAAATCAATGAAGCAACCCAAAGATCTGAGTGTATTTTCTGTGGCTGATGTTGTCTTTGACGATGAGAAAGGATGCCGTGAAGAAGAGCAAATTCTTGATGATCCTTTGGAGGTTTTGCTCATGAAAGGAGAGAACGAGGATGCTGAAATTTCTGAAGAAGCTGTTTGTGCGCTATCGGGATTAGGGACATATCGCTATACTCCCAAGAAGCTGGATCTTGATCTCAAGAATCGACCCACACCACCAGCCAAGCCATCTATTGAAGAACCACCCACACTAGAATTGAAGGAGCTGCCAAGTCATCTGAAGTACGCATTCTTAGGAAGCGGAAACACACTTCCAGTCATAGTGGCAGCCGATTTGGGTGAGCAACAAGTTGCAGCTCTTATTTCGATCTTACAAAAATATATTAGAGCCATTGGATGGACCATTGCGGATATTATTGGTATTCCACCTGGGATTTGCTCACATAAAATTCAGCTTCAAGAAAAGTGCACACCCACCATTGAACATCAAAGGCGTTTAAACCCACCTATGCAAGAAGTGGTGAAGAAGGAGATTATAAAGTGGTTAGACGCAGGAGTTGTATATCCTATCTCTGATAGTACGTGGGTAAGTCCTGTACAATGTGTTCCCAAGAAAGGAGGAATGACGGTAGTCGCAAATGCAAAGAATGAACTGATTCCACTCAGGCCCGTTACTGGATGGAGAGTATGCATGGACTACCGCAAGCTGAATTCGTGGACACTCAAGGATCACTTCCCCATGCCATTTATGGACCAAATGCTAGATCGATTAGCGGGGAAAGGATGGTTTTGCTTCTTGGATGGTTATTCAGGTTATAATCAGATTTGTATTTCTCCCGAAGATCAAGAGAAGACAACGTTCACATGCCCATATGGTACGTTTGCCTTCAAACGCATGCCATTCGGGTTGTGTAATGCACCAGCCACCTTTCAACGGTGTATGATGTCTATTTTCTCTGATATGGTTGAAGACACTTTGGAGGTATTTATGGACGACTTTTCAGTTGTCGGTGAGTCTTTTGAAGCATGTTTGGCAAACTTGAGCATGGCATTGCAAAGATGTGTAGAGTTCAACCTTGTGCTGAATTGGGAGAAGTGCCACTTCATGGTAAAAGAAGGAATCGTTCTTGGGCACAAGATCTCTGAAAAAGGAATAGAGGTTGATCGAGCAAAAATAGAGGTAATTGAGAAGCTACCGCCTCCAATTTCGGTGAAGGGAGTCCGTAGTTTTCTTGGCCATGCTGGTTTCTATCGTAGATTCATCAAAGACTTTTCCAAAATCTCTAGTCCATTGTGCAAACTACTGGAGAAAGATGCGAAGTTCGACTTCAATGACAATTGCTTAAAGGCATTCGAATGTCTTAAAGGAAAACTTATTGAAGCCCCTATCATGGTATCACCAGATTGGACGCTCCCGTTTGAAGTCATGTGCGATGCTAGTGGTGTAGCCGTTGGTGCTGTTCTTGGACAAAGAAAGGAGAAACTATTTCATCCTATCTACTATGCGAGTAAGGTCCTAAATGAATCCCAAAGGAACTACACTGTTACTGAACAAGAGCTCCTAGCGGTTGTATATGCGTTTGAGAAGTTTCGTGCCTATCTATTGGGTACCAATGTGATCGTCCATACAGACCATGCAGCTCTTAAGTATCTAATGACGAAGAAGGATGCCAAACCAAGGTTAATTCGATGGGTACTGCTGCTGCAAGAGTTTGATTTCGAAGTCAAAGATAGAAGAGGTTGCGAGAACCAAGTGGCTGATCACCTATCTAGACTTGAGAATGAACATGTGGCGCAACCTAAAATTCAGATTGATGATGCATTCCCTGACGAGGAGATATTGGCGACAAAAATGGAGAAAGTACCATGGTATGCCGACTTTGCAAATTTCGTAGAGAGTAATGTGATACCTGCCAACTTATCTTACCACCAAAGGAGGAAGTTTATGCATGACGTTCAGCACTACTATTGGGATGAACCTTATTTGTTTCGAAGATGCGCGGATGGGATCATTCGACGATGTATATCCCATGAAGAAGTACCTGCTATATTGGAAGCATGCCACACTTTGCAAGTTGGTGGACATCATGCAGGGAATCGAACCGCAAGAAAAGTATTGCAAAGTGGATATTATTGGCCCTCGATATTCAGAGATGCATACGACTATGTGAGAAGGTGTGACCAATGCCAACGTCAAGGTACTATTTCAAAACACCATGAAATGCCCATGTCTAAAATTATGGAGGTAGAACTTTTTGATGTGTGGGGTATTGATTTCATGGGTCCATTCGTGAATTCGTTTGGAATGAAGTACATCTTGGTTGCTGTGGATTATGTTTCGAAATGGGTTGAAGCTGTAGCATTGGCCGACAACGAAGGAAAGCGTGTTGTAGCGTTCTTAAAGAAGAATATCTTCTCTCGCTTTGGGGTACCTCGTACTATCATAAGTGATGGAGGATCTCACTTTTGCAACAAGCTATTCAAATCTGTATTGGCCAAGTATGGTGTCAAGCAACACAAGGTAGCTACGCCTTATCATCCCCAAACTAGTGGACAAGTAGAGGTTTCCAATCGCGAGATTAAGCAAATCCTTGCAAAGACGGTTAATGCAAATAGGAAGGATTGGTCTCGAAAACTAGATGATGCACTATGGGCATATAGGACTGCATTCAAGACACCCATTGGCATGTCTCCTTATCAACTAGTTTATGGGAAGGCTTGTCATCTACCCATCGAGCTTGAATACAAGGCATTGTGGGCATTGAAGCACTTGAATCTGAATTGGAATGATGTGAAGAATCTGAGGTTGGAGCAGCTGAACGAATTAGATGAGTTCCGTCTCCATGCATATGAAAGATCGGATTTATACAAGGAGCGGATGAAGAAGTATCATGATCAGCGGATTGTTCGACGAAACTTCCAAAAGGGTGATATGGTACTACTCTTCAACTCCAGATTTAAGCTCTTCCCAGGTAAGTTAAAATCTAAGTGGTCTGGTCCATTTAAAGTTATCCAAGTCTACTCGTCTGGAGTAGTCGAATTGGAAGACAATAAGGGTGTTGTCTTCAAAGTGAATGGCCAACGTGTTAAGCCGTATATCGGTCCTCTTGACTCGATGAATGACATGGCCATCACTTATCTCGACGAAGTCTAAGTACTCGAGATTACTACGTCGAGCCACGACAATAAATAAGGCGCTAGATGGGAGGCAACCCATCGTACTAATCGTTTTCATTTGTTTGAGCGAATATAGATGCAAGAAGTTTTCAACGAGGAGATTGATTTCAATTGACGATTTGGACGCATTGTATGGTAAAGTTGGTAAATTAGGAAGGGTGATGCATAAGGCTATGGATTGAGCCTTTCCCACACCAAAATAGGCTTCGAGGAAGGCTAGGCCTTGGTAAAACTAGGCCACAAACGATGCACAACCTATCCTATAGCCTAAGGTCTCGGAATCTAGTGTGCTATACACAATGCGCCGCCTATTCCTAAGTATGCTTTTGACTATGCGCCGCCTATGCTATGGCATTTGGTCTCAGTATCTCATATGCCATAGACTATGCGGCGCATATGTCCCATTATGCCATAGACAATGCGCCGCATATGTCTACAAATGCCATAGACTATGCGGCGCATATGTCCCATTATGCCATAGACAATGCGCTGCATATGTAGGAATTTTGTCTCCAAAACCGATTGTAAATGGGTCATAACCCGACCCATACTCTTCCTATATAAAGAGGACTTAGTCTTATAAACACAACCACAATAGAAACTACCCTAAAGGCGCCGCATACTCTCCCAAATCCTCTAAAATTTTTCTTCTTTTGCTCTTCCAATTCACAAAACCATCTCCACAAGCTTCAAGCAAGTAAGTGCTCTCTTATTCTTCAGTTATTTCTCGTAAGTACTACGTTGCTATGGCTATTATTAACTGCTAAATTATATAAGATTGTTGGTGATGTTCATGTGTTTGGATTGTTGTTACAAAATCATGTGAGTGAACATATACGTAGGTAAATCTTGACTTGTTTCCGACTTGAATTTGGTTTCAATAGCATTATTATGATATTTGCGGAATTGCTATGGCTATGAATATTGCTTAAGATTGTTGTTTGGATACTGACATGTTAGACTATCCCGGCCATCGGGATAAGACTTATAGTGCCTACCGATTTAGGAGGTTGTGATTGTTGTAAGAATAACGATAACCCCCATGTAGTAGTGTTGCTATATTTACCATGAAAGTAGCCCAATGGCTGCAAGTAAGTGATGCATTACTGATTTTCTTGCCGGAATGCAATCCTTAAACGTATGTCAACAAAATCTGAGTAAATCAACTACTTTCACCTCACTGATTTGTGATAACAAAACTAAGTGTGGGGTGGTACCCCTAATGCTTGCTTATAGATTGTATCAAGCGAAACTGTGCTGCAACTAACACTATTTCTAGTCTCAGGTACAATGGCACCTAAAGCGAGGCAAGGCAAGGAGAAGGCGACCACTTCCCAAAAGGGCAAGAAGAGAAGTCGAAAAGACCAAGGAGAATCATCCTCAGCACAACCACCACGCAGAATGTTCGGAATAAAATGGGTTCTTGAGGAAGAAGCCAAAGCATGGTACAGCAGCAACAAAGAAAGAAAATATGTGCACGTCGACTTGATCAACAAGGATACCTTAGCAAAGAAGGAGCCGCGTATGTTGGCAAAAATAATGGCTTTGAAGTTGGATTTCATCTTCCGCGACATGGGAGAGTGCAATCTGGATCTAACAAGAGAGTTTTATGCCAACTGGTCGCCAAACACAACAGGCAATGAAGTCAAAATTCGGGGCCAGGTGTTACAGCTCACCGCGGACTGGATCAACTCTTTTCTTGGCTTACCTTCAATCGACGCAGCACCATTAAAAGAGCTGTGCAGCAGGCCTCCTTATAGAGCAATACGACACACGCTTTGTGGAAGCAGATCAATGGCAAGGTGGGGCAGACATAAAGAAACAGGCCGACACAACACCTTTCCCTATGCTCCACTAAATAGGGAAGCAAGAATCTGGATGCGCATTGTCAACTCATGTCTTATTCCTGGGACTCAATACACCAAGATATCAAGAGATAGAGTGTGTTTGGTCTATGCTTTGATGACGAATGTCCAAATCAACTTTGGGGCAATCATTCGATCCACTATGAGGAAGGCCAGACTACACAAAAGGTCCCATTTCACATTTGGCAATTTGTTGACAGCAATATTGCGAAAGGAGGATATCGAAGAGGAACCAGCTGATCATAAACTCCCACACAATCCGAAGAAGGTTGACCTCACAAAGGTCAAAGATGCTGAATCAACACATGGCATAAACCTTACTACGGCAGAGAGACATGCTCGGGATGAGAGTTTCTCCCGCCATATGTACGGCATGATGAGGTTTACAATGATGAGCGGAGGTCGTATTCCAACTGCTGCAGAGCTCCAACAGCTGGACCACGATTATCCCATGAACATGCATGCACGGGAGATGTGTGGAGTGGGCGTATACTTTGAGGAACCTCTAGATGATGATGTGCCGACTGATGACGATCGACGCTTACCAGACTCTGACGAGGAGGAGAACTCTGACGACGACTCTTATGATGATTCCGACGAAGGGGGTATGACCCCCGACAATGAGGAAGAGTCCGACTAACCAGGTTCCTCGTATTTATTTCCACTGAGGGCAGTGTCCCGTTTAAGTGTGGGGTGGCAGTATCGTATGCTATACTTCTCTATTGCATCTATGTTTGTTTGCTTTGTTTTTGTTTCGTTTTTTTTTCATTTTTTTTTAGTAGTAAATTTTTTTTCTAGCTTCGCATGAAATTATTTTGATAGGCAGCATGAGATTAGAACAAGAGTATGTGCTTCAATTGTGACTATTGAGACATTTAGGCTCTAGTTGTGACTCAATATGTGATATTGTGTGATTCAATTCCTTCACTTGTTGGGTCGAGAGTCTATATTACTTCCAATCAAGTCGACCATGTGCCTTGTGTGTGTGAGATAATAGTATATTCTATGTATGTGGCTGATGCTAGAACTTGCCTGGTATGTATGCAAAGCGAAAATAAGGAGTGTAAGTTTAGGATATGATTTAGGCATTTCTTTGGCAACCTATACATGTTTACCTTCAGTTTTACCTACCCATGGACATCATCCTAGTTAACCCCTTTTGAGCCTTTAGCCTATTTCTTTGACAACCTTGTATGTAAGCCTAATCCATTTTGTTCAAGACCGTAATTTGATCCAAATTCCTAAGTGCTTTTAAAGTGAAAAAGTCATGTGACAACATAAGAGGAAATTGGGTAAGTATGATGCTTTAAATTGTAAGGGTGCTTGAATGTGTTATGAAAAAGAAAGTGCTATCATAAGAGGTATGTTATGAAAAGAAAAAGGAAAAGAAAGCTGAAAAGTGAGTTATGTTTAAAATTGAAAAACAAAAGAAGAGAACAAGGGTGGTATAACAAAAGAAAGAAGAAAGGTTGAAAGAAAAAAATGTTAAAAGAAAAAAAAAAAAAAAAAGTGTCAATGATACAAAGTGATGTATTAAAGCGCTTAGGAACTTAGTCACTATTCCTGGCCAAAATAGTCCTACCCGTCCCTTAGCCTACATTACAACCATCAAAAGACCTACTTGATCCTAATCTTAACATTCCAACATTTAGTAGAGTATTACATTAAGGGCAAGCCTATGGTCATCAGTTTCTACATATGAATTCTTTGTGAGAGTGAGAGCAAGGACATTTTGATACCCATGTTTGAAAAATATGCTATATTTGTGAGTGATTATGGGTACTATATGGTGAGACACACATGGTTGATGAGTTTTGGATAGTTGTATATGATTCTATGCACTTTAATGTTTGCATGCGAGTTGATCACCATCACGAGTCTACGCTAGAGGTTAAACTGTTTCTACTTATAATCGGAAAGCTACTCTTTGTTGATAATTGTTGTGCTTGTCTTGAAGAATGTTTTGTGTTGTTTCTGTAAAAACCTTAAGTTGATGCTTAGAAGGACATGATATGTTGTTCGAGGACGAACAAAGCTCTAAGTGTGGGGTGTTGATGATAGGCGAATTTACGCATCTATATCAATATATTTTGCCCATATTTTAGCCTAGTTTTGAGAACAAATTATATATTTCATGCACTTTTAGTCCTTTTTCCTGTAAGTGAGCTAACGAACATGATTAGTAAAGTTTCAGGTATAAATGATGCATAATTCAGCATTTTATGGCTTACTTGACGCTAAAGAAAGCTCACGAAGAAAGGGAAGGGAGTTTACACGCCTAAGGACCAAAACTGCTGCATGGAAAATCTGTCCCGGGCTAAAACAGCATTCCTGAAGACTTTGGGGGACCAAAACTGCTGCATGGAAAATCTGTCCCGGGCTAAAACAGCAATTCTGAAGACTTTGGGGACTTACAGACACAAAGCTGGATTTTGACAATGATACATTAACCTAGTACAATTAGGTTATGTATTTCATTATTTTAATTGGATTATGATAATGTTACCTTAACCTAGTACATATGGGTTAAGGATTTCATTAGTCTAGTAGGATTTGGTTATTTATTTCATTAGCTTAGTAGGATTAGGAGATGGGTATTATAAATACCCTATCATGCTAGAGATTTAGGGAGATCTGCTACTCCTCTCTTATTCTACACTACAAACAATTCTACAACTCTTCTACTCTTTCCATCAATTCTATTTTCGTCTATTCTTATATTCTTAAATTCTGCAACAAGAGAAACGTTACTCTACAAGAAATCACACCTAACGCCTACCACTCTTGTGCTACACGAAATTGATCATTATTGTGGTATAATAGCAATGTCAATTGTGGTTTTCTTCGCATTCATGGGTAACTAAACCTCTCTGTTGGGGTTATGGAAGCCATATGAGATACTATCTATTGCTATGAGTTTGTGAGTTCGAGGCACGTATATTGCTTATATCATTATTCTCTTCATCTTAATCTACATTCTTTGCGGTTGCAAACGCAAGAATACGCCAGTCTAACATTTAACTTGTTCGAGAGAAAAGTTATTTGGCTGGAAAAGAGATAATGTCAAGGTAGTAGGACACCCTTTCCTATTAAAAAGCTAGTGCCGTAACTGGACTAACCTCTTGGAGAATTCGTACCGTTAGATACACTTTAAGCTCGAGAGAGTTAAAGTGAAATAGTCCTTGTTTAGGTCGAAAGACGCTTGGATTTACCATCGAATACAATTCTCTATAAGCAGTTGCATGTCAGAATTCTACACGCTCATAGCCAATAGAGACGTATACCTCAGAAGGTGGACATAACCCCAACTTCTCAATTCTCATTGTTTACATCTCACTAAAACATTCTTTCTCTTTTTACTTTGCTATTGCCATTTTTAGATCTTATTTTGGTTACATTACTTGCTCGACAAGACTCCCCCCTTTTTACGAGACTTGCACTAAAAGTCTAGTAATCTTTACTTACTTGTTGACCAAGCTATTCCCTGTGGGATCGATACCCAACCCAGTTGGGTTCTATATTTGCTAACGACCGCTTTACACTCCTACGAGAGCTGTAGATTGAGCGTTATCAGATCCTCAGAAAACTGAGGCAGTAAAAAACTAGCCCAGACCCGTATCTCCATCAGATATCAGGAGTTTCATGGGTTTGGCTGGCTATTACAGACGGCTTGTCGAGGTATTTTCTTATATTGCATCTCCCATGTCCAGATTGAATCAGAAGAATATTAAGTTTCAGTGGTCAGATTCATGCGAGAAGAGCTTTCAAGAGTTGTAGAATCGACTCACCTCAGCTCCAGTTCTAGCTCTTCCAGATGGTTCAGATAGTTTTGTAGTCTATTGTGATGCATCCAGAGTGGGTTTAGATTGTGTCCTCATAAAGCATGGTAAGGTCATAGCCTATGCCTCCAGACAGTTAAAGCCACATGAGAAGAATTATCCTACTCATGATCTTGAGTTAGCAGCGGTAGTTTTTACCTTGAAGATTTGGAGGCATTATCTCTATGGAGTTCATGTAGATGTCTTCACAGACCATAAAAGCCTCCAGTATGTCTTTTCCTTAAAGATCTCAATCTTCATCAGAGAAAGTGGTTAGAGCTCTTGAAGGATTACGACATAAGTGTTCTTTATCATCCGGGAAAGGCCAATGTTGTGGCCAACGCTCTCAGTAGACTCTCCATGGATAGTATTTCTCACGTTGAGGGTAGCAAGAAAAAGATGGTTCAGGAGATCCATCAGCTTTCCAGACTAGACGTTCGCTTAGTCGATTCTTCAGAGGGTGGTGTATGTGTTCACAGTAGTTCAGAGTCATTTCTAGTTTCTGAGGTGAAAGAGAAGAAACACAGGGATCCTAGCCTTGTCAAGCTCAAAGAGTCAGTTCAGAATCAGAAAGTTGAGGTTTTCTCACAGAGGGGAGATGGTGTTCTTCATTGTCAAGGTCATCTATGTGTTCCAGGTGTAGATGAATTGAGGCAGCGAATTCTTGTAAAAGTGCATGGTCTGCGATACTCTATTCATCCAGGGGCCACTACAATGTATCGTGACATGCAGAAGATCTATTGGTAGAGTAGGATGAAGAGAGATGTTGCAGAGTTTGTGGCTAAGTGCTCTACATATCAGCAAGTTAAGATAGAGCATCATAAACCTAGTGGTTCCATGCAAGAGTTCACCATTCCTACTTGGAAGTGGGAAGAAGTGGACATGGACTTCGTGACGGGTTTGGCTAGAACTCGTCATCAGCATGATTCAGTCTGGGTCATTATAGATAGAGTGACCAAGTCAGCTCATTTCCTTCCTGTTCAGACTTCTTATTCCACCGAGTATTATGCCAAACTCTATATCAGAGAGTTAGTCAGGTTACACGGTGTTCCACTATCTATCATCTCAGACAGAGGTACCTATTTCACCTCTCATTTTTGGAAAGCGTTCCAAAAGGGTCTCGGTACCCAAGTCCATCTTAGCACAGTGTTTAATCCTCAGACAGATGGTCAAGCAGAGAGGACCATTCAGACTCTTGAAGATATGCTAAGGGCATGTGCAATTGACTTTAAGGGAAGTTGGGATGACCACTTGCCTGTGATTGAGTTTGCATACAACAATAGCTATCATTCTAGTATTCAGATGGCTCCATTCGAAGATCTCTATGATAGGAGATGTAGATCTCCGATTGGTTGGTTCGAAGTTAGTGAGGCCTCAGTCATAGGTCCTGACTTAGTATTTGATGCCTTAGAGAAAGTTCAGTTGATCAGAGAGAGACTCTGGGCTGCTCAGAGTCGACAGAAGTCCTATGCAGATGTTCGTAGAAAGGATTTTGAGTTCGAGGTCAATGACTATGTCTATCTTAAGATCTCTCCCATGAAGGAGTGAAGAGGTTCGGCAAGAAAGGGAAACTCAATCCCCGATATGTCGATTCCTTCAAAATTCTCCGTCGCTTTGGCAAGGTAGCTTATGAGATTGAGTTGCCTTTAGATCTAGCCTCAGTCCATCCAGTCTTCCATGTCTCTATGCTCAAGAAGTGCATAGGTGACCCAGCAGTTGTTGTCCCTATTCAAAGCATCGACATTCATAACAGCCTCTCTTATGAAGAGATTCCAGTCAAAATCTTAGATTATCAGACTCGTAGATTGAGGAACAAAGAAGTCCCTCTAGTCAAGGTTCTTTGGCAAAATCAGTCTCATAAGGGAGCTACTTGGGAAGAAGAAGCAGATATGCGTACCAAGTATCCTCACCTCTTCCCTGCCAATTCAGATCAAGCTCAAGGTAACAGTTCTCCTTAAGCTTATTCAGTTTTATGTTCATGTTTCCAGTATAAACTTGGTACCTATTAACCATTGCATACTCAGTCATGCATTCATGTATCAGTTGTTCGTGCATCAGATATGCACGAGTTCAGAATGTTTAGCATGTTAGTCATGAGATCAAGTTTCAGTTCTTCATGTTCAGTTTAGGTTCTGTTGTTTTGTATCCCTTCTCAGTAAATTCTCATTCGAGGATGAATGTTCCCAAGAGGGAGATATTGTAATACCCCGCATGTTTCTAAGCTAGGAAGTGAATAAGTTTTCCTATGTATGAAACCTCCTATTCTGTGAATAGAATTTAAGTGCATGACTTACAATGAATATCCTAGCGATAGGATAGCTTTCGATGTCTTAAGCATGCTCATATGAGTCGCTTAGAGTGATGCAAACTAAGAAATTTTGAATCCATCAAGTCTTAATGT
Organism: Capsicum pubescens; assembly: GCA_030864215.1. Classification (NCBI taxonomy): domain Eukaryota; kingdom Viridiplantae; phylum Streptophyta; class Magnoliopsida; order Solanales; family Solanaceae; genus Capsicum; species Capsicum pubescens. Next base: position 247,952,157 of record CM061540.1, on the reverse strand, counting down.
TCGATTTTGCAAGGGTCATCTTTGAACAAGAATAACGTGATTGATATGTGACATTTTGGACTATTTAGACCCACTAAATTGTACATAATCGAATTAGATTTCCAACGATACCAATTTCATCAAAATCCGACACTCGAGCAAGGAGTTATGGACTTTCAAAGTAGAATGCGTTGCCTAACCAATCGCACATGGCCACTGGAAAACATAGGCAATATCATATGTCGAGCCTATGTAAGCATAGGAGATATCATATGCGGAGCCTATGTAAATATAGGCGATATCATATGTGGCGCCTATGTAAATATAGGTGATATCATATGCGACCCCTATGTATGATTTCAGCCACGAAAACACTTAGTTTTGAGTTATTTCGAGGGTAGTTAAGTCTTTTAACACTCCTTACATGTCCCTAAAACTAACCTCACGAAATTTATAGCTTCTAAACACATTAAAACCCTTTTAACATCTCAAAGTTCATTATCCAAGAGCACCATAGGAGAAAAATAACTAGGGTTGCACAATCAAGCTTGAAGATCAAATTTCAAGGAAATTCCTCCGTCAATCATCAAGAACCTCCCTTCCAAGGTATGCGTAGTGTTCATCCACGGATTCCTTTTGTCCATGGAGTTCAAGAATCAATCTTTAGAATACAAAATCTTGGTTGGTTGTGGTGATATGATCATACCCTTGTTGATGCTTTTTTGTTTTGCTATATAATAGTATCGTGACTGTATATCTCATGAAAGTTATGTTGTTAGTTAAAAAACATGATCTTTAGATGGATTAATAGAATGCAAGTATGAAAGCCACCTATTCCTTAAAGAATGCATGCAAGGTGTTCAATAAAATTCCTAGTATGTTAGAACTTCATATTTACATGATGTCATGATATCTAAATAACAAGTTCATGTTAGTCATACACTCCAATATGAATTTCCATGCAAATTATGTGTTGTTATTATTGTGGTATAAAGCATGTATGATAATGGAGATATAAATTATGTACACAAAATTTACCCATGCTTTTCCTATCATGTTTGAAATGTTGAATAAATACATGAAGTATACTATCCCCTGCTTATGATATTGTGAATTGTGGACTCAAATCTTGTGATCAAGTTATGTCATGTGTGTCAGTTTCCTTCTATCGAGTCCTGGGGGTATTCGTACCCGAAAACTATAGCTGTGTGCCTAGAGCCATGTCATGTTTCACAATATCCGAACTCAAGCTATGATTCCATAGACTTCAGTCAGTCATGTGACTCAGGAAAACCTCATGATCTCAGTCAGTTGTCAGATATAAGTAACATTCCGCCAGTCAACGGAATTCAGTAAGATTAAGTCATGTATAGTCAGTTATTCATGTCCAGTCCCTCCAGATGAGAGTAGAGGTTAGAACCGAGTGAACCCAAGGATGGGAACTCACCCACCAGTTCAGGGTGTGATTCTTAGAAGCAGTCCTTGTGTCCAGAACTATGTAGCCAGCGTAGGTTGAGATATCTTAACCTGTCAAATTAGGGTTTATGAGGTGTCTTAACCTATAAGTTTAGGGCTCCCACCGTTCTTATTGAGTACCTGCCAGATAAGGGTCACTCACAAGCTGTCCTTACCCGTGGTACGGTATTGACACCCCTTCAATCGGGGCAGAGATGGACCCCAACTTAGCCATAACGTCATGCATGGGACATTTCAGTTAAACACTACCTCCCACAGTTTTAGTATCAGTCTCAGTAAAAGAACTCAGGGCGTTCTTCATATTTCAGTATATACAGTACTGTCAGATACAGTCGTTATGTTCTTCAGATTTCAGTATATACAGGACTGTCAGATACAGTCGTCCATGTTATCAGCTTGCAGTATCAGTCATGACAGTTATCAGTAAACCATGTATTAGCTTACAGGTCTTGCTATCACGCATTTATGGTCCCAGTTTCTATATATGTATGTTTGCACTCCCACGTTCATATTAGTCAGTCAGTGTTGTTCATGCATGAAACCCTTTATGTTTAGCCTACCTTCCTCGTATACTCAGTACTCTAGTTTTACTGATGCATTTGTGCTATGGTGCTTTCTTTTCATGTTACACCATAGGTTCTGAGACACGATCTCTAGCCCAGCAGTAGAGGTAGCATTCCAGTCGCAGAGACACAGTGAGTCCTCATTGATTCGAGGACACTATGATTTGATACATTTATTTATTTCTTCAGTTCAGTTTTACGGAGTTAGTTGGAGACACGTTCCTTCAACTCCTTATTCATATAGTTTAGATGCTTTCAGATTTATGTTCAAATTTACATTCAGACTTATCTTTCAGATTGAGTTGTTTTGGCTATTTTCACCCACATGGACGTTATGATTTTCAGACATGGTTTTATTCAGTTGAACCTTATGGCCTTACATTTTTATGTATTCCGTATTACTATGTCATGATTTGTAGTATACAGGTACAGATATCAGTCATGGGTTAGCTTATGGTCCCTCGGGGTCATGAGCACCACGTAGCATTTCGGTTTAGCAAATCAAGGCATTACAATAATACTCCAACTCTTCATAAAGGTCAAAAAAGTTTCAACTTGTCTTAATTAGAGTCCAAACAAATCAAATTATAGCTTTTCCTTTTTTTAAAGCCCCCGAATAATCCTAATATGATCAAATACATCATCTAGGCAAGTAGACGAATCTATAAAAATAAAAGTCAAGTAAAAAAATCAACCCCGCGCCCCAGTGTCGCATCTAGAAAATTCTTTCAAACTGGTTTACTCAAGCCTTGGAAAATTAACTCATCAAAATTCAGCTAAATCGAATTAGTAATTGACCTCCAAATTAAAGAATTTCATTCTCTAATATTTAGGATAAAATATCCCCTCTCCAATCGTAATCACAAAGCATTACTAATTTAGAAATAATTTAGTAGGAGACATACAAATTAAAGGGTCGAATCTTACCCCACTAATAAAAAAAGCAAAAGCCTCTTGATTTTTGCCTTAAATAGTTCTCTCAAGCTCCCTAAATCATATTTTGTAAAGTAAAATGAGTTTAGAGAGAAATCATAGATACACAGTTATTACATAAAAATAGAAATCCAGTACCATCCGCAATGATGTAGGCATGGCGAAACCATCACAGGTGTGAAGACCACTTATTATAAAAGCCCTTGTGGAAGTGGCTCTTATCCCGCAGAAGTAAGTTTATAGGCAAGAGGATATACAGTCTCTATTTTGCCAAACGGTCAAAATCGATCCTAGTCCTTTTCATCTAAGTGAGTCTATATCATCGTTGTGGCTCTTCGATCCCTATTTTACAAGCATGACTTCACCAATTCGTCAAAAGCTACAAATGTGATTTCACCCAGTTAGCAAAAACAAACCAATTCAAAAAATTCAGTCTGAACCTGAAATTAACCCTCTAAATTTATTTAGCTAATGGAAATAAACCAAATTTGAACTTGTTGGAAACATCAAATTACTAATCGGGATAATCTTGACTAGATGTTGACCAAAGATAAGTCTAAGTTTTTTAACTTCAAATTTCCGACCAAAAACTCAAATCACTCTCGAATGCCTCAGGACCTAAACCAACTATCCTACTAACTTAAAAGTTACCTTTTTGGGCATAACTAAGAATTTCATTTCAATCTTGTTTACTTTGATCAAATTTTCCAACTTTCAACCCTTTGAAACTAAAAACTTCACCCAAACTCTATTCGATCACTACGATATTCATGGCACTATCCCCAAGGTCAAATACTATACAGAAGCTATAGAAAAGTGTAAAATAGGAAAAATATGAAGAAAGCACAAAATGGAAAAGAGGATCATTACATTATACACCACTATTATACATATTCATCGTCGAATATAAAGACAAAAAGTACCTACACTTTTAAAAAGTTTTGGATATATGATATGCGTGTCTAACTTGATCTCCAAGGTGGCATCCTCTTTTGGATGATGTCTCTACTTCAGTTTTATCAAAGAAAACTCTTTTAACTTCAACAGGTTCCAAATCAGTCTGTTCAATATATCCACACAATCCTACTCAAAAGCCATATTATGATCTAACCATCAAAATGCAGCTTCTTTAATGTAGCCATATGAAACTCAATATGCACAACAGAAAGACCTAGAGGTAATGCCAACTCATACACCACCTTCCTAATAATCCAAAGATATCATATAGACCAATTAATCTTGAGCTAAGTTTTCCTTTCTTTTTCAAACCTCATAACACCCTTCAAGGGAGACACTTATGTAATACCTTCTCCCAAACTATAAACTCTAAATTATGAACAGTTCAATCCATACTACTATTTTTCCTACTTTGAGTTATAAGAAGTCTATCCTGAATTACTTTAGCATTATCCAAAGAGTCTCTTAACAAATCATTAACTCCCGATCGGACCACCCAATAGGATATGTACATCTCCAATCATATAAAGCCTCAAACGAAGCTATTTGAATGATGAAATAATAGCATTATTTTAAGAAAACTTTGCCAAAGGAAATAACTTATCCTAATGACCTCTTAAATCAATTATAAACTCTTATTGGATATTCTTTAATGAATGAATAGTCCACTCAGACTGACTATCTATCTTAGGGTAAAACACTATGTTGTGGTCCATCTGAGTACCAAACTCCTATTACAATGACCTTTAGAAGTTAGATGTAAAATGGGTACTTTAGTATGAGATAATAGAAATAGGTATGCCGTGCAATTGAATGATGTCCTATATATATGTATTAGGAAATGATTGTAAATTATAAGAAGTTTGAATTCATATAAATTGAGCAAATTTGGCCAACTTTTCTATAGTGATCTATATAGCATTAAACTTCTTCAAAGTCTAAGGCAAATGTACTACTAAAACTCCATGATAATTGTAATGACCCTTCATGTAACTTTCAATATTTCCACTTATTTTCACTGTTAGAGCTTTTCAATAGCTTTCTCAACTCATTTATGACTTGGTGAAACTGATAGTTCCTTTGCCGAGCAGTTCATATGGGTTTTAGAGACAATTCTCTATTTTGAAGTATTCGCTAGTTCCAAATGGACACTGGGAAAAAACATTAATTAAATGACCTCAAATGCAAGTTTTGACAATTCCAACAGCTTCAAAATATCAATTTTAGGCCAGGTGGAATCTTGATTTGGGTCCCAAGTGACTTGACCCGACTAGGGGCCTTATCTTAATGGGCATCCTAAGTCCAACCAGGACCAGGGACCACCCCTAATACCCAACCCAACCATCCAGTGCATATCCTGAGTTGGATGAATTCCAATTATATAATAAGATAGTGTGTAACTATCCAAATCTAAACTCTGGATTAGGTCTATAACTGTGACCGACCCAAATGAGTCCAACCATCCAAACCAACCATTATTCATAACCAAACCATAAACCAAAACCAAAATAATAACTAAACCAAGTTCCATTATATAATATAAAAGGATGAAATAGTGAGAAATTTTGTCCAACGATATTAACCCTAATACCAATGCCAATACTAAGGCTGACACTAATACCGATCCCGCCCATGCCAACCTATAATTGAAATACCCTGGTTACTGAAAATAAACCTTTCCATCAACCTGTGACTCAACAAAAATAAAAACTAGTGAAGTAAAAACTAAAAATGCTGAAAATAAAGCCTACCTTAACTTGAGTTGCCTCCCAAGCAGTGACTGATTTAGTGTCACGGTATGACCCACACCAAATTTTTCCTCCACCTTGAGGATATAAATTTTACCCCCAACCTCACATCCATCTTTTTTCTTTGCTCATAAGGTGCTGGTACAAAGATGAAGGAACCAAGTAATATATTGTGCAGGGTAAACCACTTGGTATTAAATTGAGGAATATTTTTGTGATGCTTATCTTATGCAAAATTAAGAATATAGGATTCTTGCTTCTTATCTTCACACTCTTTCACTATTTTAGATGACTCCACAGACATGTCAACATCTAAACATAATGTATAAAAGTTCTTTGAATGAGGCCCAACCAATACCACTTAAAAATTTACACTATCCATAACACACTTACTTTTATTCACCTTCACAATTTCAGTCTCAAGAGAAAGATGATAGTTAAATGGCTAAAATTCCTGTGTTTTCTCCACAAATTGGCAAGTATCCTTCTTTGATTTACTCAACCTCTGTGGATATGGTGGTGGTGGTATCTCTTTAACATGATCAGTAACTTTAGTTTTTGAGTACTCAGACTTTCTCGAATTATCAGCAATTTTGTTTACAATCAATTGGGGAGTCAACTCTTCATCTTCCTCCTTAGTTGTCTTTGGAGGTTCTTTATTTGTAACGCCCTAATTTTCTGAACCAAAATGCTACACGGTGCTCATGACCCCGAAGGACCACAAGCTAACCCATGACTAATATCTGTACCTGTAAACTGCATAATATCTCATAAAATATGTGGAAACATGAACTATAAGGCCATAAGGTTCAATACTAATACATATTTGAAAAACATGGTATAACAATACCAAAAAGAAACTTAATTACTGAAGTTTGAACATCTAATCTGACATCTAGTCTGAAAGCCTCTAACTGAACTGAATAAGGAGTTGAAGGAACATGTCTCCAACTAACTCCATGAACTAAAAAATTAATATGAAATACTGTAATAAAGTAATAATAATATTGTCCTCGAATGAAGAGGAGCACTTACTGCTTAAATTTGCATTGCTACTGCTGCTTTGAAACTCGTGCCTTTGTACCTATGGCATCAAATAAAACACCATAGCATGAATGCGTCAGTACGACTGAATGTATTGAGTATACGAGTGAGGTAAGCTAAATGCAAAGGGTTTTATATGCATAAACAATGTTGACTAATATGAACGTGAGATTATATACATGCATACGTAATTGTAACTGAACTCGTGGAGATACGGACTACTGAGTTTGAATACTGACAACATGAGTGTACTAATAATGAGATTCTAAAAGACCGAGTTTACTGATATTGATATGTAAATCACTAATAAGTGATGGATCTGATACTGTATTACTAAATACTAAGAGACTAATATTGCATTACTGATAAATGAATTATTGTTTCTGATAGTTCAAATTATGAAGAACTGGTATGATTGACTGTATCTGATAGTCCTGAAGCTGAGTACTAATAGCATGAGGTATGATAACTATTGTGATTGATAGCATAAGTGAATGTATCTAACAGTCCATAAATCTAAAGGAAACTATCTGAGTTCAATTCTATTTCTGAGTAGACTGTATCTGATAGTCTTGATATACTAAAATCTGAAGAACTATCTGAGTTCTTTACTAAGACTGGGTAGCTATAGCTGACAGTCCTGAAATCTGTAACTGAAACTGTGGGAAGTAGTTATCTAACCGACATGCCCCAAATATGCTATAATAGCTAAGCTGGGGTCTAATCTCTGCCCCGACTGGAGGGGTGTCAATATTGCGCCACTGGTAAGGACAGCTGTGAGAACCCTATACTAGAAGGTACTCAAATGAGAATGGTGGGAACCCTAAACTGACAGGTTAAGCCACCTCATCAACCCTAATCTGACAGGTTAAGATGTCTCAACCTACGCTGGCTACGTAGTTTTGGAACACAAGGATGACTACTAAGAATCATACCCTGAACTGGAAGGTGAGTTCCCATTCTTGGGTTCACTCGGTGCTAACTTCTACTCTCATTTGAAGGACACTGAACTGAATAACTAAGGTAGACTGAAAAACTGAACTGAACTGATTAACTGAACTGATACTGATTAACTGGGCTGATACTAGTGGTATTGTTTAGCGGAGCTAAACTAAGTTTACTGGATTCTGATGACTGACGGAATGTACTGAGTTTTGAGGACTGGTTAAGAGTACTGAAGTTACTGAGATTGACTGTGAATACTGAGGTTGCTGAGGTTACTGAGCACTGAGATTACTGAGATTACTGGACTACTGAGATTTCTGAGTTTTCCTGAGTCACATGACTGACTGAATTCTATAGATCATGGCTTGACTGAGAGTATCGTGAAAACATGACATGGATCTAGGCACACAGCTATATTTTTTGGGTATAAGTACCCCCAGGACTCAATGGAAGGAAACTGACACAACTTGAATTTCTTGAGTACACGACCATCAATAAAATCCATAATACATGAGTGGGGGATTTTATGAAGTACATAGTCATCATAATATCTATCATGAATAGGAATGCTTAAAATCAAGTTATAAATCTCATATTCTAATATCATGGGCATTCCGACAACATATACTATTCATAGCAATGGCATGGAAACCATTCAAGCATAAGGGAACGGCAACATGTAACATTTAGTTCATATTGTAATGATTTGGGGATATTATACTTCATGTATTTATTCAACATCTCAAACATGGTAGGGAAAGCATGGATATATTTTGTGTACATAATTTATATCTCCATTATCTTACATGTTTTATACCACAATAATAACAACACATAATTTGCATGGAAATTCATATTGGAGTGTATGACTAACATGAACTTGTTATTTAGATATCATGAAATCATGTAAATATGAATTTCTAACATACTAGGCATTTTATTGAACACCTTTCATGCATTCTTTAAGGCATAGGTGGATTTCCTACTTGCATTCTATCAATCCATCTAAAGATCATGTTTTTCAACTAGCAACATAACTTTCATGAGATATACAGTCACGATACTATTATATAGCAAAACAAACAAACATCAACATGGGTATGATCATATCACCACAACTAACCAAGCTTTTGTATTTTAAAGATTGATTCTTGAACTCCACGGACGAAAGGAATCCGTGGATGAACACTATGCATACCTTGGAAGGGAGGTTCTTGATGATTGACGGAGGAATTTCCTTAAAATCAGATCTTCAAGCTTAATTATGCAACCCTAATTGTTTTTCTCTTTTAGTGCTCTTGGATGATGAGCTTTGAGATGTTAATAGGGTTGTAATCTATTTAGAAGCTATATATTTCGTAGGGTTAAGTTTAGGGATGTGTAAGGAGTTTTTAAAGACTTAATTACCCTCAAAATAACTCAAAACGGAGTGTTTTTCGCACTTGGAACTGACTTCGGCGGCGCCTAACCTATTGCCTAAGTTTGGTTGGGCGGTGCCTAACCAATCGCCTATCCTTACTGTCTCTCACAAAAATGGGCATAACTTTTTGCTCGGGTATTGGATTAAGGCAAAATTGGTATCGTTGGAAAGATAATTTGATTCTATACAATTTGGTGGGTCTAAATATGCAGAAATACCATATTAACATCGAGTTATACTCGTTCAAATATGACCCTTATGAAATCGAACACTAAAACTTGATGGATTCAAAAACTCTTAGCTTGTATTACCTTAAGTGACTCATATGAACATGCTTAATGCATCATAATCTATCTTATCTCTAGGATACTCATTGTAAGTCATGCACTAAAATGCTACTCACAGGATAGGAGGTTTCATACGTAGGAAAAATGGTTTGTCTTCTAGCTTAGAAACATGCGGAGTATTACATTATTGAGCTCTTTACTATTCCTCAAAGTGATTTCCATTACTTGGTAAGGAGGTTCAATTTCACTTGGCAAACCATCTTGAGACCTGGCATTTTGTGCCTGTTGTATCTGCCCTAACTGATTCTCCAACGGCTTCAGAATTATTTGCTGATTTTTAAGTTCAATAGCCAATTATTCTTGGGTGGCCTTGAACTTATTTAACATTTTCTCAATGTTACTGGCCTGTGTGTTTTGCTGTTGCTACTGAAACTGCTACTGCTGGTTGTTCCATGATTAAATTGGTGGTTGAGTCTGCCACTTTTAATTGTAGATGTTCCCATAATATGGCCTTTGAGCATTACCCACAAATATCACTGACTCAGGATTGGCAATACACATAGCTGCAGAATGACCACTATTGGGTAATTAGAATCCATTTACACAAGTGGGTTGAAGGATCACAATTATTCAAAGATAATTTCAAATCCAAAACCTCAATTTAGGGGAATACCTTGACCCCCATTCCAATTCCCACACCCATGCTCCCCATTAGTTCAAAACATGAGAACAAAGCATGAACAATTATATTAAAACCATAGGAAATCAATTCAAGATGCATTCATTCCAAGACCTTCAAACCCATATTCATAAACCACAATTAAATCACATGGGTACAATTATAAACACATGCCTTTGATAAAATAATAGTCAAGGAAGAGTAACATGCCTGAAGTATTAAGAGTTATGGAGAGGATTTTCCCTTGGGAGCTCTAATTGATCAACTTCTTAGAAACCCTAAGTATCTTGCTTGAGATAATTTAGAGAGCTTGAAAGAGTATTTTGATTTTGAATAGTATGTTAATAAAGTGACAAAGAGGGTTTTAAGTCATGGAGGCTAAGTGGGGTAGGAAGGAAATTACAAGTGTTCCCTTAATTAAAAGACTGAAAGTTGATGCTCTATATCTACAAGTGACCTTAAAACTCGTAGGGTCAATAAAACACCCTGGGTTTAGATTCTTAGAAAATTTCCTGGATTTCTAGATTCTTGACATTAGACGACTTGTGGGTACCAGTCGTATGATAGGGTACAGATGGTATGCTCTTGGTCATATGCTAACCAGTGTTAGTTGGTGGATTGGATTAGTTTGTGGAATGGATACAACTTGGATGGGTACGATTCATATGGTGGGTGACGGTTCGTATAGTTTGGTTTTTCTTTCACTTAATCTGAGACTTAGTAACTTAACTTGGATCTGAGTATGAGTGGCTCACCAAGATCCATAATTTAGGGTGTGAGTCATACCATTGACTCGTATTGTAGACAGTGTTCAAACTTTCATTGGTTCTATTCTGCCAAGGATACGGTTTAGGGGTACTAATTGTATGGTTGGGTACGACTTGGTTTAGGTAAGTCGTACGGTGGATAGTTTTGGGTCTAGGAAGGAGTCCTAGGGTACGAGTGGTGGGTACCACTCATATAGAGGGGTACGACTGGTATGGGGGAATCGTACTATCTGACGGGAATTTTAAGCAATTTAAGTTGGGAGTAATCTAGACATTTCTCCACTTCACCTATTAAGTCCCCATGACTTATAACTCTTTTGGGATATCATTTACCCTATTATTCTAATCTTAAATACTTAGAAACTCTCTCTAATTCTGTCTAGGGATTTTGGGTAAAGGAAGGCTAGAGTTTCATCTAGAGGATCAGTTTGGGGCTTGTAAGGGTGATTTCTCTCCATCATCTTCGTAATCTGAGGCATGTACTCCTCCCTCATTGTTAGTTCCAGCTAAAGTCATGTTTTATAAAGTGTTTTCATGGCATAATTATTATATGGTTTTGGGGTTTTCTAATATATGTTGGGGTTTTGGTATTAAATGTTTGGTTATGGTTTTCCCATGTTCTAATTATGAATTTACATGCTTTAATGGTGGTTTGGACAATTGGTTACATAGGAATGGTTAATTCATAATTGGATTTGGTTTTGGAAACACTATGCGCCCAACATATTTGATAAAATACCTATGAGAATGCTATTACTATATTATTGGACTTTTAATAGAATTATTGCATGGTATGGTTTGGTAATGGAACTTTAAATAGCATAAATTATTTAAATAGTTTTGAATGGTTAAATAGTAAGGTATGGTGGTCATGGTTATGATTAATTAAATATCCTTATGGGGTACAAGGGAATCCCCCAAGTAAACATGTTAATGAACAACTTATGGGGTACATGGGATTCCCCAAGCAAACTTAATAATGGAACACTTGTGGGGTACACGGTATTTCCCCAAGTTAACTTGATAATGAAATCTATATGTACATGGGAATCCCTTTACATAAAAAGGTTGGCTAAGGACATTTCTTGCAAGCTATAGTCGGTATAACGATACCACTACTTATAGCCTTGGTTAATAATAATGGAATAATAGTTTGGTTGGATGGTAATGGTTTTAATTAGGAAATAATGGTGAGGTGTGATAGCTAATTGTGAAGGTGCGAGTCCAATAGACGGACACTTGAAACTCATGTTTGCTGACATGAGGGTTAGTCATAGAAACTATATATGATACTAGGAGGTATATGGAAATCCTCTAAGTACACTTTACATCTGTATCATGGAGATCAAAGGGTACTCGGGAATCCCCTACTCTTATGGTATCTCCAGTTCATGTGGCTACACGTATTGAGGCTCGTTCAGGGGGTTAAACTAGATCCATATAGCCCGTTGGTGGTTCTAGGATAGTTAAGCTACACATACCCAGGTTAATAGTTTTAAAGGCATGCTAAACCTAGCTTTATTTCCCAACATGGCTATATATATGTGTATATATGCATGGTTTGTATGCATATGGATGGTTTACTTGGTTTTACTAGATGGCATTATTTTATCCTTATCTTGAGTTCATGCTAGAGTTCACCCACTAACTCTTCTTTGAGCGGTTGTATCCCCATGCAATGTAGGAATCGGCTATTCTACTCCTCCTTCTTAGTAATCGGATTCGGGATCAACTATTAGATTGAAGTGGAGAGCTTCCATATTCTGGAAGGCTCCATCTCATACCATGGATGTCTTTACATACTTTAGCTAGTTTAAGGATATTGGTCTTAGCTATGGTTGGGGGCATATCACAATCGAATATTTTTTTTCTTTTGGTTAGAGGCTTTATGTGACTATTGAGGGTTAGAATTGGCAGTGTCAGTATTGGTGACAACCTTAGTATTGGCATTGGTATTGGGGCTGATACTGTTGTACTGAATTTATGATTGTTCCATCCTTTAGTGTTATGTTATGGACAGGAACTTGGTTATTATATCGGTTTGGTTTTGGTTGTTGGTTGGTATTAGATGGTTGGACTTGTTTGAGTTAGTTATGGTTATAGACATATCTTAGAATCTTGAATGGGAATAAACGTTATCTTAGTATATGTTTGAAATTTATCAAACTCAGGGTTATGTATTAGGAGGTTGGGTTGGGTAATGGGGGTGGTTCCCGATCCTGGATGAACTTGGGATGCCCATTACGATAAGGCCCTAGTTTAGGTCGTGTCAATTTGGTATTAGAGCCTTAGGTTCATGGTCAATTGGGAGTCCACAAAGCTGTGTCGAGTAGAGACTCTTTTAAGGGTGTGTAGTGCGCCACACTTATAAGAGAGAGGCTACAAGGCATTTAGGAATGCTTCACTTTCTTGGTATTCTATTTTCAAGTTTGGAGTCTAAGTCCTGGAATCTTTTCTAATCCTAGTTTGTTTGCTTTTCAGATCATGCCTCTACGATTTGAGATGCAAGGTAAATTTTCTGTCCCGACTGGGGCTAATGTTGAAGAGACTCTAGTCCCTGATATTTTTGAAGTTCCACCGATTGCTACTAGTCCTCCTCGGGGTGAGGTAATGAAGACCAAACTTTGTTAATTAATTTATTTTATTGCTCAGTTGGTTGTTGCTAAGGTGAGCGGGGTGCATCCGGTGTTTCATCTACTGAGGATACAATGGTTGCCCAATTTATATAGATGAATCCTCTTATTTTTATCGGTGTGAAGGTGGAGGAGGATCCTCAGGGTTTCTTGGATGAAATGGAGAAAAATTTCTAGGTGATGCAGGTCACGAATATGGAAGGAGTGAATTTAGTTGCTTATCATCTTAAAGATGTGGCGTACCAACGGTATGAGGAGTGGGATAGGGTAAGTGGTGATGTTGAGGAGTCGACTTTATTGGAGAATTTCTCTAATGCTTTTTTTAATATCTTCTTTCCTCAGTAGTTAAGAAAAATGAAGGTGGAGATATTTGTTAATCTAAGACAAGGGAAAATGTCGGTCAAGGAATATGCCTTCAAATTTAACTAACTGTCTAGGTATGCTCCGGAATTGGTGTCTGATATAAGGTCAAGGATGAGAAAGTTCACCTCTAGACTGTCTCAAGATTTGATCCTTGAAAATAAGACTGCATTGCTAATCAAGTATATGGACATTCAAGGTTGGTGGTTCATATATAATAGGTGGAGGAGGAAAAAAGGAAGAAGGCTGAGTTTAGGTAAAGGTAAGAGAATAATTTTAGGTTATCTGAACATGGTGGTTCTCAACAGTAAGGTGGTCGGGATGGCGGTTAGTGGCCAAAGAAGAAGTGGGAGATTTTAGGTTCCATCTCTTCATCTAGTGCTCCTTACCCAAAGTAGTCAGGTGATAGGCGTCAATAGGGTGGAAAATAATTTTTGGGCATAGGGTACCTAATCTCTGGAAAGTGGGGCTCAGTCGGCCTTATTATGCCCTCTTTGTCGGTTCTGTGATAGGTTGCATAGGGATTTCTATGATGAGGGAAGGGACAGATGTTTCAAATATGGGCACCCAAGCCACATTCTTAGAAATTTTTCAATTGGTAAGGGTGCTTCGGGAGCGAGTAAGGCTCTAATTGCTTCATCTTCAGCTCTTGCACCAAAGGGTATTATTTCTCCATCAGTTTCTACTTTTGGTACCGGTGCTAGTCGAAATAGGTTATATGCCCATGCTACTCGATAGGAACCTGATGCATCACTTGATGTCGTTACTACTACATTACAACTTTTTTCTCATGACATGTGTTGTTTACTTGATCTGGGGTCTACTTTCTCTTATGTGACCCCATTCATGGTTGTGTATTTTGGTTTTGATCTTGAGGTTATTTCAAATCTTTTTGCTATTTCTACCCTGATAGATGACTTTATGATTGCTAAATGGGTGTATAATGGAGGTATGGTATCTGTTGGTAGTAGGTAGACTTTGGCAGATTTGTTTGAACTTGATATGGTGGATTTTGATATTATTTTGGGGATGGATTGGTTACACTCTTGTTACGTGTCCTTAGATTGTCAGACCTGTAAGGTTGTCTTTAGGTTCCATGGTGAACCGGTTATTGAGTGGGAGGGTAGTTCCCTATCTCCTAAGGGGAGGTTTATTTCATATCTTAGAGCTCGGTGATTAATCTTCAAAGGGTGTCTCTATCATCTAGTTTGATTTAAAGATACAAACTCGGAAGGTCCTTCTTTACATTCGGTTCTGGTGGTGAATGAGTTTCCTGAGTTCTTTTCGGATGATCTTCCTGGTGTTCCTCCGGATAGAGAGATTGAGTTTGGTATTGATTTGGTTCTGGACACTCATCCAATATCTATTCCTCCTTATGGAATGGCTCCGACTCAGTTAAGAAAACTCAAGGAGCAACTTAAGGATCTTTTGGATAAGGGTTTCATCCATACTAGTGTGTCCCTGTGGGGTGCACTAGTGTTATTCATACGAATAATGATGGTTTTTTTCAGATGTGTATTGACTATCGGCAGTTGAATAAGGTAACGGTTAATAAAAAGTATCCTCTCCCTAGGATAGATGACTTGTTTGATCAATTGCAAGGTGCCAAATTCTTTTCTAAAATAGATCTTCGGTCCGGGTATCATCAGCTTAGGATTATGGAGGCGAATATCCCTAAGACAGCTTTTCATACTTGGTATGGGCATGTTGAGTTTATGGTTATGTCATTCGGTTTGACTAATGCGCCGACTGCATTAATGGATTTGATGAGCAGGGTTTTCAGGCAGCTTCTGGATATTTTTGTCATTGTGTTCATTGATGACATTCTGGTTTATTCTAAGAGTGAGGTGGATCATTCCAATCACCTCTGTGTGGTGTTGCAGACCATGAAAGAGCAGCAGTTATATGTCAAATTTCTATGTGTGAGTTTTGGTTGAACGTTGTAACTTTTCTTGGTCATATTATTTCTAGTGAGAGGATCATGGTGGATCCACAAAAGGTGGCGGTGGTTAAAAGGTGGCCAAGACC
This sequence comes from Capsicum pubescens, assembly GCA_030864215.1. Taxonomy (NCBI): domain Eukaryota; kingdom Viridiplantae; phylum Streptophyta; class Magnoliopsida; order Solanales; family Solanaceae; genus Capsicum; species Capsicum pubescens. The sequence goes on along the minus strand of CM061540.1, from coordinate 247,936,338 downwards.
CATGGCTCCAACCGATATTTGGAGCTTTTTGGGTTTGGCTGGGTATTATAGGAGGTTCGTGGAAAGTTTCTCAACAATAGCTGCCCCATTGACTAAGTTGACTCAAAAGAAGGTAAAGTTTTCTTGGTTGGATGCTTGTGAGGGGAGTTTCGAGAAGCTGAAGGATAAGCTAACATCGGCTCCAGTTTTGACATTGCGTGAAGGTAATGAGGGGTTTGTGGTTTATTGTGATGCATCCCGGGTAGGACTTGGTTGTGTTTTGATGTAACATCGGAAGGTGATTACCTATGTCTCAAGTCAGTTAAAAGTGCATGAGAGGTATTATCCTACTCATGATTTGGAGCTTTTACCTGTGTTTTTTTCTTTAAAAATCTAGCGGCATTATTTGTATGGAGTGCATATGGAAATCTTTTCTGATTATAAGAGTCTATAGTATGTGTTCACTCATAAGGAGCTAAATCTCAGGCAGAAAAGATGGCTAGAGCTTCTCAAGGACTATGACATGAGTCTTTAATACCTCCAAGGTAAAGCTAACGTGGTTACTGATGCTCTTAACAGGTTGTCCATGGGGAGTTTAGCTCATGTGGATAAGGAGAAACGAGAATTTGTGAAGGACATTCACCGTTTGGCTAATCTAGGAGTCGTCTCTTAGACTCAAATATTGGTAGTGTGATGGTACAGGAAGTGATTCGGTCATATCTTAGTGTAAAGATCAATGAAAAACCAACACCATATTTCATCTTGAGGAAAATCAAGAGTGATATTGGTGGGCAAAGGGTGATGGTATTTGAGATCAGCGGTGATAGTACCTTGAGGTACCAAGAGAGGATATATGTTCCTAACGTTGATGGTTTACAACAAAGGATTTTGGCTGAGATGCATGAATCACGCTATGTTGTTCATCCTGATTCAACAAAAATGTATCATGATCTCAAGGAGATATATTAGTGGAGTTGTATAAAAAAGAATACGGCTGATTTTGTGGCCAAGTGTATGGTGTGCTACTAAGTTAAAGTTGAGCACATAAGGCCTGTAGTTTATATCAAGAAATGCAATTGCCAGAATGGAAATGAGAGGTAATCAATATGGATTTTGTTACCAGTCATCCTCAGTCTCGGAACCAATTTGAATCAGTTTAGGTTATCGTGGATAAGATGACAAAGTATGCTCACTACTTGCCAGTGTGGATTAATTTTTTAGTTGAGGACTATACATGGTTGTATCTTCATGACATTGTAAAGCTTTATGGGGTACCTATTTCAATTATCTCTTATCGTGGTACGCAATTTTCATCTCACTTTTGGTGGTCTTTTCAAAAAGGGTTGGGCACCAAAGTTAGTCTGAGTACTACTTTTATTCTACAAATGGATGGGCAAGCAGAGAGGATATTCATATATTGGAAGACATGTTTCGTACGTGTGTGATCGATTATAGTAGCAATTGGGTTGAGTATCTACCTTTGGTAGAGTTTGTGTACAATAATAGCTATCATCCTAGCATTGGGATGGCCCCTTTTGAGGCATTGTATGGTAGGAGATATAGATCTCCTATTGGGTAGTTTGAGCTTGGTGAGGTGGATATATTTGGCCCAAACTTGGTTTATCAGCCTATGAAGAAAGTAAAGGTGATTCTGGATAGGCTTAAGGCTGTCCAAAGTCATCAAAAGTCCTATGTAGATGTAAGGTGTAGAGACTTAGAGTTTGAGGTTGGGGATAAGGTGTTCCTAAGGGTATCTCCCATAAAGAGAGTGATGCAGTTTGGTAAAAAGGGGAATCTCAATCCCCGATATGTTGGTCCTTATGTGGTTTTGTAGAGGGTTGGTAATGTGTCTTATGAATTAGAGTTTGGACGCTAAAGAAAGCTCACGAAGGAAGGAAAGGGTTGGTCCTTATAAATGATGCATAATTCAGCATTTTATGGCTTACTTGACGCTAAAGAAAGCTCACGAAGGAAGGAAAGGGAGTTTGGACGCCTAAAGGACCAAAAGTGATGCATGGAAAATCTGTCCCGGGCTAAAACAGCAATTCTGAAGACTTTGGGGACTTACAGACACAAAGCTGAATTTTGACAATGATACATTAACCTAGTACAATTAGGTTATGTATTTCATTATTTTATGTGGATTATGATAATGTTACCTTAACCTAGTACATTTGGGTTAAGGATTTCATTAGTCTAGTAGGATTTGGTTATTTATTTCATTAGCTTAGTAGGAGTAGGATATGGGTATTATAAATACCCTATCATGCTAGAGATTTTAGAGAATAAGGAGGGAGGAAGGAGGGAGAACACAATACTTCCTTCCATCCCTCACATCTTCTTACATCTTCTAACATCTTCTTACATCTTCTAACATCTTCTTAACAACAAATCTTACATTCATCATTCAATAATTAATTTTCTTCCATCCCTCTCATCTTCCACTACAAACACTTCTAATCTACTCTTCTATTCTTAAACTCCACAACAAGAGAATCGTTACTTGATAAGGAATCACGCCTCACGCCTACCACCTAAGCTACACAAAATTACTCAATCTTGTGGTATAACAACAATGTCAATCGTGATCTCCTTCGCATTCATGGGTAACTAAACTTCTCTGTTGGGGTTATGGAAGTCGAATGAGTTACTATCTATTGCTGTGAGTTTTTGAGTTCGAGGCACGTATATTGCTTATATCATTATTCTCTTCATCTTAATCTACATTCTTTGCGGTTGCAAACGCAAGAATACGCCAGTCTAAAATTTAACTTGTTCGAGAGAAAAGTTATTTGTCTGGAAAAGAGATAATGTCAAGGTAGTAGGACACCCTTTCCTATTAAAAAGCTAGTGTCGTAACTGGACTAACCTCTTGGAGAATTCGTACCGTTAGACACGCTTTAAGCTCGAGAGAGTTAAAGTGAAATAGTCCTTGTTTAGGTCGAGAGACGCTTGGATTTACCATCGACTACAATCCTCTATAAGCAATTGCATGTCAGAATTCTACACACTCATAGCCAATAGAGACGTATACCTCAGAAGGTGGACATAACCCCAACGCTTCAATTCTCATTGTTTACAACCAACGTAACAATCTCTCTCTTTTTACTTTATTATTTTCAGCTTTTGTTTACATTACTTGCAAGACAAGAATTCCCCCTTCTTACGAGACTTGCACCAAAAGTTTAGTAATTTTACTTACTTGTTGTCCAAGCTATTCCCTGTGGGATTGACACCCAACCCAGGTTGGGTTCTATATTTGCTAACGACCGCTTTACACTCAAACAAGAGCTGTAGATTGAGCGTTATCAAAAATTGGCGCCGTTGCCGGGGAATACAAGTGTCAATCAAGTTCGTAATAATTACTAGACCCTTTGGTCGAAGACTCTCGTACTTTTACTTTTAGTTTTTGCTTTTGTTTACTGCAGGTTTTTGTTCAGTGCATCAATGGATGCACAACGTGAGATACCGTTCGATGATGATGATGATGATCTTGATGGTGCCGGAGCCACTGGAGCTATAATTCCACTACCATTAGCGCCCGGAGCCAAGTTCAACATCACAAGCACCATGATTCAGTTATTGCAATTCAAGGGATTGTTTGGTGGACTAGCAGGCGATGATCCGAATATGCATCTCATCAACTTTATTTCTACATGCAAGTCTTTTGACAATCCTGGTGTTGGTCAGAATGCAATTCGATTATGTTTATTTCCATTGTCTCTGTCTGGGGAGGCAACACTATGGTTGAATGGGCTGACTCCTGATTCAATTACAAATTGGAGGCAATTGAGAGACGCTTTTCTAGAAAGATTCTTTCCGCCTTCCAAAAGGGCACAATTGAGAGATGAAATCAGCAACTTTCGTCAGCTTCCCACTGAAGCTCTTCATGAAACATGGGAGAGGTTCAAGACAAAGCTAGCGAGATGCCCAAACCATCACATGACTAATGTTCACCTCATGGAGATATTGTATAGAGCCTTGAATTCAATAACTAAGCCAGTGGTGGATAACGCAGCTGGAGGATCTTTTATGGACCTCACCTTTGGTCAAGCAAGCAATATGCTAGATCGCATGATGAAACAAAGTAGAGTATGGCATACCAGAGATTCTGAGGTAGCAAACCCCACTTTATCTATAGGCATGACTGCAGACCAAAGAAAAAGACAAGAAAAACGTGATCAAGATATGGCGCACATGAGAACACAAGTGGATCTTCTTACAAAGAATCTATTATCAGGGAAGACCGAAAAAGTCAAAGCCATTGTAGCACATGGAAGAAACAAAGCTGATACGGAAGAAGAAGCCAACTACTTGAACAATCAGGGGGGTTTCTGTGGGAATACCCAAGGAAACCAAGGTCGGAACTATTATGATAAATATGGAAGCAAAGACCAAGGTAGTTGGAAGAAAAACAATGAAAAGAGTGGTTTGTACGTTCCCCCTGGTAGACGTGATACCACCACATCTAATTCTGGAAGTATGGAAAACATGATGGCTAAATTATTGAAAGGAGTGGAAGCAACGAGCGCGGGAGTTACTGAGGTAATTAATGATTTGTCCTCCATGAAACAACTAGTTGATTCTCATTCCACTTCAATCAAGCAAATAGAGCAGCAATTAAGCCAACTTTCAGCAGCACTCAATCAAAGAAAGACTGGCACTTTACCTAGCGATACTGTGCAAAACCCAAGGAATGATGGGTCATGCATGGCCATCACTACCTGAAGTGGTAAGGTGCTGGAAACTTCAGAAAAAGGCAAGCAAGTGGTTGACGAAGAAGTGGAAATTGATGACAAGGCGAAAGAGGAGGATGCCGCAGCAGCCTCACCTAACGTTCTTAACGACGTGCAGCCTGAAAAAACTGGAAAACGAAAGCAAGAGGAGAATAAAACTGTGGAGAGAACACTTCCATACCCACCACCACCTTTTCCCCAAAGATTGAAGAAGGTGGCGGATGATACAAAGTTCAGCAAATTTATGAATATGTTAAAGCAGCTGACCATTAATGTTCCATTAGTGGAGGCACTTGAAAAAATGCCTGGGTATGCGAAATTTATGAAAGACCTGTTGACAAAGAAGCGGGCAGCAAGTTATGAGTTAGCGGATAATGTTCATCATTGTAGTACAATCGCTACAAGGTCGCTAGTTCAAAAGAAGGCAGATCCTGGAGCTTTCACTATTCCCTACACAATTGGATCGTTGAATTTTGCCAAGGCATTGTGCGATCTAGGAGCTAGCATCAATGTGATGCCACTATCCATCTACAAGAAGTTGGGGCTAGGAGATCCAACACCAACTAATATGAGGCTTGTTATGGCGGATAGGTCGGTAAAACGACCGGTTGGTATTCTATGCGATGTCTTGGTAAAGGTTTCTTCATTTATCTTTCCAGCAGACTTTGTCATCTTGGATTGTGAAGCAGATTCAGAGGTTCCCATAATCTTGGGACGCCCTTTCCTTGCTACAGGAAGTGTGCTCATTGATTTGAGAGCTAACGAGCTTTCATTCCGAATAAATAATGAAGTGGTTCGCTTTGATGTTTGCAAATCAATGAAGAAACCCAAAGATCCAAGTGTATCTTCAGTGGCTGATGTTTTCTTTGATGATCCGAAAGAATTACTTAAAGAAGAGCAAATTATTGCTGACCCTTTGGCGGTTGTGCTCATGAATGGAGAGAGTAAGGATGCTGAAAATCGCAAAGAAGCTATTGGTGCTCTATCGGGATTAGGGACATATCGCTATGCTCCCAAGAAGCTGGACCTTGATCTCCAAAATCGACCCACACCACCAGCGAAGACTTCCCTTGAAGAGTCACCAATGCTAGAATCGAAAGAGCTCCCCGATTATCTAAGGTATGTGTTCTTGGAAAGTATAAAGATACTTCCGGTGAGTACGGATGATTTAAGTAAACAGCACGTAGAGTCTCTTATCTCTACTCTGAAGAGATACATGAGAGTTATGGGTTGGACTATTGATGATATAATTGGTACCCCTCCTACAAGTAAGCCTCATTGTCGTCTGAATCCATTCAGAAAATGATCCACCATCTATCCCGATGAAGTCTGAGTACTCGAGGTAACTATGTCGTGCCGCGACAATAAATCAAGCGCTAGATGGGAGGCAACCCATCGTTTATTGTTTATCGTTTTTCATTTTTCATTTCGTTCTAGTACTTGTTTTGATTTTGATAAATGAAAAATCCAAAAATAAGAGTCGTGCCACGACCAAAACTAAGGCGCTTGGTGGGAGGCAACCCATCATACTAATCGTTTTCATTTGTTTGAGAGAATATAGGTGCAAGAAGTAGTCAACGAGGAGATTGATTTCAATTGACGATTTGGACGCATTGTATGGTAAAGTTGGTAAGTTAGGAAGGGTGATGCATAAGGCTATGGATTGAGCCTTTCTCACGCCAAAATAGGCTTCGAGGAAGGCTAGGCCTTGGTAAAACTAGGCCACGAACGATGCACAACCTATCATATAGCCTAAAGTCTCGTAATCTAGTGTGTTATACACTATGCACCTCTTATTCCTAGGTATGCTTTTGACTATGCGCCGCCTATGCTATGGCATTTGGTCTCAGTATCTCATATGCCATAGACTATGCGGCGCATATGTCTCATTATGCCATAGACAATGCACCGCATATGTCCCATTATGCCATAGACAATGCGCCGCATAGTGTATGGCATTCTTAAATAAATGCATGGCATATGCTATGGCATTCTTAAATAAATGCTTGGCATATACTATGGCATTCTGCTCAACTAGGCAAAGCATTAGGCACCACCTATGGTCACTTTTGGTCTCCAAATCCGATTTTAATGGGCCAAAAACTCGACCCAACCTTTACTTATAAATATGAGACTTAGTCTTGAACCAAAAACACATTGGAAACCTAGCTTATGCACCACCTATAGTCTCCAAAACCTATCAAAAAGTTTCCTTTTGCTCTTTTTCGTCACAAGAACATCATCCAAAGGCTTCAACCAAGTAAGTACTACTTTATTCTTTATTCATATTTTGTAAGTACTACTTTACTACACCTATTATGAATTGCTAAATCTTGAAAAAGTATTGGTGATGTGAACGTGTTTGAATTGTTGATACAAAACCAAGTGAGTGAACATGTGCGTTAGGATACTCTTAACTTATGTCCGACTTGAATTTGATTTTGATGCATTGTTATACTACTTGCAGAATTGCTATAGTAATGAACATTGCATAATCTTGTCACTTGAATACTTACATGTTAGAATATCCCGTTCATCGGAATAAGACTTATAACTGCCTACCGACATAGGAGGTTGAGTTTATTGATAGAAACGATACCATGATGTAATCCCTATGTAGTAGTCTTGTTATACCTAACATGAAAGTATTGCAAAGGTTGCAAGAAGTGATATATCTCTGATTTTCTCGTTGGAATATAGCTCCTAAAACGCATGTCGATGAAGTCTAAGTAATCGACCACTTTCACTTCACTAATTTGTAGCAACAAACTAAGTGTGGGGTGGTACCCCTACTGCTTGTGTATAGATTGTATCCATTGGGATTGTGCTACCATTAACACTATTTCAAGTCTCAGGTACAATGGCACCCAAAGCAAGACAAGGCAAAGAAAAGGCTACCACTTCCAAAAAGAGCAAGAAAAGAGGTCGCAAGGAGCAAGGAGAACCCTCCTCGCTGCAAATACCTCGACTCACGCTTGGAATTAAGTGGGATACATATGAGGAACTTCTAAGGATGACGACTCTGATGATGATTCCAATGCAAGGGGTATGACCCCAGACATAGAGGATGAGTCCGACTAACCAGGTTCTTCTTATTTATTTTCCACTGAGGACAATGTACCGACTAAGTGTGGGGTGGTGGTATTGCATGCTATACTTCTCTACTCGCATCTATGTTTGCTTTCTTTGTTTTTGTTTCATTTTTTTTTTCATTTTTTTAGTAGTAAATTTTTTCTAGCTTCGCATGAAATTATTTTGATAGGCAGCATGAGATTATAACAAGAGTATGTGCTACAATTATGACTATTGAGATGTTTAGGCTCTAGTTGTGACTCATATGTGATATTGTGTGGTTCAATTACTTCACTTGTTGGGTCGAGAGTCTATATTACTTCCAAGCAAGTCGACCATGTGTCTTGTGCGTGTGAGATAATCGTATATTCTATGTGTGTAGCTGATGCTAGAACTTGCCTGGTATGTATGCAAAGCGAAAATAAGGAGTGTAAGTTTAGGATATGATTTAGGCATTTCTTTGGCAACCTATATTTGTTTACCTTCAGTTTTACCTACCCATGGACATCATCCTAGTTAAACCCTTTTGAGCCTTTAGCCTATTTCTTTGACAACCTTGTATGTAAGCCTAATCCATTTCTTTCAAGACCGTAATTTGATCCAAACTCCTAAGTGCTTTAAAGTGAAAAAGTCACGTGACAACATAAGAGGAAATTGGGTGAGTATGATGCTATAAATTGTAATGGTGCTTGAATGTGTTATGAAAAAGAAAGTGCTATCATAAGAGGTATGTTGTGAAAAGAAAAAGAAAAAGAAAGCTGAAAAGCGAGTTGTGCTTAAAATTAAAAAATAAAAGAGGAGAACAAGGGTGGTATAACAAAAGAAAAAAGAAAGGTTGAAAGAAAAAAGTGTCAATAATACAAAGTGATGTATTAAAGCGCTTAGGAACTTAGTCACTATTCCTGGCCAAAATAGTCTTACCCGTCCCTTAGCCTACATTACAACCATCAAAAGACCTACTTGATCCTAATCTTAACATTCCAACATTTTGTAGAGTATTACATTAAGTGCAAGCCTATGGTCATCAGTCGCTTCATATGAATTCTTTGTGAGAGCGAGAGCAAGGATATTTTGATACCCATGTTTGAAAAATATGCTATACTTGTGAGTGATTATGGGTACTATAGTGTGAGACACACATGGTTGATGAGTTTTGGGTAGTTATATATGATTCCTTGTACCTTAACGTTTGCATGCGAGTTGATCACAATCACGAGTCTATGCTAGAGGTTAAATTGTTTCTACCTATAATCGAAAAGCTACTCTTTGTTGATAATTGTTGTGCTTGTCTTGACGAATATTTTGTGTTGTTGCTGTAAAACCCTAAGTTGATGTTTAGAAGGACATGATAGTTTGTTCGAGGACGAACAAAGCTCTAAGTGTGGGGTGTTGATGATAGGCGAATTTACGTGCCTATATCAATATATTTTGCCCATATTTTAGCCTAGTTTTGAGAACAAATTATATATTTCATGCACTTTTAGTCCTTTTTCCTGTAAATGAGCTAACGAACATGATTAGTAAAGTTTCAGGTATAAATGATGCATAATTCAGCATTTTATGGCTTACTTGACGCTAAAGAAAGCTCACGGAGGAAGGAAAGGGAGTTTGGACGCCTAAAGGACCAAAAGTGATGCATGGAAAATCTGTCCCGGGCTAAAACAGCAATTCTGAAGACTTTGGGGACTTACAGACACAAAGCTGAATTTTGACAATGATACATTAACCTAGTATAATTAGGTTATGTATTTCATTATTTTATGTGGATTATGATAATGTTACCTTAACCTAGTACATTTGGGTTAAGGATTTCATTAGTCTAGTAGGATTTGGTTATTTATTTCATTAGCTTAGTAGGAGTAGGATATGGGTATTATAAATACCCTATCATGCTAGAGATTTTAGAGAATAAGGAGGGAGGAAGGAGGGAGAACACAATACTTCCTTCCATCCCTCACATCTTCTTACATCTTCTAACATCTTCTTACATCTTCTAACATCTTCTTAACAACAAATCTTACATTCATCATTCAACAATTAATTTTCTTCCATCCCTCTCATCTTCCACTACAAACACTTCTAATCTACTCTTCTATTCTTAAACTCCACAACAAGAGAATCGTTACTTGATAAGGAATCACGCCTCACGCCTACCACCTAAGCTACACAAAATTACTCAATCTTGTGGTATAACAACAATGTCAATCGTGATCTCCTTCGCATTCATGGGTAACTAAACTTCTCTGTTGGGGTTATGGAAGCCGAATGAGTTACTATCTATTGCTGTGAGTTTGTGAGTTCGAGGCACGTATATTGCTTATATCATTATTCTCTTCATCTTAATCTACATTCTATGCGGTTGCAAATGCAAGAATACGCCAGTCTAAAATTTAACTTGTTCGAGAGAAAAGTTATTTGTCTGGAAAAGAGATAATGTCAAGGTAGTAGAACACCCTTTCCTATTAAAAAGCTAGTGCCGTAACTGGACTAACCTCTTGGAGAATTCGTACCGTTAGACACGCTTTAAGATCGAGAGAGTTAAAGTGAAATAGTCCTTGTTTAGGTCGAGAGACGCTTGGATTTACCATCGACTACAATCCTCTATAAGCAATTGTATGTCAGAATTCTACACACTCATAGCCAATAGAGACGTATACCTCAGAAGGTGGACATAATCCCAACGCTTCAATTCTCATTGTTTACAACCAACGTAACAATCTCTCTCTTTTTACTTTATTATTTTCAGCTTTTGTTTACATTACTTGCAAGACAAGAATCCCCCCTTCTTACGAGACTTGCACCAAAAGTTTAGTAATTTTACTTACTTGTTGGACAAGCTATTCCCTGTGGGATCGACACCCAACCCAGGTTGGGTTCTATATTTGCTAACGACCGCTTTACACTCAAACGAGAGCTGTAGATTGAGCGTTATCAGGGGGTCGTTGTCTTCCTCCTTTTGCATTAATGAACAAAGGGAGTTGCTTTTCCTAAGTGAATGGAATTGTATTGGCATGATGATGTTGCCTTACAAGTGTAGTTGGTATGACAATACCAACAGTGTATGCCTTAAGGAATATTGTGGTTCAACTAATGGGAATGTGTGAAAAATATTTTAATTGGGCTTAAAGAGGGTTGTATAGCTGGGCCATGAAAGTGTAGGTCCCTAGGGAATAATACAAGAAATTGCATTTGCCGGCGTGGGTGGACAAAATGATTGGGTGATTTGAATCCCTCTTATTAAATAATTGGGTGGTTTGAGTCCTCCATGTTAAATGACTGGGTGCTTAAGTCACCCTTGATATATAATCGGGTGGTTCGAGTCGCCCATGGTACATATATACTTATGGTTATTCTCTAGTTTATGATACAACACACACTAGGGACATTTTAGCTCTGGGAAAGCTAGACCCATATTGCCCGTGGGTGTTTTCTTATGACAGTTGAGCTACAGAGTCCAGGCTAATATTATAAGGTTCATGCTAAGCCTTGTTCCCTATCCCAGCATTTTATATAAGTATATACATTTGCATTCATATATGTGAACATATATATTGTGTTGAACTGGATTTTGATGCAGCATGGAAAGATAGTGGCTAATGCCTCTAGACAGCTTAAGGTGCATGAGAAGAATTATCCCACTCATGACTTAAAGTTTTTGGCCATGGTTTTTGCTTTGAAGATTTGGCTCCATTACTTGTATGGAGTTCATGTTGATATTTATTCTTAACATAAGAGCCTGCAGTACGTGTTCACTCAGAAGGAGTAGAATCTCAGGCAAAGAAGATGGCTTGAGTTGCTCAAAAACTAGGATATGAGTCTTCACTATCATCGAGGTAAAGCTAATGTGGTTGCTGATGCTCTTAGAAGGTTATCCATGGGGAGTTTATCTCATGTGGAGGAAGAGAAAAAAGGTTTTAGTGAAGGATATTCACTGGTTGGCTAATCTCAGGGTTTATCTTTTGGACACCGAGGATCAAAGTGTGATTGTTCAAGAGGTAGTGAAATCATCTCTTGGTGTTGAGGTAAAGAATAAACAGGTTTTGGATCCTACCTTGATAAAAATTAAGATTGAGGTGGATCAACATAAAGTCTTGGCTTTTGAGATGGTGGTGATGGTATCCTTAGGTACCAAGGTAAATTGTGCGTTCTCGATGTCGGTGGGTTGTGGGAAAGGATTTTGGACGAGTCTCATGAGTCAAAGTATACTATTCATCCTAGTCTGACGAAGATGTATCATGACTTGAAAGAGATCTATTGGGGGAATAACATGAAGAAAGATATGGCCAATTTTGTGGCTAAGTGCATGGTGTGACGGCAAGTGAAGGTGGAGAACATGAGTCCTGGTGGGTTATTTCAAGAAATTGAGTTGCCTGCATAGAAGTGGGAGGTGATTAATATGGATTTTGTTACCGGTCTTTCACAGTCTCATAGATAGTTTGATTTGATTTGGGTCGTCGTGGATAGGATGACTAAGTCTGCTCACTTTTTGCCTGTGAGGACTAATTTTTCTATGGAGGATTATGCTAAGCTTTTCATTTAGAAGATCATCAAATTGCATGGTACTTCGGTATTTATCATTTCAAATCAAGGTACAGAGTTCTCATCGCACTTTTATGTTTTATGAAGAGAGATTTAGGGACTAAGGTGAACCTTAGCACCACTTTCCACCCTCAAGCAAATGGAAAAACAGAGAGGACTTTGGAGGATATGCTAAGGTATTTTGTAATCGACTTTGGTGGTATTTGAGTTGATCATTTGTCTCTCATAAAGTTTGCATATAATAATAACTATCACTCTAGTATTGGGATGGATCCTTTCGAGGCTCTCTATGGTAAAAGGTGTAGGTATTTTATTGGGTGGTTTGAGATTGGTGAGAATAGCTTGTATTTTCCTGACTTGGTTCACCAAGCCATGGAAAAGGTGAAGGGGATTAATAGGCTTAAGACCACCCAAAGTCTCCAAAAGTCCTATGCAGACGTGAGGCAAATGGAGTTGGAATTTGAAGTTGGCGATTGGGTGTTCTTGAAGATATTGTTTAGAAAGAAGGGAAAACTCGATCCCATTATGTGGGTCCATATTTGGTTTTGAAGAGAGTGGGTAATATGTCTTATGAATTGGATTTGCCTCTTAGCTTGGGTTCTATTCATCAAGTGTTCCATGTTTCAATATTGAAGAAGTGTGTGGGTGATCCTTCCTTGGTTATTCCTTTGGATAGCATGGGTATTTCAGATTCTTTGTCTTACAAGGATGTACCAATTGAGATATTGTATCGATAAGTCTGTTCATTTGTTGACTAAGGAAATGGCTTCGGTAAAGGTTCTATAGAGAAAGCAAAAGTTTGAAGAATCTACTTAGGAAGCTAAAGAATACATGAAGTCCAAAAATCTATTCTTGTTTCCCGCTTTGGATAATCACGCTTAAGTTATGTATATTCCTTAACATCTTTGATTTTGTATTTGTTAAAGATAATTTTAGATGTCTTCTGTGTTAAATCATGCTAATGGATGCCCTGACTAATCATTCGAGGATGAGGGATCCTAAAGGAGGATAATGAAACACCTCAGATTTTTGGTCCTTGAAAAATCCCTGAGCCTTAAGCTCATTGTCCAACCTACGACTCACCATACGAGTCGTAAGGTGTTTTGATTGGTCATATGACCCCAATCATAGGGTGCCCAATGAATATTTCCTAATTTACTACCTTGGTTAAGACTAGGTGGTCACGAGTCGTAAAGACTCTATAGGAGCTGTATAGTCTAAATCGTAGGCTAACTAGTGTTGTGTCTCAAGTGTTTTATCCCGATTACGACTAGGTGTTGCAAGTCATATAGACTCATTATGAGTCATAATGTGCCTTCCGTAAGGTAACCAGTATAGGGACTTGATGTTCCTGCATTGACTACAACTCATGGTGATGAGTCGTAGTGAGTCCTTACGAGTCGTATAGAGACCCGTAGTCATTGGCAACAATTTTTCAGCTCTTAATGAAGGGAACCTTAAACATTCTCCTCTTTACCCACTTAATACTCACGACCATAAAACATCTTTTGGGCATTATTTTTATTCTTTATCAAAACAAAACACTCTCTCAAATTCTCTTAAGAAAAAACACTAGGGTTTTTAAGCAATTGACTTCTAAGGGCTCCAACGTTGATTTCTCTCCACAATTCTCTGTACTTTTAGGCATGTCACTCTTTCCCAAATATTGTTTTGGTTAATAATGTGTTTTAAAGTGTTATTCATGTAGTTTTGATGTTGGTTTTGGAACATGAGTCGAGGGTTTTGAATGTTTGTTTTTTGAATAATGTTTCTAATGGTTTACATATGATTGTTCATGCTTTGTTTTCTGAATAATGCTTTTCATAGTTTACATATGATTGTTCATGCTTTATTTATGGTTTTGAACTTATGGGGTGCATGGCCATGGTGAATAAACTAGGGGATTGTGATTTCCCTAATATTGGAAATATTGTCAATTGAATTGGTAATAACCCCACCCCAATGTTGTGATATTGGTTTTGAGTATGAGTGTAATTGCATTGAACTACTTTTGGAACAATTGCATGATATAAAGAGGTTATTGAAACATGATGGTTTAATTTAATGAACAAAGGGAGTCGGTGTCTCCCCCCTGCATTAATGAACAAAGGGAGTTGTTTTCACCAAGTGAATGGAATTGTATTGGCATGATGATGTCACCTTGCAAGTGTAGTTGGTATGACAATACCAACAATGTATGCCACAAGAAATATTATGGTTTAATTAATGGGAATGTGTGAAAAATATTTTAACTAGTCTTAAAGAGGGTTGTGTAGTTGGGTTGTGAAAGTGGAGGTCCCGAGGGACCAATACTAGAAACCGTATTTGCCGACATGGGTGGTCGAAATGACCAGGTGGTTCAAGTCCCCTTTATTAAATAATTTGGTGGTTTGAGTCCCTCGTGTTAAATGAATTGGTGCTTAAGCCACCCTTGATATGTGACTGGGAGGTTCGATTCCCCTATGGTACATATGAAACAACAACAACAACAACAAACCCAGTATATTCTCACCTAGTGGGGTCTGGGAGGGTAGAATGTACGCAGTCCATACCACTACCTCTAAAGAAGTAGAGAGGCTGTTTCCGATAGACCCCCGGCTCAAGACACAGAACAATATACAAAAATATTCAAAGCATGAAACATGATACAACTAACATAGATACAACATCCACAAAAATAATGTACATTACCAAACAAAAGACACCAAAACCCTCTTAACTACGAACTACGATTCAACCCCCCACCTTATCCCTCTATCCTAGTATTTTTCCTCCAAATCTTCCTATCCAGGGTCATGTCCTCAGTGAGATGTAACTGATCCATGTCACGTCTATTCACTTCTCTCCAGTATTTCTTCGGTCTACCCCTACCCCGCTTGAAACCATCTAACGCTAGTCTATCACACCTACGAACTGGGGCATCCGTGCCCCTCCTTATCACATGACTAAACCATCTCAACCTTATTTCCCACATTTTTTCCTCCACCGATAGTACTCCCACCTTCTCCCGAATAATCTCATTCCTAACCCTGTCAGCCCTTGTAAGAACACACACCCAACGCAACATCCTCATTTCCGCCACTTTCAACTTTTAGATATGGGAAGTCTTAACTGGCCAACACTCCGCTCCATACAACATAGCCGTCCGGACTGCAACTTTATAGAATTTGCCTTTAAGCTTGGGAGTCACCTTCTTATTGCATAAAATCCCTGAAGTGAGCCTCCATTTCATCCAACCTTCCCCAATACGGTGCGAGACATCCTCATCAATCTATCCATTTCCCTGGATCGTAGACCCAAGATACTTAAAACTATCCCTCTTGCAAACTGCCTGAGAGTCCAACTTTACCACCACCTCCTTCTCTTGCCTCAAGTCACCATAGTACATATGCACATATGATTATTCTCTAGTTTATGCCATCACACGTACTAGGGCCCTTTCAGCTGGGGGAGAGCTGGACCCATATATTTCATGGGTGCATACTTATGACGATTGAGCTACACAGTCTAGGCTAATGTTTTAAGGTTCCTTCTAAGCCTTGTTCCCCATCCCAGCATTTTATATAAGTATATACATTTGCATGCATGTATGTGAACGTGTACATTGAGTTGAACTGGAAATTAATACGCACACTTAAATTACTTGAGTTTGTAACTCCAATTCAATCATCAGCTACCCCACCAACAATAGCATCCAAGGCCAATTAGTACATAAAAACAAGTAAGCACACATTTAATTTAGGATGACCTTTTTGCTTATCAATACCAGGGATACATACAACTCCTCTAACTATAGCTCAATTAACTCCTCAACTTCCATCTTAACACTAAGTCATCTCTCAGTAACTATTCAGCCCAACTGAGCAAGAATTAAGGTTTCACACTAACCCTTCTAGTACATATGTCATCTAACAATAATACACAATCATAACCAACCTGTTTTCATTAGTATTTGATTAGCGTGCATATAATGGCAGATCTATATTAATAAAAATTTAGTACAACAATTTAAGGATACTAACTCTATACACATAACCCTAGTTTTACTTATTTTATCCATTCGATCACCTCAGTCGCAGTCCTAAGCATTGAATTCTCGTCTTTCTATGTTATGCATTCATTTTCTAATCAAAGTCTACCACTCAAATAAAACCTAGCCTACCTAGACACTAAGAAGATGTTATAGAGGCATGAACTTGCAATCCTTTCTCCGTTCTAGCAATCTCCAACATGAATATTACAAGAAATCATCAAGTTTTACCTCTTCTAAGCGTACTCCCTCTTCTCTATCATTCCAAATCCATGAGGCAACCCTATGGGATTTTTAGAATAAAGCTTTATTATAGTTTAAAATTGAAAGGAAAATGGGGTTTTCAAATTCAGATAGACTATTTTTTGGTATCCCGCTTTAGCGATCGATAGGTCGGCTGCTACTGCAGCACTGTTATAACGGTTAAATTCTATCAATAGCGAGATAACATCAACCCACTCCCAAAATTTCTCCTAGTCCAAAATTTTCAAATCTTAGCCTTTACAAAACCTTTTAAATATTTTAAGGAAATTCTCGTACCCCATGCTCTTTGTATGCGGTGACCTTTAGTAATGATGGGGTAGATTATTACATCACACTATCAAGAATTGGAACACACAAAACATAAGAAGTAATTGGGAAATGAATACTACCTTCTTTCTCAACTTAATCCTTCCTCATAAGAGACTCTCATCTTCCAATAAGAGATTTCCATTGTGGGAAGGAATGTCTTGAAACCATAGTGTGTTATCATAAAGAGTATAGTCTTGAAGAACTACACTACTATCAAGGTTCACACAACTAAGAACATCACTAGGAGTGATCTCATCATGTTCAAATAAGACATTATACTTAAAGAGAGAATAATCACTCAATGATGGAGACTTACAATATAGAAGTTCACTTGTAAAAAGACAAATTTCATTTTTGAAGTTGTTTCAAACACATGATCTTTATGAGCAAAACAAGTAATAGGATCTTCAACCAAAGGCATGCTCATAGAGTCATTTCCTATTCAAATAATCAACTCAAATAACATTAACACTAACTTGAGCTACATTAATCACACATCAAGATTCCTAAATTGGTGAACCACTATCACAACATGTTTATCAACACAAATATCACTTGATAATTACCTATCATTCAAAGCACATATTCAACAGTAGGCGGACACAAATTGATAATGCATGTATTAAAATATTTTGTATTATTAATACATAAAAAGAGACAGCTAAACGTCCAAACAAAATGCCTCCATAACATCCAAAATAAAGCTATACAAGTAATTTCACGTGTACCACCACATTAAAGCCAAATCCTAATTATTATTCTACCCTTATGTAAAATTTTCAGGTTTTACATTGAAATTTTTTCAAAATTTCGTCCAAATAAACCATTAATATTTGTTCCATCCCTATGCACACCTAATTAATTACCCCATCAATTAATTATCTTTTTAAATATCTTCTTAGTGTCTTTTCAAAGAGACCATCTTCTTTCTTTTTCTCTATTTAATAGCTTAATCAATTGTCTTCTCAAATGTCACATTTCTTTAGTTTACTAACTTAAGGAAGACAAGTCAAATCTAAGAGCAACAATGGTCAATTTATCGCAATTTTGCGTTGATGAGTATGATTCAATGCATAACCTTGAGGTAAGGTGTGAAAACGACTATTAATTCAAATTTTTCTCTAAAAGGCACCAAATATTCCCGCTATCATTTTGTATTTGGCTCTTCAAAATAAAAATTTTAAAAAGATTCATTTTCCTACCCCACATCAAATTTTCTAAGAAAAATGCAAAAGAGAATGATTATGCATGAAAAAAATTGACTTTAACTTTAATCTAAAAGGTTGTGAAAGAATAAAAAAAAGAATAAAAATATTGCAAAAAAAATAATTTGTTAACGAAAAAAAACATGTGCTTCAAAGGAGGTTGCTTAGAAGCGAACACGCAATATGCGGCATCATAACTTAAGAAGTGACAAATTGGTTGGAATATCCTCATCTACCCATCTTTCTAATTTTATTCCTTTATCTCGACTCCAAGTCAACTATTTGTCACACACCAAAAACTGAATTAAAGTTTAAAATAATATTTTTTTATCCAAAATTAAACGAAATAAATTTCTATTGATCACAAATAAGTGACTTTTAATTTGGTAAATCTCATCTTATTTGATCTGTGTATTGAATAAATTGAGTTTCAATGTGATGTTAATACAGTTAACACATATTTTAATTGAATTTAATTGATATAATTATATAGCCAATAAATATAATTGACTTCTAATTTTTAAACTCTTTATTTGTTGAATATATATTGATTCAATCTAATTGATATTGTTATATAGTCACACATATAATTGACGTCTAATTTGAAAAAAAATTATTTGTTCTATATATATTAGGGATAATATTCACGAAAATACCTGAACTTTGATCAGATTTTAAGTTGAGCATATTAAACTTTGCGGGGGTCCTATTACCCCTAAACTTTTTAAAAATGAAATTATTACCCACCCACCCACCCCAAAATGCTATATCCATTTTTGGAGTAGAAAGTGTAATACACGCACCAATCTGATATTGACACGTGTATTTTTCATTTAAAATTAATTTTTATTTAATTTCTTCTCTATTTTTATTCTTTTTATCATTTTTTCACCAAAAAACTTGATTCTTAATGTTTGAAATTTGGTTGCCCCATTCTCCATTTTGCTCCATTTTCTTCTTCAGCAGCAAGTCAACAATCATTACCCATTTTGCTCCACACTTTTGTAAGTTAAATTTGAGCTTGAAATTTCATCAAACGTTTGGTGGGAAGTTTTCCTCCGCATTGATTTTCTTCTTCATTTTCAATGGCTATGGCCCTTTCAGGTTCCATAGTGAATTACCATGAGAAGAAAATGGAAAATTGAAAAATGAGGTTGTGTTGAAGATTATCCATTCGAAAATTTTTATTAAAAAAGATTGCAACCCAGATCAAATTAACAAAAAATAAACCACACTCACAAGCCATTTCACTCTAAAATCACAACACAACACCCAAAATACAGAACCCAAAACTCAAAACCATTACACAATTCTTATTCTTATTCGACACCATAATCAATTTTAATCTCCATTCTTAATGTCCTCCACTTTATCATAGTTCGTCAAAAATTTCACTCACCATCGCCTTAATTTTTTTTAATTTTTGAGAATTGTGGCTGGAATTGTTGAGAAAACGAAAAAAATCTTACCTTCAACAATGGATTATTCGATACCATAATTAATTTTAATCTCCATTCTTAATGTCCTCCACTTTATCATAGCTCGTCAAAATTACACTGACCATTGCCATAATATTTTTTAATTTCGGAGAATTGTGGCTGAAATTGTTGAAAAAACGAAAAAAAATCTTACCTTTAACAATGGAGATGAAATCTTCAACAATGGAGATGAAAATGGGAGAAGAGTAGAAGAAAGGAGGTAAGGAATTTAATGAAAAAAAATAGAAAATAAATTTAGGGGATTTCTAACCAAAAAATAAAGTTTATAACAATTTTTTATCACTATCACGCGTCGAAAGTCGGTGATTACACGCACATGTAAAAGTTGGCAGATATATGCCATTAAAATACAAAAAAAAAATCTAAGGAGTAATAGGACCCCCGCAAAGTTCAGTATGCTCAACTGAAAATCCGGTCAAAGTTCAGGCATTTTCGTGGATATTATCCCTATATATTAATTTGATATAATTATATGGTCAATACAAATAATTGACTTCTAAGTTGAAGGATCTTTACTCTATCTATATATAAATGTATGGATACGATATAATTGATATAGTTATATAGTCAGCACATATAATTGACTTTCAATTTGAAAAATCTTATTCATCAATATATATGGATTGATCTAATTGATATAGTTATATCGTCAACAAATATAATTGACGTCTAATTTGAAAATTCTTTATTCGTTCTATAAATATTGATTCGATATAATAGATATAGTTATATAGTCAACACATATAATTGACTTCTAATTTAAAAAATCTTTAGTCGATCTATATATAAATATATGGATTCAATATAGTTGATATAGTTATATAGTCAACACATATAATTGACTTTATTTTAAAAAATCTTTATTCTATCTATATATAATACATGAATTCAATATAATTGATATAGTCAACACATATAATTGACTTCTAATTTGAAAAATATTTATTTTTTCTATCTATGAATTCAATTTAATTGATATAGTTATATAGTCAACACGTATAATTGACGTCTAATTCGAAAAATATTTATTCATTCTATATATATTTATTCGATATAATTGATATAGTTATATAGTCGAAGATATAATCATTCTATATCTATTAATTCGATCTAATTGGTATAGTTATAGAGTCAACACAAATAATTGATTATAATTTAAAAATTCTTTATTCGATCTATATAGACTGATTCGATATAATTGATATTGTTATATAGTCAACACACACGCGCGCACACACACACATATATATATATGTATATATATTTATTAACAATAGTTGTATAGTCACACATATAATTGACAGTAAATAGAATATTTAATCAATCATAATTCTTCTACATCCTTTATCATTTTTTTTAAATACTATTTCACGTCCTTTTATATTGAAGTTAAAATAGAAATTATTTTTTAAAAATAAAATATTTTTTTTCAAACACTTGATGTTCTTGATAAGGATTGATTTTTTTGAAGATCAACTTTTCTCAAAAAAAGTAATATCTTAAATTTAAATTTAATTTTCAGTCTAATCTATCAAATTAAAAGTTAGAAAGTCACCTAGGTACCACCAAATAAATTTTTATTTAAAGGGATTTTTTTGTGTTAGTGATCAAAATCAAATTGAGAGTCTTTCAACATCCGAAAGGTTAGAAATAATATATTATATACTTTATTTTTTTATTTTTTAATATCTATTGTCTTGCATTGACGAATACTAATATCTTCGATTTCTCTTATTTTTTTTAGAAAATAATGAAAACAATGATCAAGATCCAACAAGATATGCAGGCGAATAACTATGACATATGCGTTCACCTCGATCACATTGAAACTTCTATGGAGAAACTTGAAGAAGCAGTGAAAAGGAGCACGGATCATGTTCGCAAGCTAGATGCTATGGTAAGGGTCATTCTTACTCACCTTAAGATTGATCCTTACGATTTTTATGTTGATACATGATCTTCCCCATGATGTTATTTTATTAAATAATATATGAATAAATTATTACTAATGCTTAGCGTTTTCTTTACATTTTCATTTTAACTTTTCTTGTTTATTTATGTTTTTGAATGGTTCAATCTATTTTTCTTTAAGTAACTTAAAAATTGAACTTTTAAAAAAGAACATAAAGGGATTGAGTATGGAAAAAATAATTTATAATTTTTTATGTTAAAATATTTTAATATTTAGTTTATAACACCAATAATATCTTAAAGACGTAGAATAATGTAGAAAAGTAAAAATATGGTCAAAAGCTCAAGTAGAAAATTTGATCATGTGTCAACTTCATAGTTCTTAGGTCCCGATTTCAATTCTATGTAATTTTGTGTTTAAAAGAATTTTTTTTTTTTTTATCCTGAATTCAATTTTTACTTCTATTATTTTTGGTATTTATGAGGCCTGTTGTTTTATGGGCATTCCAAATTCTTCGAAAATGTCACTCCTAACTGTTAATTTTTTTATTTTTGAAATGACACATCATGATATAGTGACAACGAAAGATTATTTATATCATGAAAAATTATTTTAAAAAATTAGAACTAGGAAAATTATAAGCATCTTGATAAAAAAAAACGTTTAACCATAAATTTCATATCTTGAATATTCCTCCCTCTTTTATCCTATATAAAAAATATGATGATCGATAGAGGTACTGATTAATTGATGTTCTTGACATGTAGTGAAAGATAAAATTTGAGAAACAAAAATGGATTTCAAATGCAAGTTAACTTGTAAATAAGTTAAAAAAATAGATTATTAAAATATTAAATATATTAATTGTTGGCAAGTATGATCACGAATACCTAAAGATTCTCATTATAATGAATGATTAAATTAATTAATAAATATGTAAAATCAGATTTGGAGAAAAAATTGACGCCAAATTACACTTAGTGGGTTAAAGGTTAACAATATTATACGTTGTTTGAACGTTTTTTGGACATAGGTGTTTGGACGTTTTGCTTTTCCCTACATAAAAATGGTGATATTACTAATACATATTTTAATACACAATAAAGTGTATAACTAATGCAAGCATTAATCATATATGGGCTAAAAAAATATGGGAAAATGCATAAAAAAATCTTTAACTTGTCACTACAACTTACTTTAGCATTTTACCATTTCAGACATTTAAATAACCTCTAAATAAATTTTACATGAATTAAATACCCACCTTAATGATTGACGTGACCCCAAAAAAATTGTAAAGCGTTTCTTTTTTTAAAAAAAGGGTGGTCCTACTAATTTAATTATTGAGTAAAAAAATAAATATAATAAATAAAAACACTTATAGCCCACTTTTTTCCTCTTCTTCAAAACCCCCCACCCATTTCATCTTCCTCAACCCCCACCTCTTTCCATCTTCCTCAAAAAGCCCCCACCTCCTTCCATCTTCTCTGCCCCCCTCCCCCCTTCCCCGCCCTCTCCCTATTCTTCTTCGAACTCCATCCCACCCCCTTCATTCTTCTTCTACAAACTTTCACTCCCTTCTTCTTCTTCGAATCCCCCCTTCATCTTTCTTCTTTTTCGAAATTCTATCACCTAAAGAAAAAAACTTCATCTTGCTTCAAGATTTTTTTTTATAATTTTTAAATATGCAATTTAGAATATCCTTTTAAAAAAAAAGTGATATTAGAAAGAAATTAGAGGCAGTAAGAAAATGATAGAGATTAACGAAAGACGAAAAATTAAAAAAAAAATAGATGATGATAAATTCTTAAATAACTACTTACCTAAAGGAGCGTTCTCAAAGTCACACTATGAAAAATTAATCAATTTTTCAATTGATTGATGTCAACAAATTTCAGATTCTCAATGAAAAAATAAAAGGGAAAAGGCATTGTTTCCACCCCAAACTATACCTGAAAAGTCGAAGCCACACCTAAACTATAAAAAAAGTGAAACTATTTACACCCTTTCAGGCTACCACCACTTGCATGTGGTGTAGTGTTTTACACGCGCTGCCACGGCAGCACCACGTCAGTAAAAAGTATCACTTTTTTATAGTTAAGGTGTGTAATAGGTCACTTATATAGTTTAGGTGTAGATTCGACTTTTCGACTATAGTTTGGGGTGGAAACGATGCCTTTTCCCTTAATGTTTTTAGCCGTTTACTTTTGTTATTTAATAGGCTGGACGCGCCTAAAATAAGTGTAACACACGCACCTTAGAATGGGGGTCACGGGGAGGTAATAATATCACTTTTATATAGTTAAGGTGTGTAATAGGTCACTTATATAATTTAGGTGTGGCTTAGACTTTTCTTGTATAGTATGAGGTGGAAATGATGCCTTTTCCCAAAACAAAATTAAAGTTACAAGTTCTTGCTTACATGGAAGAGGAAAAGGAGAAAGAGAAAAAAAAAATTCAAATTCAAATAATATTTGACTTGGTTCTGACATGGCAATAATGTGGTGCTGATGTGGTGCATGTATAATGCACTCTCTATAGTGAGAGAGGTATTATATTTTTGGGGTGTTATTTAATATAGGAAAAAGTCATCATTTTCACCTCGAACATGTCCCAAAAAGTCATTTACACACCTAAACTATTGTCGCAACCTAATACACACTCGTATTATATAAAACTAATTTATTTCCACCCTAAAATGTAAATAACCAGTCACATGATGGAGAGTGATTTACACTCGCGCTACATCATTGCCATGTCATTGACACATCAGATATTATGTCATTTTAAAAAGAAAAAAGAAAAATCCATGTCACCTATTGCTTCTTTTTCACCAAAATCGCCATTAAAACACCACCGTTGACACCATCACCATCAAACTCAAATCTCCACCACAATAATGTTAAGAATCCACCATGAATTTCATTACCGAAATCACAACACAACCATTGGTATCACAAGAATCACAAACAACCACCATAAAATTCAACACCCACTACTAAAATTGTCATCGAAACCACAATATCACCATTGTTAACATCCAAAGTTACAAAGAACCACCACAAATTCGCACCACCACCACTACTAAATCCTACAGAAAAATCGACTACTATTATTGATTCAGTAAAATTGAAAAAGTATTTTTATAGAGAGAAGATAAATCTACAAAAAAAAGTGTTAAAAGATTGAATTTTGAGCAAAATTCATAAACTTTTACAGAGAAAAGACAGAAATACAAAAATAAATTTAAAAATTAATGTTTAATGTGGGAGCAATAAGATCTGATCAATTTCAAACGTCTCAACAAAAAAAAATTCGACCGACGGCGATTTCAAACTTAATTTTTTTATTTTTCTCTCCAAAAATTATTATGAAAAAATCATTCTCATCAACCATAGCAAGGGAGGAGGAGTTGTGATAAAGAAGAAAGGAAGATGGAGAGAGAGAAAAAAAGGATTAAAGATGGGTAAAGAACAGAGAGTGTGTGCAGGGGCGGAGGGAAGGGTTTAAAGAATTTTTGGCTTTTTTTTTCAGTCGTACTCTTTTATTTTTTAATTTAATGTTATTTCCACGTCAGATTTAGGATGAAATTAAATTTATTTTTAAGAAGAATAGGTGTGTAATAGGTCGGCACATTAGTTTAGATGTGTAAGTGACTTTTCGAATATAGTTTAGGGTGATTTTGATGACTTTCCCTTTAATACACTTAAAGTTGTCAGGGGAGGTATTTAAATTCTTATAAAGTTAAGGTACTAAAATAAGTGTGGTGACAAGTTAATGCGGATCTTTATGATTTTTTTTTTCAAAAATTATACAAACAAGATACTAGTTGTCAAATCTAATGCATGCGTTTTTTTTTTAATACACTCTACCAAATAATTTCTTATAGTTCAGTCCTTCCCCAAATTTCATACATAGCAATAGTTTTAGGGGTCGTTTATTACAAAGAGAAGTTATTCAGGAATTAACGATGCTGGAATTAACAATATAGGGATTGGTAATTATAGGGATTGTAGCACTGGATTATTTTCAATCAAGTATTTGGTTCATTTTATTAAAAATTAGATATATCATGATTTGTGTTTAGGTTTAAAGCTCTATAAAAAAAATTATAATTATACCCTTAAATTTTTGTGAAATTTTCTACTTCATTTAACTAGTCAAATTGCTTACCCTTTGCGCAATCTTATAGAAACCCTAAAATATGAATAATAATTCTCACCCCACTTAGTTGATCATTTATTTTATCTTATTACTAAATTGAGCCTATTTGATAAAAAAAAATTAAAACAAATAATTGTCATATTATCGAGAAATTTTTAAAAAAATAAATGTAAAGCAAACTATGTAAGATCAACATAGAATATTGATAATATAGTTTCAGATTTTCAAATTATATATTTATTTGATAATAATTTTTTCTATTTTGATTGATTCTCTTGTAATTGAACCATTACATAATAGTATAAATGTTGCTCATATTTGAAGCTATCAACCAACATAAGGAAGAAAATGGTATTTAAGCAGTTAATCCGTATAAGCAAACAAAAGGGAGTCTGGCAAATTAAATATAGCATAATGACTAAAATTATAGAGATTAGATTTAAAATGAAACTAAAAGAAAAATTTAATAAAAAGGATTGAGGGATAGTTAAGTCATTTAAGTCTCTTATTCATGTACTATTAAACTATGTATAAGTAATCCCATGATTTTCTAGGTATAAAATAATACACTCTATGGTGTATAAGCTATTCATGTATTAGGTGAAATTAAATTTGAATTGAGCAACCAAACATTATATTAGATGGACAAAATTTCAACTCAAGAACTATTTTACTTAATGCAAACTACCAAACGAGTCCTTAATTCAACGGCCACAGTTAACTTGAATCCTTTTAGGGGTCGTTTGGTAGAGTGTATTGGAAAGCTAATGCATGCATTAGTTTAATGTGTACTATCAGTGCCTTGTTTGATACATATTTTTTCACCCTATTATAACTAATGCTTGCATTATATTAGTTACATACTCTATTGTATATTGAGGTGTGTATTACTAATATCTCAAAATTCATTGTATTAGCAATACAATAAATTCAATGCATGCATTAACATGATTAAACACATGATTATCCCTCAAAAAAAAATTTGCATCATTTTCAACATATATGTAGATGGTATTTTTATAAAAAAAAAAAAAATATGTAATTCATGTTATTTTTAATATGTCAAATCAAACATTATATAAGAAAAATAGAAACATAACAAATGCAATCATAACCAACCAACATTACTAATATATTGTATTTTATATTATTCTTATATACTCTGTCAAACCAAACCAACCCTTAATATGTAAGGGGCCGTTTGGTTTAATATACAAAAATAAATAATTTTAGGATAAAATAATAATTCCGAGATAAAAATTTTAATGCATGTTTGATTGGCAATATTCGGGATAACTTATCCCAGGACTAATAAATAGTACCGGGATAAGTTATCCACTCATTTGGTGGGATAACAATCTCATCATTATTTATCCTTGGGATAAAATTAGAAAAGGACACAATTGCCCTCCAAATTCTTAGATTATCACTTTATATATATATATATATATATATATATATAAATCATGGACAAGTTATTAAAGTATGTTGACATTCTCTTTCTAACTTAATACATGCTTAATTATTAAATAAAAAACTATTTTTATATTTAGCTAAAAATATTTAAAAATTTAATTATTTTTTAAAAATATAATTTGACTCTCCAAATATTAGTGATACTAAATAATGAAAAATGAGAGTAATTTTTTTCACATTTTTTTATGATGAATTTTTTTAACAAAAAATGAGATTATCAATATTTTATGAAATTTAGAACAAAATAAGTAATTTAACATGAAATATTAGAGATTCATGCACATTTAAGAAATATTTTATTTATGAATATATGATACGTTAAATTTATTTGAATAATTATTATGCTTATTTATATATTTTAATTTCTCTAAAAAATAATAAAAATATCGACTTCATTGTTGAATTACATATTTTAAATTAAATAGTTTTTTAATCACTTAAAAATTAATATTTTATATATCAATTAAATGAATTTTAATATTCTATATTATATGAGTGATATGTGTTTAAATAAAGTGACATAAACAACAAATCTTCTTTTACTTTAACAAACTTAAGTTGAAAGTTTTTATTTCAAACTAAATTTAAACACACACGGCATAATCATGAAAAGACACACACAAAAAATTAAAGTTAAATAAGATGAAAGTTTTATTTTTAAAATACACACGATATAATTATGGAAATGCACACACAAAAAAAAATTTAGCTAAATAATATAAAAGTTTTATTTTTAAGAATAAATATTTAAAGTTTGAAAAGAAATATATATATATATATATATATATAAGTTAAATAAGATGGAGGATATTTTGGTAATCAATTAATTTATCCTTAGAAATTATACCATGCATATTACTTTGAATACAATAAACCAAATACCAATAAAAAATAATTCTAATATAACTAATCCCATTATAATTTATTCCATTATAACTTATTCTATCATAACTAATCTCAGTATAACTTCATTTCCAACCAAACGACGCCTAAGTACTACACCATGTGACAATGGAGTTTAATCCGACTGCCCTTTATCTCCTGTCCCCGTCATCACTAATAGATTTCCCATGATGAAGCCCATCATCACTGGTGCAAGTGGATTGCATTGGTTAAAGAGCCAAATATCTCCATCTTTTTCAACTTGGTAACGTTATGGTATAGGAATATGTTTATTGTAGAAATATCAAAAGGAAATCTAAAAATTGAAGCCTGATTAGTGGCTTACAATTGACACAGCTCATGCTAGTCTGAAATATTTATCTTAGGCCAGACCCATCGGTAGCCCCTAAACTTGGCACGAACTTTCACTTAGGCACCTCAAATGAACGTTATTTATTTTTGACACTTCAAATAGCCATAAGTGTGTCATTTTAACACTTTTCAACATCAGCACCGATGAGTGCATCTCACTCGCTGCCAACGTGAAAAAAATGGTAAATTAAATTGTGCCAACTCATTTAAATTGCCACATCACTATATACTCCTATAAAAAAAAATTATTAAAAAAAAGATTAAAACACATCAAAGGCAACAATTATAAAAAAATATTTATCATTTTTATAAAAATAATTTTTATATAATTAATTTAAATAAAAAAATTAATTACCCCACCCCCATGTTATATCATCTTCCTAACCACCCCACCTCACTGCATATCATCTTCCCCAACCCACCCCACCCCCTAAATCGCTTGCCGCCATCCTACCCTCCCCTACCCCATCCACCCACGCCTTTCATAATCCACAAACGCCCGCCTCCGCTACCCCCAACCCCAACATTTTCTTTTACCTTTTTCTATTTATACATTTTTCTTCCATTTTCTTCCATACCCACTATTAAATTTTCATTATCATCGTAGCATCACAATCACTAAACTCAACCACCAAAGCAATTACCATTGAAACTGTCATCATCAATAGAGGTAGAAACTGTCATCATCAATGGGATATTGGAGCAAGACATTAATGATTTTTCACTAAAACACCTAGTTGACAAGAGAGGAGCATTGAGATCTAATTTTCTAGTGCATTTTTCTTTTTTCTCTTCTGATTCTTGTAGTTTATTTTCCATGGATGTTAGGATTTCAAAATATTAGATCTATAACAATGGAGATAAAGCTTGAGAAAAATAAGAAAGTTGAACACTTGTGTAAATTTGTGTGGTCATTCACAAGTTACTCAAGAGGAGAAGCAAATATAGGACTCCATTTTTTCAAATGCAATAATTTGGAGAAGATGATTTTGATAAGTGGGTGGGAGTGTTTGGAGAAGATGAGTTTTGAGGTAGGGGTGAGGTGTTTGATTATTTTTTTATTTAAACTAATAATTTAAAAAATATTTGGATAAAAAATAAGGAGAAAATGATAAAATTAAATAAAAAAATAGTGAAAATACAGCTACCACGCGCCAAACTGCGAGTGTAATACACTCTCTTTGCTGAATCAGCAAAAAGTGTTAAAGTGACACACTTATGGCTACTTGAGGTGTCAAAAATGAACAACGTCCACTTGAGGTGCCTAAGTGAAAGTTCGTGCCAAATTTAGGGGGCCACCAATGAGTTTGGCCTTTATCTTATCCAAAATCACACTATTCTGTTTTGTCAAAAATCACAGTAACACCCCATTATAAGTGCTCAAATGCTTATAAATCTCACACTACCAGTAGTCCAACAGTCATTTCTTAAAATAATATTTAACTGGC
Source organism: Capsicum pubescens (assembly GCA_030864215.1). NCBI lineage: Eukaryota > Viridiplantae > Streptophyta > Magnoliopsida > Solanales > Solanaceae > Capsicum > Capsicum pubescens. The sequence continues at coordinate 247,906,451 of CM061540.1, read as the reverse complement.
AATTTAGAATAGAACTCAATTCCTAATTTCATGGCTCTCCAGGCTGCTGCGTTGCTTCCTTCTTCTTTTTCTATTCCCAAGGAGGTTTGTATTCCTTGCTGCTGATATTTTTCATTTTTACAGATAGAGTTATATTTTTTTTGTTTCAATTTATATGAATTAGTTTGACTTGATACGCCGTTTGAAAAACAAAGAATTTTTTTTGAAATTTGCAATCTTAATAAACCTTATATTTATGCAGCTATAAAATCATCTATCTATATCTAATAACAGAGGCAAAAATACCACATGTCAACACCATAAAAAAGTATTTTTTACTAAAAATTAAATATTAAAATAATAATTTAAAAACCAATAACCATCACCTCTATGTAAATTGCACATTTGAAAAAAATATATAAACAGCAACGTAAAAATAAATTCTCTTTTTTTATAGCAACTACTCCTAAATTTTTCTGCAAATAAATTACCTTTTTTACTCCTTTTTTATAGCAACTGCTCCTAAAGTTCAACTACAAGTCAGTTCCTCTTTCAAAATCTTGTTAACTATATACATCTATATCTATGTGACCACTTATGAATTCATTTTAATTTGTTCTCCAATAGAAAATAAATTGTCCGTTCTTTTTTGTCCTCCTTCCATTGATAATCTCTTCTTATTTCCGTCTTATTATTCTCCTCACGATGTACTCATCAAGATAAATATTTTCTATCACATTTATTTTAAAATGGGAAAAGGCTCAAATATGTCACTGAACTATCAAAAATGGTTCATTTATGTCATCCGTTAAAAGTTGGGCTCATTCATGTCATCGTCATTACAAAACTGGTTCATCTATGCCATTACTTTTAACAACCGGTTTTTAGAAAACAGTTTTGCCACGTGACGGCATATTAGAGGTCCACGTCATTTTTTAAAATTTAAAAAAAAATAAAAAAAAAATTTAATTTTTTTTTTATGCATTAAAAAGAATCCACCCAATTTTTTGATCCATTAAAAATTAGTTTGATCTATACTTTTAAAATTTGAGATTATTTGTATATTGCCCTATATCAATAGTTTTTTTTTTCCTTTTCTAGCTTTCACATGTGACTCTGTTCACGATACGGATCAATAATTTGATCATCTCCCTTTGAACTAAGTTTTACTTGATTAATTACTGTTAATGAGTTAATTTTGAGATTATTTGTGTTTCGCCTCATATCATCCGAGTATTTATAGTTACCAAGCTCATCGATTTTTTTTTTGTTGTATGCGGCTTAAAATTGTGGTCAAATATAGTAAATTGATCCATAGACAAGCAAAGACAATACGTCTCATGCCGTCACTCTACCATCCTCATACCCATCCTGCAAAAATTTCAGTACAGTGACGTTGATATCAATTATTGTGCTAATTAATTACCATAAAATACTTTTAATATTGTATGATATCATTCGCTTTGAACCAAATTGACTTTTTTTTAAGAGACCTTAAATATCCGATATTTTATAAATAATTTCATTTCTTTTTTACTTTTCACGTGGGACATTGTTCTCTCAAACACTCATTATACTGCTCCCTTTCATCTTTTTTAATATGTCGTTTAATGTTTTGACACAATCATATATTAAGATAATTATTTGACAATCAACATTAATCATTGGAGGTAGAATATTTATCTAAATTACAATTATGTTTTTCTTAAATTACAATTTGATTTAATGATATAGTTACATAAAAATTGGTGAGACGTCATAGTTTTATATCCTTATATAATTAATTTTAAGTGGTCCAATCCTAATTAGAAATTGAATAAAAATAATATCTAAGTCATGCATGCAAGTTACAACTCACAAGTATTATATATGTATAGTCTTTATCATTTTATTATATACTTAATCCAATGAATTGATTAATTCCAAAATTTTATTGTTCTTTTCTCTTTAATGAAATAAAATATCTAAGAAGAAAGAATAAAATGAAGATGACATGAAATTTGTATAATATAGTCTAAGGCCAGTTGACATCTATAAAAACAAAAGTAAATTCAATATATTTTTGATAAGTTAGATAACATGGAAGTATATATTTTTATGTTATTTAAAATCTTTTAATGAAAATTTTGACTCTACTATTAACCTAATCATCATAGATCAAGCTAATTTTTAATGGATCAAAAAGTTGGGTGGATTCTTTTTAATGGATAAAAAAAAATTAAAAAAAAAAAATTAAAATGACGTGGACCTCTAATAAGTTGCCACGTGGCAAAGCTGTTTTCTAAAAACCGGCTGTTAAAAGTAATGGCATGGATGGGCCAGTTTTGTTACGATGATGGCATAAATGAGCCCAACTTTTAACGGATGGCATAAATGAGTCATTTCTGATAGTTCAGTGGAATATTTGAGCCTTTTCCATTTTAAAATTAATTTTATGATTGATATTTTAGTCACAAAAAAAACTGTATTATACCATTACAAGTTTGTCCGATGATGAGATGAAGAAAAATGAGATCGATGATGAGATGAAGAGAGAATAGGAGGCCTTCAAATGAACGTGATAGCCAATAATTTTATCCTTAACTGAGTACATAGGTGACTAATATATTGTCAGATTGTTTGATTTTATTTATCTTTACACATCAAATGGTTCCACCTTTTATTGTATGATTTTGTTTGGAGCCCTTTTTTATTTGATTCTGTTCTCAAAGTTCATCAGAAAAAATAAATTTCAACGTTGAAAGGTAGGTTGTTTTGTAGTGTCATATTAATTGTATTAGTATTGATATTTTTGTTTCACTAATGACTACATTGCAGAATGGTTGATGTTCTTTGTGGAATTTTTAAATTATATTTTGGTGTTGAACCATAAAAAAAACAACATGAAGTAATATTGGTAAAATATACTTTAAATTACAGCATCACTATTATCTTCTTACAAATAAATATTCTCATAAATAATAAATGAAAAAATTTCAACTTCTCCAACAAATGCATAAGATGTTTGAGAAAATTTTCTTATTGAAAGTGAATATATAGGTTGACTGTTAGGAAGAAAATCAAGATTGTTAATTTTATAAAACAATGCATGTATGTAGGCTATTTATAATTTACAACGACTTTTAGATATCTCTTCTATTTAATTTTTTTACTATCTTATATCTAAGTATTTGTATCTAATTAGAGAAGCAAAATTCTCATAGAATGCAATTGTGCTATATATTTTTTCTTTTTTCAAATTCAGTGTTGATGAATTTTATGTGTGATTATTTTTTAAAAAATTTATGATTTTCTTTTTACTTTTCATTATATATCATCTAACACAAAATTTTATGTATGTATTAAATAAATATATGTAAATCTACCGTGATTTTCATGAAAAAAAAATCTCTATAAAAGTATGATGTTTTATTATTATTTGAGTAAAATCCTGTGTATTACATGTTTTTAGACTAATTGAAAACCGCTATTAATTTTTCTTCTTAGCACTTTTGTCATCTGATGATGGTAATGACATGTATATAATTTTTTTGTCGTATTGTCTTCATGAAGAAATAGAAATGCCTGAAAACAAAATAGAGATGTGATATTTACTTTAAATACTATAGATAATAATGTATAGTGTTTAATATTTCATATCACATTAAATAAATAATATAACTATATATTTTGATATGTACATTTGACTCTCTAACTCTTTCAGAATTTATATTATATAAACAGTAAATCTTCTAATTTTAAAATGAATTAACTAAAATATTGAATTCAAAGTTGACAAAAGATTGGACATATTTTTTCTAAAAAAAATGAGTGGATATCATTTTAATCTTACTTTAATTTCTGTTTTTGAATTAAAGTAGACCGAATTAAAATAAAAAATAAAAAAAATACATCTAAAAAAAATTCTTTTCGTAATTGTAGGAGTTCTCATAACAACTTTCTATCTATGACTTTCCACTTATCTTAATTGTAGGAGTTTTTAAATTAAAAAATTACTTTTTATAACTACTCATGATAATGTTTGCTAAAATTTGAGATAAACACAGGTTCACAAATCAATTTTAAGGCCTATTTTTGTGAAATTTTATTCTCACATAATACTCCTAAGAGACAGTTGAAATTACAAATTAAACTATGCCAAAATATAGGACTTAAGAAGTTCTAAAATTTAAAATACAGCTCAAAAACACAAATTAATTTTAGGTAAAAAAATTCCTTGGGTAAAATCATATTTCTATAAAATACTACTAGGTTGACAATTGTCAACATCAGAAAACTACATTTAAAAAAATAAAAATTCAATTATTAAAAAAAAAAAAAGAAAAAATATATACTAATCTGCGCATTAGTTATCCTTGTATATACTGCACATTAAAAAATAAAAAGAAATAAAAATCTTCAGAACATGCATATTAACTTCCACGTCCATTTTGAAATGAAATATAAATTTCGCAAAATGAGTTTCGCTTTATATATTATCTTTAGTTATTTGAATAGGAGCATATAAATTTATTTATGCTTTTAAATAATATTGAAAATTTTACTAATTTTATCATGATTCAGTAAGTGAATAAGTAATTTATGATAGGTATTTATAATAAGGCGGACAATTAAAATGAATCTGAAGGAGTATAAAAGTGCATACAAAGCTTATTTGACTTAAAAACACTTAAAATAAATCAATTTAAACTTTCTCAGAGAATCTCACATTCTCAATTTCAACGACACCAACCATTAACTGTACAATATATATAGCCACTATTTGTTATCCTGATTTTCTTAATGATTGAATTGATTTAGTAGCTTCAACTTCATAGATGATGTATTGTTGGTTTATATAGCCGTGAGTTTTACATATTCAAAAAGTAGTGATTTCATGAAGTCAATTAAGTTTCAAAGTCGCAAGGGCGTTTGCAATTTTATGTGCGTAGGTGCAAGTGAAAGTAAATAAAATTAGTGCAATAGACTTCAATTGTAAAATTTAATTTATGGGATGAGAGACTAAAAATAATTTTATATGTAAATCCTTACACCAGTGAAGTAAAATAAAAAAAATGAATAGAATATATGGTAATCTCAGTATGTATGACTATATATTTGTTAAAGTTTGCAACTTTGGATCTAGATTGATATTTTAATGATGTAATGTTTAATAGCTTTTACAATTTGTGGGGTTTTAATGTCTATAAGAAACACATACAACTTAAAGAGTCAAATTGCATGTCCAAATAAAATTGTAACTTCATCTCAAATAATTTCATATCATGATTTGAAATTGTTATTTCATATCGTATAGTCAAACGGATCCTAAACAATGAACAACAATAGTGTTGATTGACGCTGTAGATAAAGATGGTGAACATAAAAAAAATTGAAGAAAATTTCCTTCATAAATTTGATAACATAGTCTTAGAAATAGAGAACAAGATCATTGTGAAGGGGGGAGATGTGGAAGTTTAAGAGCAAGAATTGAAATGAGTAAACTTACAATATCTATTTGGCTAACAATATAATTTAATATCAAATCTTCGAAAAAAAATATATGCAACTTGGAGTACCCATATCTTCTTATTCAATAATTTATATGATTTTATTTTTCTTATTGTGTATAAAATGGTTTGAACTTCACAAGTGACAAAATAATCAAAAAAATTATAGTATGATCAAGTAAATAAGATAAATTAATTTATGATTTATTTTTTCTAAAATATTCGTGCATCGCGCGGGTACGTATACTAGTTTTATTAAAAATAAAATACTCATTTTAAAGTTAACTATTAATTATAATAAAGAAAGGATGTGCCATCATTTTAGAGACCGGCTGAAATGAATGTGTGTCATATAAGTTGGAATAAAGAAAATATGTATATTTTTTTGTTTTTTAATGACTATATAATTTTGATCTATGTATGAGAAGAACTTATAGTATTTTTATATAGTTTTTGAATATTTGAATTTTAATTTAAAATACTTAATTGACCTAATTCAACTTAGCTTCAAATATAAGTTAAATTGACTCTTGAAAAGCAAAAATGATAGTGTTACACTTATTCAGTTAGTAATTGAAATCTGAAGCTCCAACTAATTCATTCTTTTACTCATTTTTGTTATATCTTGCAGGGGAAAGCTAGTGCAACTTTGAAGGATTCTACTCTCTTTGGAATTTCTCTCTCAGATCATGTTAAATCTGATTTTGGCTCTTCAATCAAAATCACGGTACCTATATACATACATTTTCAAAAAAGTAAAACTTGAACTGTTGAATGAAATTGGTTCCAATGAATCTAATCATAGGCTTCCAAATTGATTTATTTCTCATGTACAACGTCACTGAACTTTACCTACTATAACAACACTAAAGTCACAAAATTCATTTTTTTTTGGGTCACGTTAAAGTAATTGAACTTTTACAAACCACTATAACAGTAAATGCAATGACCAAACATGGAATTAACGTCTTGGATTTCGTTACAGAGCCAAAGAAAGTTGTCCCTGGGAGCTATTAGAGCCGAGACGATGGTTGCATCTCCAGGTGCGACCAATGCCCCCGTGACAGGAAAGAAAATGTTACGTAAAGGGTGTGTAGTAATCACTGGAGCCTCTTCAGGATTAGGATTGGTCACAGCAAAAGCTCTGGCTGAGACAGGAAAATGGCATGTGATTATGGCATGTAGAGACTTACTTAAAACTGAGAGAGCAGCAAAATCAGCAGGCATGCCTAAGGAGAACTACACCATAATGCACTTAGACCTTGCATCCCTCGATAGCGTTCGCCAGTTTGTCAATAATTTCCGCAGATCTGGGAACCCTCTTGATGTATTGGTTTGCAATGCAGCTGTTTATCAGCCTACTGCTAAAGAGCCCTCATTCACAGCTGAAGGATTTGAGCTTAGTGTTGGAACTAACCACCTTGGTCACTTCCTTCTTTCTAGATTGTTGCTTGAGGACTTAAAGCAGTCTGGTTACCCTTCAAAGAGGCTCATCTTTGTTGGTTCAATCACGGGTACAATCAAACCTCTATAACTCATTTGTCCGGACATTTTTTTATTGTTTCAGCAAGATACTGTTAAGAGTGAAGATATATAATGTAACTTAAACATGAAAAAACGGTTCTAAAGGAAACTTGCTTGTTACTGTGAAATGTTATTATAATAGATGGTTGTTGTAGAGAGGTTTGACTGTAATTAAAGCAACCAATTGGGTATCTAGCTATGGATTCTGAAGTTTGGTAGAACCTAGTGTTTCGCTGTTGAATTCTATATATACGTGCAGAAAACAAAGGAATAGTTGGATATACATTTTAAAACTCTCTCTTTCTCAACTCAAAATAAAAACTACCCATTAAGTCAATTGGGTTGAGAATACGAATATACTACTTTCAGTGGGAGATTAATCGTTGTTACTGAAATCACTTGTCAGGAAACTCTTAACACTTTGGCCGGAAATGTACCTCCAAAAGCCAACCTTGGAGACTTGAGGGGTTTGGCAAGGGGGCTCAATGGGCTTAACAGCTCGGCCATGATTGATGGTGGAGACTTTGATGGTGCCAAAGCATTCAAAGACAGTAAAGTATGCAATATGCTCACTATGCAGGAATTCCATAGGCGATACCATGAGGAGACTGGCATCACATTTGCCTCTCTATACCCTGGCTGCATCGCAACAACAGGGCTATTCAGGGAGCATATACCCTTGTTTAGGCTCCTTTTCCCTCCATTCCAGAAGTATATTACCAAGGGATTTGTCTCAGAGGCCGAATCAGGAAAAAGACTTGCGCAGGTAATAATCAGTGTTGCTTTCACCTATGATCACTGCACTTTAACCACTGTTACAGTAAAGTAACAAAACTAAATTTTTAGAATCTAGAAGGAGACTTTTTTTTGGTAGTTAATGATTTTATTAATACCAAAAAGAGAATGTCATTACAAAGCTAAACAGGCCTGACTCCTGTTTCTCACCTTCCCTATTAGCTATGTCTAAGACAATAACAAGTACACATCAAATCTAATCTATACAACTAAAACCAGACAAAATCTTCTACAGCTTTCAACTCAAGGCATGTGATTTAACAGCTGCAGACATGGTTGCCACTTCTTTAATCTTGCACCTCTGATGTGGATGTGAATGGCTGTCTCCTTGATCAGTCTCTCTACTTGGAATTGACCCCCTTGAAAGCGTATTAAATTTCTCTCTCCAGATTACTGTCACCATCATTGCAAAAGCACAACTGAAAGTGCCTCCCTTTCCAGATTTCTTTTTTGCCCAATACATAGCCCTAGCAATTTCATCGTGCCAGCTTCTCATTGTATTGTTTTCACCCAGCCAGAGTAGTATTCTTCTCCATAGCCTCCTTGTAATCTGACAATCAAAAAGAAAGTGTTCCAGTGTTTCTTCATGGTCACCACAAAAACAGCATTCACTAGGCACTACAATACCAATCTTCTGCAATCTAGCAACTGTAGGCAACCTTCTATGCAAAGCTAACCACAGACAAAATTTCTGTTGAGGATGAATAGCTGGGTGGGATGTAAGACACCTCCACTGCACCTTTGGGAAGAGGTCTGAGGGTAGTATACATTTTCTTATCACTAAACTTTCCCCTTTGTATCATTGTGTGCAACCTGCTGTACAAATCACCCTGCAGGGTCTGAGTAGCCATGATAAATCTTCTTGATTCTATAATTTTCCTAATAATCCAAGTAGCATTACCAGGAATTAAACAAGATTCAACTGCCTCATGCTTCATATAATAAACGGAAAAGGCTCAAAAATACGCCTGAACTATCTGAAATAGCTCAAAAATGCCCCTCGTTAGATTTTTTGCTCAATAATATCTCTCCGTTAAATATTTGGCTCAAAAATACCCCTCCCTCTAACGGAATTCGGAAAAGGATAAAAAATACCTCTGAACTATCTGAAATGGGTCAAAAATACCCTCTGTTAAATATTTGGTTCAAAAATACCCCTCCCTTTAACGAAATTAAATTATTTCGATTGAATTAAACCCTAACTTTAACTTTTTAATCCTAACTTTAATTTTTTTACATAAAAGTATTTTTTTAATTTTAAAAATAAGATAATGGAAAAAAGTCTTTGAATTATAATATAAATTGGTTGAATTTGATTTGAAAAATAAACATACATTTATTCTAAAAAGGTATTTTCACTTTACATCTTTTTAATCTTTAAAGAAATTAACGAAATATAAATTAACGAAATTAATGAAATATAAATTTTCACTTAAAGAAATTAACGAAATAAAAATTAAATGATGAACTTTATATAAATTAATGAAATAATCGAAATAATTTAATTTCGTTAAATACCCCTCTGTTAAATATTTGGCTCAAAAATACCCCTCCCCTTAACGAAATTAAATTATTTCGATTGAATTAAACCCTAACTTTAACTTTTTAATCCTAATACTTTAATTTTTTTACATAAAAGTATTTTTTTAATTTTAAAATAAGATAATGAAAAAAAGTATTTGAATTATAATATAAATTGGTTGAATTTAATTTGGAAAATAAACATACATTTATTCTAAAAGGGTATTTTCACTTTACCTCTTTTTAATCTTTAAAGAAATTAACGAAATATAAATTTTCACTTAAAGAAATTACCAAAATATAAATTAAATGATGAACTTTATATAAATTAACGAAATAATCGAAATAATTTAATTTCGTTAAATACGCCTCTGTTAAATATTTGGCTCAAAAATACCCCTCCCCTTAACGAAATTAAATTATTTCGATTGAATTAAACCCTAACTTTAACTTTTTAACCTGAATACTTTAATTTTTTTACATAAAAGTATTTTTTTAATTTTAAAAATAAGATAATGAAAAAAAGTATTTGAATTATAATATAAATTGGTTGAATTTGATTTGGAAAATAAACATACATTTATTCTAAAAAGGTATTTTCACTTTACATCTTTTTAATCTTTAAAGAAATTAACGAAATATAAATTAACGAAATTAACGAAATATAAATTTTCACTTAAAGAAATTAACGAAATATAAATTAAATGATGAACTTTATACAAATTAACGAAATAATCGAAATAATTTAATTTCGTTAAGGGAGGGGTATTTTTGAGCCAAATATTTAACAGAGGGGTATTTTTGACCCATTTCAGATAGTTCAGGGGTATTTTTGATCCTTTTCCGAATTCCGTTAGAGGGAGGGGTATTTTTTAGCCAAATATTTAACAGAGGGGTATTTTTGAGCCAAAAATCTAACGAAGGGCATTTTTGAGCTATTTCGGATAGTTCGGGGGTATTTTTGAGCCTTTTCCGTATAATAAATATGGACCCATTTTACCCACAGACAGTCTTTCTTTGAAGCAAGAGCCCAAAGTTGTTTCAGTAGCTGCTCTGTTCCATGTACACAAGTGGATTACATTCAGCCCCCCTGCTCCTCTTGGTTGACATATTTTCTCCCAAGATACCAAGGCTCTCTTTGAGTTTGCCACAGCTCCAGTCCATAAGTAGGTTCTGCATACTTGTTCTATCAGTTTCATAATCTTTTTGGGAAGGAGGAACATTTGAGTCCAATAAGTTTGCATTCCAAAGACTATAGACTTGATAAGTTGCCGCCTCCCAGCATAAGTTCGAAGTTTTGATGTCCAACATTTGATTCTTTCTGTAATCTTGTCCACTACAGGCATACATTGAGCGAGAGTGAGTTTTTTTTACGACAAGGGGACTCCTAAGTATTTAAATGGTAGTGAACCTTCACTATAGTCTAGCAATCTAGGGATATCCTCCTTGACCCTAGGTTGAGCACCTGAGAAATAGATAGAGCTCTTCTCACAACTAGCTATCAGACCAGATGCCTTTGAGAATTTCTCAAAAGCCTGCTTAATAAGGATCACTGATTGCTGCTCTGCCTTACAAAACATTAAAACGTCATCAGCAAAACAAATGTGCACTAATTTCAACTTTTTGCATCTGGGATGAAACTGAAAAGCAGGGTTCTGTGCCACTACTGCTAGCTCTCTATTCAAATACTTCATGGCTAAGACAAAGAGATAGGGTGACATAGGATCACCTTGTCGAATGCCTCTCTTGCCTTGAAAAGGCTCTGTCAGCCTACCATTTATCACCAAGGAATTGGACACAGAAGTAATACATTCCATCACCCAATTTATGAACTTTAGAGGGAAGCCATAGTCTGCCAGAATACACCTTAAGAAATCCCACTCAATAGAATCAAAGGCTTTGCGAAGATCAACTTTCATAACACACCTAGGAGACATACCCTTCCTCGTATACCATTTCAAAATTTCATGACTAATAAGCACATTATCTACAATACTTCTTCCTTCAATAAATGCTGACTGGGAATGACTTAGTAGTAACCCGACAACACTCTTAAGTCTATTAGTCAAGATCTTAGTAATAATCTTATAAACTGTGGTACAACATGCAATAGGTCTAAAGTCCTTAACAACAGTTGGATTTAGTACTTTTGGTATGAGGGAGATAGCTGTATTACTAAAGGACTTGAACAATTTACCTTCCCAGAAGAATTCTTTCACTGCATTGTTTATAGATAGTTGCACTGTTGACCATTGTTGGTTGAAAAATTCGACAGGAAACCCATCAATTCCAGGGGCCTTACCTAACGGTAATCCTTTAACAGCATTTAAGATCTCCTGATCAGTCACCATTTGAATCAGTAAGCTTTTTTGGTCATGTGTGAGGCAATACCCATTCTTAACTACTACTGCATTTGGACATGGAACAATACGTGGTGTGGTACCCATAAGGCTCTTAAAGCCTGAAATAAATTCCTGCTCTATCTTCTCAGATTCTGTGAGCAAAGTGCCATCCTCAGTGTAGATGGAGTTTATACTGTTCATACTAGATCCTATCTTCAACCGGGCATGAAAATATTTGGTATTTGCATCACCACTAGCGATCCATGTGGCCCTTGATTTTGTCGTAGTACTTGCTCCTCAATCAAACTCCATTTAGTGATCTCCTGCAAAACCTCTCTTTTTTTTTTCAATCAAGACCTGGTCCTGTGGCCTATAATTCATCTGCGATTGAATAACCTCCAAGTGTAATCTGGCCTGTTGAAGCCTTTGAGCATAGGATGTCAAATAGGTGTTCAACCCCTTTAGTTCTAGCTTCAAAGTTTTCAATCTAGTCCACAGTTGGGCCATATGAGAGACCCTGATCCGCTGATTCCATACCCGCTGCACTATACCCTGAAAATCAGGATGGTTTAGCACAGTTGAATATAGTTTAAAGGGCTTTGGCTTCATGGTTGCAGCAAGTCTATGTTCCATAAGTTTGTAACCAATAGACATTTCCAAAGGACCAATCTATTTTTGAATAAACTCGAGAGCCTTGGTCCTGTTTATTACAAAAGGTAAAATGCCATCCCTTAGCCTTAAGTGCAGTAAGTTGGAGTTCATCTACCCAATCCTGGAATTCCTGGGTTTCAGCTCGGGTCACACAAGATCCAAGCCTGTCCTCGAAGCTAAGGATAGCATTAAAATCACCACTAAGTAGCCAGGGTTCCATAATGTTTTATCCCAACCGAATCAGGTCATTCCATAATGATCTTCTATTTGTCGCCTCATTCTTTGTATAGACTACAGTAAGAAGAGTGGTAAAGGACGGAGATATCACCTTACAGTGTATAAACTGCTCACTGGTGTGTAAGATTTGCAACTGAACTTGGGTTTTCCACATGAGCCAAATCCTTCCATTGGGCGCCATAGGATAGTTGCATTTTGTATTCCAGCCTTGCACCATCTTACTTAATATAGCATTTGCTTTATGTTCTTTAACTCTAGTGTCAAGACATCCAAATACTTCCACTATATTTTTGCAAGAAGAATCGGATGTCTTTTTGCTTTTGGGGCTGATTTAAGCCCCTAATATTCCATGTAGAGATGATCATGGAGGGGTGAGTGTTCCCCCTAGATCAGTGCTCAGACCAGAGGTTCCCTCCCTTAATAACTCACTTAAACAATGATACCAGTTTGTCGTTAGAATCCCATTTTGGTTCACCGGATTGGACTGTTGTACATTAGATGCTTTCTCCTGCGAGCTACCCTGCACATTTGAGTCTCTTACTGGTGGAGATTGCTCCACAAGTGGTGGGGAAATTACTGTCGTTGCATTTGTTTCTTCTTCCTCCGTGCGGGCAACCCAATCTTGGCGCAGAATTCTACCATTTCCTCTTCGACCTCTATTTCTCCTTCGTCTTCAAGGAGCCTCCTGACTTATCAAGTTGTAGTTGTTCCTGCTTAATTTAACAGTCCTCCTCTGCATGCCCAAAATGCATACAATGATGGCAATACTTTGGTCTCCATTCATAATCGACTCGTTGCGTGTAATTTTCATCCGGGGAGGCTATCTCCACTGATTCCACTAATGGCTGAGCTGCATCCACCTCCACTAAAACCCGGGCATAAGAGATTCGTTCCATAGTTTCAGTAATCCTATCCGAGTATAATGGCTTCCCTATTGCACTCGTGATTTTACTCAAAGCATTACTCGACCAGTAACCCACTGGTAGACTAGGGAGCGTGACCCAAATGGGAATGGTTGTGATATAATCAGGATTATATTCAAAATTCCGAGTCCAGGCTTGAATAATGAATGGTTTATTGTGGCAAGTATAAGGACCTCCCAGCATCACTTTGTCATAGTCCTCCTGCGAGTCAAATCTGAAGATGAAATACCCGTCATCATGAGCTAAAATCTGAGGCTTCTTAGTAAATCGCCAAGCATTCGCGATATACAGCTCCATACTACGTAGATACGGGTTATCCCCCATGACATAGCCAATAATCGAGGTCTTCCAGTATTCCTCCTGGGGTTTTAGATCCGCTTCTTCAAGTGTCACTATACGCCTTCCTTGGCTTGTATTTGGGGCAACATATGTAAGAGGTTTCCCCTTGTGTGGTTGTCGATTATCTTGCAATTTGGGTTTCTCTTCTGGGGACTGATTCGACGAAGTCATCGTGGAGAATTGTAGTCTTCGAGCCGCTGGAGCTGTACCCGTATCCCCAAAATCTACAAGACGAATTATATCCGCTATGGTGTCCGATGTCCTCTCTCCCTCCTCTGGAATCGAGCAAAATTGTGGGGGAAGATAACTACCAAAGGTAATTGGAGGTCTTTGTGAAAGATGTACTTCAGCCGGGGTCGCAATCGCCGGTGTTTTTGCTGAGCTAAGAGCCATATTTTCAGAGGTCAGCGCACATTAGCACTCCTCGCTAAAATGAGCCTCTCCCATTAGCCATATTTTCATGTAATAATTGATGTCAATTTCACACGAACTACCATTGAACGTTAACCACTATAACAGTAAAGTCGAACTAATTTGTCACACTAATGTTACTAAACTATATGTGGGCATCATCAGTAGTATAGTTCTAATATGAAAGCCAACTGCCTAACATTAACAAGAAAAAAAAGATTTGACATAAGATGTTTGTTTCTTTTGTACAGGTTGTAAGTGATCCAAGTCTTACAAAATCAGGTGTCTATTGGAGCTGGAACAAGAACTCATCCTCTTTTGAGAATCAGTTGTCAGAAGAAGCCAGCGATGCAGAGAAAGCACGTAAAGTGTGGGAAGTCAGTGAGAAACTCGTCGGGTTGGCTTAAATTTTTGGGACTGACCTTAGCCTTCGCCAACACAAACACGAAAAGGGAGCTGATGAAGGAGATTTTGAATTGAGATTCTGTTGTGTTGTAGAAAAAGTTCACTTAAAATTTTTTTGAGTTGGGAATAAATTTCACTCACCCTTTTTCCTCTGAAGGAAAAGTGCTACCAAATTATTTCCAGTATGAAAGTGATGGCCATGTGTGTAAGAATAAGAGTTAATAACTCAAATGTGACCAACTTTAATTTTTTATCTCATAAAGTTACTTAACTTTAATTTTTATTTTAAAAATTATTTAATTTTTATATTTTTACTTAAAAAGTCACTCAAACTATTTAATTATTTTTATAAATAACATTTATTTATGTGAAATTATTATTTAAATATAAAATTCAAAAAAATAAAAAATTATCTCTTAATGATTCTTTTATCTTTATTCCATAAATTAATTTTTCTTTCTCATTTTTCTTCTCCTTCTCACATATTGTAATTGATTCAACATTAAATATGCCTAATAAAATATTAAAAGATCAAATTAAATTTAATAATAATTGAGGAATAAAAAATTATTAATATAAATTATATTAATACGATGAAATATAACTAAATAATATGTAATTTAACTCATTTATTACTAAAAGTTACGTGTACATAGTTATTACATACATATAGTGAATCGCTATAACGTAGGTATATTACTCATAATATTTAGTTATGGATATAAAATGGGGAAAGGACAAAAATAACACCTAAAACTAAAATAATTCCACAAAACTAGCACCTAAATTTAAAAACCCAGTAAATAGCCACCATCATAACCATTTATACGGTAGTCTCGCAAACCAGGTTTCTTTTTTTTTCTATCTAACTTGCAGAAGCACTTTTGAACACCCACTTGAAATTTAACTCGTTGTTTCTCTGTGCTTAAATGTCTTTTCTCTGTGTTTATTGTTCAAGTAACTGATGACCTTACATCACATAATGATATATTAAAAAGTAACTATTTTCAATCCAGAACAAAGTCTCTCTCTTTATTCTTTATTTTTTTAGGCTAAACTCAAAATCCTCTCTCTGTCACTTTCTCTCTCTTCTTCTTCGTACATTGCGTCATCTCTACAATTCCAAAGTTATCTTTTTCTTCGTACATTGCGCCGTCTCTACAACTCCAAAGCTATTTTCCTCTTCTATACATACATTCACTTTCTACAAGTCATCCTCTATTTTCTTTCTTCGGATTTCCTCTGTAAAAGGTGTATTTATGTGGTATATATATTGTATGGACGTGGTATAAAAGTGTATCAATCTAGTATAAAAGTGTATCAATGTGGTATCAAAGTGTATCAATATAGTATAAAAGTGTATCAATATAGTATAAAAGTGTATCAATATGGTATAAAAGTGTATCAATTGGGTATAGAGACTGCATGAGACCGACAGACCAAATGGCTAAAATCCGAAATTAAATTGGTCCGACTGGATCCAATTGTCCAATTTTTAAATTGCTGATAATTTCTTTTCAAAATGGTCAGCCCATGTCCTTTTTCCATATAAAATCCCTAATCCATCATACATATAAGACATTTATAAACTATATTAATATAAACTATATTAATACGATGAAATATAACTAAATAATACGTAATTTAACTCATTTATTACTAAAAATCACGTGTACATAATTATTACATACATATAGTGAATCCCTATAATGTAGGTATATTATTCATAATATTTAGTTATGGGTATAAAATCCCTAATCCATCACACATATAAGACATTTATAAAAAAAAAAGCATCTTTAGAGTGAAAACGAAGGGGAGAGGGGCATCATTGAGAGTTTCGCATTTACAATAAGCTATATAATGTGTAAATTTAAATTTAATTAGATTCAATGCGAACATCAATATCAGATGGAAAAAAAAAAAAAAAGAAACAAGGATTGGAAAGGTAGGGCAAAATCATTATAATTTTAATTCTTTGATTATTGTTAAATTTTAATGTGATCCTTTGATATTTTATTAAACATATTTAATGTTGAATCAATTACAATATGCGAGAAGGAGAAGAAAAATGAGAAAGAGGATGAGAGATACTAAATTTATGAAAATAAGGATAAAAGGGTCATTAAAAGATAATTTTTTATTTTTCTGAATTTTGTATTTAAATAATAATTCCACATAAGCAAATGTTATTTAAAAAAATAATTAAATTATTTGAATGACTTTCTCAGTGAAAATGTAAAAGTTGAGTTACTTTTGAAGTAAAGATCAAAATTGAGTTACTTTCTGAAATAAAAGTTCAAAGTTGAGTGAACATCTGAGTTATTAACTCCTACATAAAAACAAAAATTAGCAACAGACAACTTTTCTTCTTAAACAAAATACGTCGCTAGTTCTATTTAACTACAGATTATCAAGAAATATTGTTAGCTACTGGTTATTTAGCAACAACTTAGCGGTGAAATTTTTAGTTAATACCTTTTCTTTTTCTTGTAGTGAATGGAGTATATCTGTCACGGGCCTATTTTTAGCCACGTGCGGACAGCTTAACACTCTCAATATCAATGCTAAACTTCAGTCCTAACCCTCTCTAAATTCGTTCCCAAGAAGCTTTGAACACGCACACAAAAACGTAAGGTAAATCGGAAAGGAAGACACTCGATGTGGGAGGCCCGGGAGCCAATTTTCTGATTATATTTCTTGAGTAAAACAAGAATGAAAATGCTATGTGATGATCTGCCCAAGAGGGCTTTACAAGATATTTATAATTCCCCTTAGTCAAGGGATACAATTAATGCAAGTCAACATTACTATATTTGGCCATGCCATCCATGAACTAGTGGAAAAGACCTTGTCTACTATGCTGATTTTGTTGTGCAGATTCTGTCAGCTGCTGGTCAAGGCTCCAAAGCCCCATAAATGTTGACCCGAGCTTGTATTTTGACCTCCCAAATATGCCCCCACGTTAGCCTTGTCAATAGACGATGTGGAAGCCCCGTTGGACCCCGAAACGCACCCGAAACGCTCGGAATTGTGCCAAAAACGGGATGAATTTAATGGGTAGTGACGCGGGGCATCACACTCTCCCCCACCTGATTTGGCGACGACCGCGGCGCCACATAGCTGCAAATATTTGTGGACTTTCTCCTTGAATTGCCACAAGTCTTCATATTTTTCCCACGATGCCTCCTCGGGCGATTGCCCCTTCCAATGGACTAAGAATTGGGCACTTGAATTGCCCCAACCTTTTCCTCGAACCAATTGATGATCAATTATGTCCTCAATTTGCTTATCCGTGGCAGCGGACGTCATGAAGATTTGGGCCCGACTAGACTTACCCCGCTCCACGTCTTCCTTGTCTTCAAAATACGGTTTTAATTTGCTTTCATGGAAGACGGGATAAATCTTTAAATGTGATGGCATGTCCAGCTTATATGAGATTTTTCCAACCTTGGCAACAATCTCGAATGGACCCTCGTACCTTCGGATCAAACTTTGATTGACGCTCCTCAACGCCTTGAATTGCCTCGGATTGAGCTTGACCATCACTTTGTCTCCAATCCGATAATGGACTGGACGACGACTTCGATCAGCGAATTTCTTCATTTTGCGGGCTGCTTTATCAAGATACGACCTTGCCATATCGACTTGTTCCTCCCAAGCCTTTGCCATATGATAAGCACCCGGGTTCCTCATTCCGGCGTTGACCGGTAAGGATTGTGGAGTGTTTGGTTGCTGCCCCGTTGCAAGTTCGAATGGACTACGACCTGTAGCCTCACTCCGTTGCAAATTATATGAGAATTGGGCTGTGTTGAGCAACCGTGACCAGTCCTTTTGATTGGCACTAACAAAGTGCCTCAAGTAGCACTCAAGTAACCCATTTACTCGCTCCGTTTGTCCGTCGGTTTGGGGATGGAAGCTGGTTGAAAAGTGCAGCTCCGACCCCAACAAACTGAATAGCTCCTTCCAAAATGCTCCCGTGAATCGCGGGTCTCGATCACTAATGATATGCCTAGGCACGCCCCAAAGTTTAACTACATCTTTGAGAAATAATCGGGCTGCCTCCTTGGCTTTGCAATTCGATGTGGCAGCTGAGAATGTTGCATATTTGGAGAAGCGATCAACGACAACCATGATTGTTCCGCAACCCTCCGAGTTAGGCAAACATGTGATAAAGTCCATGGTGACACTGTCCCATGGTTTCTCCGCGGTGGGCAGCGGCTCAAGTAATCCACCGAGCGCCTTGTGTTCCACCTTGTCTTGTTGGCAAACAAGGCAAGTGCGAACGTATACCTCTATGTCGTCCCTCATGCGAGGCCAATAATAAGCTGCTTCTAACAAGGCCATGGTGCATTTCTGTCCCGGATGACCAGCCCACATCGTGTCATGGCCCTCCTTGATCAACAAGCGCCTAAGATTTTTCCATCTAGGCACATACACTCGCCTTCCGGTGGTGTATAACGGTCCGTCCTCTTCCCAAAACTTTTGGGTCTTGCCTTTGCGCGCCAAATCAAGAAGTTGTTTGGCAACGGGATCATGTTCCATCCCTTCCTTGATGGTATCACGCACACCACAGCTGGTCGTGCTCAATAATGTCGCCAAAATAGCTTTGCGACTTAATGCATCGGCCATGACGTTTGTCTTTCCCAGTTTATACTCCAATGAGTAATCTAACTCCGCCAAGAAATCTTGCCATCGAGCCTGCTTCGGCGAGAGTTTCTTTTGTAATTGGAAGTAGCTGGTCGCTACATTATCCGTCTTGACGATGAAATGAGCCCCCAACAAGTAATTACGCCATGTCCTTAGGCAATGGACGATGGTCGTCATCTCTCTTTCGTGGACTGTGTAACGTCGCTCCGCATCATTCAGTTTTCTGCTTTCAAACGCTATCGGATGGCCCTCTTGCATTAGGACGCCACCAATAGCAAAGTCGGATGCATCCGTTTGCACCTCAAACAGTTTCGTGAAGTCCGGTAAAGCCAAAACCGGTTCCTTGATGATGGCTGCCTTGAGGTTGTTGAATGCCCCTTCACACGAACTATTCCACTCCCAAACACGATTTTTCTTCAACAAATCCGTGAGTGGAGCAGCAATATCCGAGTATCCAAGAATGAACCTCCGGTAATAATTAGCAAGGCCAAGGAAGGACCTTAATTCGGGTACCTTCGTTGGAACCTCCCAATCCCGGATCGCCTCGACCTTGTCTCTATCCATTTGAATCTGCCCTTGGCTGATCGTATGGCCCAAGAATTACACCTTTGGTTGTGCAAAAGTGCACTTCTCCCGTTTGACGCATAGCTCGTTCTCTCGTAGCACATTAAACACGATTTGAAGGTGTCTAACGTGCTCCTCCATTGAGCTACTATAAACAACAATGTCGTCCAAGTAGATGACCACGAATTGGTCCAAGTATGGCTGGAAGATTTTGTTCATTAGTGTGCAAAACGTGGCTGGTGCATTGGTCAGTCCAAAAGGCATGACCAGCCACTCGTAGGACCCATAACTAGTCACACAAGTCGTCTTGACTTCATCTCCTTCGGCTATGCGAACTTGATAATAGCCCTTCCTCAAATCCATCTTCGTGAACACTTTGGCTTGCCCCAATCGATCAAACAAATCAGCTATCAAAGGAATGAGGTACTTGTTTTTCACCGTGACTTTGTTGAGAGCACGGTAATCAATACATAACCGCAACGTCCCTTCCTTCTTCTTTTGAAACAAGACTGGAGCTCCAAAGGGTGCCTTAGACGGTCAGATATGGCCAGATTCCAGCAGCTCCTTGAGTTGTTTTCGAAGTTCCTCAAGCTCCGGAGGCGACATCCGATACGGGGTCATAGCTGGTGGCTTTGCCCCGGGTACCAGCTCAATTTCGTGATCAACTTCCCTTCGCGGAGGTAACCGTTTGGGCAGCTCCTCCGGCATTACGTCCTTGTTCTCTTCAAGAATACGTTGGACACACGAGGGCACTAAATCAGCTTCTTGGCAGTCCACAATCTCCATCAACGTCGCAAGAAAGGTTGGTGCTCCTTTCTTGAAACCTTTAATAAGCTGCATCGCCGACAAACGTGTGCCACTTTGAGAGACACGAACAAGTGGAACAATGCAAGAACCACCCTCATCACAAATGGCTAGTTGGTTGAGACGCGGCGAAATAAACGCGTTAATCTCATACCAAAAATCCAGCCCCAATACTATATCAAAGACGTCCATCGGAACAATCGAAAAATCCGTTTCTCTCTTCCAACCTCCCAAGGTAACACTCACCCGAGGAGCGAGGCCATTGACATTGGTAGGGAGACAATTAACGGTCTTCAACATGGAATCACTGGTTACGAATGCAAGGCCAAGTTCTTTAGCCTTCTCCTCCGTAACAAAGTTATGTGTTGCTCCGGTGTCCACCATAATGCGGACTGCTCGGCCATTCACCTCTCCATCAACAAATAATGATTCACGAGCTCTCACGTTATGCTTCTTTGCAGCAAGAGAAGCAAGCGTCATGTGGTTGAACAAAGCCATGTGGTTGAATAAACCAACGACATGTCCCTTTCCTTTCTCCGAATTGGCAGCTTGTGCTTCTTGCTCCCCGGAACTTCCGGCTTGCGCACTAGCTTGATCCTTCCGTGTTGCTGCAATCATAGCTCCCAGCTTACTCAACGAAGGACAAGATCTCGCAAAGTGAGACGTATCCCCGCAAAGGTAGCAGCCGCTATCGCGGTTAGCTACACCTTTTTTTTTCTCCTCGTAGTTCTTGCGGAACGTCGATGGCTGGTTGCGCTCGCCTTTGAACTCACGATTTTTGTTGGGAATGAACCTTTCTTTGCCCTTGTCTCCACGATCTCCCTTGGCAGCAACAGGCTTGTTCCGACTATCCTTTGCCTTGGCATAATCGGCATGAAAATCATTCAAGGATTCCGCCACTTTAATGGCCTCATCCACGGTTTTGACATTACGCCTCCTCAACTCTTGTTTGGCCCAATTTTGGAGGCCATCAAGAAAGAAGAAGAGTAAATCCTCACTGCTGAAGCTCGTCACAAGAAGTGAGAGCTTCGTAAACTCCCTCACATAGTTATGAATGGAAGAAGTTTGTTTAAGTTCCCTCAATTTCCGTCGGGCTTCGTCTACAACGTTTTGAGGGTAAAATTGCTCCTTCAACTCTTCCTTAAACTGATCCCAATCAGCTATGGTGCAAAGACCCCTCTCTATGTCTACCTTCTTCCTACGCCACCACAACATTGCGACGTCACTGAAGTACATGGTTGCAATCCGGATCCTTGCTGCCCCATCAACAATCTTGACGTGCTTAAAATAGGACTCCAATTGCCATATGAAATTCTCTACGTCTTGAGCGTTCCTTTCACCCTTAAACACGTTGGGTTTAGGAGCCTCAATACGAGCATCATGGTAAGACATGGAACCATGATTTCCACCAACACGGGCTGCTTCCAGTTGTTGCTTCAAATCAACAACTTCCTCCTGCAAAGCGGACTGTCCCAGCATCACCTCGGACAGTTTTGACCCAAACTCCTCGTGTAGTGCTGATAACGCTTCTGTAAGCTTGAGCTCCAAGCTGGTCAGCCCTCCTTGTGCTCTTCATTTTGCTCGGACAAGTCGGCCTTGACTTCGTCCAGCCCTTCAAGAGCAGCAGCCTCAAGGGTACCAACGTTGGACTCAAGGGTCTTGAAGCGATGGCCCAAAACCGCTAAGCCAGCCTCCGTGCTAACGATTCTCTCATCGAGAGAGCCAGATGTTGAACCTTCACCATCTTCCACGTTTGTGACAGCCTCACTAAGTGGAAGTTGGGCCTCATCTTTGCTCCTACTCTTGTCACGTTTTTTGGTCTTGGTTTTGCCCACATTGTCTCCTCCGTGAACCTCCTCGTCGCCGTCGTATGCCATGTTCAAAGTGCTGCTCTGATACCACTTGTCACGGGCCTATTTTTAGCCACGTGCGGACAGCTTAACACTCTCAATATCAATGCTAAACTTCAGTCCTAACCCTCTCTAAATTCGTTCCCAAGAAGCTTTGAACACGCACACAAAAACGTAAGGTAAATCGGAAAGGAAGACACTCGATGTGGGAGGCCCGGAAGCCAATTTTCTGATTATATTTCTTGAGTAAAACAAGAATGAAAATGCTATGTGATGATCTGCCCAAGAGGGCTTTACAAGATATTTATAATGCCCCTTAGTCAAGGGATACAATTAATGCAAGTCAACATTACTATATTTGGCCATGCCATCCATGAACTAGTGGAAAGGACCTTGTCTACTATGCTGATTTTGTTGTGCAGATTCTGTCAGCTGCTGGTCAAGGCTCCAAAGCCCCATAAATGTTGACCCGAGCTTGTATTTTGACCTCCCAAATATGCCCCCACGTTAGCCTTGTCAATAGACGATGTGGAAGCCCCGTTGGACCCCGAAACGCATCCGAAACGCTCGGAATTGTGCCAAAAACGGGATGAATTTAATGGATAGTGACGCGGGGCATCACAATATCACTCTCTTTCCAAGGTTGTTGAACCTGAGCCCATTCGAAGGGAGTTGGAGTATCCCTTGTATTGTTAATATCTGGCTAATACATCTAGCCCGGAATAAAATATCATAACCTTTTTCAATATACTTTTTGTCGGACTCCAAAGCAAATACTTCTACAAAAAACTATATCGAATAATGCTAATACTTGGAAACAAGCTTACTTTTCATTTATACTCGTACTAGTACTGAACTGCTGTTTGTTCCCACGTCCGTTCAACTTCTGTCGTTTACACGTACAGTAAGTTGGTACTGTCTTCTTGTTCTTGAAGAGCTATAACTCGAGTAAACTGGACAGGCAGAGGAGAATTTTCTTACAACGCCTAATAACAGTTGACCGCATGGGACATTTTTGCAGTAGGGGGTACTCGTTATATTTCCACTATCCCAAAACCAGGTTAATTTAGCACTATTATTTAGATCTGTTTGGCCATCTGAAGAGAAAAACATTAACACTGTACGAAGTGTCCACGGGACAAGATGACAGGAATTAAGAATCCACTCTCGAGATTCATATTGATCCACAGATCTCTTAACCTTGTTTGAAGAGCTAAGGTCCATTGCTCTGACAGAACATTTTCAAAGCTGCATCAAGATGCTTCATTTATTTTACGAGAGTTGCACACAGACACAGAAGTACTGGAAAGAGACCAACCTAAAACAAACTCTACAGGGAAACCAAAACAGAAGAAACACAAGGGAAAAAAGGACAGCCTAGTGCACTAAGGACCTGCTATGCGCGGATCCGAGAAAGGGCAGGACCAAGACTACAAGGGTCTATTTGACAAAATTCTAAAATGTTGGAGAACTGATTCAGTAAGAACTATTCCAATCAGACCAGTTAGCTTCACTTCCAACTCTGGGGATGCTGTTAATCCTGGAATACATATCCACTTTGAAGTTAGCTCCACACATTACCCCTTCGCTGTCTACTCTTGGCATGGCCCTCATCTTGTTCATTGGGTGCTCAAAATTCATTAGCCCTTTCTCACTGTGGAACATACAACCTGTGCATTTCATTCCCAAAGAAATTAGAGGCATTCAATTTAAAACCAAAGAGATGTATAAACAAGGAAAAAATCATAAGGCAAAAAAGGGATCCAACAATCTAAGCGAGCGAGGGGGTGGATGAAGCTTGAGATAGCTCAAGGCAGTAAACTGTGAATTCACCATGTGTGGGTTCAATTCCTATCGTTCGTCCATAATTCAAAAACATTAGATAAATTACAAGGTTATAACGAAATATTTTTAAGTGTGCATGTCTCACAAGTTTCCTCCTTTTTGCTAAGAACTAAATTCGATTTTCCCTCCCCTATTTACTATGGAGAGGAAGAATCAAACTCATCATTATATTTATTCATTTTTCAGCTTCTTCCAAGTGCAATATAACCTTAAGGAGCTGTCGGATTTTTCTACCTAGCGTCTCTTCCTTCACCATCCTCGATCGGTCTACGGGTTTCATAACTATTCATCTTATTATAGTAGTAGGCTAACGTGGCCAACATTTTAAAACTGGTTCACTCAGTTCCCCCCTTCAACATCCGATATCACTTCACCAAAATATTCAATTATCAAAGTATAAATACAATTTTTCCAAAGCCAACTCGATACCACAAGCAAAATATATCTTAACAAAACAATAGACTGATGCCGCTTGGACAAAATCCTGCTTACGCCACTACTTGAACTCAAAATTTTCAAATTCCATATAGATGTTACCTGTGGGAAAGGGTGCAAATGACTTGGCACATCCAGCTTTAATGACCTCTAAATCATCAGAAATCACCACAGATCCATCAGCAGCAATGCCCCAGAATAACTTAACCCCACCATCTGAACCCTGTAATTATACAATAGCAGCAAAATGAATCTTTTTTCTTTTAATTCTAGTAAATGCAACTGGTTGCACAAATTAACACTTCCTCCGTTTCAACTTGTTTGTTTTATTCTATTTCAAAAGAATTGTCTTTTTTCCTTCTTGGAAACTCTTTATCTCTAACTTTTCATGTGACGTGATTAAAACCACAAGATTAAAAGATATTTTTGTACATTCACATTATGCTTAGATTAATGTTATAAGATTTAAAAGTTTTCTTTACAACAAGATACCCAGTATAACACCACAAAGTGGGTTTGAGGAGGATAGTGTATGGAAACCTTATTTCTACCTCGAAGGTTTAAGTAGAGAGGTTGTTTCCAATAGGTCCTCGGCTCAAAACAAAAACAAGTCTAGAAAAAGACATAATGAAAGTAGAAGAGACAACGAATAGTAACAAAAACAACACATAGTAACAGATAGGGCCGAATTTTAAGGATTAATTTTGGGGCACGTGAACATGTGGTATTTTCGTAAAACTAGGTATTTTATGCATTTGTCTTTTAAATTTTATATATATTATCTGTTAGCACCCATGCTACAAGAAAGACTAAATGGTGCACTTAATTAAACGTTGAGGTATTTACCTAAAGATTTGGTGATTAATTCCCACTAAACACATTGTTCCCTCTTTTTAAATAGTGCACTCATGTTCTAGAATTCTTAGATCATCAATGATAGCAGAATACTACTTAATACTACTTAATACTGTAATTGAACTGCACAAAACAACAAATAGTAACATAAATCAAAGAACAAGAATCCGAGGTCCACTTTTACTTTCTTAAATTACTTTTATTTTCTTAAATTGTGTGAAGTCAAAATCAGACCAGCAAATCAAAACTAGCAAGTAACAATAGTACAATACTTACCAAGGCAACAAATACAGTTCCAGTCTTACTGTCATAGATGACAAAAGCATAGCTTCCTTCAAAATCCTTAATAACCTGATCGGCTGGATAAGGTCCCCTGTCTCTCAGTGTCCTGTAGGCTTCAATTACCAGCATGGCTTCATTTGTACCTTTTGATGATAACCCATATTGTTTTATTTGTGCACATAAGTTGTTCAAGCTCCCCAAGAACAGACAGTAAATATCATCATACCCACAAATATACCTACAACAACAACAACTGCACCTCAATCCCAAGAAATACAACAGTAATAACAATTTTTGTAGCTAGAAAAACAAGATTTGTATTTAGCTTGAATTTTCAGAAAATTCAGTTAGCTACGTGCTACTTCCTCTATTCCCATTTAGTTGTCAAGACAAGAATGAGCACAATTCTTGGGAAAAAATTAATTAGGGGTATTTTAATTAATATATTCCTTATTAATTCTTTGGATTTTTAGACTTTGTCTATTTATGTGTCATAGTTTTAAAGTAATTAATATTAACGCAAAACTGAAAACAATAATTTCTTTCTTTCTTGATTTTTCAAATTTGAGAAGTAATTAAAAATCACTATTTTTAATATAGTGACAACTAATGAAAAGAAGTACTTAACTGCATATTAGTGATAAGTTCATAGCTAATTCAATTTTTTTGATAGGGATTTGGGTTCAACTTCGGTGTCCATATAGATCCATCTAAACTTATCTTAACCTAAAATTATATAAAAACTAAAATAAAAAGCATTTGAAATACTCTTAATTTTCGAATATAAATTTCTGACAAAATAATCTACTAATACTATTACAAAATTCAAGAGAAGGGCTGAAGTGTGATGTAAGCCACCTATTCTAAAGTACTTTCTTCGTCCTATTATTTTGATTGGACACATTTTATTTATAGAATGATTAAGGAATCATAAATAAAGTGATGATTTTTACTGTCCTATTTTTTGCCCATATTGAATGAACATTGAAATTATAATTAATTATATGATAAAATTAAAAAAATACTATTTTACTAAGTGATTAATTAATATTACAAATTTAGTTTTTTTTTAGTAAGATAGACCAACTTAAATAAAAGAGAATGATTTCATGGCTCCAATCCTAAGCCACACGAACAAAAACAATACAGTACTTTAGTAAAAATTACTTAAATCTTGTAATTAATTTACCTCCGTCTCTGATTAAGCAAGGAAGTGCAGTTAGGACGAACAAAAGCAAGAGCAGCAGCATCACCAAAACTAACAGATGAAGTATCAGAAGGGTGAGCAGATAGGAATTTTTGAAGAGTTTCTTGAGGAAGTAAGGATCTTTTAGATGCAGGACTATTTAGCTCTTTAGGTGGATGAGCGAATGCCTTGTGAAATATTGCCAACATTGTTTCTCTTTTTTCTCCTCTTTTTTTTTCTTTGGGCTTGAATATGAATGTCTAACAGAAAAATATTGGTTACTTGGGGGAATATATAAAGAATTTGTTGTTGTGTGTTTTTTGATTTGTAAGTTATAGAGTAGGCTAAAGATGAAGGTGTCAATTTTATCTTGCAGGTGGAGGTCTGTCGGTGTAGGCATAGAGAGTTGAGCGTGACGTGCTAATGATGAGGATGGATAAGGTTTCCTCGTATCCCATGTGATGTCTTTATCCATTTGGGGTGATTTGGTAGGGAGATAACATAATAATTTCAAGATAACATATAGTAATAAGACTAATTAATGAATTTGATTTTATTTATTTATTTATTTTTATTTATCACAAAAAGATGATATGTCTAAGAAAATAACTATATCATTCCTAATTAATTATTATATGTTATTTATATATTAAAAAAATTAATAATATTTATTAAAAATAATATAGACATTTATGACATGTCTGTTTCCGCTTCTTCAATCATAATTTTACTATTTCACCCCTAATTAATTATTTAAATCATTAAAATAAATAAAAAATAATGAATTAACTATTGATGTTTTAAATTAACTTGACATCTTATATGAGACTCACTTAAAAAAAATTTCACAATAAAATAATTTGATTATATCACTTCTAATAAATTATTATGAGTAATTTAAGACATGTTCATTTTGTTACTTCAATCGTGATATTTGATTAACTGCCAAAATTATATGTGTCACTTAAATTGGAATAGAAGAAAAAGTATTATAAATTACAATAATAAAAAATTTAAATTCTTTTAAAAATATAATTGACTATCAATACCACAAAAATTTGTACAAGAAGAGTATTATTAGTTACAATAGCTAACAACTTAAAATAGTAAAATATAATGTCAAAAAATATTATAAATTATAATAACTAACAACTTAAAATATCTAGAAACATATTAAAAATATAATTGATTATCTAAATTTTATTTATGTCACATAAATTGAACATATATTGTATTCTATTACTACTATAAATAAGTGGCTTAAAGCAGGCAGGAGATGGTTGTCCTGCCAGCTTAGCCAGGGGCAATTTTATCATTTCACACAGCCCCTACAAGGGCATTTCTGTCTTTCACTGCAATCTCAATCACCGCAAGAAAGTCAACGCCGATAACAAAACATTATTAGAACAACATAGTAAAATGAATCATCAATAACCCATAAATCAAGATCAACATTTAGATGAACTGAATCATCCAACATAAACAAAAAAAAAAATCAATAACCCATAAATCAAGATCAAGATTTAGATGAACTGAATTATCCAACAACAAAAAAAAAAACCTTCTGAAATAAAACAACTTAAATAATCTGAAGTCCAAAGTTGTTAAGTTGGCTCATTCCCGATGTGGGGTAATTGGTTCAAAGGACATGCATCCAAATTCAATTTTCCAAATATTCATCATTTATTGGTACTAACAAAATTGACAGGAACTTGATTTTTTGTTCCAAGGTTACGCGTGGCGCAAGATGAATCAACTGGTACATAATAATGGAAAAAAAACTTTTTATTAAACTCAATAAAAGGGGTCAAAATTATGAAACTTCATTAATAAAAATCGTTCATTCATACACCAAAAATAAAAAGTGAGCAAATCATCAAATTTTAGGGGTTTTGATATAAAACTTCAAGAATACAAATAGAGTATTTGAGAGGGCGAGAGAGAGAAAGAAGAGAGAGAGAGGAGAAGTTGGAAAGAGTGGCGGCCGGGGTGGGAGAAATGGAAGTCGGTTAGGGGATTAGGATAAATTAAAAAGAAAGTAACTACGAGGGATGGACAGGCACCGTTCGATCAAAGATTTGGATGGTGGAGATTAAAAGTAAACTTGGGCCGGTTGTGAGTTATTGAATTGGGCTGGTTGCTGAATTTAAATTGGGCCAATTCTTATTTTAAGTAAATTGATCCGTAAACAAATTGAAAGGAAAATTGAATTTTTACTGGTATTTAATTAATAAAAATTTATAAAATATACTTTCTCCTTCTCAATTTATGTGTGATTTTTCAAAATGTTAAGATTCAGAAAATATGTTTTTCATAAATTTTGGGCACAAAATCTTTAAGCTTTTTGAAATAAAATGTATTTATATTTAGAAACTGCCTAGCAAATAATATACATCATATTATTGATAATTCAAAATATTTAAAAAATATAAAAAGTTTACAAAAGACAATAGCTAACAACTTAAAATATCTATAAATTATATAAAGAATATTTGATTGACTATATAAATTTTATCTATGTCACATAAATTGAGACATGAAAAATAATATATATTAAAAGGTCTTACTTTTTTTTAATATGTTATATATTTAAAAAAAATACAAAAAATTACTATAATCGCAATAATTAACGACTAAAAAACTTTAAAGCTATAAAATATTTAACTGACTCTTAAAATTATATCAGTGTTACCTAAATTGAAATAAAAGAGAAAGTATTATAAATCACAATACTTAATTATTAAATTATTTAAAAAATATAATTGACTATCACTGCCACAAAAGTTTGAAGGACAAAGATGCCAGTTGCGATCAAGTTAAAGACACGTTTGTGTGTAATACCTATAGTATAAGGTCATATCTAAACGATGAAAAGACATATAAGCTATTCAAATATCATATTTATCAAAATAATATGATACAATGTAATGGTATAATATAACAATTAATTTTTGTTATTTACTTTATATATTTTTTGTTAATCTATTATCCTGTCATAAAAGCTTAATAATATCTTTTATCTTTGAATGTATTTTCAAAAATTTTAAAAATTCAAATATAACTCTTGCTATCGCTGAAAGATTTTTTTAACCCTTTTAATATAAAGGTGAAATGCGTGAAGAATTATATTATCAATGAGGGTGGTGAATGAAATCAATATGATTTATAGTGAAATGGTGGTAATCCTCTACTTTTAACTAAAAGTTTCATATTAGAGTATATGAGTATGAAAAAAATAACATATATTATTCAAAAATGACGTAAAAAATATTATAAATCACAATAATTAACAACTTAAAATATTTAACGACATAAAAAAAATTAATTTATTCTTCAAGTATTATCACAGTTGTATAATACAGAGAGAGTAACATATATTATTTGAAAAATTAATTAGTAGCATGTACTATTAATCACAATAATTAACAAATAAAAATATGTTAAAACTATGTATAAAAAATTTAATTGACTCTCTAAATTTCATCAATGTTACATAAACTAGGACATTGAGAGAGTAACATATATTATTTGAAAATTATTATAAATCATAATAATTAACAACTTAAAATATTTAAAAATCATAAAGAAATCTTAGAATTATATAAAAGAATTGATTGACCCTCTAAATTTTATCAGTGTCACATAAATTGAAACGACAAGAGTACGATAATCATAAAATATTATCATATAGTAAACCATATTATCTAAAAAATTATAATGTATTATAAACCGTAATAATTAACAATATAAAATATTTAAAAATTATACGTAATAGTAAAATTATATTAAAAAAATTGATTGACCCTCCAAATTTTATCAGTATCGCAAAAATCGAAACAACAAGAGTACAATAATTATAAAATATTATAATGTAGTAGCACATTATCAAAAAAATGATGGAGTATTGTATATTACAATAATTAACAACTTAAAATATATTAAAATCATTCAAAAGTTTAAATGACTCTAAAAAATTTATTGATATCACATAAAGTAGGATAAAAAAAATAGCATATGTTGGTCCCGTGCTTGGACGGACTCTTGCATCTAGTATAATATAGAAGAGTGATGGTAAGCTGGTCAGGGTCGTCCTGCCAGCTTGCCGCATTTCACCTGTTTTCTCCATTATTTTACTATATCATCCCTAATTAATTATTATATGTCATTTATGTATTAAAAAATTAATAATATTTATTAAAATATAGAAGAGTGAAGGTAAGCTGGTCAGGGTCGTCCTGTCAGCTTGCCACCTTTCACCTTCTTTCTCCGTGATTTTACTATATCATTCCTAATTAATTATTATATGTTATTTATGTATTAAAAAAATATATATTTATTAAAAAAATAATATAGACATTTATGACATGTCTGCTTCCGCTGCTTCAATCGTAATTTTACTATTTCACCCTAATTAATTATTTAAATCATTAAAATAAATAAATAATAATGAATTAACTATTGATGTTTTAAATTAACTTGACATCTTATATAAGACCTACTTAAATTTTTTCAATATTTATTAAAAAATAATATAGACATTTATGACATGTTTGCTTCCGCTGCTTCAATCGTAATTTTACTATTTCATTCCTAATGAATTATTTAAATCATTAAAACAAATAAAAAATGATAATTTAACTATTTTCTATAATATAGAAGAGTGAAGGTAAGCTGGTCAGGGTTGTCCTGCCAGCTTGCTGCCTTACACCTGTTTCCTCTTTGATTTTACTATATCATCCCTAATTAATTATTATATGTCATTTAAGTATTAAAAAATAAATAATATTTATTAAAAAAATGATATAGACATTTATGACATGTCTGCTTCCTCTGCTTCAATCGTAATTTTACTATTTCATTCCTAATTAATTATTTAAATTATTAAAACAAATAAAAAATGATAATTTAACTATTTTCTATAATATAGAAGAGTGAAGGTAAGCTGGTCAGGGTCGTCCTGCCAGCTTGCTGCCTTACACCCGTTTCCTCTTTGATTTTACCATATCATCCCTAATTAATTATTATATGTCATTTAAGTATTAAAAAATAAATAATATTTATTAAAAAAATGATATAGACATTTATGACATGTCTGCTTCCGCTAAAGTATTTTTACGATTTCATCCCTAATTAATTATTTAAATAATTAAAACAAATAAAAATTATACATTAACTATTGATTTTTTAAATTAACTTGACATCTTATATGAGACCCACTTAAACTTTTTTCACATCTATTTTTTATAGTAAGTTTGTTATATCATTTCTAATAATTTAAATTGGAATAGAAGAAAAAGTATTATAAATCACAATAATTAAAGATTTAAATTATTTTAAAAATATAATTGACTACCAATATCACAAAATTTGGACAGGGAGAGTATTATAATTACAATAGCTAATAGTTTAAAATAGTAAATTACAATATCAAAAAAATATAAATTACAATAACGAACAACTTAAAATATCTAAAAACATATTAAAAATATAATTGATTATCTAAATTTTATTTGTGTCACATAAATTGAACATATATTGTTAGTACTATATAGAAGTACGATAAAGCAGGCACCTTTTCGTTGACGTGTCTGCTTGTTCCGTGATTTTACTATATCACCTCTAATTAATGATTATATGTTATTTATGTATTCAAAAATTAATAATATTTAATAAAACATAAAATATACATTTATGACATGTCTGCTTCAACTACTTCAACAATAATTTTATTATTTCACCCTAATTAATTATTTAAGTCATCTAAATATTAAAAAAATTAATAATATTTAATAGAAAAGATAAAAAAAAATGATAAATTAACTATTGATATTTTAAATTAACTTGACATCTTATATGAGACCCAAATAATTTTTTTTCACAACTATTTTTATAATTATTTTGTTATATTGCTTCTAATAAGTTATTATAAGTAATTTAAGACATGTTTGTTTCGCTACTTTGACCGTGATATTTGGTTGACTGTTGAAATTATATGTGTCACTTAAATTGGAATAGAAGAAAAAGTATTATAAATTATAATAATTAAAAACTTAAATTATTTTAAAAATATAATTGACTCTCAATGACACAAAAAATTGGACAAAGAGAGTATTATTAGGTATAATAGCTAACCACAACAACAACAACAAACCCAGTGTATTCCCACCAAGTGGGGTCTAGGGAGGATAGAGTGTACACAGTCCATACCGCTACCTCCAGAGAAGTAGAGAGGTTGTTTCCGCTAGATCTCCAGCTCAAGATAAAGAAAAGTAGACCAAAGCGTAATTAAATAAGAAGCAAGATAGATGGCATAACATGACAAGGAATAAGACACATAAAAATAGAAGTCAGAGCAATAAAAAATAAAATAAATAAGCGCAATAGGAGAAAGAGACCCACGCCCGCCTGACCGGGCTCCTATCTTTGGACCCAATCCTAGATTTACTAGCCCGACTCAACTTGAGCTCTTCTAACTACTTACTAAATCCACGCACGCAACCTAGCCTTCTACCCTTATCCGCGACCTCCACACCTTCCTATCTAGGGTTATGTCCTCAGTAAGCAGAAGCTGCTCCATATCATGTCTAATCACTTCCCTCAGTACTTCTTCGGCCTACCTCTACTTCTTCTGAAGCCATCTAATGCTAACCTCTCGTACCTATGAACTGGGGAATCCGTGCCCCTCCTCATCATATGCCCAAACTATCTTAACCTTCATTCGCGCATCTTATCCTCCAATAAAGCCACTCCGACCTTCTCCCGAACGGTTACATTCCTGACTCTATCCCCTATGGTAAGTCCACATATCCAACACAACATTCTCATTTCCGCTACCTTTATTTTTTGAATATGGGAGTTATTGACTGGCCAACACTCTGCTCCATAGAGCATAGTAGGACAGACTGTCGCTCTGTAGAATTTACCTTTAAGCTTTAGTGGCACCTTCTTGTCATACAACACTCCTGAGGTGAGCCTCTATTTCATCCAACCAGCTCCAATACGGTTAGAGACATCCTCATCAATCTCGCCATTCCCCTGAATCATTGGCCCAAAATACCTAAAACTATCCCTCTTTCGGACCTTCTGGGAATCCAACCTTACCACGATATCATCCTCCTACCTCACCTCACTAAACTTACATTCCATATATTCCGTCTTGGACCTACTTAACCTAAACCTCTTAGATTCAAGGGTTTGTCTCCAAACCTCTAATTTTTCATTCACACCCGTCCGCGTCTCATCAATCAGCACTACATCGCCAGCGAACAACATACACCACGGTACCTCTCCTTGAATAATCCGTGTCACACATCTATCACCAACGCAAATAGGAATAGACTAAGAGTCAAACCCTGGTGCAACCCTGCCTCGACCGAAAAATGCTCTGAGTCTCCTCCCGCTATTCTCACCTTAGTCTTCCCTCCATCGTACATGTCCTTAATAGCTCTGATGTACACCACCAGGACCCCTTTGGCCTCTAAACATCTCCAAAAAACCTCCCTCGGAACTTTGTCATAAGCCTTCTCCAAGTCGATGAACACCATATGAAAATCCTTCTTTCTTTCCGTATATTGCTCCACAAATCTCCTCACTAGGTGGATTGCCTCTGTCGTCGAGCGACCAGACATCAAACCAAACTGATTCTCCGAAATAGACACGATCCTCCTCAATCTCAGCTCAACTAACCTCTCCTAAATCTTCATAGTATGACTCAACAGCTTGATACCTCTATAGTTAGTGCAACTCTGGATGTCTCCCTTATTTTTATCTAACGGAATCATCGTACTCCACCTTCAAGCCTCCGTCATCCTTGCCGTCTTGAAAATGCCATTAAAAAAATCAGTCAACCACCTTAAACCAACCTTACCTATAAACTTCCAAAAATTCACCGGAATCTCATTCGGCCCCGTCGCCCTTCCCTTTCGCATTCTATGAATAGCTTCTCTGACTTTCTCCACCCTAAAACACCTACAATAGCTGAAATCATGTCTCTCCTGCGAGTTTTCTAGCTCTCCTAACTCGATGTCTCTATCCCCCTCCTCGTTCAAAAGCCTATGAAAATACGTTTGCCATCTCCTCTTAATGTGGACATCTTTCACCAAAATAGTACCATCCTCCCCTTTAATGCACTTCACTTGATCTAAGTCCCGACCCTTTCTCTTATAACCTCTTTTCCCCGCCTTTCGCATCTAACCCCGTATACAAGCTCTCAAACGCTACAGTCTTAGCTGCCATGACTGCAAACTTAGCTTCCTTTCTAGCAACTTTGTAGGCCTCCCTATTCACCTGCTTCTCCTCTGCATTATTACTCTCAATCAACTTAACATAAGCTCCCTTCTTAGTCTCCACCTTCTTCTTAACTTCTTTATTCCACCACCAGTCCCCCTTATATCGACCTGCCCGACTCCTCAAAATACCTAAAACTTTTCTAGCAGCTTTCGTGATGCAACTGGCAGCCCTATCCCACATAGTCTCCACGTCCCTCCTGCACCTCCACACCCCTAAACCTGTCACCTTCTCCTCAATCTCTAACACACTACCCGGTGTCAAGCCAACCCACCTAATTCTAGTCTGACCCTCTTTGACCCTCTTTGACCCTTCTCTTCTTGCTCTTTCTGATAGTCAAGTCCATCACCAAAAGTCTGTGTTGGGTCGAAAGATGCTCACTCGGAATGACTTTACAGTCCTTACAAAGAGCCCTATCCTCCTTCCTAAGTAACAGAAAGTTGATCTGGGTTTAGGCTATCGTGCTTCGGAAGGTAATTAGGTGATCCTCTTTCTTCGAGAAGCTCGAATTCACCACCACCAACCCAAAGGCCCTAGAAAAATCCAACAGAGCAGCTCTCTCATCGTCCCTATCGCCGAATCCAAAACCTCTATGCACATCGTCATAACCTCCAGGTAAAACCCCAATGTGCCCATTGAAGTCTCCTGCTATGAAAATCTTCTCTGAACTAGGCACTCTTCTCACCACCTCATCCAAAGCAACCCAAAACCTCGCTTCTCCTCCTCAGCCAAGCCCACCTGCAGTGTATAAACACAACACACATGCAACGAACCCCCCCAACGACCAGAGTAATCATCATCAGCCTATCACTAACCCTCTTAACCTCCACCACCTGCTCTCTAAGCTCTTCGTCCACTAATATTCCCACTCCATTCCGACGCCTATCGCACCCAGAGTACCACAGCTTATACCCATCCACATCCCTAGCCTTAGTCCATACCCACTTAGTCTCCTACACTCACGCAATGTTGATCTTTCTCCTCTTAAGAACCTTAACCAGCTCTATGGACTTACCCTGAAGGGTTCCTATATTCCACGACCTTACACGCAACCTATCTACTCTCGCCTACCTCTACCATCCCTCACCACACCAGCCCTAACACTCAACTTAAATCCCCCACCCACCCTTGCCCTCCCCTCCTCACCCCCACCCAAAACCGGCCCCAACCCCAACCCCCTCGGACATGACCCTATACCACCATCAATCCCTACCTCCACCACTTAAGAACCAAAAACCAATCCCTAAACTGATAAGCCACAAAACAGAAATCAACAAAAAATAGGCAGGAAACCAAAAAAAAAAACAGCAGGGAAGCAGGGATCGCATACAGATAAAACTATCCGGCCTAGCAAAAGGACACAACTCTAATCACAAGAAACAACAGTGCAAACGAGAACGGTAAATAAGGCGGTAAATAATAACTAGTAAAAGTATGTAAATAACAAAGGTTAGTGTTATTTACAAACCACTTAAAATAATTAATCACAGTGCCAAAAAAGTATTATAAATTATAATAATTAATAATTTAAAATATCTAAAAATATAATTAATTATTTAAATTTTATTTATGTCACATAAATTGATACAAAAATAATAATATATATTGGGCCCGTGCTAGCACAGGCCTTTTGGTATCTAGTTGTTATAATATCGCCCTTATTAATTAATATTTAGTACTCCCCCCGTTTTTTAAAAAAATGACCTACTTTGACTTGACACAAAGTTTAAGAAAATAAAGAAGACTTTTTAATTTTATGACCTTAAATTAAAGTTGTGTCAAATGTATCAAAATACCCTTTAATCTTATGATCCTAAACATGCCATGTGGAAAGTTTAAATTAAAGTATTACCAAAAAAGAAAAAGGGTCATTCTTTTTTAAACAGATTAAAAAAAGTAGGTCATTCTTTTTGAAACGGAGAGAGTAATAGGTATTGAAAAATAATTTAGAGAATAAGTAATTAATGTTATGACTAAAATATAAAAACAATTATATTTTTTCATGATTTATTAAAAATGACAAATAAAATAGAAATCGAATTTGAAAATTAATAACAAGTAAATTCGAAGGAATAGAGTATTATTTATCAAACCATAAATATATGGTGGTACAATATGCAAAAAAAAAAAAAAAAGAATTTATGTTGGTTAGAACTTAGTAAGAAAAAATAAGTAATTTCAAGCAACTGTTAATGAAAAATCCCTGAAATAAAAGAACACTTAAATTATCAAATTAATTTTAAAAAATAATACATAATAAATTATAAATTAAAGAAAGATAAATAATACATCATAAATACCTCAAACTATATAAGAAAATTAAACTCTACGTGTTGATAGAGTAAGAGATATTCACATGGGGTTTCTTTTCTTTGAAGTGGGGGTAAATATTTCATAAAAGAAGAAAAAAATCACATTATTTAAAATTTATTTATTTAATAAGAATAGCATTAATCAATAATTTTGGTTTCTCTATCAATACTAGATACCACTAGCACGGTCCCAATATGTATTATTTTTTATATCAATTTATGTGAAATAAATAAAATTTAAATAATTAATTATATTTTTAATATATTTTTAGATATTTTAAGTTGTTAATTATTGTAATTTATAATACTTTTTTGACATTATGATTTGCTATTTTATGTTGTTAGCTATT
This sequence comes from Capsicum pubescens, assembly GCA_030864215.1. Classification (NCBI taxonomy): domain Eukaryota; kingdom Viridiplantae; phylum Streptophyta; class Magnoliopsida; order Solanales; family Solanaceae; genus Capsicum; species Capsicum pubescens. The sequence goes on along the minus strand of CM061540.1, from coordinate 247,868,416 downwards.
GTAATGAATAATACTCTCCTTGTCCAAATTTTTTTGGCATTGATAGTCAATTCTGTTTTTAAAATAATTTAATTTTTTAATTATTATGATTTATAATACTTTTCTTCTATTCTAATTTAAGCGACACATAATTTCAATAGTCAACCAAACACCATGGTTGAAGTAGCAAAACAAACATGTCTTAAATTACTCATAATAACTTATTAGAAGTGATATAAAAAAATTATATAAAAATAGCTGTGAAAAAAATTTAAGTGGGTTTCATATAAGATGTCAAGTTAATTTAAAACATCAATAGTTCATTTATCAATTCTAATTTATTTTAACGATTTAAATAATTAATTAGGGGTGAAATAGTAAAATTATGATTGAAGCAACGGAAGCAGATATGTCATAAATGTTTATATTATTTTTTTAATAAATATTATTAAATTTTTAATACATAAATGACATATAATAATTAATTAGAGATGATATAGTAAAATCACGAAGGAAGCGGGTGAAAGGCGATTAATTATATATTCAATATGTTTTTAGATATTTTAAATTGTTAATTATTATAATTTATAATACTTTTTTGGCACTGTGGTTTATTATTTTAAGTTGTTAGCTATTGTAATTAATAATACGCCCCTTATTCAAATTTTTGTGACATTAATAGTCAATTATATTTTAAAAATAATTTAAATTTTTAATTATTATGATTTATAATACTTTTTCTTCTATTCCAATTTAAGTGACACATATAATTTCAACAGTCAACCAAATATCACGGTTGAAGTAACAAAACAAACATGTCTTAAATTACTCATAATAACTTATTAAAAGTAATATAGAAAAATTACTATAAAAATAATTGTGAAAAAATTTAAGTGGGTCTCATATAAGATGTCAAGTTAATTTAAAACATCAATAGTTAATTTATTATTTTTTTATTTATTTTAATGATTTAAATAATTAATTAGGGGAGAGATAGTAAAATTACGATTGAAGCAGCAAAAGTAGACATGTCATAAATGTCTATATTATTTTTTTTGGCAAATATTATTAATTTTTTAATACATAAATGATATATAATAATTAATTAGGGATAATATAGTAAAATTACAGAGGAAACAAGTGAAAGGCGGCAAGCTGGAAGGACGACACTGCCCAGCTTACCTTCACTTTTATAATACCTTTTTGGCATTGTGATTTACTAATTTAAGTTGTTAGCTATTGTAATTAATAATACTCTCCTTGTCCAAATTTTTGTGGCATTGATAGTCAATTATATTTTAAAAATAATTTAAGTTTTTAAATATTATGATTTATAATACTTTTTTTCTGTTACAATTTAAGTGACACATATAATTTCAACAGTCAACCAAATATCACGGTTGAAGTAACAAAATAAACATGTCTTAAATTAATCATAATAACTTATTAGAAGTAATATAGCAAAATTAATATAAAAATATTTGTAATTTTTTTTTAAGTGGGTCTCATATAAGATGTCAAGTTAATTTAAAACATCAATAGTTAATTTATGATTTTTTATTTATTTTAATGATTTAAATAATTAATCAGGGGTGAAATAATAAAATTTCGACTGAAGCAGCGGAAGAAGACATGTCATAAATGTCTATATTATTTTTTTGATAAATATTATTAATTTTTTAATACTTAAATTACATATAATAATTAATTAGAGATGATATAGTAAAATTACGGAGGAAGCAGGTAAAAGGTGGCAAGCTAGCAGAACGACCCTGACCAGCTTACCTTCACTCTTCTATATTATAGAAAATATAACTTAAAACTATTATGTAATCGTGTATAAAATTTCATATTATTTTATTTTTATTTCTATTACTAATATATAAGTGTGAATGAAGCTACTGAAGCAAGCAGTTTATGGATGACATGCCTGCTTTAATTGCTTCAATCGTGATTTTATTATATCACCCCTAATTAATTATTATAAGTCATTTATGTATTAAAAATCAATATTATTTAATTAAAAAGGTAAATGAGATATTTATGACATGTCTGCTTCAACTGTTTCAGCCGTGATTTTACTATATCATCCCTAATTAATTATTAAAAGTCATTTACATATTAGAAAATTAATAATATATAATAAAAAAAAGTAAAATAGATATTTACGACTTGCCTTCTTCAGCTGCTTCAGCCGTGATTTTACTATATCATCCCTAATTAATTATTATAAGTCATTTATATATTAAAAATTAATAATATTGAATTAAAAAAAGTACAATAGGCAGACATGTCTGCTTCAGCTACTTCAATCGTGACTTTATTATATCACACCTATTTAATTATTATAAGTCATCTAAGCATTAAAAAATTGATAATATTTCAGAAAAAAGGTAAGATAGATACAAAATTATAAGTTAACTACTTTTTATAGTAATTTTACTATATCTCTTCTATTTAGTTATTATGAGTCGGATGAAGCTGCTGAAGTAGGCAGTTTGTGGATGGCATGCTTGCTTCAGCTGCTTCAGCCATGATTTTACTCTATCATCCCTAATTAATTATTATAAGTCATTTACATATTAAAAATTCATAATATTTAATTTTAAAAAGCTAAATATACATTTATGACATGTCTGCTTCAACTGATTCAATCGTGATTTTATTATATCACCTCTAATTAATTATCATAGATCATCTAAGTATTAGAAAATTAATAATATTTTATAAAAAAAAAAGATAAAATAGACACAAAATGATAAGTTAACATTTGATGTTTTAAATTAGCTTGACGACTTATATGAGATCCACTTAAATTTTTTTAACAAATACCTTTTATAGTAATTTTACCATATCACTTCTAATTAGTTATTATAAGTCACTTACATATTAAATAATAAACAATCTTTAATTGCCACACCCCCTTTTCGCCCGAGGGGTCGAAGGTCGAAGGTCGAAGGACTTTTTCAATTAAAGTGACGATTTTGAATAGGCATTAATTTATTTATAGAGTCGTCACTTGAAATTGAGTTATGGTGTTCCAAGTCACCTTTTTGAATCCCTAGTAAAAAAGAAATGACTCTTTATTATGGTCTGCGAAAACAGAAGATCGAGTAAGGAATTCTATTGACCGAAGGGAAGGTGTGAGGCAACCCTCGAGTCCCGTGATTCTAGCACGGTCGCTTTTATTGACTTATCTTGACTTAAACTATTTTGATAAATTATGTTTGGGCGTAGATTTGCTTATTTTTAATATTTAAAATCTGTCTATAACTCTTGTATTAAACTAATGGAAATTAATTTTAAGACGATCTTTGCCGAGGTGCAATATTGCACGACGTCTCAAAAAAAGATGCCTACGCCTTATTCTTAATCGATATTAAATTCAGTTATCTTATATTTGCCCAATATTTGAAGGATTTGATATTTGTATTCAAAGTGCTACTTATCCTTAACATTAACCTTAAGCAATATTCATTCGACCAAAAAACATTAACCTTAAGCAATATTCATTTGAGGCGGTTTCAGGATAAAAATTAATTATTTTATACTTGCCTAACATTTAAGAGCCTTGCCTACTCGGAGTGTTACCTAACCTTAACAGTAAACTTGAGTAAAATTCATTTAAAACTATTAATTAATTTAATAAAATAACTATCAAAATTTATTAATGACAATAAATAAATAAATAATAAAAATAATACAAAACCACTATTTCGTATTTCTCAGTTAATCGAGCCAAAATCACAGAAAACAAAGATATAACCATGCCGCCGGAAAATGAGTACACGGCTAGATCCGCCAATTTTCTAGTGGACAGTGACGAAAAGGAATAAAAGGGCAGCACAGGTTGGCAGGTGGCTGCTGGCGTCGCTTTGCCGGTGGCTTCGACGATTGTGGCTGAGTTTTTCAGCTAGATCCCGCCGATTTTGGGGAGTTTTCGATGGATCTATTTTTTTTGGAGGGGAGAGGGGTCGCCAGAAGGAAAGGAGAGAACGAGGCAGCGCCAGAGTGGTTGCCGAAAAGCGGCTCGCCGGATTTATTATTGGTAGCCGATTTACTCGCCGAGAAAAAGGAGTTCGATCGCCGGTGACCAAATACGACGAGGCACGACTGTGATGTAAAATGAGAGAAGGGAAAGAGGGGCGGCGCAGGTGGTGGGTTCCCGATGATATTTTGCCAGAATAATAACACACGTTGACTGGCAGCGTTCCCGGATGAATTTTTCGGTGGTGGGGTGATTTGGTTACTGATTTTGGGGAAGTTTGAGCGGGCACCAAAGTTGGGATTCGCTGGAAACAGCAACGGAATAGGTTTGAGGGAGTTTTTCTGGCAGCAATGGTTTTCCGATGGCGATTCCGACCGGTTTTCGGCGAGAACTCACCAGAAACAGTCAACCTTTGCCTTTTCCCCCTCTCCCTCGCCCAATTTTTATTATTTTCACTCTCTTTGTTTCTTCGATTATGAGCGTGTAGTGTAAGTGTGTATATGTGATGGAATCCGTCAATGGCGGTTTGTGAGTGATTTTTTCACTGTCAATAAAAAATGGAGGGGACCCTTTTTGTTTCTACTGTGTATGTGTAATTATGAGAATTGTATGTTTGTGAAGTCTAGCGAGTGTTTCCAGTGAATAAAAAATGGACCCCCTTTCCGTCTATGTATGTCAGTGTGTGTTGCTACATCAGTATAAAAACATCCATAATCTTTCTACATTTTTAAATTATCCACTTTATAGAATTTATACACTAATTCACTTTTTGATTCATCATTTTTACGTAATAAAATATTTGGATAACAAAATATACAATATAATTTATGATAACACATTCACATGAATAATCAACTTTTGAACATTGAAAAATACATGGAGTCAATGAACTAATTTAATTTCATACTTCGATTCATGATGATAACAGTTATAAAGTAATAGTACAAAATAAAATAAGATCCTGTTGATGAATAAAAACAGAAACTTGAATGCCGTTACTGGAAACTTGAACGTAACCCGAATTCAACTTCACCCTCTTTTCTTTCTTTTCTGTGTCTAATTTTTAATATTTTTTTTCTCAGTCAGTCTCTCATATTCTTTTCTCTCTATCTTTTTTTTCTCTCTTCTCTGATTTTTTTTGTCTGATAGTACATACATATTTTTTATCATTGGGTTAGTGGAATTCCCTTAAATAAAGGGATATTGGGGGAACAGTTGAGGGAGTCGGGATGCAGATAGATAGTTTGATTAGGATAATACCACTTTTCTTTTTATTTTTATTATTTAATAAATTAAAATATAAAATAAATAATAATAATAAAAGTAAAAGAATATTAACTAATTATTTTTATATTTTAAGAAAAATACAATAAAAATTTATAAATAGTCTAAAATAAATATAATTAAGAGAATGATGAAACTACTAGACTATTTATAAATTAAAAGAAAAATATATATTTTTGAATTTTTTGTATTATTTTAAAAATAAAAATAAAAATATCCCAAAAATGTAATTTATTTATTTTCAACTAAAACTTATTAAAAATGAAATTAGAGCTAAAATAAATATTGGGCAAAAAATAAAAACATTTAATGTTTAAAAATAGGTTTAAACTCGGAGAGGGTCAAAAATGACGTGTCTACATTTTGCCCTCTTTATTTGAAATCTCGAAGAATTTTCGTACAAAGAAGTAGACAAAGAGATGAGTTTTGACCTTGCGATTATTCAAAAGGTGAGGATAAAAATAAAATAAAAGCAAGTGTGTGATCGAGTCCTAGTTCCGGACCTCCTACCTATCTCAGGTTATAAGGGAATCAGGTCACGTGTAGTTCAAAAAGGTAAAATTGTGAGACAATGAGTTAGAGGTTGAGTGGGGTTCTGTCGAGTTTCTAGTTTACGGCTTTGCTTTTACATCTAAATGAAAAAAACAATAATTGAAAATGAAGATACAAGTGAAAGATCCTATCTATGCTGCTTTTCTAGAATCTTAACTTGAATCTTCATGAATCCTCAAATGGTGAGATAGTCGTTATTTTGAATTGGACTTAAAACACGAAATGTTCCTTTATGTTGGCTCTTGGCGTTCGAGAGGAAACTGACAATTGACTTATTCTTAAGACTTTCTTCCGAATTGGACTTGAAAATCTTCACTCTATTCTTTAGGCGGGCTCCTTAACTTGAAAGTGATAATCTTCACACTATTCTTTAGGCAGCTTCCTGAACTTGCAACTTCTTCATCCTGTTCTCCAAGCGGGCTCCTGACTTGCTATTTCTGATTTTCCAAACATGTTCCTGAACTCAAAGTAAAAGGTGAACTGGAAAAGAAAAGTCTCATTATCCAAGAGAGTCCTGAGCTTAAAAATAAAAGTCCCATTATCCAGGAGGGTCCTGGCAAAAAGTAAAGTCACATTATTCAGGAGGGTCCTGAGCAGAAATTAAAGTCTCATTATCTAGGAGGGTCCTGAGTAGAAATTAAAATCCCATTATCCAGGAGGGTCTTGAGTAGAAATTAAAATCCCATTATCCAGGAGGGTCCTGAGCTGAAAGTAAATTTCCATTTTCCATGAGGGTCCTGAGCAGAAAGTAAATTTCCATAGACACGAACAAATTTTTTTGCCCCAGTTTGTACTAGAAAATTTTGTGAGTGTCATCAGATCACAACTTTTGAAAAGTACAGTAAAAAGGGTGAATCAAGGCCCTGCTAAAAAAATGCATCTCTTCAGAGTAAAACTGATGACCAAAATTAGAAATTGCGTCTCCTAAGAGTTAATGTGGAGGACTCTAACTAGAAACTGTGTCTTCTAGGAGTCAAGACTCAAATTAGAATATGTTCATCTGAAAATGAAACTTGAATTACCAGATAAGGAAGTGCGTCTCCTAGAGGGTTAAATGGAATGACTTAACTAGAAAGTGTGTCTTCTAGGATTGAATGGTTCAAGTTAGGAACTGCGTCACCTACCCAACAGAAACTTAAATCACCAAGATAAGGAAGTGCGTCTCCTAAGGGTTAAATGAAATGACTCAGCTAGAAAGTGCATCTTCTAAGAGTGAAGATTCAAGTTAGGAAGTGCGTCACCTAACACATGAAGCGTAAATTACCTAGACAAGGAAGTGTGTCTCCTAGGGGTTAAATAAAGTTACTCAACTAGAAAGTGCGTCTCCTAGGGTTTAAATAAAATTACTCAACTAGAAAGTGCATCTTCTAGGAGTGAAGTCTCAAGTTAGGAAGTGCGTCACCTAACAAATGAAACTTAAATTACCCGAACAAGGAAGTGCATCTCCTAGGGGTTAAATGAAATGACTCGACTAGAAAGTACGTCTTCTAGGACTGAAGGTTCAAGTTAGGAAGTGTGTCACCTAACACATAAAACTAATATACCCAAATAAGGAAGTGCATCTCCTAGGGATTAAATAGAAGGACTTAATTATAAAGTGCATCTTCGAGGAGTAAGGATTCAAGTTAGGAAATGTGTCACCTAACAAATGAAAACTGAAATACCCAAACAAAGAAGTGCGTATCCTAGGGGTTAAATAAAATGACTCAACTAAAAAGTGCGTCTTCTAGGAGTGAAGGTTCAAGTTAGGAAGTACGTCACCTAATAAGTGAAAACTGTAATACACAACAAGGAAGTGCGTCTCCTAGGGATTAAATAGAAGGACTGAACTAGAAAGTGAGTCTTCTAGGAGTAAGGATTCAAGTTAGGAAATTTGTCACCTAACAAATGAAAACTGAAATACTTAAACAAGGAAGTGCGTCTCCTAGTAGTTAAATAAAATAACTCGACTAGAAAGTGCGTCTTCTAGGAGTGAAGGTTCAAGTAAGGAAATGCGTCGCCTAACAAGTGAAGGCTATAACACCCAAACAAGGAAGTGCGTATCCTAGGGATTAAATAGAAGGACTCAACTAGAAAGTGTGTCTTCTAGGAGTAAGGATTCAAGTTAGGAAATGTGTCACCTAACAAATGAAAACTGAAATACCCAAACAAGGAAGATCATCTCCTAGGGGTTAAATAAAATAACTCAACTAAAAAGTGCGTCTTCTAGGAGTGAAGGTTCAAGTTAGGAAGTGCGTCACCTAACAAGTGAAAACTGTAATACCAAACAAGGAAGTGCGTCTCCTAGGGGCATAGGATTATGAGTTTTTACCGTGATTGTGATTGTCAAACCTGCTTAGCAATATCACCTATTGCATTTACATATGTGGGGAATTACAATTTTTGATATTTAAGATTTGAAGCCCTTGATTTGAAGGTAACATGTGTTCTTGTTTCATATAATGAAAACTTGTGAGTTTTAAAAACACGGTGGTTGATTTGTGGCTTTAACTTTAGAGGGAATTACTCTTGCACTTGTCATGCTCAGCTTCATTTCAGATCATTTATAGGTATCATTGTCTTGTCATACTTTTGACCTCAAATTCTAGCTACTGAAAGTATTTGACTCAAATCATATTTAACTTGAATGATGCCTCTGGGTTTAGCTTCTAATGCACATTTTATATTTCTATGAGTCCAAAAACTGCCAGATAACAAGCATTCTTTAGTACCTTACTTTATTTTGAAACATGTTAACTTTGTGCATTAGCCATTTGTCTTACTTTGTGTAATTGAAGGAGTTGGTAGCAAGTTTTGAAGTTCTTTCTCACTTGTCTTGACATAAATTTGACTCAAAAATATGAGAAGAAAAAAGAAAGAATAAAAATAAATAAATAAATAAATAAAATAATGATAATGATTTTTCATTTGACAACAAAGACGCAAAAACAGAAAATAAAAATATAAAAAGAAAAATAAAAGATAATAGATGTCCCTTTTTAAAAAACGATAGAAGAAAAAACTTATCTTTGTGTGGTAGCTGGTTCCAGTTATTATGACATGCATTTTAAATTAAACAACCTGATCTTTCCATCCCAATCATTTATTGACTTTTTCAACTTATTGAATTTGAAATCGAGCTGCTCGTAAGCTTCTGGCCTCTAGATTACAGACCTCCTTCGGCTAGTGGCACCTCAATAGGTTTTCGCCAGCAAGCCTCTCTCATTTTTATTTTTTCTTAACTCATTCTTGCCTTATGATACCCATTATGTTTTTCACCAATAAAACTCTCTCATTTTTTATTTTTCTCACAACTTACTGTCGCCTTATGATTCCCGAGAAGATTTTCACCAATAAAACTCTCATTTTTTTTATTATCCTGATGAAGGAAAGTGGTGCACAAAATATCAAACATCATATATCCTTAACATGCTTAGCCTTGACATTTTCAAAGATTGATCTGAAAGTTTTTCTTTGGTTGTAACTTGACATTTGGATATGGTTAGAAAGAAGAGCGGCATGCGGCTCAAAATATACATTACATGAGTTGAGATTTACAACTTTTGGAATTGACTCATAAAGAAAATAACTTTTGCCCCAGTTTTATTTCATACTGGTAACTTGAATTTTTACTTGATTGGACCGAACCCCATAGTAGGGCTGCGTACGTATCTTGTCTAGCCAGAATCAGGTCAAACGTAGTTCAAACATCTTGTTCTTTTGCTTGATTTTTTTTCTTTTTTTGACTTTTTTTTTAACTTTTCTCTATTTTTTAGATAGAGAGAGATATTTTTTTTTGACTCTATTTCTTTTCTTGACACTTTTCTGACTCTATTTTTTTGACATTTTTATGGACCTTTTCAGGCTCTATTTTGATTCCAAAAGAGGTGTATGAAAGAAAATAAAATTAAAGATTAAAGAGGCTAACAAAGGATGACACAACATTTGGATAGAAGAATGAAATGCCTTCATTATATCAATCCTTAAAATGCAAGAACACAACATGCAATCTGAGAGTGAAACATGAAGACCATATGCATCTTTTTCAACATTGACCATGACTAAGTACATGCACGTGTGCCATTTCTTTCGTGCTTATAAAACATACATGCTTACTTGTATTGTATTTTCCTCATAATAGTCCCTTTTTTGGAGTTAACTTCCTTTTGCTTCTCCCGACAATGGAAACTATATATCTTATGATTGATCTCATTCAAAATACTTGAGATGATTCTTCTCATTGAAGAGTATGTCATTTTTATTCGCAAAGTAATTCCCTCAATATATTCAAGTGAGGTTGTAACTAGGTCACCAAATATCTCAGCATTTTACTCATTTTCCTATATGCTTTTTCTTTTAACTCCATCTTCTTGATAAAGTGTCTCAGGATTAGATTAGATTTTAAGATTCGGTGAAAATTCCGCATGCATATCATATCACTAGAATCCAACATAAAATGTAATGTTTAAAGAAAGTAACTAAACAATATACATTAAAAATAAAAGGTAAAAAGGGAATCTACATTTTGTTGAAAGAAAAATACGACAGAGTTTCAACATAAATGACAAAGAAATAAGACAAGATAAACTTCGAACTACAATTCTTAAATAATTTGGATAACAAAAAGAAAAACAAATTAAACTACCATAAATCCTTCCTAATAAGGGGAGGAGTGACTTCTCAATTGTTAAACTTGACTCTTAGTCAGTTTGCATATCAGCATGACTAGAGCTTTCACCACTGTCAATGTCCTGCACCATAATCAATTTATCTTAAATCATTCTTTCTATTTCTCTTTTCAAAGCACGAGAATATTCAGTACTATGACCCTCAACATCATAATGATATACACATCGTACATTATGATCAAAAGTACTTAAATGTGGGTCAGGGGTGTACCCAAGAAGAGGAGTGATCATATTCTTTTGTCTCAATTTCTGGAATAAGCTAGTATATGATTCTCCAATTGGTGTGAAACTATCCCTTAGCTTCTTCCTCTTTTCATTATTTGGCTTGGAGCGAAAATCGAATCTAGAGGGGCTTGGGTATGTTTATAGAGTTGAAGGATGATTCTGAAGGATTTGTGCACGCCATTGCGGGTAAAAAGTGGCTCGGGCATATGGCTATACATTATAAATAGGACACTAAGGGGATGGAATGGAATATAAAGGATTTTGAGGAGGAACATAATATCGTGGATGGTTATATGGGTCTTGAATATAGATTTGGGATTGAGATTGCGCGTATGGGTGATGTAGACCTCTTGAACTTTATCGCACTCTTGACACAACAGTAGCTACATCCTCTTTTCTTCGAAACTTCCTGAACCATTTTGAATTGCCTGCATAGTTGTTTTCAAAACAGCTTGGCTTATAATTTTACCAAACTTAATTCCATTTTCTACCATTTCGCCAATCTTAATGACCTCGACAAACGTATTTCCAATAGTGGAAAGAAAATAATAAAAGTATTCGGGTTTCTGTGCCTGAAGAAAAATATCAATCATCTAAGACTCCTTTATTGATGGCTTAACTCTAGCAGCTTGCTCCCTCCATCTAACAGTATATTCTCAAAAACTTTCGGTGGTATTTTTTCTCGTGTTGGCAAGTGTAGTATAATCTGGCATGACATTGATATTATATTGAAATTTCTTGACAAAATCCTGAACCATGTAATCCCAAATATGCCAATGAGAGATACCTTGATCAATGAACCATTCTAAAGCTACCCCTGCCAGACTCTCTCCGAAGTAAGCCATAAAAAATTCTTCTTTTCCCCTACTCTTCTTAGTTGATTACAAAACCTTTTCAAATGAGCCAATGGATCTCCATGACCCACGTACTTGTCAAACTTTGGCATTTTGAACCCTAGCGGCAAATGGACATCGGGAAACATACATAAATCTTTGTATGAAACAATTTTTTTTCCTTCTAGTCCTTGCATATTTCTCATATTCTGCTCCAAACTTCTTACTTTTCTGGCCATCTTTTCTTGTTCCTCATTCTTAATAGTCTTCTCAATCACAATATGAGAATTGTAATGATGAGCAGGATAACATGAGTTTGGTGGTTTGAAAGTGAATTCATGAGGATAGAATTGATCATAATTTGGCTCACTGGTAGGCTTCTGTATTACCAATTGAGGGACTGCATTAGTTGGCACTACAAGAATGAAAAATGGGTTATTTGTGAGAGATGGATTTAAAGAGCGTATAGTAGAGGTCCCAGCCGTACTAGACACATTAGTGTATGGGTCGAATCCTGGTGGATAAAGTGGATCACCGGTTTGGGCTTGAGCGAAAGTTGGATCATTCGTGTTCGAAAGTCCAGGGTTAAATAAATAATAAAAATAATACAAAACCACTATTTCATATTTCTCAGTTAATCAAACCAAAATCACAGAAAATAAAGATATAACCATGCCGTTGAAAAATGAGAACACAACCAGATCTTTCGATTTTCTAGCGGACAGTGGTTGGCAGGTGGCTGCTGAAGTCACTTCATCGGCGGATTCAACGACTGTGGCTGAGTTTTTCGGCTAGATCCCGTCGATTTTGGAGAGATTCCGGTCGATCTATTTTTTTTTTTTTTGGGGGGTCACCGAAAGGAAAAGAGAGAAGGAGGTGGTGCCGGAGTGGTTGCTGAAAAGCAACTCACCGGATTTATTGTTGGTAGCCTATTTACTCACCTGGGAAAAGGGAGTTCGCCCATCGATGACCAAATCCGGCGAGGCGCGACAATAATGGAAAAAGAGAGAAGAGAAAGAAGGGGCGGCGTAGGTGGTGGGTTTCCGACGATATTTTGCAGGAACAATAACACACTGTGACTGGCAGCGTTCCCCGATGAATTTTTTGGTGGTGGGGTAATTTGGTTACTGATTTTGGGGAAGTTTGAGGTTGCACCGGAGTTGGGATTCGTCGAAAACAGCAACGGGATAGGTTCGAGGGAGTTTTTCTAGCAGTAGTGGTATTTTTTGGCGGCGATTTCAATTGGTTTCCAGTGAAAACTCACCGAAAACATTCAACCTTTGCCTTTTTCTCCCTCTCTCTCGCCCAATTTTCATTATTTCCACTTCCACTTTGCTTCTCCGATTGTGAGCGTGTAGTGTAAGTGTGTGTATGTGATGGAATCCATCAATGGAGGTTTGTGCGTGATTTTCACTATCAATAAAAAATAGAGGGGACCCTTTTTGTTTTTTAATGTGTATGTGTAATTGTGAGAATTGTGTATTAGTGAAGTCTAGTGAGTGTTTCCAGTGAATAAAAAATGGAGCCCCTTTCCGTCTGTGTATGTCAGTGTGTGTTGCTATATCAGTATAAACACATCCATAATCTTTCTACATTTTTAAATTATCCACTTTATAGAATTTCAACTCTAATTCATGTTTTGATTCATCATTTTCACGTAATAAAACATTTGGATAACAAAATATACAATATAATTTATGACAACACATTCACATCAATAATCAACTATTGCACTTTGAAAAATACATAAAGTCAATGAACTAATTTGATTTCATACTTCGATTCATGATGATAACAATTATAAAGTAAAAGTACAAAATAAAATAAGAACCTGTTGATGAATTAAAGCAGAAACTTGAATGCCATTACCAGAAACTTGAACGTAACCCGAATTCAACTTCACCCTTTTTCTCTCTTTTCTGTGTCTAATTTTTAATGTTGTTTTCTTTTTTCTCAGTCAGTCTCTCAGATTCTTTTCTCTCTGTCTTTTTTTCTCTCTTCTCTGTTTTTTTGTCTGATAGTACGCATATTTTTTTTCCCCCGGGGTTGGTGGAATTCCCTTAAATAAAGGGACATTGGGGGGAACAATTGAGGGAGTTGGGATGCAGATGGATAATTTGATTAGAATAATACTGCTCTTCTTTTTATTTTTATTATTTAGTAAATTAAAATATAAAATAAATATTAATAATAAAAGTAAAAGAATATTATCTAATTAATTTTATATTTTACGAAAAACACAATATAAATTTATAAATAGTCTAAAATAAATATAATTAAGAGAATAATAAAACTACTAGCCTGTTTATAAAAACTAAAAGGAAAATATATATTTTTGAATTTTTCGTATTATTTTAAAAACAAAATAAAAATAAAAATAAAAATATCCCAAAAATGTATTTTTTTTGACTAAAACTTATTAAAAATAAAATAAGAGCTAAAATAAATATTGGGCAAAAAAATTTAATGCCGAAAAATAGGTTTAATCTCGGGGAGGATGAAAAATCACGTGTCTACATTAATAACAAGAATAAAATAGATACAAAATGATAAATTAAAAATAATTGGATGTAATATGTGTGTCAAAACGGGAGTATAAGAGTGCTACACTTATTGAGATCTAAATGATTGGATTCAAATAAAAAATTAGATACATAGTTACGAACTAAGATGTGAATGATTAAACTTAATATTTTTATTAGATACAAATAAATGTAGCATGAAATACGTAAACTTTTTCGTTTCGGTGGTTGACATGTTTGCCGACCACTGCTTTCTCCATGATTTTACTATATCACCCTAAGTAATTATTATATTTTATTTATGTATTAGAAAATTAATAATATTTAATAAAAAAGGTAAAATAGACATTTATGACATGTCTGCTTCAGCTGTTTCAACCATAATTTTTTTAATATCACCCCTAGTTAATTATTATAAATCATCTAAGTATTAAAAAATTAATAGTATTTAATATAAAAAATTTAAAATGGACTTAAAATAATAAATTAACTCTTGATATTTTAAATTAACTTGACATCTTAAATAGGGCATACTTAAGTTATTTTCATGCGTATTTTTTTATAACAATTTTATTATATCACTTCTAATTAGTTATTATGAGTCATTAAAGACATGTCTGCTTTGCTACTCTAATCGTTATTTGCTCGACTCTCAAAATTATATGAGTGTCACTTACATTGGAATAAAAGAAAAAATATTACACAACAACAACAACAAGCCTAGTGTATTCTCACATAGTGGGGTCTGGGGAGGGTAAAATGTACGCAGTCCATACCGCTACCTCCGAAGAAGTAGAGAGGCTATTTTCGATAGACCCCCAGCTCAAGATAAAGAATAGTAAACAAAGTCGTGATGAAACGTGAAGCAGGATGGGTGGCTTAACATGAGTAAAGAATCAGAAATAGAAAAATAGAACTCAGAGCAATACGGAATAGGAGAATTAAGAGTCATAAGAAATAAGAAATAAGAATTATGAAACAGGACACCCGCCTAGTAGTAACCTACACTCACAGACCAAAGCCACTCACCACACCCAAACTCTCCTGACTAGCATCTCCTACCTATTGACACATTCCTACGATTACCAATCCAGCTAAACAGGGACTCTTCTAACTACTTGCTACAACCCATGCACTCACCCTAGCCTTCTACCCTTATCCGCGACCTCCACACCTTCCTATCTAGGGTCATGTCCTCGGTAAGCTGAAGCTGCTCCATGTCATGTCTAATCACTTTCCTCCAATATTTTTTCGGCCTACCTCTACTTTTCCTGAAGCCATCCAAAGCTAGCCTCTCACACCTACGAACTGGGGCATCCTTGCCCCTCCTCATCACATGCCCAAACTATCTCAGCCTTCCTTCCCGCATTTTGTTCTCCATCGAAGCCACTCACACCTTCTCCCGGATAATCTCATTCCTAACTCTAGCTTTTCTAGTAAGCCCATACATAACATTCTCGATTCCTCTACTTTCAATTTTTGAATATGGGAGTTCTTGACAAGCCAACAATCCGCTTCATACAACATGGCTGGATGGACTGCCTCTCTATAGAATTTTCCTTTAAGCTTAAGGGGCACCTTCCTATCACACAACACTCTTGAGGCGAGCCTCCACTTCATCCAACCTGCTCCAATACGATTAGAGACATCCTCATCAATCTCTCTATTCCCTTGAATCAAAGACCCAAGATACTTAAAGCTATCCATCTTACAAACATCTTGGGCATCCAACCTCACCACTATTTCGTCCTCCTGCCTCAAGGCACTAAACTAGCACTCCAAATACTCCGTCTTGGACCTACTCAATTCGAACCCCTTAGATTTTAGGGTTTGCCTCCACACCTCTAATTTTTTATTTAAACCCCCACGTCTCATCAATCAGCACTAAATTATTTGTAAATAACATACACCAAGGCACCTCACCTTGAATACTCCGCGTCAACACGTCCATCACCAATGCAAACAGGATTGGACTAAGAGTCAAACCCTGATGCAACCCTGTCTCGACCAAAAAATGCTCTGAGTCTTCTCCTGCCGTTCTCACCCAAGTCTTCCCTCCATCGTACTTGTCCTTAATAGCTCTGATGTATTCCACCGGGACCCCTCTCACCTCCAAGCATCTCCAAAGAACCTCCCTAGGGACTTTGTCATAAGCCTTCTCCAGGTCGATGAACACCATGTGCAAATCCCTCTTTCTTTCCCTATATTGCTCCACCAATCTCCTCACCAGGTGGATTGACTCTATTATCAAACGACCAGACATAAAACCAAACTGATTCTCCAAAATGGACATGATCCTTCTCAATCTCCGCTCAACACCCTCTCCCAAATCTTCATAGTATGACTCAACAACTTAATACCCCTATAGTTGTTGCAACTCTGAATGTCGCCCTTGTTTTTATATAACAGAATTATCGTACTCTATCTCCAGGCCTCAGGCATTCCCGTAGTCTTGAAAATATCGTTAAACAAATCATTTAACCACATTAATCCTGGCCCACCCATAAACTTCCAAAAATCCACCGAAATCTCATCGGGCCCCGTCCCCCTACCCCTCCACATTCTATGAATAGCCTCCCTGACCTCCTCCACTTTAAAACATCTACAATAGCTGAAATCACGGCTCTTCTTCGAGTGCTCTAGCTCCCCTAACTCAATGCCTCTGTCCCCCTCCTCGTTCAAAAGTCTATGGAAATACTCCTGCCATCTCTTCTTAATATGAGCATCCTCCACCAAAACTCTACCATCCCCTCCCTTAATTCACTTCACTTGGTTGAGGTCACGACCTTTCTGCTCCCTAGACTTAGCAAGCCTATACAACCTCTTTTCCCCGCCTTTCTCCTCTAACCCCGCATACAAGCTCTCAAATACTGCTGTCTTAGCAGCCATAACTGCTAACTTAGCCTCCTTCCTTGCTACTTTGTAAACCTCCCTATTCACCCACTTCTCCTCTTCATCTTTACTCTCAATTAACTTAACATCTGCCCCCTTCTTAGTCTCTACTTTCTTCTTAACTTCTCCATTCCACCACCAGTCCCCCTTATGCCTTCCTGCCCGCCCCCTCGAAACACCCAACACTTCTCTAGTAGTCTTCATGATGTAGCTGGCAGCCTTATCCAATCTAACATCCATGTCCCCCCTATACTCCCACACCCCCAACCACGGTACCTTCTCTCTTATCTTCAGTGTACTAACTGATGTTAAGCTACCCCACTTAATTCTAGGTCGACCCTCTCCCCTATACTTCCACACCCCCAACCTCGCCACCTTCTCCCCTATCTCCAACGCACTAACTGGTATCAAGCCACCCTACTTAATTCTAGGTCGACCCTCCTCGAACCTTCTCTTCTTGCTCTTCTTGATAATCAAGTTCATCACCAGAAGCCTGTGCTGGGTTGAAAGATGCTCACTCGGAATGACTTTACAGTCCTTACATAAAACCCTATCCCCCTTCCTAAGTAGCAGAAAGTCAATTTAAGTCTTGGCTATTGCGCTTCTAAAAGTAATTGGGTGATCCTTCTTCTTCTTCAGAAAGCTTGAATTCACCACCACCAGCCCAAAAGCCCTCGCAAAATCCAACAGAGAAGCTCACTCGCCATTTCTATCACCAAAACCAAAACCTCTATACACATCGTCATAACCTCCTAGTATAATCCCAATATGCCCATTAAAGTCTCCCACAATGACAATCCTCTCCGATATAGGCACGCTTCTCACCACCTCGTCCAACGCCACCCAAAATCTCACTTTCACCTCCTCTTCGAAACCTACCTGCGGCGCATAAACACTATACAAATGCAGCAAAAATCCCCCAATGACCAACTTAATTGTCATCAGCCTACCACTGATCCTCTTAACCTCCACCACGTACTCTCTAAGTTCTCATCCACTAAAATTCCCACTCCATTCCGACGCCTCTCACTCCCTGAGTACCACACCCATCCAGATCCCTAGCCTTAAACCCTACCCACTTAGTCTCCTTAACACACGTAATATCAATCCTCCTCTTCTTAAGAATCTTTACCAGCTCTACAGACTTACCCTGAAGGGTCCCTATGTTCCAAGACCCTACCCTCAACCTATCTTCTCTAGCCTCCCACCTACCTCTACCTCTCCTCGCTGCACCAACCCTACCACCTGACTTGGACCGCCCATCCCCCCTTGCCCTCCCCTCTTCACCCCCACCCAAAATAGCCCTCAACCCCAAACCCCTCGGACATGACCCTATTCCACCATCAATCCCCACAGCTACCACTCAAAAATTTAAAAAGTCCCAAACCGACAAACAAACAGAGCAACAGTAGGAAAATAGGAAAAACAGGGAAACAGAGGAAAATAGAAGGCACGCACAAAATATCCTATCCGGCCTAATAGCTAAAACAACATAACACTATCCACCAATAAGCGAAAGCAACCCGTTGAAACTAAAATCACAAGCAATAAAATAATATAAAGAAACGAAATGGTAAGGAATAACTAAATATCAAAGTTTAGATATCACCGGGGTACTCCTCCGTGCTACTGGTTCCAGAAATTTTGAAGTCAAATTTAGTTGCCGGAATAGAGTTGTTGGAAAACAGCTGCTAGTGAGTTGCCAGAGCTTTTTTGGCTAATGCCGTAAGTCTGGAATCTGGTGTCCTGCTGTCCCAACCTGTTTTGACCGGTGCTGCCCCCTTTACACCGTTGTCGGAGTCGAGCCAGCAGGAACCCCTAATCCCGCCGGGGATAGCAGTGACGAGAGTGCAAGAAAGGGGAAGAGAGAGAGAGAAGAGGGTAGAGAGAGCTGGGAAGAGAGAGGGAACGAAGGGGAGAAAATACCCTTACCTGATGCCGACGCGTTTATGCAGTCGCGGGCGTTGGAGACCGCCTGTCAGTTGATGAGAACTGTAAGGTTCAGGCGCAGTGAACGTTAAGTCGCAGTGAATGTTAGAGAGAGAACGTTCACTGGCAGTACTTTTGTCTCAGAAGAAAAAATATTATAAATCAGAATAATTAAAAACTTAAATTATTTAATTTTTTACACCACTTCAAGCATAAATATATTTCCCTAACACTTAATGAAAGATCTAAATTTAGATAGTAAAATTACCGGGAGAATAAAACTGCGATTAAATTCCTAAAATATACTTATATTATATATAAATATATCAATACTTAATTATGATAATTTATTTCACTGCTTTCACAATAATTTAAAAAATTTTAATTTTAACATGCTGGGCCCGTGCTCAGCACGGGCCTATCGCCACTAGTTTACATATAAGTAAGATCCTCATCTGTTTAGTTATTATTTTTTTTTTCCATCCGGTGTCCGGTACCCGCA
Organism: Capsicum pubescens; assembly: GCA_030864215.1. Lineage (NCBI taxonomy): Eukaryota > Viridiplantae > Streptophyta > Magnoliopsida > Solanales > Solanaceae > Capsicum > Capsicum pubescens. Next base: position 247,849,043 of record CM061540.1, on the reverse strand, counting down.
TTGGAGCTCGACTAGTTATTTTCTTTTCACTCCAAATATATTCTTTCTAATTTTAATGGAAAAATCACATTGTCATTTTAAAAATAAATAGTCCAAGTTTGACATTTTGTTAAAAAACAGTCAATCGGCTATTTTATTTCCATACTATAGCCATTTCCTAGTTTGGGTCATTTTGGCCCATATAGTTCAGATACAATTTATATACCATATTGATACAGTCCATATACAATATTGATACAGTTTTCAATTTGGGTCATTCGACCCTTTTCTAAAAATATTTCAGATTTTTTTCTGTTACCAATTTTTTAACTGAAAACTTTTATGTTTTTTCTTGGTTGTTTAAAACTAGTAATTAAATATAATTGTATAAAAATGGTATAATTGTTATATAGAATATGTATCTATATAAGATATAAGTATAGAAATTGTATAGTTCTATCAAATATGTATATGCAGGGGCGGACCCACATGTATATGTGGGGGTGCACGTGCACCCGTTAACGTCGAAAAAAATTGTGTATATATATGTGTATATACCTTGAGAAATTGGGATATAACTAATAGTGCACCCTAAGATGAATGGTAGTGCACCTTGGTGCACTGGTCGAAGCCAGTTGTTCCGTCCATGTGACCAGGGATCGATCCTCGGGTCACACAACACCCTTAATTTTTATTTTCAATACTTTAAATTTAAAGGCTTATTACTAAATTTATAACAACAAAATTGCTGAAATAGGGATTTGAACTCGCGACCAGTCCGTAAGGGGAACCCTCCTTGACCATTGAGCTACCATAACTAATTGTTTAAAAATGTTAAAAGTAAACTTCATATTATAAGAAAGTAAAGTTATTAGCTTAAAACTCTTATTTGTTTTATATATTTTTTTTCCAGTATTGGTCATGTCTTTAGCGACCAATTGAATATGATAATATTCCCTAATTGACACCGAAAGTTTTTTTAACGTCTTAAGATAATATTGGTGCTCCACAATATTATCAAATGCAATAAGCGTAAAAAAGCTTCAAGGTCTATTGTGTTTAAGCACAAAGTATAAATAAAGCGTGAGATTTAACGAAAAATGACATAAAGATAGAAAAGATATACATATATATCTAGTCCAAGACTAATAATACAAGCATGAATGACAAATATATGAACAAAAAAATTAATATTTTTGATTAAGTGACATATCAATTGTTTAGTGTTCGTCTCCCCATATAGCCTCATTGACAAGGGAAAGTATGTATAAAAAATTAGAATCTAAGATTCACATTAAGCGAGGTGAGCTCTCAACACATTTATAGTCTTACTTCGAGGCTTATGCGCGTCTTTGACAATACTGGTGCACCCACAAACTTCAAATCCTGGGTTCGCCTCTGTGTATATGTATAAAATATTATTAAAAAATATATAGAAAATGTATAAAAATTATATAATTATTGTATAAAATGTGTAATTATTGTATAAATTATATATCGAAACTATATAATTTTCGTATAGAATATTTATATGTATAAGATATGTATAGAATATGTATCAAAACTATATAGAAAAAGCCAACAAATTAAAATGACTAGAAAATAAAATTTAAATTATATGACCATTTTCGTGAAATTAATTTTGACCAAATGGCCATTTGTGTCATTTTCCCTTATAGTTATTGCTTTTTATCCGAAACGGGCCACTTGATGTTGGACATAAATCATGGTTCTACCCCAGCCAACAAGCTTTTCCAAATCTGTGGGTGATTACCACTAGGGTGGCCATAATAGGATGATATTGAATTATCATATTTAGTAAGTGTTTGAATATCGAATTATCTTATTCAGCAGGTGTTTAAATATGTGATTTTATTTTATAATTTAAAATTAATAAAATTAATATTTAAATACGTAATTTTATCTCATAACTTTAAATTATGAGATGAAATCTTAAATTCTCTAAAAGTTTTGTTTTGAAAATTTTATATCATGATTTTACTCCATGCTTTGTCTACGTTTTTGATGACTTATCTTATCTTGAGCCGGGGGTCTATCGGAAACAACCTTGCTATTTCTCCGGAGGTAGTGGTATGGACTGCGTACATCTTACCCTCCCTAGACCTCACTATGTGGGAATACACTGAGTTTGTTGTTGTTGTTGTTGTTGTTGTTGTTGTATATAATAATTTTACTTTTTTCAAATATAAAAACAACCCAAAAATTTATATTTTATAAAAATAATCTACCTCTTTATATCTACCAATTGTTTATTTCATATATAAATAAATAATTTATACTGGTATTATTATTCTTAATACTGACCAATAAACGACTCAAAATAATCATGTTAGTTCTTCGTCATCTAAACGAGAAATGTATGCTCATTGTGAAGAGATTGTTCGTACTATGTGGGAGGATTGCATTAAAGAATTGTACACTGTAAATCATGTCCGCGTTTACTTTTTATTAAATTAAAGTTCGATCAATAAATGTTTTTCAGAATAGCTTTGTTATAGCGTATTGTACTTTGTTGTGAACTTTTACGTATTTATAGAATTATATACAAATTAGATTTTTTTTTATATTTTTCACAACTTATGACATTTTTATGCCTATGAAAAAAATTATATTTAAAAAAATTCAAATTGGATGTTCGAATAAATTTCAACTTAATTTGAAATGATTTCATATTCATGACCAAATGGGTCCTTAGCAAAATTTTTTTTAGCTGAAATTGATGTATATAATTAAAGAAGATAAATTATTTTTTGTGTGACTAACTTTATTATTTAATAGATAAATTAAATTATGTGTAAATATTTTTTGAAATCTAAGTTGAAACTTTTTAATTGAAATACTTTATTACTTCTTTTGTCCATCTTTAATTGTCGATTATTGATTGTGCAAACACCTTAATAAATGATTGGGGTAATTTTATTACATCACTCATTAAATATAATAAACTTAATACTTTAAAAAAAATTGAGTTATGAATATTATTTAATAGTAGATAAAATAGATATAAATTGATAAATTATTTATTAATTTTTAAATTGAATAAATATTATTAGATATCTATTTTTAGTATATTCACAAATAAAAATAAATAAAGAACGTATGAGTTAAAGTATTTTATTATGATGATACATGATTTGAATATATATATATATATATATATATATATATATATATATATATATAAAGAGAGAGAAAGATAGATAGACAAACATTGACAAATTTAAAGAGATGACCATGCATTAAACCTTAATTATAATCATTCATATGATAAGCATGTTTAAGATCACACCACTAAAAGATATTTTGATATATTTTATTTATTTTTGATTTAATTTATAAGTTTGATCTATTTTTTAATTTTTAAAATTTTATATTAAATTAAAATTAAATAAATAAATTGAAACAGAGGGAGTATGAATTTACAGCTTCTTCTTCTTTTGCATGTTCTCTATTTTTTTTCGTATTTAAAGAATTAAAACTTCTATCAACAAGCAATATTTTTAAAATTTTAAAATACTATATTAAATTAAAATTAAATAAATAAATTGAAACAGAGGGCTACTGCTTCTTTTGCATGTTCTCGACTATTTTTTTGTATTTAAAGAATTAAAACTTCTATCAACAAGTAATATTTTATCTTCTCTTTATTTTCTTCTTTCTAGGGGCTGTTCAAGAGCGGTTTCATTCCTCTTCAGCGCAATATCCTGAGACTATTTTGAAAACTACCCATTTTGAAAATTTATTTTGAGGTTAGATACCAATTTTTTTTTGATTTAGTTTTTAGGGTTAAGTTATGAAAAAAAACAAAAAGTGGATCAGGGTTGAGGGGTCATGAGCTTTTTTAATATTTTTAAAATTTGAAGAAAAAATACAACTTTTTAAAAAATACAACATGATCCCTTTTTATATTTATTAAAATCATTTAATATTTTCAACTACATTTTTTTCTCCTCAAAAGCCTTCCTTCTCCCAATTTTTTTGAATTTTTTTCACTATTCTTGCTTCCTCAGGCGAAATTTTTCAGTTTTTATTTGTCAGGTAAGTTTAATCTTCTTTCCCGACCAGTTTTAGATCCATTTTAGTAAATTTTTTGATGATGTTTTGTGTTGGGATTCTCCAATTTTGACAAAAATTGAACTGTTCTTCATTGAATTAATCAAAATTTGAGTGTTTTTAGTTAACATTGTTGGTTTTGCAAGTTTAATCGTATTTTGCTTTGGATAATGAGTAAAATTTTTAAAATTTTTTGTACTTATATTGCGTATTGATTTTGAATTTTTGTACTGAATTAGACCCATTTTAATGGTGTTCTTCTTGTTTTGAATTGCACAACCAATATCTGATGACGTTGGAACTTGATTTGCATGTTGATGTGGGGGCATTTTCCCATTTTTTTAATAGCCCAGTGGTCGATACAAATTTATTTTTTCTGTATTTTTTTGTTTTTATTAATAGACCAGTGGTTGATAAATCGACCACTACAGATTCGTCTTTTGCTGTAGATCATAAATGGTGAGAAGAGTTCATACAGCAGTTAAAAGGCTCGTTTCCACTGCTTCTAGCAGTAGGAAATAAAAAATCGAAGAAGTTTTGAAAACTTTCAAGAGCAAAAAATTCGTAGTCGATGAATCAGTGTCGAAAATCAAATAAAAAATCCTTGCCGATATTTTCGAATATGACAAAAGTAGTGCACACGAGAGTGACGATGTTGAGGATAGTGAAGGTAGAAGTGAGGGAGAAAGCGAAGAAAAAAGTGAAAGTGATAGCGGTGAAGGTGAGGATATGAGAGATAGCGAAGATGGGGAAGAGGATCCCCTATCCTTGCCAATTTGTGCGAGAGATATATCCGCCGAGTCGTACGGCCGAACAACCTGGATGGATGATCTAGGTTCTTTTCCTGCAAAGATTTCTGTGAGAGCAAGAATGACGGTGTATCGAGAGTTTAGATGGATTCTTGTTGAACACAAGTTGTATTCTAATTTTAAGAAGACATATTTCAGACACTTGAGGCATATCCCGGAATATTTTAAGTTTAATGGACAGATGGTCCATTATATGTTGCTGTGACGTATAAAAAATCAGAAAAAACTGCATGAAATTTGGTTCTGTGGAACGGTAAGCCAGCTTGTTTCGGCTTACATAAATTTGCTTTGATTATGGGGATGAATTGTTCAGCATATCCCGTGAATAAAAAATAAATAAAGTCCTCCAAAATGGAGAAAGCTTTTATTTTAAGGTGACGAAGAACAAGAGCATTACTGTTGCAAAGTTGATTAGCCAGATGAAAGGTAATAGGCTGAATAATCAACAAAAGTTGAAGTGTGCTTTCGTTCATGCACGCGATGCTAGGGGTATGCATCAGTCGGTTTGGTTCAATTTTATGCGTTATTGGTTCGGTTTATCGGTTTTCGTTTTTAAATATGTAAAACCAATAACCAACCAATAAGATATTTTCTTATCGGTTTTTGATCCTTAACGGTTTGATTTTTGGATTAACTAATAAGAAAATACTCATAAAATAGAAATAGTAACAACTAACATACAAAAATGAAATCTTAGTTACCGCCAAAATCCTACGCAATACATTTTAGTTTACAAGAATCTTCAAACTTGAACAAAATATTAGTTCGGAAAAAAACTGAATCCTAATTGTTGAAAACTACTAAATGCTTCAAGCTTTTCAATACGATAATACCCGAGCTTTATATTGTGCCTTTGTTGCCTTGTATAGGACTATAGGTTAATACTTTGTGAATCACTGAATTGTGGATAAGTAGTGCATATAATATATATATAGCATAAATAAGGATAAAATAATAACTTAGTGTATCCTTATTGGGTTATCGGTTTAATCGATAACCCAATAAGCTAAAACTGAAATCGAACCATTTACCCAATAAAGTTTTTTATAAAACCAATAAAAAACCATTAAACCAATAACCCTATAGCATTTTTATCGCTTCGGTTTATCGATCGGTTCAATTTTTGCACACCCCTACGCGATGCTGCTGGCAAAGGACCCGTCAAAGAAGGTGGATTCGGACCACATAAAGATGATGCCAGATTTAGAATTCTTCAGGGGGTTTCAATGGGGAAAAGAGTCCTTTGGGCTGACCTTAAGCTATCTGAAAAAGAAGACTGGTCTGACCAAGCAGAAAGAAGCTTTTGTCAAGAGGAATAATGCATCGTACGCATTATTTAGCTTTTCCTGGGCATTTCTGGTAATTATAATCTACCGTATTATTGATTTATTATAGACTCCTACATATTTATGCAATAATACATAGACACTGTAGATTTACTTATGCTTCTATTGATTGCAGGTTTGGATATATGATTTCTTTCCTCATCTGAGAAGATACGTCGACAAGTCGTTGGATTCTCCTCTGTCCATTCCCCTTCTTCTTAGATGCCACACATTGAAGTACGATAATATAATGAAAGGTGACACGTTTAAATACAAAGAAAACAACTCAAAGGTAAAATTATACTTATTATGATCGATATGATAATAATATTATTATATTAGTGAATGCCATGTAATTTGTTTTTATTTTTTGTAGATTGTACACCTGTACTTTACCCCTACTGTCCGTGAGATGGAGTAGAGATACATGAGAACATTTAAGCCATACATGGACGAAGTTAAAGATACGTCCATTGATGCATTGAAGGCGCATCTAAAAGGCGTGACTGTCCTGACTTCATCAGTAGAGGTTGCGGACGAAGACGAAGATTTGGGTTGGCACCATTATGTTCCAAGTCCATCACGTGCTTGTGATCATGCTGATTCAAGTGGACTCAAAACTGCACCAGACGCTTCTAATAGCGATGACCTGCGTGAGCGTGTTGCTTTGCTCGAGAAAAATCTATTGGATATTGCTTATTTTGTTAGAGCTGAGAGGCTGAAGAGAATCGAGAAAAATAAGAAGAAGCAACAAGATAAAGGTAAATTAATTTATTTTTTTCTCTTTTAATTTAATTTTCTTGCATATTTTTTGTAATCCTTTTAAAATAATGCAGTGCACCTCAACAGTCCCCCTCGTAGCCGGCATAAAGTAAACCTCGAAGAACTTGCAGTTACAGTGACGAACATTGCTGCAGCAGATGAAAAAGTTGAAGAAGAGAAGAAAGAAGAAGAAACGAAAGAGGATAATGCAACAGATGAACAAGATGCGAAAGAAGAAGAAGAAGAAGAAGAAGAAGAAGAAATAAATGAGGAGATGACAGTTGAAGAAGAAGAAGAAAATGAGGAGAAAACAAAAGAAGATGGTGAAAAGAAATCAGAAGAAAAGAAGACAAAAATGAGAAGGCAGTTGACGAAGAATTAGTGGTTGAACAGGAGGTTGAAAATTTTGAAGAAAAGAAGAAATCATCATCAGAAGAAGAGAAGGAAAATGAGAAGAAAGAAGTTGAAGAAGAGGAGAAAAACATGAAGAAAAAGAAGTGGATGTGATGGGCATTGTTGCGGAACTCAATCAAGAAAATAATTAGTTTGGTGTATTTGGAACAAACAATTTTATTAATGATTTGTTGTTTTTATGTCGATGATGACATTTACTGATGAAATTATGTTCAGTTATTCCATTGTCTCGTTAGATTAAACAGTTGGCTGCATTGCATTATCAGTTCAGCTATTGTCCTAATTTATAGTGATTGATTGAAAACATTGTAGAAGTTGTTCTCTATAATTTATAGACTTAACAGTCTATCGATTGAGTAAATCATATATTTACAGTAACTATCATGGTTTATAGAGGTCGATGATAAAAGACATAGACATAATTCTCTATTAATTATAGATTACACCCACGATTGATTTAAGAAATCATACATCTATTTATTTAATTTCCTATATCCCTATTACACCTTTTCAGAAAGCCAACAACAATAACAAACCATAGAATAATTTTTTTAGTCCTTTCTTTTTTTCCTCGGCCAAAATCAACCTTTGCTTTACTTGATCCCTCTCTATTTCGACTTCTTTTAGTAATCCTTTCAAATAATCCGTTTGCTCTTCGACTTCTTTTAGCAATGTCATGAGTAGATCTCTATTTTCTTCAGGTTCTTGAAGCCTTTGGAGTATATGAAACTTGGAAGCGCCTAAAAAATTTGATGTCAATGGGCTGCTCGTCGGTGAGTCTTCATCAAGCCACTTAAAAAAGAACATCCGCCATTATCCTTTCCAACCGCACAGTTAATGAATTTTCGACCTGGATTTCAATTGGCGCGTGACATCCTAAAAACAGCTGGTTTGACATAATGACATATGTAGGACACTTTTGCATTTGATTTTTGGGATGCTTGAGATATTGTAGTTGTTAACAAAAATTAAAGCAAAAAAAAATGAGTGTTAACACAAAAATAGTCTTCCTTTTATAGACGAAAAAAGTGAGGTATTACCATTGGATGTGATTTGACGTGTACTTTATTACCACTGTAAAAATCTGACATTTAGATTTTTGTTACTGCTGGGCTTGTTTCATAGACCTTATTTATAATTGATGCCTTCTCATGCTTTTGGAGATGATGCACCGCATAGATAGACCGTCTAACATAAACTAAGAGCTAATTCCTTAATAATCGCACTAGACGATGCTAAATATTCATAGACCATAACTAGTACATATTTTGAGAAGGATTATTTAATCAATAAAATAATAAATAATTGGATTTTATGCAATTAAAGGAGCTTGAACAAGTCATGTGATCATATGAGAGTCCACGTAAATTGAATAAGGTGATCAAAGATGTATGAGGATGGATAGTGGATGAACAACAAACATGTTTGGGGCAATGTTTACCCAAAGCACAAGTATGTTGTGGATAATTCGTTTGTTCAACCACAACTCATCACCTCACATCTTTGATCACCACTTTCAATTTATGTGGAGTCTTATACGATCACATGACTTGTTTAGGCTCATTTAATTGCACAATATCTAATTATTTATTATTTTATTAATTAATTAATCCTTCTCAAAATATGTGCTAGTCATGGTCTATGATTAAATATCATAGTCTAGTTATTTAATTGTGGAAGTAGTTTACAGTCTATGCTAGACTATATCAGGTCGAGTACATAACTAAGCACAGTCTAGCATATATGGTGTACAACTTCATTAATAAATATACTAGATTAGGACACATATTTATAGACCATGACTAACACATATATTGAAAAGAATTATTTAATTAATAAAATAATAAGTAATTGAATTTTATGCAATCGAATGAGCCTAAATAAGCCATGTGATTGTATGAGAGTCCACGTAAATTAAAAATATTGATCAAAGATGTGTGAGGTGATGAGTTATGGTTGAACAACCAACATCCTTAGGGCAATGTTTACCAAAGCACAAGTATATTGTGAGGAATTCATTTGTTCATCCGCAGTCCATCCTAACACATCCTTGATCACCTTTTACAATTTACGTGGACTCTCATACGATTACATGATGTGTTTAAGATCCTTTAATGGCATAAAATTCAATTATTTATTTTTTGATTAATTAATTATTTCTTTTTTTTTTTCAAATATGCTACTAAGGGCAATAAAATAATATGGTATATTATTGAAAAGGCTTACAGTCTATGATATACACTGGACACAATCGATGAACCTCATAGTGGAACACATCGATTACTTAGATATTCGCGCATAGATATTGAGCTCCGTATATAATAAACTACATCAACTTTGCATTTAATTTTGTATAAATCAACATAATCGCTGATAGACCAGATTCATTTTCCATTTACATATATAAATTAATTTTGACTTCAAACAACTGTCTCGTTCATCTTCTAACAAGGTAAATTGCAAAAATTCGAAAAAAAAGAAAATTGTAAACTTAAAGTCGAGACAAATGCAGGAAACATTAAAATACTTCATTCATAAGTTCATTGCAATGATTTAGCACCATATTTACAATAAAATAACTTCGGATAGACCAGATTCTTTTTCCATTATTATATATGAATTAATTTTTACATCTCACAATTGTTTGATTCATCTTCTAACAGGGGCAATTGCAAAAATTCAAACAAGAATAAAATTACAAAATTAAAGAGGAGACAAATGTATGAAACAAAAGATACTTCATTCATACTTCACTGCAATGGTGTAGAACCATATATACAGCAAAAGACAAGCAAAAACAACAAAATAAAGAAGCTTTCATCTAACATATTCCTAACCATGAAAGCTTCTCATTGCAATAAACTCTAAATTAAAAAAAAAACAGAAATTAAAACCCAATCTTAGGGGATGGTGGGGGGATGATCATCTCCTTGGGGTCTATATTGAGCCGCTCCATAATCACCCGTAAAATATGAGCGATATGCTGGAGTTCACGGTGGCAGTGCTCCCTATCCTGTCCTAGACCATAAAAGAGACGGTTTAGGTCATTGCAGAGGAGGAGAAGGTCGTAGTTACACTGGACCCTCTTTCTTGGTCTCAATGGAATGCCTGACATCTTATCGATTTAATCTATTTTATGTGTTGATGAAGATGAATTTTATGTATAGTAGATGGGTGTTTATATAGATCAAAATAGAACCCCTTGGTCTTCCCGTCCAGTGGTAGGTAGACGCGTGAATTAGTGGAAATTGAAGAGGTAGAGTATACCTAATCGAAGCAAGGTGTGAGTGGACATGCAACATCTTTTTTGATGTGTAATAAATGCTCAACTATTCATCTGTCCCTTTGAATATTTAGCATTTTTAATAGACTTTATATGGGATTGATAATAAACTATGTGGTATATAAATAATACTAGCAATAGACCTGACACACAATATATGAAATACCTTAAATGGTCGATAATAGACACAGAGTAAAATTGATAAGACTGGCATTAATCAGACCACTGAAGAGTTGTCAAAATGCATATGCTACCATGACTAACAAAAACACAAATTCATACAAGTCTAACTACGATTTGTTGTTGTTACAAGTGGTTCTCTTATGCCCGGATCTCTTGCACAGTGAACACTTGTTCCTCCTCTTTGACTTGAAAGTCCCGCCCATTCCCTTAATGCATTTTCTTTTCTTCCTTCTGATCTTGGTGACCACAAGAGGTGGAATAATGTTCACGTCTAGCAATTCTTGTGGCACCTCCATTCGGACTCAAAAGGGACAACATTAATTGATTTCGAATACGCAAGGAGGTACTCTTCCACTTTATACACGGGCGAAGAGTAATCATAGACTCTCAAACCATAATCATCACCGTGCTTGAATCACAAAGTGGCCATCGCGTGATCGTATGGTATTTTGACCAGCTCAAACTTTCTGCAAGAACACGACCTTTCCAGTAGGTCGACTTTGGTCGTATAGACACTGTCGAACACTGTGAATTGCCTTTCGTCCCCACTTTTATTTTTCATATAGAAGGAGTATCCCTCGCTTATATTGTTTCTTAAGATCTTTTCGATAGTGGGCATAAACTTGTTATCCTTATATTTGAGGACATAGGCACACCTCTCCTTGAATATATCACCAAACCTCTTAGCAATTGAATTGAATATAGATGCCATGGGGTACTCCCTTTCGGCAATCAACATAGAGTTCACCGACTCAATAATATTTGTGGTCATCACGTCAAACCTGTTGCCGGGGAGATATGCCCTTCTCCATTTCTCAAAACCAAGCTCATGCTCGAGGAAAAAGTCTACCTCGGGATAGTAGTTCTTAAATTCCTCAAAATGGTCGCTAAACTCCTTGAGAGAATATGCCTTTGCCGCATTGTAGAATAGATAGAAGTGTTCTCCACAGTGGTGATTTACCCAGAGATTTTCACTTAGGTGCCTCATACAGTACCCGTGATGAGCATGGTTGTAAGACCTCGCGATGCCGTTGACAATGCTCTTGTGCCTATTGGAGATAAAGCACAAATCTGGTCCATCGACCAGAATAGACTTCAGCCTCTCAAAGAAGAACTTCCAAGACGCATTGTTCTCCTTTTCAATGACGCAAAAGGCAATGGGATAAATATGGTTCTCGATATCTTATGCAACCACATTTAGCAACACGCCATCGTACTTGCCGTATAAATGAGTGCCATTGACCGCAATAACCTTCCTCATGTGGGCGAATCCCCTAATGCAAGGGCCCAATGCTAAAAAGTAGTACATAAACCTACAACCGACTTTGTTCACCATGATGGAATAGGTAGTGACAACATTAAGAGCATCAATCATGTATGAAAAAGCCGGCAGGTAGGAATACCCATGCTCCGCTGTCTCTCAAATCATTTTCTTGGCAATCACACCCCAACCAATATTTCCAATAGGTTGGTCTACTTCTCAAGTTCTTGAAAATGATCCTCTGAATCTCAGTAGTGTTCGGACCCTTTCCTTCACGATACATATTCACACAGAGCGATGCAATGACTTTAGACGTGATTTTTCTATGGCTGCGCATGGCGTATTCGATGCTGCACCTGTGATTACCAATGTATTTATAGATGACAAATCTTTCCATGTATTTATACTTCTTCGACCGCAACATCCACGCGCAACTAGAACAAACGCATTTTACCTTGAGAAATTTGTCGCAACTTTTTAACGTAGAATAATCAAAAGAATTTCTCATAGCTGCTACATCCAACAATAATTTTAGCTCCTTCTGGCTGCTAAACATTTGATTTAGCTGAAAATTAGTTCCGTCGGAGAAGGTGTGGTTGGTTTGTGCTCCCAATCCGCACTCTTCTCCCACTTCTTCAGAGAAAATTGGATCTTCCAATTCCATTGAATAATCTTCCGAATCAATTGGATAAGCATCCAAATTCTCATATTCAAATAAATCACGTTCGTCGATTGTCGACTGTGGTGGTGGAATTGTCGGAGATCCCGGGATGATATTTATTCTCAATAATAGCCTAGAGGCATCTGTAGCGATATCCGACATGTATAATGACACATGTCGATCATTATTTATGAACGTGGGATGTAATTTACCCCGCCCATTTATTACATATCTAATCACAATGTTCTTTGGATCACAATCTAATTCTCCGCTCTCAATTACGCTTCGAACCATGTCGTCATACGAACCATTGCGATGCAGTGGGATGGGCACTGTCTCGTTTCTAGATGATTTCCACTTCCAATAGTTGGGACCCTCCTCCCACACACCCATATAATTACCACCCACGACAATTACCTCATCTACTGTCATAATAGACCACACTAATCGATAATAGATTAAGGTATCAGTCTATAGCTGGTCAATGACTGGTATGAAAACATCCGTACAAAGACGTGAATGGACTGATTTTGGATATAATCGATGCCCTCCTAGATCTGGGATGGACAAATGTATGTGTAGGACTTCTAAACTACTGAAATATATCTAATGACTAGGTATTGAGCAGATTTGAAAAGCTTTTCAAGCTAGTAAAAATGATGAAAAAAATATTTTTTGCATTTTTTTCAAAAAGGATGGAACAACAATGGAGGCAATGATCAAGAATGGAGATTTTCAATTGTGATGAGCAATTTTTCATCGGAAAAGTGGCCGAAATTGGAAATTATTGGTGAAAAAAAGAGCTCTTATTGGTGACTTCTTGGACAATCTTTTTAATTAAAATAGGGATATATGAAAAAATGGTTGAAATATAAAAATTGGTGAAAAATATTAAATATTAAATGGATGAGGTGGGGGACTAAAATGTAAAGTTTAAAACTTGTGTGCTAGGTTTGTATGTAAGAAGTGATGATGCCATTTTAGTGTCTAAACACCTAATTTTTCAAGACTTGTGTCTAAATGCCTAAATAAGTTTTGAAAGTGTCTATTTTGCAAACTACCCCAGTCTCCTTCAGTAATTCTTAATGTACTTTTAAAGAAAATCATGTGTCCACAAAATGAATAGTTCGGATTATTACCTATTTGTCTATTCTCTGTAAGCTTGAAAATTTATTCATGACCTTACTTCCCCAACACCTCGTAGACTTCACCGTTACACTGTTTCTTCAGTATCATTCATTTTATAAAATATTATTTTTTAATATTAATATACTCAATTCATTTTTGTATTACAATAACAATTATAATTTAAATTGTACTCTTCAAAGATAAAAAAACTTGGGGTTAGGGTAAAAATTTGATTTTCAAAACTCTCTTGTCGATGAAGATAAAGAATTTGGTAATGTGAATTTGATTTTGAATTTCTTGTTTGCAATCTCAATTAATAAGACAAAAAAGCTTTTTATCCTTCTTCTTCAAGAATTTCACTATCCAATTAAATTTTCTATCTATGTGTATTTCACTATCCAATTAAATTCTCTATGCATATACTGTATTTATAAAAAGTTCGATCAATTTTTTCCTTGCATACTATAATACTCCTGTGTATGAAAAAATAAAAAAAAGAAAATTAAAAGTAAGTAATAAAATTAAAATCACAATTTTTATTGTAATCTTGATAGATGGAAACAAAGTGAGACATTCTTTAGTGAAAGGAAGAAAACACATTAGGAAGTAAAGTATCCATTGAAATTCAAGGTGACAATAACTTTCTATTGAACACGTAGCTTTATTAAAGAGTACATTGAAAATTATGGAAGGATCCTCCACTATAGAGGGTCCAAACCCGTTTAAGAGGGCATACATGTTGGGGAATCAATGCAAAATATAACAATACTATTATTATTTTATTATTAGCAAAAGACTAATTTAACAATAATAATACTAATAAAACAACAATATCGAAAATTAAATAAATATTACTACTATAATATTGTATTAACTTAAATAATTATAATATGTAAATATACTTGAGTCATGCTGGACACTATCCTACCAGGTGAGCTCCCCATTCAGAGCTATTTTTCAACCTCCATCTCTTTTTATCTTGTCTTTATTAGTATTCGAAGACAAATTTTGTATTTTCAGTTCCATACTATGTATTAGATGCTTTTCCTACTTATGACACTATTTCTAGGATTTATGTATGTTGTTAGATTCTGCCATGTTATATATATATATATAATATAGCTCAACTTTGAACTAGAAGTTTTTCCTTTATGAATTTTCTTTCATATTTCAACTTTTTTTGTGTGGGATTTGGCTTACCCACTAAGGTTAGTTCCGAAGTAGGTGCCGTCATTACCTCAAATTTAGGTTTGTGACAAATTGGTATCATAGTGCTATGTTCACCGATCTCATAAGTGAAAGAGTAGGATGTCTAATAGAGTTTTGCGGAACGATATAGAGACGTCTGTATCCATCTTCGAGAGACTATAAGACATCTTTAGAAAAAACTTCACAAATTTGATTCCTTATCATGCGGGTTATTTGTACCCAATGTTCTAAACTTGTGTTCCTTTCTTTTCTGTATAGATAATGAGGACTAGATCTAAAGATATTAAGGACACTAAGCCAACATTTATTGTTAAAGCCTCAGTCAGAAGGAAAGGCAGGGATCGCGACTATATCGGAGGTAGAGATCGGGCATGAAGAGCTTCTCCAGCTAGAGGACATGCTAGGACAAAATCTCTCAAGCATAAGATTGACTATGCTAAGGATGATTATCAGATAAAGAATGTGGGACCTGCTCAGGTTCCCAGGATTTAGTTGATACCCCAATGGTACATGATTTATCAATTTGTTTACTGGGTCATTTGGATGGTGTCTCCAAGATAGGTGTTCCATTTGGTGTGTTAGGTAGTTCTCAAACTACAAGAGGTATTTCAACATCAGGGTAGGCTAGGCTCATAATTATGTTTTTTTGACCTCATGGGCTATCTTTTGTTATAACCCCTCATATTGATTCACTACCTACTAGACTCACTATTTGTTCTGTTGCTTCTGGTTCTATGATGACTTTTGATAATAAAAAAAGATTTGAGAGATTTATTCACATGGCTCCTCTTATGTTTAGTGGTGTTGTTAGAGATACGTATATGAGTTTTCTCTTTACCGTCAAGAGAGGTTGCATAACCTTGGATCTCTTGAGTCTAATGGAGTTGCATATACTACTTAGTAGTAAACTGATATGTCCAGACAGTGGCGGAGGTCTCTCACTAGTTGTAGGCTATTCAATTCACCTTTTTTAACATGGGCCTAATTTTTTGAGTCTTTTCTAGAGAGGTTCGTTCCTTAAAGTTTTGGGGATAAGATGAGAGATAAGTTTGATCACCTTGAGCAGTAATCCATGAATATAGTAGAGTATGAGGCACATTTTCATGTTCTATCTAAATATGCCACTGTAGTATCTCCATCAAGTTAGAGAGGATGAAGAGGTTTGTCAATGGACTGACTAGTTATTATCAATTGTCTACAACCCAGATGGTTATTTCAAAAGCATATTTTTAGAGTAATGTAGATTATACTAATTTGATTGAGTCAATTTGTCAGGGTACTCAGGGTGGTGGTGGTGTTAAGAAGATCCATCGATAGAGTGAGTTCAGTGGATATGCGTCTTGAGGTAGAGGGTTCTCTGGGAGGAGTGCTCAAGGCTATTATGGTAGACTAGTTCAGGTAGCTTTACAAGGTTCAAATAGTATATCTATGGTTCCCATGGTTTTAAGAAGCCAAAGGTCAAACAGGGAGGTCATTCTGGTTTTTGGTCATATGGCAAGGGACTATCATCAATGTATGCAATAAAGTTTTCAGTTTTAGCTTTATTCTACACTATTTCTACTGTTAAAGGTGGTTCAAAGAGTGGTAGGGGTAGTACTAAAGGTTCTCTAAGAAATCGTTGTAGTGGACGCAGGGTTACTCAATTTGGGAGTGGTAATTCCCCGTACTTCTCCTAGTTTAGTTCAGCTTCTAGTGTGTGAAGTGTTTGGTAGGTGAAAAATGTTCTTAGAAATTACTTAGAGCCAAGTTGAGCCAAGAACCTTAGATTCATCCAAAGTTTGGTGTTCGATTCTACAAGGATCAACTTTGAAAGTGTATAAATCATGATGTATATAGAATTTTCCAGCTCAAGACCTACCAAATTGTAGATAATTGAGTCATCTTTCCAATGATACCAATTTTGCCTTAATTCGATACTCGGGTGAGAAGTTATGGCATTTTTAGTGTGAGGAAGTAACTTACCGCGATTATATCGCATCGCGGTGAGCCCCTAAATCACAATCTTCCTTTCCAATAGCTCATGCAATTGGCCCGTGTAGCACTAAAAATCACGATGGAATAGGTAACGCCTCGCGAAGAAGTGTAAATTTGCACTCATCTGTTTTCAGTGATGCAACGCAATAGCACCACGTCGAGGTGAAGTGCAAATTCGCACTTGTCCATTTCCACTAACGCAACATGATTGCACCGCATCATGTCGAGGAGCAAAATCGGACTCTAGGCGTAATTTTAAATTTTATAAGGATATTTAAGTCAATTACTCTCGCCCTAATTCGTGAAAACAGACTATTTAACCTTATTCTAAGCATATTACACTCTTTATTTACCAATTTCTCTCCAAGAACACCCTAAAGCTTCAACCTTGAGTCCAAGAAATCTGAAGTTTCACCATTCCTTTTTCAAGATAACCAAGAATTCAAGTTTCTGGATTCAAGAACTTCAAGAAGAACCTTCAAGAACATCTTTAGGAATTCAAAGTTCAAGCTTTTGCATTCAAATAATCAAATAAGGTATGTGGGCTTATGTACAAGGATACCCCTTTCATCCTTGTGCCCATGATCTGAGGTGGTTTTATACACTTCAGTATCATTATTCTAGCTTATTTAGCCTTATTTTAAGAGTAATTTGTGTGCTTAACGTGTTCATAGTGATATAAATAAGCATTTAAGTGTCCAAGTATGTGATTACAATGTTCAAAGTATTTTTCAAACAAGTTTGTACTTAATTGAGTCATTTAGAGTTCAACCCGGAAAACTAGTTTTACTAGCTTGAGCTAGTTGCGTGTCTAGTTGGCTTCGTTGAATTCTAATGTGTTTAATTTGTGTCAAAATGGTTTAAAGGTGTAATTATGAGCGGAATAACTTGTTTGTAAGGTACAAAGTTTAATTTGAATAAGTCAAGAGTCAGAACATAAAGTTGAAGATGCGAATTAGCCTTATCTTAGCTCTTGTTTTGATTCATCGTTGAGAATATTGTATTGTTATGATCTCTAATTCATGGTGTGTGATTATGTAAGAATCTTTGTGAGCTGAATAAGGTGATATATTAATGATATAAAAGCTTAAAATCCAAGGGAAATACACCATGATACAAGGAATGAAAGATGAGACGATAAAAATAACTAAAATTTTGGATGCAATTTTCACTGGGTGCGTGCGATGAGCATGCGTGGCACCCTTCATTTAGGTGTAATACACCGTGCGATGCATGCTTTGTTCCACGGTAGAATACAATTCCATTTAGGATATGGAATATTAATAATTTAAATTGTTGGCACAAATAAAGAGGAGGCTGGACACGTGATTGGACTTTGTCCTAATTTAGTTTAAATTGCATGGAGAATGTGGGAATATTTTCTTGGAGAACATGTAATTCTCCACTTCTACAAAGATTTGGATTATATTAAATATATATATATACACCTGGACACGATGGGAATGAGGGGGACGTGCTTGGACAACACCTGGGACAGAAATTAGCATGGAGGGCTGCTACTTCTTCTAGGTTTTATTGATTTTTATTTTAGTCTCTTATTTTTCATATCATATATTCAATTATTTAAATCGCGATGATAGATATTATCGACTACAAACCTTCTTTCCGGGGTTAAAGTCAAGATTATGATTACTATTATTTTGGATTAATTTTGTTGAATTTATTTATCATATTTGGTTGTTTGTTTATTCTTGTTTTAATTATTTTATGGACTGATCACCTGTAAAATGCACATATTATCGACCTTTTGATCTCGTAAGAGGGAATAGGGAGATAGAACATAGGAATAAACAAAATTTGGGTTCTTATTCTTTTATAAAATAAAGAATTAACCTTAGCGTCTAGGACAAAGATGTACTTAGATGCCTTACTTGATTTAAACGTAGGATGATAGCTTTAATTCATTTAATTGGATTATTACATCCCCGCTTGATGATGTAGTTGTAAGGTCCATATTTGGTAAAAGATTAAAGGTTGGAAAACCATGATCATGCAATTAACCCTACGAATCAACAACCATAATACAAGTTAACGAAGGAAATTCAATAACATTGCATGATTGTTCGAAATGCTTTAACCCTGGGCTTTAATCTGTTGATTGTCCCAAGACTTTTATTCTACGCATTATTGATTTTATTTTTAATTTACAAAATCACAAACTCTCTTTTTGGTTACTTTCTCTCAATTGTTAAACTAGAATTGGATAGTTGGCGAACGCAAGTCCCTGAGAGATCGATACTTGGGCTTTCTTGAAGCCACTTTACTACTTGATAAGACCATGTACACTTGCGTCTGCGCTTGGAAGCTGTCAAGTTTTTGGCTCCGCTGCCGGGGACTTATAATTAGGCAACTATCTTATTTTTAGTTTTTCTATATTCAGTTGTAAATAGTTTTTGTTTAGTTTATTTTTATTTTCTTTTATTTCTTTTTTTATCACACTTCTTGATATGTAAGCCTGGGATAGATGATTTTCGAGTGATGACGATTCTTGTTGTTTTTGTGGGGGACCACATCAAGCGGCTTTTTGTCCAGATTTTGATGAAAGTGCGTGGATGGGACCTTCACAATATAATGTGGATACTGTTCTATTTGTGGAACAGACTGCAACTTGGTGCTTGGTTTGTGGTCAAAGTGGTCATTCTGCAGCTATGTGTACTATCAATCCCGATTTAAAATTCTTTGTGGGCTATGCTGAAAGGCAAAATTATATAAACTACTAAAATCAAACGGGGCAGAATCATCCACAAATTAAATCATGGAATAACCAGCAGTAGCAGTTTCAACATGCCCAACCAAATCAGTCAACTAACAACTTAGAAGAGATGCTGAAACAACTTTTAGCGTCTGATATACAGTTTATGGCAGACATGAAGAACTATCGGGAGGCTGTAGAGCAATTGAATAATAAGCTGAAGGTAGATACATAATTGACTCCCCAATCGATTGTAGAGAAAGTTGTTGATAATTCGAGGAAGTCCGAGTACTTGAAAAATAAAGTTGTTGAACAGGTTGAGGAGATACCACCGCCACCATGTCCACAAATTCTAAGAAAAGTAAAATATGAAGAGGATACTAGTCAATCTGTGGAACAAACACAAGAATCGCAATCACTCAACTGTTATCTTTCTTTTGAGACTGAAATTAAAAAGGTGAATAAGAGTGAGGGTGTTGGGAATTGTGTAAATTTTGAAGTGGGATTTGTTGGGCCTCACTCAATGCACTTTTCTACATTATGTTTAGATGATATCTTGTCTATGAAATCATTTAAAATAGTGGAAGAGTGTGAAGATGAGGAACAAGAATCTTATATTCTTGATTTTACACTTGATAAGCAACATAAAAATACACCTAACCTAAAGGCTGAGTGGTTTACTATGCATCATCCATTACTCGGTTCCTTAATCTTTGTACCACCACCGTATGAGCGAGGCAAAAAGATGGATGCTAAGTTGGGGGTGAAATTTATATCCTCAAGGTGGAGGAAAAAACATGATCAGGTTGTGCCGCGACACTAAATCAGGAGCTTCTTGGGAGGCAACCCAAGCTAAGGTATGTTTTTTTTTTAGTTTTACATAATTTTTATTTCACGTAGTTTTTGTTTTTGGTTGAATCACAGGTTAATGGAAAGTCTGAGTACCATAAACTTGAGCTTGAAACATGACAAAGACTGAGTGTTGGGTCCCATGGATCTTATTTATGTGTAAAGATACTACTAGCTAGGCCTAAAGGCCTCAAGGAGTATTTTTATCTCTTACTTTTAAGTTTACTTTGGGGACAAAGTAGATTTATAAGTATAGGGAGGAAAAATTTCCAAATTTTGGGCTTAATTTAATTTATTTTTTAGGTCAGGAATAAGTGAGATATTTGAGTTAGTGATATTTTTGATTACACAATGAAGTGGATTTGTTTGGCAAAAGCATGTTGATTGTGTGAATTACTATTTTTGAGACTCTTAGGCTCATGTTTATGGCTCTTGTACTTGTTGGCTTAAGTTTGAATTTATGCTATTATTTGGTTGAGAGTCTATGATGATCCTATTGAGTTAAGCATGTGCCATGTGTATGTGAGATTTTTGTATATTTCTTGTTGCATGTGATGTCTAGAATTGCCTGGTTTGTGTGTGAAGCGAAATAAAGAATGTGGGTTTAGCAGATGATATATGCATTTCTTTGATAGCCTTGTTTTATACCTTCTAATTTTTCTACCCTTGTGCTTTATCCTAGTAAACCCCCATTAAGCCTTTAGCCTTTTCTTTTGTTAGCCTCATATGTAGCCTAATCCTTTTTTTTGATAGACCATAATTTGATTCAAAAAGCTCCTAAGTGCTTTAATGAAAAATTGATTTAGTAAGGAGTTTGAGAAATAAGAAGGAAAAGGTGAAATTGATGCCCCAAGGTAATAGTTATTGGTGTTGATAATTAATGTGTGGTGAATTGGTGTGATATAATTTATGATAGAAATATTTCCATGACAGTGAAAAACAAGAAAAAATATTTTTTGTGGTAGTAAATAATATGTCCACCATATATTTGTGAAAATGCTTAAAAGAGATGTGGCAAAAACAAAAGGTATGGGTGAATGAATAAGTGTAATTGGTTGTTGGATATTGGTTTTAATTGTAAAAAGTGATGTATTAAAGCGCTTAGAGATGTTAGTCACTATTCTTGGCTAAAATAGTTCCTACCCGTCCCTTAGCCCATATTACAACCCGAAAAAAGACCTAATTGATCCTAAACTTCACATTCTGATATTAGTAGAGCATTACACTAAGGGCAAGCCTATGGTTCATTGTGTGTAACTTGTGAATTATTTGTGAGAGTGAGTGTAATTTAATTCTTGTACCCACTGTTATAATTTGCTTAATTGTGAGTGATTAGGTGAGGGGCATATGTTTAATGAATGTGGGTGATTTGTATGATGTCATTGATTGAATGATAAGCATGAGTTTGCCACTTAGATGAGTCAATTCTTGAGGCTGGGATGTTTTAGAGTAGTGTTCATTAGCTATCAAATGTGTAAATAACGCGCTTTGTGTAGAAACTTGCATTCTGTGTAGTCATTGTAGTACTACCTTGAGTGTCTTGCAGTTAGTAGAAGTGTAGCATCACCTCAGCTTTTTATGCTTAGAGTAAAGAATTGTTCGAGGCCGAACAAGAGTTTAAGTGTGGGGTGATGATCTGAGGTGGTTTTATACAGTTTGATATCATTATTTTAGCTTATTTTCCCTTGTTTTGAGAGAAATTTGTGTGCTTAATGTGTTCATAGTGATATAAATAAGCATTTAAGTGTCCAAGTATGTGATTACAATGTTCAAAGTATTTTTCAAACAAGTTTGTACTTAATTGAGTCATTTAGAGTTCAACCCGGAAAACTAGTTTTACTAGCTTGAGCTAGTTGCGTGTCTAGTTGGCTTCGTTGAATTCTAATGTGTTTAATTTATTCCAAATGGTTTAAATGTGTAATTATGAGTGGAATAATTTGTTTTTAAGGTACAAAGTTTAATTTGAATAAGTCAAGAGTCGGAACATAAAGTTGAAGATCATGACAAATTAGCCTTATCTTAGCTCTTGTTTTGATTCATCGTTGAGAATATTGTGTTGTTATGATCTCTAATTCATGGTGTATGATTATGTAGGAAGCATTGTGAGCTGAATACAGTGATATATTAATGATATAAAGCTGAAAATTCAAGGAAAATACACCATGATACAAGAGATGAAAAATGGGACGATAAAGACAACTAAAATTTTGAATGCAATTTTCAGTGGGTGCGTGCGATGAGCATGCGTGGCACCCTTCATTTAGGTGTAATACACCGTGCGATGCATGCTTTGTTCCACGGTAGAATACAATTCCATTTAGGATATGGAATATTATTAATTTAAATTGTTGGCACAAATAAAGAGGAGGCTGGACACGTGATTGGACTTTGTCCTAATTTAGTTTAAATTGCATGAAGAATGTGGGAATATTTTCTTGGAGAACATGTAATTCTCCACTTCTACAAAGATTTGGATTATATTAAATATATATATATACACCTGGACACGATGGGAATGAGGGGGACGTGCTTGGACATCACCTGGGACAGAAATTAACGTGGAGGGCTGCTACTTCTTCTAGGTTTTCTTAATTTTTATTTTAGTTTTTTATTTTTCATATCATTTATTCAATTATTTGGATCGTGATGATGAATATTATCAGCTAAAAATCCTGTTTTCGGGGTTAAAGTCAAGACCATGATTACTATTATTTTGGATTAATTACTTGGATTTGCTTATCATATTTGATTGTTTGCTTATTCTTGTTTTAATTATTTTATGGATTGATCACCCATAAAATACACATATTTCTAACCTTTTGATCTCAGGAGAGCGAATAGGGAAATAAAACATGGGAATAAACAAAGTTTGGGTTTTTATTCTTTTATAAAATAAAGAATTAAACTTACCGTCTAGGACAGGGCTGTACTTAGATGCCTTACTTGATTCAAATGTAGGATGATAGCTTTTATTCACTTAATTGGATTATTACATCCCCGATCAACGATGTAGTTGTAAGGTCCATATTAGGTAAAAGATTAGAGGTTGGAAAACCATGATCATGCAATTAATCCTACAAATCAACAACCAAGATAAGCAAGTTAACGAAGGAAATTCAATAACATAGCATGATTGTTCGAAGTGCTTTAACCCTAGGCTTTAATCCGTTGATTGTCTCAAGACTTTTATTTTACGCATTTTTTATTTTATTTTTAATTTACAAAATTACAAACTCTCTTTTTTGGTTACTTTATCTCAATAGTTAAACTAGAATTGGATAGTCGGCGAACGCAAGTCCCTGAGAGATCGATACTTGGGCTTTCTTGAAGCCACTTTACTACTTGATAAGACCACGTACACTTGCGTGTGAGCTTGGGCGCTGTCAGCCCAAAACTAGTTTTAGAGTTGAATTTTACATGAAATTATATGAATTTCAGTTTTGGGTTCACACCCAATTATCATTGTTCAAAGATGTTGATGTTTCAAGTGATTTAAATGTTGAGTTGCATGTTTCCTTTCACATCTTTATGTGTGTGGCATGATTTTAAGAATTGAGAATAGAATTTCATTATCTTGACTAGAATTATTATAGAATTTCAAGATATTATTATTGAGCATGAACTTTGTGATGATTTGATATGAGTTTAAAGCATGGGTTTTAAGACCTAAGTATAAGTATTGATATTTCAAGAAGATTATGCTTTTAAGCACGCTAAGACTAGTTTATATTCAGATTTTGAATAAGATTTGATATTTTAATCCTCAGCTAAGATATGAAATCCACACAGTTAGTTTTATTATAGTTTAAAGTAAATAAATGCATAACTGGTTTTCATTGTAAACCCTTATGTTAGTCTTAAAGTGGATTTCCTAAAGAATGAGCATGCAAATTAAAGGGAGTAGTATTTAGCACCGAGTTGGGTATGTGTCCTAGTTTACATGTCCAGAACAATGAGCCAAAGTAGGTACAGATTCAGATCATTCCCATGTATATGGATGACAGATACAGATTGTGATCACTTAGCTCAGGTTATACTCCTTGGGAAGAGTATGACACCTCTCCCTAACGTGAGGTTTTACCTTATAGGAACTAGACGTTGGACACTATGATAGCTTACATAGTGTATGTCGGTTAGAAGAACCTCCCTAAACCTATGTCTTAAAAATAGACTAATAGAATAGGTTTTAGAAAACTAAGTGTAAAGGCTCACAAATTTTCTCAGATATGGTCCTACTTAAGACATTACTTACAAAACTTCATCTTTTAGTTTTCTTATGATGAAAGTGAGTCCTTCCTACACTTAGCATGCATGATATGAAAACAGATTTTAGGTACAGACTTAGAACTAAGTGTGGTGGCTCAGAATATTCATATAGTATATTTTATCATTCATGATTTATGATTTCAACTTTCAATTACTCAAGCCTAGGTGAGTCATTTATACTTAGCATGCATTGTTTATGACAAAGATATACATTCCATCACTGTTTTACTTATGCATTCACCCCCACATGCTCAGTACATTCCAAAAGTACTGATCAATACATATTTCTATGTGCTACAGTGTTTAATAATGTAGGTTCAGGTGCTCAGTTCTAGTAGCGTGATTGACCGCGAGCATCTCTATCTAAATCCTGATAGTTGGTGAGTCTTCATAGTTCGGGGACCCAGTTAATCAGATTTTCAGCTTTTCAGAGTAGTTTATTCAGTTATTTTTAGTATGTTTGAGTCAGCTATAGGTATATCCCAGTGACTCTCTAGTTAGTAGTGTTAGAGGCTTGTTCGACTATTAGATATATTTTTGACTTATAGTTTCGGTTATTCAGATTTCCTAGTTAAATACTTTTAGACATTATGCTCAGTTAATTCTAGTTCAGTTCAGACAATATTCAGTAGTTCAGTATTGTTTTGCATGCTTAAATTCCTGTATTATGAGTTACAACTTTAGTAGAAGGCTTAAAGGCTTAGTTTGAGACTACTTATAGTCTTGAGCACTGTATGACATCTCGGGACCCGTTTTTGAGGGGTTATAAACTTGGTAGCAGAGCCTAAGGTTTAAAGAGTCCTAGGGAGTCAGACAAGCTGTATTACATAGAGTCTTGATCATGGGTGTGAAGCGCGTCACATTTATGAGCAAGAGGCTATGGAATAATTTAGGAAATCATCCCTTTTTATGATCTATCGTGCTTACAGAGTCTCTATCTTATTTTAACTTGTGCTCTTATGTGACAGAATATGCCTCCTCACTGAGCTAATACAAGCAGAAATGATAACCAGCCACCCCAGCCAACTGACCCTCTGAATGATAATGTATCCCATGTTGAATTTTAGGCTTCCTTTTAGGTGTTGGACCAAGCTATGAATGCCAATATTTAGGGCAACCATCAGGCCGAAATCCCACTTCAGCAGAATGGTGATTTAGTTGTAGCCAGAATTCGTGACTTCATGAGAATGAATTCGCCTGAGTTCTTTGGGTCAAAAGTAGGGGAGGAACCACAATTTTACTTAGATGAGGTAAGAAAGAACACCCAAATTATGCATGTTACTAAGGAGGAGAGTGTAGAGGTGGCATCCTATAGGCTGAAGGATGTGGCGTATGATTGGGTGGTAAAGTGAAAGAATAGTAGAGGTGAGAATGTAACTCCTATGAGTTGGCAGGTATTTCAGGACATATTTTTAGACAAGTTCTTTCCGTATGAGTTGAGAGAATCTAAGGTAGAGGAGTTCATGAACCTAAGGCAGGGCTCGATGTCAGTGAAGGAGTACTGCCTTAAGTTCAATTAGTTGTCTATGTATGCCCCTAACACGATGGCTGACCCTAGGTTGAGTATGAGTAAGTTTGTTATTGGAGTGTCTAGTTTGGTGGTCAAGGAGTGTAGGACTTCCATGCTTATTGGGGATATGGATCTTGCTAGGCTGATGATTCATGCTCAACAAATTAAGGCAAAAAAGTTAAATGGGAGAGAGAAGGGAAATAAGAAGCCTAGAACTGGGCAGTTTGACTATGGTCAGACAAGGTCTGAAGGGGGAAATCGTTCATAGTTTTAGGGTCGCTCATCTATGCCAGCACCATCTTCAGCCAATGCTCCCACACCCAGATCCATGCAGGAGCTGTGGGGTAGAACTTCTATAGCCAGGTCTCAGAGTAATGTGGGTAGAAATCCCAGTTATCCTTCATGTGCTAAGTATGGTAAGAATCATCTTGGTGAGTGCTTGTTGGGACAGAAAGGCTGTTATGGATGTGGTAAGTTGGGTTATGGAATCAAAGAGTGTTCACATGCTAAGCAGGGAAGTAGGGATGCTCATCTCCAAACTCAGGCTACTAGCGCACCAGCTCCTCTAGGTCGCCCAGTACTTCCTTAGGGTGCATCATCCATTACCAGTGGCGGTTAGCACCAGAATCGGTTCTATGCTTTACCATCTCGCCAGGAGCTGGAGAGTTCGCCAGATATTGTTACTGGTATGCTTTGTGTCTTTCATCTTGATGTTTATGTACTATTGGACCCCGGGTCAAATTACTCTTATGCGACCCTGTTAGTTGCAGTGAATTTCTGGGCAGGTCCTGAAAAACTCCCTAAGCCCTTCTTAGTTTCCACTCTAGTGGTGAGTCGGTTGTTGTCAAATAAGTCTATAGAAAGTGTCCTATCATTGTCCTTCATAAAATCATATTAACAGACCTGATAGAGTTAGACATGGTTGATTTTAACATTATTCTTGGTATGGATTGGCTCCATTCCTGCTATACATCTATAGATTGTCGTACTCAAGTAGTGGAGTTTTAATTTCCTGATGAGCTAGCCTTTGAGTGGGAAGGTAATTCAGTGTCTCCCAAGAGTCATTTCATATCCTATCTTAAAGACAGAAAGTTGATATCAAAAGGGTTAATCTATCATCTAGTTCGAGTTAAAGACACTAAGTCTAAGGCTCCAACAGTTTAGTTAGTCCGCGTTGTCAATGAGTTTCCTGAAGTTTTTCCCAAAGATTTGCCATGGGTACCTCTCGATAGGGAAATAGAATTTGGTATTGACCTTTTTCCAGATACTCAGCCCATCTTCATTCCTCCATATCGTATGGCTCCAGCCGAGATTAAGGAGTTAAAGAGAATCTTAAAGACCTCTTAGATAAAGGTTTCATAAGGCCTACTGTCTCTCTATAGGGCGCTCCCATCCTATTTGTACGTAAGAAAGAGGTTCTTTCCGAATGTGTATCGACTACCGTCAATTGAATAAAGTTACAATAAAAAACAAATATCCTCTTCCTAAGATTGATGACTTATTCGACCAACTCCAAGGTGCAAGTTATTTCTCTAAGATAGACCTTAGATCCGGCTATCATCAACTTAGAGTAAGGGAATGTGATATTCCAAAGACAACTTTCAGAACTCATTATGGTCATTTTGAGTTTCTAGTCTTGTCCTTCAGGCTGACAAATGCCCCAACAGCCTTCATGGACTTAATGAATAGAGTGTTCAAATAGTATTTGGACATATTTGTCATAGTCTTTATCGATATATTCTTGTCTATTCTCGTAGTGAGTATGGCCATGCAGACCATCTTAGAATTGTGTAGCAAACTCTAAGAGATCGCCAATTGTTCACCAAATTCAGAAAGTGTGAATTTTGGCTAAGATCAGTAGCTTTTCTCGACCATATTATTTTCGGTGATGGCATTAGAGTTGATCCCCAAAAGACTAAAGCAGTGAGAAACTGGACTAGACCCATCTCTCAATCAGACATTAAGAGTTTCTTGGGTTTAGCTGGCTATTACAGATGTTTTGTTGAAGGA
This sequence comes from Capsicum pubescens, assembly GCA_030864215.1. Classification (NCBI taxonomy): domain Eukaryota; kingdom Viridiplantae; phylum Streptophyta; class Magnoliopsida; order Solanales; family Solanaceae; genus Capsicum; species Capsicum pubescens. The sequence continues at coordinate 247,820,633 of CM061540.1, read as the reverse complement.
TTTTTGTCTATTGCATCCCCCATGTCTATATCGTCCCAAAAGAAAGTTAAGTTTCAGTGGTTATATTCTTGTGAGAACAGTTTTCAGGAGTTAAAGGCTCGACTCACTTCAGTCCCAGTTTTAGCGCTACCTGATGGTACAGATGGATTCATTATCTATTATGATGCTTTTAGAGTTGGCTTGTGTTTTGATTCAGAGAGGTAAGGTTATAGCCTATGCCTCTAGTCAACTTAAGCCTTACGAAAAGAACTATCCTATCCATGATCTTAAGGTAGCTGCTGTTGTATTTGAATTAAAAATCTGGAGGCACTACCTTTATGGGGTGCATGTTGATGTATTCACGGACCAAAATAGCTTGCAATATGTGTTTACTCAGAGGGAGTTAAATCTTCATCAGAGAAGTTGGTTAGAATTGTTGAAGGATTATGATATGAGTGTTATGTATCATCCGGGCAAGGCCAATGTAGTGGCTGACGCCCTTAGTAGAATGTCTATGGGTAGTGTTGCGTATGTGGAGAATGATAAGAGAGAATTACTTCAAGAAGTTGACTGGTTAACTAGATTGGGTGTGAGGTTGGTTGACTCAGCTGAGGGGAATGTTTGGGTTCAAAGTAGTTCAGAATCTTCTCTAGTTTCTGAAGTGAAAGAGAAGCAAGATAAGGACTCTAGTTTGGTCAAGCTGAAAAGGTCAGTTAAAGACCAAAAGGTAGAGGTTTTCTCCTAAGAGGGAGATGGTGTGTTGAGATACCAAAGTAGATTATATGTGCCGTGCGTTGATGATTTGAGGCAACAGATTGTGGCAGAAGTGCATGGTGCGTTACTCCATTCGCCCAGGAGCCACCAAGATGTACCGCGATTTGTGAGAAATCTATTGGTAGAGTGGTATGAAGAAAGATATCGCAGAATTTATGGCCAAATATGCTACTTGCCAATAGGTTAAGGTAGAGCACCAAATACCTAGTGGCATGTTGCAGGAGTTTGGTATCCCCACTTGGAAGTGGGAAGAGGTGAACATGGACTTTGTGACATGATTACCCCATTCACGTTGTTAGCATAATTCAATTAGGTTATTGTAGATAGTTTGACCAAATCAGCCCACTTCTTGCCAGTTCACACGTCCTACATAACTGTAGATTATGCTAAGCTATATATTAGAAAGTTTCTCAAATTGCACGGAGTTCCCTTGTCCATCATTTCAGATAGGGGTACCCAGTTTACCTCTCAATTTTGGAAAGCCTTTTAGAAGGGTCTTGGTACCCAAATTAATTTTAGTTAAGCTTTTCATCCTCAGACAGATGGTCAGTGTAATACCCCAAAGTTTCCTAACTAATTTTTTTTTGTCCTAAGAATGTCAAGTGTTATCTTCTAAATTGAATGATGTTTATTCCATGAGTAATTTTCAATATTTTCAATTTTTGTCATGTGGGAAATTCAATAAGCTTTCCATCGATATAAAATTTGCCTAAATCCGATAACTGGGTAAGAAGTTATGACTATTTCAAGTTCCCATCATAAAACAATGCCATATTAGTTAGTGGTGTGACGCGCCACAGGAGAAAATGGCATTTGTCAAATTCCAGTAGGGGTCTGCGATAGTGGCATTTCGTACCTAAATTCCAGGTCACAAATGAAGTGGCAACGCAATGGCTCCGCATCGCGCCATCTCTCAATTTCCCAGTTGTTAAATTCCAGTGATACGGTGCGATAGCGCTGCGTTGCGCCAGGGGTCCAATTCGGGAAAATTTCATTGAAATTAAAAGACTCATCTAGGGTTAAAAAGGTCAATTTTCCACCCCTATTTAAGCCCTTTAACATGAGATTCAGCTATTTGGAACCCAAAATATACTAGTTTCTCACAATTTTCTCTCAAGAATAAGCTAGGATTTCAATTGTGGATTCAATTTCAAGAAAGTCTCTCCGTCAATATTTGCTAAATCAAGAACTAAGGTATGTCATGTGTTGATTCATGGGTCTTTTTCACCAATGAAGCTCAATAATCTCTTTTCAAAATCCAAGATTTGTATATTTATGAATGTTCATGATTTGATTGAATTGAAAAGTGATGTTCATGTTGTTGTTTGGTTTCATTCCATGTTATGGGCTATTAATCACAAGAATTGATCCTATTATGTGATGAATTACGTGATGTTCATGATAAAACCTTCAAATTACAAGTTGATTGATGTATCCTTGATTATTAGATGTGTTGATGATTTTATAACCAAAGCATGCTCCCCACATGTTTGATTAAATGCCTATGTGGAGGAAAAATGCCATACTAGTATGATATTATGAAATCCCCATTCATGTATAAGTTATGTATGTCAAGTGTTTGATGAAATATCCTAGTCAATGGATTATATATTGTTGATGTTAGTCATGTATTCAAGAATGTCATGCCTTGTTAGTTTCCTTCCATCGAGTCCTGAGGGTACTTGTACCTGAAAAATATAGCTGTGTGCCTAACTTTAGTGTCATGTTTTCATGATATCCTCAGTCAAGCCATGATCCATAGAACTCAGTCAGTCATGTGACTCAGGAAAACTCAATAATTCGGTCCAGTTCAGTTTAGTAATCCATGTTCAGTGTCTATTCAGATGGGAGTAGAAATTAGTACCGAGTGAACCCAAGGATGGGAACACACACTGTCAGATGAGGGTGTGATTCTTAGAAGTCATCCTTTCATTCGAGAACTATGTATCCAGCATAGGTTGAGACATCAATACTGTCAGATGAGGTGGATAAACACTATCAGATGAGGGCCCAACCGTTCTCTTTTGGGGACACTGTTAGATGAGGGTCACTCACAGATTGTCTTTACCAGTGGCACGGTATTGACACCCTTCCAATTGGGGTTATAGATTGGACCCTAACTCAGCCATAATGGCGTATTAGGGGCATGTCGGTTAGATAACTACTTCCCACAGTTTCAGTTACAAAATCAGGACTGTCAGATACAGTCATTCAGTCTCAGTAATAGAACTCAGGTAGTTCTACAAAATTTAGGACTGTCAGATATAATAAACTTAGATACAATATGAAACTCAGCTAGTTCTATCAGATTTAGGACTATCAAATACAGTCACTCATGTCATCAGTTATATCAGTCATCAGAATTTAGTTATCGGTCATGTTAGTTATTAGTAAATTCATGTTACCACAATCTCAGACATAGTTACTATGTATTTATGCATGTATTCTCATATTTATATTAGTCAGTTAGCCAGTATTGTTCATACATATGATCCCCATGCATTCATCCTACCTTCCATGCATACCAGTACATTCAAAGTACTGACGTATTTGCGCTATGGTGTCTTATACCATAGGTTCAGAAGCACGAGCTCTAGAGCATCAGTAGCATTCCAGTCTCAGTAGTTAAAATTAGCAGTGATTCCTTATCTCTCAAGAAAATAATCATTTATTTATTATTTCATTAAGTAATTTATTAGTTAGAGTTAGTTGTGGACATGTCCCATCAACTCCTCATTCAGACAGTTCAGTCAGTTAGAGGCTTTCCAGACTATCATGTTATTTCAGTTTTGTTTTGGGTATTTCATACCCCATTCAGATGTTATATCTTTATCAGTTATGTTACAGTCTTGAATCTTATGAACTTTCAATTCATGTTTCCGCAATCATACAGTATATTATGTAGTATACAAGTACATATATCAGTCATGGGTTAGCTTGTGGTCCTTCGGGGTCATGAGCACCGTGTAGCATTCCGGGTACCAAATCTAGAGCGTTATAGTCAGGCAGAGAGGACCATTCAAAACCTAGAGGATATGTTGAGGGCATGTATTCTTGAATTCAAAGGAAGTTGGGATGACCACTTGCCGTTAATCGAGTTTTCCTAAAATAAAAGTTACCATTCTAGTATTCAGATGACCCCATTTGAGGCTCTTTATGGGAGGAGATGTAGGTCACCAGTCGGTTGGTTCAAAGTAGGTTAGGCCGCTTTGTTTGGGCCATATATGGTGTTTGAAGCCATGGAGAAAGTTCAGTTGATTTGAGAGAGATTGAAGGTAGCTCAGAGTTGTAAGAAATCTTATGCAGACATAAGGAGGAGAGCTCTTGAATTTGAAGTCGATGACTTAGTTTATTTGAAGGTTTAACCCATGAGGGAGGTGAAGGGATTTGGCAAAAAGAGGAAACTTAGTCCCTGATATATGGGTTCCTATAGGATATTGAGTCGTGTGGGGAAGGTAGCATATGAGCTTGAGTTACCTGCAGACTTGTCAACAGTTCATCCAATGTTCCATGTATCGTTATTGAAGAAGTGTATGGATGATTCAGCTGTTGTAGTCCCTCTAGAAAGTATAGGTATTCAAAATAGCCTTTTATACGAAGAACTTCCAGTAGAGATTCCTGATCATCAAATCCGTAGACTAAGGAACAAAGAAGTTCCCTTAGTCAAAGTTCTTTGGAAGAATTAGTCTATTGAGGGTGCCACTTGGGAAACAGAAGCAGACTTGCAAAACAAGTATCCTCACCTCTTCTCCACAAACTTAGATTAATCCTAAGGTAAAAGTCTTTATTAACTCATTTCTTTTCCAGTCTCAGTTTCTTCCATGTGATTATCTTTATGTCGTTTCATACATTTGCAGATTAGTTCAATCATTCAGTATGTTTTAGATTAAGTCATGCAGAGTTCTGTTTACTTTCATGCATGCCCGTATATAGACTCAGTTCCTCAGTATTCTCAGCTTAACTAGTCTCATTCTAGGACAAATGTCCCCAAGGGGGAGATATTATAATACCCCATACTTTTCCTAGTTTAGTTCACCTCCTAGTGTGTAAAGTGTTTAGTAAGTGAAGAATTTTAATAGAAATCACTTAGATCCAAGTTGAGCCAAGAACCTTAGATTTGTCCAAAGTTTGGTGTTCGATTCTACAAGGGAAAACTTTTAAAGTGTATAACTTTTAATGTATATAGAATTTTCTAGCCTAAGACCCTCTAAATTATAAATAATTTAGTCAGCTTTCCAATGATACCAATTTTCCTTTAATCTGAGACCCAGGTGAGAAGTTATGGCATTTTTTGTGCGAGGCAGTAGCTTAACGCGATTATATCACGTCACGGTGAGCCCCTAAATCACAATCGTCATTTCCAGTAGCTCACTGCAATTAGCTCATGTCGCGCCAGAAATTTCAGTGGAATAGGTAATGCATCACGGTGAAGTGTAAATTCGCACTTGTACGTTTCTAGTGATGCAATGCAATAGCACTGCATCACGGTGAAGTGTAAATTCGCACTCGTCCATTTTTAGTAACGCAGCGCGACAGTGCCGAGGTGCAAAATCAAACTCCAGTCGTAATTTTAAACTTTAGAAGGGCATTTAAGTCAATTACTCTCACCCTAATTCGTGAAAACAGACTATTTAACCTTATTCTAAGCATATTGCACTCTTTATTCATCAACTTTCTCTCCAAGAAAACCCTAAAGCTTCAAACTTGAGTCGAAGAAATCCAAAGTTTCACCATTCTTTTTTTAAGATAACCAAGAATTCAAGTTTCCGGATTCAAGAACTTCAATAAGAAGCTTCAAAAACATCGTTAGGAATTCAAATTTCAAGCTTTTGCATTCAAATAATCGAATAAGGTTTGTGGGGTTATGAACAAGGATACTCCTTTTATCCTTGTGCCCAAAATTAGTTTTACATGAAATTATATGAATTTTAGTTTAGGGTTCATACCCAATTATCATTGTTCAAATATGTTGATGTTACAAGTGATTTAAATGTTGAGTTGCATGTTTCCATTCACATCTTTATGCGTGTGGCATGCTTTTATGAATTGAGAATAAAATTTTATTATCTTGACTAGAATTATTAAATAATTTCAAGATTTTATTATTGAGCATGAACTTTGTGATGATTTGATATGTGTTTAAAGCATGGGTTTTAAGCCCTAAGTATAAGTATTGATATTTCAATAAGATTATGCTTTTAAGCACCCTAAGACTAGTTTATTTCAGATTTTGAACAAGATTTGATCTTTTAATCCTCTGCTAAGATATGGAATCCACATAGTTAGTTTTATTACAGTTTAAAGTAAATAGATACATAACTGGTTTTCATTGTAAACCCTTATGTTAGTCTTAAAGTGGATTTTCTACAGAATGAGAATATAAATTAAAGGGAGTAGTAGTTAGCACTGAGTTGGGTATGTGTCCTAGTTCACATTCACCAAAACTACGAGCCCACGTAGGTACAAATTCAGATCATTCCTATGTATATAGATGACAGATATAGATTGTGATCACTTAGTTCAGGTTATACTACTTGTCAAGAGTATGACACCTCTCCCCAACGTGAGGTTTTTCCTTATGGAAACTAGACATTGGACACTATGATAGCTCAAATAGTGTATTTTGGTTCGAAGAACCTCCCTAAACCTAAGTCTTAAAAATAGAATAACAGAATAAATTTTAGAAAACTAAGAGTAAAGGCTTACAAATTTTCTCAGATATGGTCCTACTTAAGACATTACTTACAGAACTTCAACTTTTAGTTTTCTTATGATGAAAGTGAGTCCATCCTACACTTAGCATGCATGATTTGAAAAAAGATTTCAAGTACGGACTTAGAACTAAGTATGGTGGCTCGCAATATTCATATAGTATATTTTATCATTCATGATTTATGATTTCATCTTTCAATTACTCAAGCCAAGGTGAGCCATTTATACTTAGCATGCATTGTTTATGAGATAGATATATATTCTATCACCGTTTTACTTATGCATTCACCCCCACATGCTCAATGCATTGCAATAGTACTGATCTACATATATGTCTATGTGATACATTGATTAATAATGTAGGTTCAGGTGCTCAGTTCATGCAGCGTGATTGACCGTAGCATCTCTATCTACATCTCGGTAGTTGGTGAGTCCTCATAGTTTGGGGATCCAGTTTATCAGATTTCCAGCTTTTCAAAGTAGTTTTTTCAGTTATTTTCAGTCAGTTCGAATCAGCTGGGGGTCTATCCCAATGACTCTATAGTTAGTAGTGTTAGAGGCTTGTCTGACTATTAGATACATTTCAGACTTATAGTGTCGGTTATTCAAATTTCCTAGTTAAACACTTTCAGACATTATGCTCAGTTAATTCTAGTAAGTTCAGACAGTATTCAGTAGTTTAGTATTATTTTGCATGCTTAGATTCTTGTATTATGAGTTATAGCTTTAGTAGAAGGCTTAAAGGGTTAACTTAAGACTACTCATAGTCTTGACCACCGTGTGATGTCTCGGGACCCATTTTCGAGGCGTTATAAACTAGTGGGCATGGTCAGTGCTATGATATAGCTGAGAGACCCAAGATAAAGGCCTCTAATACAGTTATTACTGGTGTTGTCCATTTTACCATCATCCGGCTTTTATGTTTGTTGACACTGGTTCTATATTCTCCTTTGTGTCAACATATTTTTCTACTAGTTTTGCTATTGTATATTAGTCTCTTATTTTTCCTATTGTTATTTCTACGCTAGTTGAAGATTCTTTTTTGGTGGATTGAGTGTATTGATTTTGTGTAGTGATCTTTGCATGGCGTGAAACCTGAGTAGACTTTATTATTCTAGATATGGTTGATTTTGATATTATATGTGGTATGAATTTGTTAGCATGCATATTTATGATAATATCTATGGTATACATTAATATTATATTATTGTTATCTCACATGCATATTTATTCTGATAGTACCTAATTGGAGTTGATAATCATGAATTATGGGTATATGGAGTTGACTTTTGAGCTCACTTATATATATTTGTGTGTGTGTTAGATGGATTGCATATAATCATATTAAGTTAATTGTGAGCATTACATCCTTATTCCATAAATTTACATTCATGAGACTTTAGTACCATTGAGAAACACCATTTCTGAAAGAAAATAAGACACTTTTATAAAAGACCTCTCTGTGAGCATGATCCAAAAAGGTGAGATGATTTGAGATTAAGATATAAGATACATTATATAGGTTGCGAACCCCCATAGGTCCTACCTGGTCGCTAAGAGCTCGGTGGATGGATACAAAAAGTCATGCAATGACTTTTATCATTCATCCATCTATATTGCATTGTACTGTATCTTTATTGTCTTTCCTTTGTTGCCTTGACTTGTGCTTAGTTTTAGTGTATTCTTTTTTTTTTCTATATTCTTTTATTTTTGTGAGCTTATATATATTAGAACTATTAGTGGAGAAAGTATGAGCTACCGTTTGGGACTTTTCTACTTACAGGTGACATGCTCATATTATATTCTACTTATCTTATTTTATGCTTTGCTCATTCAATCCATGATACCTACTGAATATAAGTGGACTATACTCACCCCTACTATGCCCTTTCGATGCGGATTCTAGCTCGAGTATGACTCGTGGTGGATGATCGTGCTTTTTTGAGATTATGATTGAGGTATTAGGCTGCTCTTAGGATTAGTGTTGACTTTTGGCCCTCTTACCTTATTATTTCTTTACTTGTCTTTGGAGATAGACTTTTTATTTTTCATATATTTAGATGATATTAGATTCTTTACACTTGGACACCATATCTTGGGGTTCTTATGTTATGTTATTTAGAATTCTATTTGATTATGTCTTATGTTGGTTTGACTTTGTTCTATAAATTTTGTTGTAGTTATTTTTGTTTGTGTTTCCTTTACCTATTTGAGAGATCGACTTACTTATCAAGGATGGGACGAGATAAAAGCCGTCATGACCTTGTTTTTAGGTCATAATACCTTAGCTATCTTGGGCATGGCAAGGTTTTCATGAAAGGCTAATCCTACTTTGGGTCTGAAGGGGGTTATATCTTTTCTACGTGCTCGACATATGGTAGAGAAGGGTGTATTCCTTACTTGGCCTATATCTGCAATTCTAGTGTGGCTTTGCCACCTCCTTTGGATTCTATGCGAGTTGTTAAGGAGTTTTAGGATGTGTCTCCTATAGATTTTCCTAGTATGCCTCTAGATCATGATATTGATTTTGCTATAGATGTTGATCCAAGAACTAAACTCATTTCTTTTCCTCCTTATAGGATGGCCTCAACTGAGTTAAAGAAATTAAAGGAGTACTTGTAGGATTTGTTGAGTAAGGGTTTCGTTAGGCCTAGTGTGTTTTCTTGGTTTCCTCATTCATGTTTGCGTAGAAGAAGGATGGATATATGCACATATGTATTGACTATCAATAGTTGAATAAGGTAACCGTCAAGAGTAAGTGTCTTCTTCATCGTATTAATGATCTATTTTGACCAACTTTAGGATGCTTTAGTATTTTTGAAGATTGACTTGAGATTCGAATAGCACTAGAGCTTTGAATATTCCAAAGATGGATTTTCGGACTCATTATGGTCATTACAAGTTTTTGGTAATGTCTTATGCGTTGACCGATGCCCCAACAATGTTCATGAAGTTGATGAATTGAGTATTTTGACTGTCGCTTAATTTTTTTATGATTGTATTTATAGATAATATCTTGGTTTATTCCAAGAATTAGGCTGACCATATAAGACACTTGAGGACTGTGGTTCAGAGGTTGCGAGATGAGAAGTAATATGACAAGTTCTCTAGGTGCGAGTTTTGGTTGGATATTATTTCTTTGTTGGATCATGTAGTGACCAAGATTGGTATTATGGTCGATCCACCCAAGATTGCGTCAATTTATTATTTGTAATACCCCGAGAATCCCAACCAATAGTAGAACCATGACTCAAGCTCATGAGAAATAAATTTTAGTGGTTTGGTAGTTTTATGATCAAGTTTGATGTGTATTAAGTCCTCAAATACGTCCTAGCTATTGGGCGAATCAAAATATCCCTTACCGGTTGAATTCTTGAGAAGGATATTGCTATAGTCAAATTCAAACGAACTTATCCTTCATTATACTATGAATTTTTGAGCTCATGACCCACCAACAGATATATAATTGAATTATCTTTCCAACGATACTAATTTCGTCAAAATCTGATATCGGAGTAAAAAGTTATGGCCGTTTTACAGTGAGTTGTCGGAACTATCAAAGTGCGATGGGAAGGCTGACAGACCGTCACCCAAACCGTCACAACTAAGGTAGTAAGCCCATTTTCTGGCCATAAAGCGATGGTTTGAGGGACGTTCAGTCCTCAGGATGACGGTTCATCGTCCAAACCGTCCTGCACCTTTGTTTAGCGATTTAAAGCCGTTTTAAAGGGATTTTGGGTCTTTTCCACCCTTTTTAACACCTAATTACATCAAATCAAAGCACATAACTCCTCATTCATCCATAATATCAAAATTAGGGTTTCTTTCAAGATCAATCCCCAAGAACAAGATTCACACTCTTCTTCAAGAAAACTCAAGAATCAAAACATCACCATTCAAGAACCTTCGAGAAAAGTTATTCTCTTTCAAGATTCAAGCTTTTGAGGTATGTTAGGTGTTCATTTATGGGTCCCTTCCACCCATAGAGTCCAAGAATCCATTTTTAAAACTTCAAGTATTATGATTCATGATTTACATGTATGGAATTGGATTGTGTTCATGTTTTGACATTTATTGAGTTTCAATCCATGATTAATGGTAGATTTCATGAAGTTGAATAGCATGTATATTGAATTGAGTTATCCCTATGATATAATCCATGAATTTGCAAGTTTGGGCCTTGTACTTTCCATGATTATGTGTTATCCATGATTTAGATTCCAAGTTCCCAAGAATTGTTCCTAGTATGTGTTGATTTACATGATATTCATGATAAACCCTTCAAATTACAAGTTGATTGTGGTAACCATGTTAACCTTAAGTGTTTATGAGTTAATGAATCAAGTATGCTTCGCAAGTGTTTGATAAATTGTCTATGAGAATGAAATAATGCCATTATAGCATGCTAACATGTATTACCCATTCATGTACAAGTTAATGCATCACAAGTGTTTGATGAAATATCTCTATGAATGAATTATGACCAAGTGAACATTGTTACGTTATTCAAGATTATGCTTTGCTTTACTTTTCATGCTATCGAGTCCTGGGGGTATTTAATACCCAACAATTTAGCTTTTTATCTAGAGCCAGTGTTAGTTACAGAATAGTATCAGTCATGTCATGATCAGTTGTACTCTCAATCCATTACAGAACTCAGTTAGCTACAGAACTTAGGAAAACTCAGTAATCTTAGTATTAGTCCAGTCCAGTTCAGTGTACTCAGTTCAATGTCTTTCAGCTGGGAGTAGAATTCAGTACCGAGTGAACCTAGGGTTGGGGGCACACCCGTTAATCAGGGCTGGGTCCCTTGAAGTAATCCCTAAGTTCTAGAATTACATAGCCTGCGTAGGTTATGAGATGTCACCCATTAGATAGGACTGACATGCTCAGGGATAACCCGCTAGTTTAGGACTGATCTCAGGGGTCACCCGTCAGTTAGACTGACTCCACAGTAGTTGTCTTTACCTATGGCACGGTACTGACACTCTTCCAATTGGGGTTATAGATTGGACCCCAGCTCAGTTATCTTATCAGTTTAGATTTGAGGCATGTCGGTTAGATGATTACTTCCCATAGTTTTAGTTTTAGTTTTTAGTTCGGAACTCAACTAAGTTTTACAGAATCAGGACTGTCAGACACAGTCAATCAATATTAATAATTCAATTATTAGTAACTTCAGATATCAATTACTCAGTTATCAGAACTCAGTACTTAGCTTTGGAAAAGTCCAGATATAGTATATATCTATGTATGTCCACAGTGTTGCGTACTTAGTGATTTCAGTAGTACAGTTATTCACGTACTCTCATATTCAGTTACTCTATATCATTTAGTCAGTTATTGTTCATGCATATGAACCCTTACATTCATACTTACCTCATTTAGCATACCAGTATATTCCTACGTACAGATCGCATACCCATTTTTTGTGCTATGATATTTTATATCATAGGTTCGGACGCTCAGGTTCCTGACCGCACTTAGCCAGATTCAGCTAATAGTAGCAAATTTAGCAGTGAGTCCACATCTATCGAGGATAAACTTTTTTATTTACTATTTCAGTTTAGTAGTAGCTCAGTAGTCGGAGTTAGTTGGGGGCTTGTCCCATCAACTCCACTTTTCAGTCAGATTTAGTTAGAGGCTTTTCATACTAGATTTTCAGATAGTATTCAGTCTAACAGATGTTATATTTTATCAGTATTTCTGATGTTTTGAACCTTATGGTATTTCAACCCATTTTCTGTATTAATTATAGTATTATTATTCAGTGCTCACAGTAGATATCATTCATGAGTTAGCTTGTGGTCCTTCGAGGTCATAATCATCGTGTGATGACTAGGGGTAGTCCCGGGTCATTACATTATTGGGCTAGACCTACCTCTCCTATTTAGATTCAGAGTTTCATTACTTTAGCGAGTTATTATCTATGTTTTATGAAGGGTTTCTCTTCCATTGTGGCTCCTTTGACCAAACTGACTCAAAAAAAGATTCTATTTTAGTAGTCAGATATGTGTGAGGAGTGCTTTTAAAATCTCAAAGAGTTGTTGACTTCGATGCATAGCTTGACCTTGCTCAAGGAAGATGTAGGCTCTACCGTATTTTGTGATGTATTTGGTATTGGCATAGGCAATGTGTTGATGAAAGAGGGTAAGGTTGTTGCATATGCTTCTCGATAGTTGAAGCCTCATACAAAGAATTACCTTACCTATAGTTTAGAGTTAGCCGTATTGGTCTTTATGTAGAATTTATAGAAGTATTACTTGTATGGGGTCCATTATGGGATTTTATCTGATCATCATAGCCTCCAATATTTCTTCACCCAACGAGATCTTAATTTGACAGCATTGACCCGCTTGTGTTGCTTAAGGATTATGATCTCATTATTTTTTATAATTTGGGTAAGGCCCATGTGGCTGTGGATGCCTTGAGCAGAGAGGTGGTGAGTATTGGTAGCTTAGCTCATCCTTTGACCCAATAGCAACCTTTGGCCTTGGCCATTCAGTCTTTATCTAACTTATTGATTAGGTTTGATATTTTGACATCCGTCATGTGTTATCCTTTGTTGAGTCTAGATATTTCTTGATGGCGCATATTCAAGCTCATTAGTTTGATTATAATAGATTAAGGGTGATTTGTGATAGAGTTTTGGGTGGTGAGGCTAAGGTGGTATCTCTTTATTTTGATGGTATTTTGAGGATTAGTGGATGGGTGTGTGTGCCGAGGGTTGGTGGATAGGTTGGACTTATGTTGGATTGAGATAATTTTTCTAGATATTCCATTCACCTAGAAGTGTCTAAGATATATCATGATCTAAAGCAACATTATTGGTGGGTTGGTATGAAGAAGGGTATTGTGGAGTTTGTTGGTAAGTGGCTAAATTACCAGCAGGTGAAGTATAAACATCAATAATTAAGTGCTACGATACAGAGGATGTCCATTCCCGAGTAGAAATGGGAGCGGACCACTATGGATTTTATTATCGGCCTACCCCTGATCTTGGATAAGTTTGACTCTATTTGGGTGATTGTGATCAAGTTAACCAAGTCAGTGAATTTTTTACCGGTGAGAGCGAGTTATAATGCAGAAAAGTTATATAAGATCTATATTAGGGAGACTGTTCAAATTTATGGTGTCCTTGTATCCACTGTTTCTAATAGAGGTACTCAATTTACCTTGAGTTTTGGGAGTACGATGCTAAGTGAGTTGGGTACTCATCTTGAGCACAACTTTATATCCTCGGATAGATAGCCAGTCTGAGAGGACTATGTAGGTGCTATAGGACATTCTTTGAGCATGTGTGATGGATTTTAGTAGTCATTGATATTAATTTCTTGCCCTTGGAGGAGTTCGCCTACAGTAATAGTTATTATTCCAGCATTTAGATGACACCTTTTGAGGATTTGGATGAGCAAAGGTAGAGATATACCATGGGATGGTTGGAATCTTTTTAGGTGAGACCATGGGGAATAGATTTGTTAAGGGATTATATGGATCGTGTGATACTGATTCAATAGAGTCTAGTGGCTTTCCAAAGTAGGCAGAAGAGTTAAGCCGACTGCCGAGTCCGTGATAGTGTTTTTATGATTGTAGATCGAGTTCTGTTGAAGGTTTCACCCATGAAGGGTGTGATGGGGTTTTGGAAGAAAGGAAAACTTAGTCCTAGGTTCGGGCCTTTTTAGATCCTTGAGAAGAATAGTGATATAGAGTATAAGATAGCTTTGCCTCAATACGTTTTAACTGATCATCTCGTATTCCATGTTTCCTTGCTAAAATACCGTCTAGATGATGCACATATGATTCGGTGGTATTTAGTTGTATTAGATTATGATTTATTCTTTAAGGAGAAGCCTATTGTTATTCTAGACAGGCAGACTAGGAAGTAAAAGTCTAAGAGTATTAATTACTGAAGGCCCAGCAGAGACATTACCCTATGAGGAGGCTACATAGGAGTGATGACATCCAAACAACACCTTCTATCATATTATGATACGTTCACTGTCAAAATATAGTAATCCATCATAGGTTAGGTTCAAATATCAAGGGAACACGTGGCTTTGCAAATCTCAGTAATTGTAGTCAACGGGCAGAACAAGAAAAGTAAATGTGGAATTTTTGTGTAGTTATCTCAAGCAAGTAAGTATCTTGACTTTCGTTGTAATCAGTGTAGCTGAACACTATGATTGTGTGCCTTATGGCTTCTCAACTTTGTGGTCTTATCGTGCTTTGTTGAACCAACTCGATACTTTGCATGCAGAATTTATAAGTTATGTACCTTATGTAGTCTTTTGGACGAGCAGAAAGATTTCACCCTTTACCTTTTGAGTCTCAGGATGTTGACTTACTAAACTTCATCTTAATCCTAGTTAACTATTACCTTTTGAGTTTTTAGTTATTTGATGAAACCTAACCATCTTACTAAGATAGAACCTAGAAGCGCGGATGGACAGTTAAACTCCAAATTACTATTGTCTTCATCTTTTCCTAGTCACTACTCCTTTTTTTGGAGTAAGCAACAATAACTAGGCGGGATCCTAATATGTTCACCCATTAAGAAAACTATCATAACAAAGATAAATCAATACATGCATGGGTATCGATTCAGAACAACGAAAGCACTTCCCCTACTTTGTCAATCTACCAGGGTTTCCACAACCCTAGCTATGTGTTTTAGCCGCTCATGCTTGTGAAGAAATAAAAAACATTCATATTTGAAAGCATAGATGAAATCACAAAGATAAGAAGTAAAAAAACCCACAACCATAACTGAATTAAAATCCCAAGATAAAAATATGTTTGTGAATATAAAAAGTGCATAACTCTTACTAAAAAGTACATAAAAGGAATTTATATTACTTAAGGAAACCCTAAAATCAAAGCCCAAATAAAATAGGAGAAAACTAGGTCGGTGGTCACATGTGGTCTGTACCCGCGGCCTGGACCTGGGTGCAGGTAGTACCTGCGGTCCTTAAACTGGGCGCAACTACAAACTACAGGTATCAGATGGAAAAAATGCTGCAAGTTCAGCTCTCGAGATTTTGGGCTTTTGGCACTTGCTTTGCCTACCTGCGGTTCGTAGGTCCTATATGCAGTCCGTAGGTTGACTTAGTAGGTGCCATGAGTCATCTTTTTAGCTCTTCTTCGATTGTTGAACATTCTTTGATCAAAATCAAGCCGGAAAGTGTTCCGAACATCCATAATTTCTCTAAACATAGCCAAAAACATCTTTTTTACCTTTTTCATGAACTTATCATCCAAAACATGATTTCCTGCAAAACATACCCAAAAAGCATCATATCTAACAAAATAACCTTAGAAACTTGCATTTTTTTCTGGTTTTAAGTGTCAAAAGTGCTATATTTCTATAGCACATCAACACCCTCAACTTAGAACGTTTGCATGTCTTCAGGCAACAAAACACAACAAAAATAAAAACGATGCTTAACTAGGAGAAACTAAGTTATTTAAGGAAGTCGGTCAATACTTAAATGCAAAACACAATATTCCCCTCCAATCTTACTTTTCAAAACATACTATATATGAATATGAAGCACAACAATGTGACACAATGGGATCAAGGTATGACAATTATATTAGCAATAGACAACCACTCATATATACAAGTTACACCACCCAAAATAAGTAAATAACTAGCAGTATGACTCAAGTTCCCTTGCAACACGGATGTCCCACTCACTCATATGAATTTATGCATGTTAATGTAGGGACGGTCAAGAGACATTCACACTCAGAAGAGAAGTTCCAATCAATGCATGTTAAATACCATAGGCTTACCCTAATTTTCTTTACCTTAGCATTCAGACAGTCAAGTTAGAATCACTATAGGATTTTTCTTGGCTTGTAATGTAGGCTTGGGGGCTGGTATGGTACATATGGACATATCAAGTGACTAAATCTCCTTGGCACTACACTAACTTTGGGGTCTCACTTACTAAGGAATTTTTCTTTCCTTTCTTATTCTTTATTGCACATTCAGGTTGGGTGTGGTCTTTTATTCTTTATTTTTCACTTTATCACTTTTTTTACTTTTTCTTTTTTTTTTTTCTACCACACCCAACCCTACTAACTTTTTTCTATTATTTTACCCTTTTTCATACCCATTTTACACTACACACCCTTATGAAAGCCACCCTCAACTTAGGCATTTTGCCTGAGTTGAGGTGCACAATGTCCAAGGAGGACCAGGGCTAAAACAAGTTTATTTTACTATAAATGGGAAGGTGAAAGGTGTAACAACAAAAACAAGCATTTAGATTCAAAATCGGGATCAAGGGATATAATTCATACATGGAAGGTCATGTAGGCTAAAAGTGGACTAATATAAAAAATGACCTATGATCCTTTCCTAATTGACTATCCTTCAACCTAGGCAAGAATAACCAGTCAAGTTATGAATTCATACACAAATGAAACTAGGTAGTATCTCACACAAATATAACATAGAGTCAATATTACCAACTACTATCTATCCGGTTCATGAAATTGTTAGAAAGTAATTATCATGTCCCTAATCATAATGCCATAACAAGATCCATAATGTTCACACATATATACATTCACACAGTTCTAAAACACAGATTTTTGGAGGGGTATCACAAATCAGTTAAAACATGACTACTGCCCTAAATACTTAAAATCTCCTAATTACATAAAAATAAAACATAATACGAAGCAAAACACAATATAACACAAAATTACCCTAGACATGCTGGTTATACAACCATACCGTGGCTGACAGGAAAAGAAGCATGACAATAAAAACCCACTGTGCCATGGTATTCCCACCCCCAATAAAAACTATGCACTGTCCTCAATGTTCTAAAGTAAAATAAAATAGAGAAAAGTGAGAAAATACCTGGGATGCAGTACCCGAATTAGGAGCATCCCAGATGGGGGAATATCAGCTAACTGAGGTGGTGGTGCACTACTAGATGATGCACCCACTGCTATTGATGCACACCTCTACCTATCGATGAATGTAGAGTCCATCGAATCATGCCTGACCTTTTTAATGGCCTGGTCATATGGTAAATCAGGGTCCTATAAGTTGTTTATAAGACCTCTTTTGGCCCCAACTAGGACCTTCTTATCACCCTTCGTGAAGAAATCAAACTGTCTTGGTTCGTGCAGAGGTGATATTTGGACCACTTAGGGTATAACTGAGGTAGTGGCTGCAACATGGCTCTCTATAAGAGAGCTTACCTCTGCTTATAATATATCAAACTCCTCCTTCATCTGGGATAGATCTTGTGCATCCATCTCTGTATATCGGGCTATAAACTATCTCTCAAACTTATCGAGTCGTGTTTGGAAGTTGGGACATAGCTCGAACAGTCTAGCACTCAGTAGATATAGTGATCATACCTGAAGCAAAAACTGTAGTGAATGGGAGAGTAGGCTCTGAAGGTATACCCACCGGCTCTGAGGTTGAAGCCGGGGTTGAAGAAGAGGTAGCTGGTGTCTCCTCACCCTGCGTACTAGAGTTTGGAGCCTCCCTCTGCTCCCCTATTTCCATATCAATACTAATACCCATATTACCTCGATATGCCTCATCAGGCTCTGTGGAAACTACTAGGCCATCAGTCTGGGCCTATGGTACTGTTTTCTACTATCTCAATCTCCTAGAAAAGCTTGGATATTCTAGATCCCTCATAGTCCTAGTCTGCACAATCGCCATAGCAAATACCCTCTCGTCTACACCTGGTATTTCACCCATACTGGCCTCATCATATAGCCTTTAAATTATGCAAAAGAATGGCATATTAGTCAACTCCCCAAAGGCTCTGTCATGTAACTCATACCTGAGAATGGCAGCAAAATCAATATCATATTTAGTGATCAAACAAACAACCAGTGCTGCTCCCTCCCACATTAATGTATTTTCCGAAGTAGTGGGTATCAATCTGTATCTAATCAGCAACCACCAGAACTTGGCCTCAAATGTCAATAGGCCTTTCTTGATCATTGCATGCCCCTCAATCCAAGAGGTCGCATCACCCAAAGGTAAAATATAACTAGCTATCTCGACCCTCTCATGTTGGTCTAGCCTCCCGTATGATATATCGATCATGTGCAATCCTTAGTGTGTGGTATCACTCAGTTGTAGATACAAGAGTAATGTAATCTGGGGTAAAAATAACTCGACAGATAGTCTCTATCAAAATGTTAACACTGACCCCTCTAACTAGTGTGCGCTCAAATTATGTCTGCCTAGCAAATCTGATCTGGCCTAGATTTTTGCGTATAGGAAAGACCACAATATCTCTTTAGGATGTAAAAAATTCCCATACAATAGCCGGGATGTAAGAATCGAGTGGCCTACTCATCCACTCTAGCTGATATCTATCAAATACTACCCACAGTAGTAGTACTTGACCTAGCCCTGATAGGTCAATCCGATGCTCCTCATAAATGTACCTCGTAGAACTGACTGCCTCCCAAATATGATAGTTAATAGTAAGGATCTCCCATACCCCTAGCACATACCACCTATGATGTACCTCATCGAGAGGTGCCTCTGATTTATGTGCAGGAGGAGGACTCTGCCCCTACTGTACTGAATCATCATCGGTAGCCTGCTCTGTACCCTTCTCAGACTGGGGTACATCTGTCTATTGTACATGTATAGCAGTACCCTCATCAGACTGGGGCACCACTGATGGATCCCTCTTCTCCACCTCGTAGGATAAATCTTGGGACCCCTCCTCAGATTGGGGGTCTTGAGCGGCAACTTGTGGAGTTGACTCAGGCTCTGTCTCCTCATTCTCTTCATTATCATCAGGTGGAGGAGTGTGAGGTGTAACATCATGGCTGACTTCATCCTCGACTGGAATGCAGCTGACTAAGCAGTTCGATAAGTCTGTTCTCTCATGACTCGACCGTCATCTTCATCACAGCCTTGGGTTCCATATGTACCTGGAAAACCAGTTATTAGTTTCCAATAAAAGTGAGGGATAGCAAAAGTTGAAGAAAAACTCAAAGTTCAAAAAGTTCAAATTTTTCCTCAATTTTCATACCCCTATAACATATTTGAAATCTCAACAAGTCCAATGTACACAAACTTATCATAAATAACATCTTTCAAGGAAAACAAACCTGCTTAACTATTGGTATTACTTTCATTCATTCAAGTTCAACTTCCAGTTGGGGCCTAACTTTAGATTTTTCTTCGAAAAAAGACCTAGCATTAAGTTTTTAGGCTACTTCAAGACTCGTACATACAAGCATGATACTTTCTATATATTTTGCAATGGAATACAGATATCAACTTGTTTAAATAATAGATAGATCAAACTAATAAGAGCCAAGAAAGTTACCTTTTATATGAAGAACCGGAAGAGAATAATGAAGAAGTCAAGCAAACCAAAGTTGGAATGTGTTTTTAGCGTGTTGGAATAAGTTGGTATAAAAAAAAGTGTCAATTTAGCCTTTAATTAAGTGTGGGGTGAGTTTGTGTTTTAAGAGGAAAGTTTGAATTCAAAGAGAAAAGTGAAGTTTTGAGGATTAAAATAAGTTAGAATGAGGTTAAGGTTGTTTAAATATAGGTGGGGGCTGTTTAGGTCAAATATAAGTATTTGTTGGCCCAAAATTTAAATTAAAAATCAGGCCCACAATTGGAAAACCCGTGGTAGCTACCTGCGGCCTGCACCTGCAGTCAGGCTGTGGGTGTAGGTGCCACCTTTGGCCGGCAGGTGTTAGGTGCATGTGCCGGGCTAAAAATTTTGTCCCACTTTTTTGTAGTCCAGTCTTGGCGTTTTGATATTTTTCCAAATAATAATGGTATCGTAACCTAAGATTGAGGTCCCAAAAGTAAAAATAGATGCCAAAGTCCACAACCTTACATATTTTGTTCATCCTCAAAATTTTAACTTTTTGGCTTATTACTTAACTTACCGTGTGGGACTTGTGACCATGGTGGGTTGATCACACATCCCCTTACCTGGATATGGATGAATGTAGCAATACTTTACCATATATTTGGTAAGTCTATAAGCTAAAAACCTACAAAAAAAGAAAAACAACAAAAATGTGAACACTAAATTTAGTGGGTTGCCTCCCACTCAGAATTTGATTTAACATCGCGGCACAAATGGGGCTATGTTGGTTACCACACTTCAACAACAAGCTTATTAGTTGCCTTTTATGCAGTGCTTGATTTAACATTGCAACACGATGCGGGTATTTTGACTACTCAGAATTCATCAAGATACCAATAGGAATATCCTCCAGGGTCATCAATACAGTCAATCACCGACATTACCCTCATGTTGATTGGTTTCTTCATTGACTTTTGGATGTTGAATATAGCCTCAGTGTCAACCATAACTTTGACTGTGGCTATAAATGGTCTTCCCAATACAATGGGCATCTCGGTGTCAACCTCACAGTCAGGAGGGCCAAGTTAGCCAAAAAGATGAAGTTATCCACCCTGATAATAATATCAAAAGATTTCCCCACAGGCTTTCTCACTGTGCAATCGACCATCAATAGTCGTATCGAAGTCAGTTTAGAGGGTTCAAGCCCAATTTCTTAAATACGACCAACTACATTAAATTAGTGCTGGTCCTTAAATTACACAAGGCTCTGCCAAATTAGGATGACCCAATAGTATATGGTATTGTGAATGCACCGGGAACACTCTTTTTCTGTGCCAAAGACCTTGTTATAAGTGCACTGCAGTGGTGTATACCATCAACATCCTCAAATGTCGCTACTTTCTTCCTTGTGACCAACTATTTCATAAACCTAGCGTATCCAGGCTCTTTGTCCAACTCCTCTCGAAGTGGTATGCTTAAACTCAATTCTTTCAGCATATTAATAAATTGCTTGAACTTACCTTTTTCTTTATTCTACCTCAGTATCTGAGGATAAGGTAGGGGTGGTCTTGGAATCTATTTGATTTTTGGCTCAATGATCGGACCCTTATAGGTCTTCAAAAGCTTTAGCTTTATCACTTGTTACCTTCTCAGACTCAATAATAGGTGTCTCATTATCAATAGCTTCTGTAGTAGGTTGTGGGGATCTATAGTAGCGATACCACTTCTCATGGTAATAGCAAGTATGTGACCATCGTTATTTAGATTTTGCATCGAGTTGCTCGGAAGGGTATCTGGCTGCCTCTGGTTCAAAATTGCTAACATTTGCCCAAACTAGTGTTCCATCTGCTTGATAGTAGTGGCATGTGACTTGACCTTCTGGGTCAATCCTGAAATGTCAGCATTAATTTCCTTAAGGCTGAACTCTTGATTTTTTTGACCCTTCATCAGCTTAGCCAACATCTCTTTCATTTTGGATTCTGCATCTCGTTTGCCAGGTGGAATGTATCTATCTCCCTTCTCTCTATAGTCATTTTTTTTCTCCAGTCACCATCTCACTCTCTTCTACGATATATATATCTATCATATAGTTACAACCTTTGTTTCCTTGCCCTTGGGCTTAAAAACCCTCTAACTGACGATCCAGATAATTCACTTCCTCCTACAATTCTTACTCGTACGCTTTGTAAGCTGACCTCTATTTTGCTACTGTATTTTCCTTTTTGAAAGTCGCTACTGCAAGATTCTTTGATAGTACCCCAAAATTAGTTCTTAGCAACGCAATCTCTTACAGTACTATGTCATCAACTACTTTTTTGTTGCAAGAAGCACCAATAACATAAATGCCATATCCTCTCTCAACTTCCTAAGTTTGCCACCCTCAGTTAGTGAGAGAGATCTGATATAACATCTTCAAAGATGCCTCCTAGTGTAGTCTCATAGAATCTCCTCCATATATGGTGTCTGCCATGGCTCTGGAGCAGATGGCCAGGGCTCTGTAGAATATCTCTAATAAGCTCGTCCCTGACAATCAATTATTGGGAACCATACTCATCTTCTTCTTAAACCTGAACCATGCCTCGTATATAGACTCTGACTGCAGCTACCTAAAATTATAAATCTCATCCTTAAGCTACACATTCTTGATGGAGGAAAGAACCTATTCAAGAATAGCTTATGTAACTCATTCCATGTAGTGATGGAGCCTCTTGGTAGTTCCCCTAACCATAAAGACGCTTCCCCTGTAAGTGAGAAGGGGAATTGCCTTATTCTAAGTGATTACTGATTCACCCTAGATTTGTATACAAACTGAAGATCCCAAGGATATTGGCAAGGTGGATGATTACGTCATCTGTAGGCAGAAATGCAAACACACCCTTCATATTTAAGAGTTAGATCATTTCTCTCATAATATCGAACTTGATGCCTGGGGAAAAAATAGGAGGAACTATGGCTCCATTCTTTGTTGGCTCAACATATCCCAAGTCTTCTTCATCCTATATATATGGCTGCACATACTGATATACTGGGATTACTTAAACATGGTTATTCTAGTTTTCATTGAGTGCTGCTTATCTCAGCTTAGCTAGCTCTGCCTTCCTAGATACTCGCTAATCTTCCTCTGTTTCCCTCCTCTTGGATTCATATTGAGAAAATATCTCACCGATCTATCGATCAATGATATCCTATACTTCTTCAGGAGTAGGGGGAGGTACAACACCACGAACCCCTTCAGGAGGTTCATCTCTTTTATGCTTAGATATCTTACCAAGTGTTTGTAGGATACTCTCTAGATTTGGATTTAGTGGGATTAAGTGATTCCATGTGCTAGGGATATATCAACATATTCCCAACTAAGAACAAAAGGGAAAACCCCAAAAGTACAACAACTTCAAATCATAAATCAACATCGTGGTCCTCGGCAACAACGCCAAAATTTTTATGATGTACAAAAAAACTCCTATTAGATGATGATATGGTCGTTGTAAGAATATACCAATGTAATATAGGTTGGGTTTGAATCCCAATGGAACATGTGGCTTTGTATATCTCAGCAGTTGTAGTCAACGAGCAGAACAAGAAAAGTAAATAGAGGGGTTTTGTGTAGTAATCTTGAGCAAGTAACTATATTGACTTTAGTTGTAAGCAGTGTAGGTGTGGCTTCTCATCTATGTGGTCTTATCGTGCTTTGTTGAACCAATCTGATACTTTGCATACAGAATTGATATGTTATTTGTGAATATCAGAAGTGCGTAACTCCTTCTAAAAAGTACATAAAGGCTATTTATAGTACATGAGGAAACCCTAAAACCAAATTTTGAATAAAATATAAGAAAATTTGGTCGATGTCCATATATGGTCTGTACCCGCGGTCTGGCCCTGGGCATAAGTAGTACATGCAGTCCTGACACTGGACGCTGGTACAAACTGCAGGTACCAGATGGAAAAAATCCTGCAAGTTCAGCTCTTCGGATTTTGGACTTCTAGCACTTGCTTTGCCTACCTGTGGTCCGTAGGTCCTACATGCATTTTGTAGGTTAACTTAGTAGGTGCCGGTAGTAATTTTTTTTTTTATTCTCGAGCATGATTTGATCACGATCAAGTCAAAAAGTGTCCCAAACATCCATAATTGCTCCAAACATATCCAAATACACCTTTTCACCCTTTTCATGAACTTATCATCCAAAACACAATTTCCTGCAAAACATACCCAAAAAGCATCATATCTAACAAAATAACCTCAGGAACTTACATCTTTTTCTCATTGTAAGCATCGATAGTGCTATATTTCTATAGCACATTAGAGAGGTCGATTCTGATATGAGGTGTAGGTACCCCTAAACTTTTTTCTTCTTTAGGTACTTTATTTATTGTTTAGTCAAGGATGAACTAGTATTCTAGTGATGGATAATGTAATAGCCATAATTGTGTTCTTTCCTTTTTTATGTGTTTGTACCATTTTGTCATTCCCCATAGTTATTACATGTTATGTGTGAGTTATAGGAATGGTTGGCATGATCCCTAATGCATTCAAGAGTGATGTAGGAGAGTTTGATACCATTTGAGGTTTGAAAAGTCATTAGTTTGACTTTGATCAACATTTTGTGTTTTGAGTGTTAGTCGAAAAATTTGGACAATTTTATTAGATCTGGAGTGTTGATTTTGGGTTATAGTGGGATTGGTTTGGTGTTATATCCATCATTTGTATTTTGATCCATCACTCAAAAATATGTGAAATAATCCTTAAATGGGTCCTGAGGGAAATTTTTTATAAACGACCTTTTTTTGAAAATTCAACATTTTCATTGAGTCTGGAGCATAAAAAATTGCCAAGTAGAATATATGATTTATTTATGTGGGGTTTTGCATGAATTCCGATTTAAAACATGCAAAAATTAGCCATGTTGCTGATATCTAGCGCACTAGGCTTTCTTCTTCGCAAATGCAGGCCCCTGGCTGCAAATATGGAGAAGAATAAAATCCTTCATCGCTATTGTGAGGAGGTTGTCGTGATCGCAAAGGGTTATTAGATTCGAGTCGGGTTTCCCTTACATCAAGAATATGATCATACCATTATGAATGCGATAGGTTCGGGTCATCAACTTTTGCGAATGTGAGAGGTTGTCCACGATCGTGAAGGAAGTTTAATTTGCTTGGTCATCATTGACCCTTGCATATATGAAGGCTTGACCGTGTTCGTCAGGCAATGTTCACATAATAGTATAAGTACTCCATTTTTTGTGATTTTCACCATTTTTGCACCTTGGAGCTTCGGGAAGGGGCAATTTTTGGGGCTTTCTTCAACATTTATGTTTGGGTAAGCTTCAATAATTTTCATTGATTATATCTTCAAAAACACCTTCTAATCTTGTTTTCAAACAAGAATTTGGGGATTTTTGTGGTAAACTCTTAAGATATTTTTTCATCAATTTGAACACCGATTTCAACTCATTTTCACTTTGCTTTTCAAATATAGACTTTCACTTTGGTTTTCAAATATATACTCCTTGACTAGGGAAATGCGTTTTTAAAATAAAATTGTGGTTTTACTTTTTTCATTTTCGATCGTATTTTTTGACCTAATTTTGAACCTCATCTAAATATAGCTAATACACATATCATTAGCTACTTTTTGATGCATAAATTATGTTTTTGATAGTTTTAGCTCATGTCGTGATTGTTCGTAAAGGAAATGCTCCACGTTGAAGGCTTAGGCTTAGATTTTTAGCTTTTTGATGTAGGTTATGACTTAACTTTCATTAAATTGGGTTGCATAATTAATTTTCTAGTAACATGCTATGGGTTAGGGAATTTAGTTGAGGGTTTAGTATTTCAAATTTTTTATTATTATCCTCGTGTACCCGTATGGGGGCTTATTTGCATATTATTGTTAACTTGATAAAATATATTTATGGTGATGCTCGATTGGAGGCTTAATTTGACATTGTAGGCCTTATTTATGCATTAATTGCCATTATTATTATTGTGATGCCCGTGATTGCGCTTGACAAGATATTATAGGACTTTATGAATAATAAATTCCTTTATCATGAAAGTAATACCTGAGAGGGAATTTTAAGATGATATTATTGATGTCTATTGACTATTCAATTTAATGGTGTCGAGGAGGGATTATACCATGGATTATTGCTATATGTAGGAAATTTGAGCATATTTATGTCATTTTTGAGTTGACTCATTATTATCACTATAAAACCCTAGATTGCGAACAATAGTTGGAGAAATGAATTAGACACTAATGTCACCCAAAGATGTGCCTCCAAATAAGGCTAAAACAGTCGAAGCCAATTATAGTAACCCAACAAGGTTGGGATCAAATTCCAAAGAAATACGTGGAATTATATCTCTCATTTGTTGGAATCAATAGATATTATTGAAAGTAAATGAGGGGTTTGTAGTTGTAAACAGTAACCGAACTCAAAAGCTTTGGTTGTAAAAAATCAGAAATGAACACTAGGCTTTTGTTCCAACTGGCTTCTAACTTAGTAGGCTTCTCGTGCTCAATCCAACTATCAACTATTACACATGTAGAATATAGTAAGTTAGGTATCAACAACAGTGAAACACCCTAGATTTTGGACCTTGAAAATTTCCTGAGCTTTGGGATCACTTCCTTGGTTACGACTGGACCCTCGAAGTCATAGGGTGTCTCGACGACTCATACGGATGAGTCATACCCAAACCAGTAAGTTTGAGGCTTGATTCTACTCTGTGTATAAGTGGTGCACTAATAGCGATAATGATATGTTACGAGTCATTAGGTGTAATCGTAGGGTGTCCAGTGTGTGTCCCAATTTGTGTTTTGTGTTGACTACGATTGGACCCTATAAGTCATAGGGTTCCATTATGATTGGTGCCATTGAGTCATAAGGATAATCGTGTAGGGTGCCTTGGAGGTACTGCCTTGGTTACGACTTATGGTGATGAGTCGTATGGTGAGGTTACGAGTCAAGGGGTCCATTCATGGTCAAAGGTAGCACTTTTTCAACTTTTAAGTTGAGGGCTGGACCCCAAAACTTTAAGACTTACTTGGGACTTTATTATCACATTATTCCCAATAAAACACTCCCAAATTCTCTCTCAAACTCACTTTTCAAGTTAAGGCTAGGGTTTCAAGAGGTTGATCAATTAGGGCTCTTAAGGATAGTTTCTCTCCGTACATCTTATTATTTTAGGTATGTTACTCTTACCTCATTTTTAATTTTGCAAAAGCATGTGATTTAAAGTACTGTTCATAAGATTATTTTTTTGGTTTTGAGAAAAAAGGTTGGAGGCCTTGAATGTTATGAATTGAACAATGTTCCTCATGGTTTATACACATAATTTTCATGCTTTTAATATGGTTTTGAACTTGTGGGTTTATGGGTATGATGAATGAACTAGGGAATTGTGATTTTCTCAAACTTATGATTTTGAAGTGGTTATAACCCTAACCCCATAATGTGAAATTGGTTTTAGTTATGGGAACTATGGGAATTTGTAAAATTGAACTAGTCATGAACTATTTTATGTTATAAGGAAGTATTTAAAATACAATGGTATGATTTAATGAAAAAGGGATTTGGTGTTCCCCAATGTGTATTAATGAACAAATGGAGTTGTTCACCCCAGGTTAATACAAATTGTTTTGGCATGATGTGTTACCTTATAAGTGTAGTTGGTATGACAATACCAACAATGTATGCCTAAAAGTATAGTGTAGTTCATTGAATGGGAATGTGTGACAATTGTTTTAATTGGGCTTTAATAAGGGTTGTGTAGCTGAGTCGTGAGAGTGGAGGTCCCCGTGACCAATACTGGAAATCATAATTGCCGATGTGGTGATCACAGTGACTAAGGAGGTTCAAGTCCCAATTATTATTATTTCATTATTAGGGAGGTTTGAGTCCCCTATAAATTATTTTATGATAGTGATCTTAAGTCACCTTGGTATATGTTGGGATGTTTGAGTTCTCTATGTGCATATATATGAGATTATTCTCCGGTTTGTACGGTTACACACACTGGGGACCAAACAGGTAGTGAGAACTGGGGCTCATATAGATCGTGGGTACTATTATATGACGGTTGAGCTACACAATCCAGGTTAAGATTTTGAAAAACATGTTAAGCCTTGTTCCCTATCCTGACATATGACACATATATATATGTTTATCCATTTGATTATGTGCATTGGCATTTGAATGAGTTTTAAATTATTGATCATATCATTATGTTATCCTTATCGCCGAGTTACATGCTAGCATTCACCCTGCTAACTGTCTAGGATGCTGTATCCCCTTGTAGTGCCAGAACTGGTCATACTTCTACTCATCCTACTCAGTGATTTAGATTCAAGGACAAGCGTTGAGTCAGGCTAAAGTGGTGAGCTTTCATACTTTGGAGGATTCCATTTCATACTGTGGATTTATTTATGACTTTACCATTCCTTTGTGCATGGATTTGGCTATGGTCGGGGGAATGTATCGACTTGATATTCTTTGGTTTTGATTAGAAGCTTTATCGAACTACTTTGGGCATGGGTGGTGTCGATATTGGTATTGGAATTGGTATTGGTATTGGCATTTCTACTATTATCGGTTGGTTTTGGTTCTAGACTTATTTTAATGTCTTTAATTTGATATTCTCTTATCTTGTTATATTCTCAAAATTCATCCGTCCTTGTGATGTGGTGTGTTTGGTTTGGTTAAGTACAGGGGGTAATCGCCGATCCATATGGGACTTGAGATTCCTGTCATGGCTAGGCCCTGGTTTGTGTCATGACAAAGGTAGTGTCAGAGCCTAGGTTTGGTGTCATTGGTGTCCAACAAATCTATGTAAAGCAAAGTCTCTTTTACTAGTGTGTAGCATGCCACACTTATAAGGGAGAGGCAACGATACATTTAGGAATGTTTCCCTTTCTTGTTGTTCTGTTTCAAGCTATAGAGTCGAAGGTCTTGAGTCTCTCTAATTCTCATTTATTCCTTTTTTAGATTATGCCTCCCATATGATTTGAATCTCATAGAAACTCCTCTATCCCACTTATGGACAATGCTGATGGGACATACTCTGCTTATGGGGTACAAAACTAGTCTAGGGGTCCAGTTCTTCATTGCTCTCGTAGAGTTCCACCAGTCCCCTTTAGTCCTTCTCGAGCTCCTTAGGCTGATGTATCGAATTGATAATTTTTTTAGTCTATTCATATATTGGCTCATTTGTAGCTTCTCAGTCTGAGTGTATAACTTCTATTACTCTATCTTCTGAGGCCACAAGGGTTGGTCAGTTTATGAGGCTGAGACCTTCTGTGTTCACTGGTGTTAAGGTTGAGGAGGATACTCAAGGTTTCATTGATGAGATAGAGAAGATATTCCATATTATACATACTACTAATGTGGAGGGTGTAGGATTTTCTGCCTACTAACTGAAGGATGTATCTTACCAATGTTATGAGGCATAGGAATAGTCTAGGGGAGATGATGCTGAATCCATACTATAGGATAATTTCTCTAGTGCTTTTATGGACTGCTTCTTTCCTTAGGATTTAAGGGAGCATAAAGCAAAAGAGTTTGTCAATCTGAAGTAAGACCGGATGTCAGTCAAGGAGTATGCCCTGAAATTCCATCAGTCATCCCGTTATGCTCCCAAGCTAGTGTCTAGCATGATGGCTAGAATAAGGAATTTCACTTCTGGATTGTCCCATGATTTGATTCTTGTGAGTAAGGCTGCCTTGCTGAACAAGGATATGGACATCTCTAGATTGGTTGTATATATGCAGTAGGTTAAGGAAGAAAATAAGAAGCAAACAGAGATTAGGGAAAGATAGAATAAGAAGTTTAGATTTTCTGATTAGGATGGAGTTCAATAGAAAAGTGGTAGAGATGGTGGTAATGGTCTAAGAAAAAGTGGGTGAGTTCAGGTTCCTACTCTATGGCTAGTGCTCTTTATCTGAAGTCGTTGGGTGATTATCATTCCCAATATGATAGTAGGTGTAGGGCATAGGGTGCCTAATCTCAAGATGGTGGGGATCAATTCGCTCTATCATATCCTCATTGTAGATTCTGCGGGCATGTGCATCATGGGTTTTGTGTAGAAGGGAGGAACAAGTGTTTTAAATATGGTCAAACTAGTCATCTACAGAGGGATTGTCCTCCAAAGGTCGCTTCGGGGGTAAATAAGATTCGTGTTTCCACTTTATCAGCTCCTGCACCAAAGGGTGTTGCTTCTGCTTCTAGTATTGGCACTATTCGAAATCTCTTATATGCTCTTGCTACTCTCCAGGACTCTGAGGCATCCCCTGAAGTCCGGACCAGCTTAATCCTCGGCCTAGGAACTAGTCTAGATGTGGTTGTTTGGACCCCAACCTATATCGATGCAGACTGAGTGATCGGTTGAGTTTGTGCTGGGGTAGGTTGGGTGCCCTGAATGTGCAATGTGGCTACAATGACTACTACACCTGCAACCTATCTCTGATCCCTAGCCGGTGGGGCCTCTGGTTTGTCCTGGGAATTCGAGTACTCCTCTAATAAGATACTACACTAAAGGGGCTCATCCCAAAGTCTCGACTGCATTCCTTTCTTCCGGGCTTCCTTGGGCGACATGGTATTGGAAAAAGTAGTTATTAGTGTGTGAAATAGTAGATAGGAACAAAAATATGTTTGAAAAAAATTAAAACTCTTAGGGTAGGGAACTTATGACCCTAATTACAGGCTCTTAAGTGACACTTACGGGTAAGTGTCAGACAAAGCCCTAAGACTTCAGGGCTTCAGGTCTGACACCTTCGAAGGCACTTACGGCCTGTAAGTTCTACTTACATAGTGTCATAAGTTCCATCGTAGGTACCCTTCTGAGGGTACTTTACATTTTCTTAAATTTTTCATCCCTACGTAGTGTATTTAACATATTTAACTCTAATTTTGCACACACACAAATTTTTAATTCAAGAACAATGCCACAATTTCAATTTTGGATAATTCTAGGCTCCTATAAACAATATTTTTGAGTTTTACACAACTTTCAAGAATAGTCTAAGTACCAATTCACTTTTCTTTGTTAGTATCACGATTTAATATCAATAGAAGGCAAGCAATTTATCTTATTTTCAGTGATAGAAGTAGAAAATTGAGGAAGTCTGATGAAACCCTAGCCTGAGTGCTTTGTGCAAGCAAATGAACTTTTTTTGTAAGACCCCGCAAAATCCTAAGCTCAACTCAGTATTTTAAGCTTGCTAAGGGGTCCCAGACTTAGAAATTTTAGCTAAGTATTCAGACTTAGTATTATTTTGGTCTTTGTAAATTGGCAAATCTATTTCACGACTCTCATGACCTTAAAATAACAATCTTTAGATTGACTCATGATCAAGAATGTCAGTAGGTGTTCCCGAACGAGTTTTGGATTTTTTGGACCTCGTTTGAGAATCCAAAATAATGTATTGACGTGATCTTGGTGTGGTGCGTCGGCCATTGCATCGATCAATATTTTTTCTTGGCTCCCAGTGGCAATTTCTAGTGAACCGGCATAGACTCGATGTGGCGCGTTGGCTATCACGTCGATGAAAATGACGTGGCGCGTTGTCCTGTGCGTAGACAGTCCTATTTTCAGTCATTAAAAGCTGCATCCTTAGGGATATTTGGGTTTTTTCCCCACCCATATTCATCCCTAAAACACGAGATTCAGCCTTCATTGAGGAAAACATACTTACTTTCTCTCAAATTTCTCAAGAACAAGAACCCTAGGTGATTTACTTTCAAGTCCAAGGCTCGAGATTTCCACCATTTTTCTTCAAGAATTTTGTCCATGGATTCCATCCACCCTTGGAGTCAAAGAAACTCTTTTAAACTTCAAGTAGCTTGATTTCATGCTTTCTATGATTGGGATTCAAGAGTATTCATGATTATAATGTTGATTGGATTTTTATTCCATGATTAAGTGCAAGATTTATGTAAAAACAACTATTATGTATATAGTATCATATGAATTCATCTTAAAGCCTTGTAATTGTGATGCTCATCTGTTGATTAGTACTATGTGAATATACAATCCCTTCCAAGTGTTTGATGAGTTGTTCATGAGAATTAAATAATGAAATTATATCATGCTAGCATGTATTCATGTTCATGGCATGCAAGTGTTTGCTAGAATGTCCCAATGAATGAATGATGATTAAGTAGTTAATTATCATGTTTTAAGATTGTTCCATGTTGTATAATTTATGCTATCGAGTCCTAGGGATATCCAATACCCCATAATTTAGCTCTTTACCTAGAGCCATGGTCAATCACTGGATAGTATCAGTCATGTCACGATCGATAGAATTCAGTCAGTTAACAAAATTCAATAGTATTTTATCAGTCCATGGAATCCAGTGAACTCAGTTCAATTCAGTTATACAGTACGATAAAAAATAGTTCAGTCTAGCCTAGAACAGTCTAGAATCCAGTCTAGTGTCTATTCAGTTAGGATTAGGATTCATCATCGAGTGAACCCAGAGATGGGGAATCACCTGCCAACAAAGGGTGTGATCCTTAGAAGCACTCCTTGTGTTCCAGAACTATGTAGCCAGCATTGGTTGAGACATCAACCTTCCAGTTGAGGGTTGATCAGGTGATCTACCTGCCAATTGAAGGTACCACCATTCTCATTCAGAGCACCTGCAAGATGAGGGTAACTCAGCTTGTCTTTACCCATGGCACGATACTGACACCCTTCAGCTGGGGTTATAGGTTGGACCCCAATCAATTCAGAGACGCGCATGTCGATTAGCTGATTACCTCCCACAGTCTCAGGTTCTGTTCCAATCTCAGTATAAAACTTAGTTTAGATCTACAGAAAATCAGGACTATCTAATACAGTCACTCAACTCATAACAAAACTCAGTATAGTTCCACAGGATCAAGACTATTAGATAAAGTCCCTTAGTTATCAGCTACACAGTACCAGAAAACTCATATATCAGTAAATCAAATTCAGAACTCAGTATCCAGTGTTATCACAACCTCAAATTACAGTATACGTATTCATGCATGTACTCCTATTAAGTTATATTCATGTCATTCAGTCAGTATTGTTCATGCATATAAACTATGCATTTCATCCTACCTCACTTTGCATACCAGCACATTCAAAGTACGGACGCATACCTTTGTTTTGAGCTATGATGTTTTATATCATAGGTTCAGTTGCATAGGCTCCCGATCATACTTAGCAGTTCAGATATTCAGATGATAGAGTTAGTGGTGAGTCCTCTTTGTTTGAGGACATGATGAATATTTTAGTAGTTCAGCTTATTTCAGTAGTCTGAAGTTAGTTGGGGACTTATCCCATCTACTCCATATTTCAGGCAGTAGAGGCTTTTCAGACTAGAGTATTTTTCAGGCAGATGTTTCAGTTTTGGTATTGTTATACCATATTCAGTTTTATTACAGTATTGAACCTTATGGCATATTTTTTACCTAATTTTTGTATATTTACAGTATTACTATTTAGTTATTGCAGCAGGTACTAGTCATGGATCAGCTTGTGGTCTTACAAGATTATGAGCACTGTGTAGCATCTGGGGTACAGACTCGGGGCATTACAAACTTGGTATCAGAGCCTAAGGTTCAAAAGAGTCTTAGGAAGTTTGAAAGTCGTATCTAGTTGAATCTTATGCATGGGTGTGTACTGCGCCACACTTATGGACAAGAGGCTGCGAGGTTTTTTAGAAAAAGTGTCCCTTCTTTCAGTATTCATGTTGTGCGATTGAGCATGAGCTCTAGTTAAACTTCCCATCTAATCCAAATTTCTCTTCCGTTTATAGAATATGCCTCCAAAGAGGACTAAGGTAGGAGAAATGGGAGACCAGCTAAAACCCTAGCTCATTCAGCCAGAACCTCTGGATGGACACGTCTCCCACGCTGAGTTCAGATCAGCATTCACCACCCTAGCTCATTCTATGACAGCCTAGAATGAACGTCCAACTGCTGCTTCGGCTAACCCAGTGGCTAATATTGCTGCTTCTAGAATTTGGGATTTCACCCGAATGAACCCTTTATCTTTCATTTGGTCTAAGTCAGGTGAGGACCCTCAGGAGTTTCTTGATTAGGTGTGGAAAGTTACAGACATTATAGGAGTGACGGATGTTGAGAGCACTGAGTTGGCCATATATCAGTTACAGGATGTGGTACACTCATGGTTTAAACAGTGGAAAACAGAAAGGGCTGCAGATGCAGGGCCTATAGAATAGGAGGAGTTTGCCACTGCTTTTCTGGATAGGTTCTTCCTATTGGAGTTAAGGGAAATGAAGGTTTTGAAGTTTATAAATCTGAAGCAGGGAAATATGGCGGTTGAAGAATATTCTCTTAAGTTTACTCAATTAGACAGATATGCCCATCATATGGTAGCAGTAGCAGATCTAGGATGAGTAGGTATGTTTCTGGCGTGTTTAATAGTGTGGTCAAAGAGTGTAGGACTACAATGTTGATTAAGGAGATAGACAGATCCAGGATCATGGTCCATGCTCAACAGATAGAAGAGGCTAAGAATAAAGAGAAGGAGAAGAAGAATAAGAGAGCGAGAACAAGTAGTTTAAACTTCGCTCAGCCTTAGTCAGAGGGTGGGAATCATTCTCAATTCCACCTAAAATTCTCAGATCCAGCTCCGTCCTCAGCCAGTGCTCCAGTACCAAAATTTAAAGACGGTAATAGAGACAGGGCACCAGGCCGTAAACCCCATGGTAGTGTTAGCAGCGCCCAAACCCATCCCCATTGTCAGAAATATGGTAGAAATCACCAGGGTATCTGCAGATCGGGAAGTGATGTGTGTTTCAAGTATGGCAAGCCAGGCCACAGAGTCAGAGATTGTCCGTAGTTAGGTTCTCAGGGTCAGATAACCATCCCCCAGCTTATTCCAATCGCCCAAATTAGTAGGGTGCCGCTTCCAGTGCCACCAGTGGGCAACACCCCAATAGACTCTATGCTCTTAAGTCTCGACAGGATCAGGAAAGTTCTCCTGATGTGGTCACTGGTATGTTACAAGTTTTCCATTTACATGTTTAAGCTTTGCTAGATCCAGGAGCTTTGTTGTCCTTAGTTACTCCATATATAGCATTTGATTTCAGAGTCAGTCCCGAAATTCTAGCAGAGTCTTTCTTAGTCTCTACCCCAGTAAGTAAATCTATCATAGCCCAACGGGTATACAAAAACTGTTCAGTTATGATATCTCAGAAAGTCACTTCAGTAGACTTAGTCAAATTAGAGATGACTAATTTTGACTTCATTCTCGATATAAATTGGCTTTATTCCTGCTATGCCTCAGTCGACTGTAGAAACAAAATTGTCCAGTTTTAGTTTTTGAATGAGCCCGTCCTAGAATGAAGGGGTAGAACTTCAGCACTTAGGGGTCAACTTGTTTCTTATCTAAGGTTAAGAAAAATGATATCTAAGTGATGTGTCGACCATCTCGTTCGAGTCCAAGACTCTAGTTCAGAAACCCCTAATCTTGAATCAGTGTCAGTAGAATGTGAATTACCAGATGTGTTTCTTGTAGATCTTCCCGGAGTTTCTCCCGAAAGGGAAAATAACTTCGGAATAGACCTTCTTCTAGATACTCATCCCATATCTATTCTGCCATATAGAATGGCTCCAACAAAACTTAAAGAATTAAAAGAACAGTTAAAAGATATCCTAGATAAGGGATTTATCAAACCTAGTGTGTCCCCATAGGGCATACCAGTTTTATTCTTGCACAAGAAAGATGGTTCTCTCAGAATATGTATTGACTACCATCTGCTAAATAAAGTCATGGTCAAGAACAAGTATCCACTACACAAAATTGATGTCTTATTTGACCAACTTCAAGGTGCCAGTTACTTTTCTAAGATAGACCTCAGATCAGGCTATCATCAGCTCAGAGTCAGAGAATGTGACATCTCAAAGATAACTTTCAGAACTCGGTATGGTCACTTTGAATTCTTAGTAATGTTCTTTGGTTTTACCAATTCCCCAACAACCTACATGGACTTGATGAACCGTGTGTTCAAGTAGTACTTGGACATGTTCATCATAGTCTTCATAGATGATATTCTTGTCTACTTCCGCAGTGAGCATGATCATGCAGACCATCTCAGAATAGTATTATAGACTCCCAGAAACCATCAGCTATTTCAAAAATTTAGTAAGTGTGAATTTTGGCTAAGGTCAGTAGCCTTTCTTGGCCATATATTTTCCAGCGATGGTTTAGAGTTGATCCCCTAAAGGCCGAAGAAGTGAGAAACTGGACTAGTCCCATCTCTCTATCAGATATAAGGAGTTTCTTGGGCTTGGATGGCTATTATCGATGATTTATTGAGGGATTTTCATATATTGCATCCCCTATGTCCAGATTGACTCAGAAGAAAGTCAAATTCTAGTTGTCAGATTCTTGGGAATTTTTTTTTCAAGAGTTGAAGACTCAACTCACTACAACTCTAGTTTTGACCCTACCAGATGGCTCAGATAGGTTTGTGGTATATTTTTATGCCTACAGAGTTGGTTTGGGGTATGTTTTAACGCAGAGAGGTAAGGTCATATTCTACGCCTCTAGACAGGTTAAGCCCCATGAAAAGAAATATCCTACTTATGATCATAAGTTAGCAGCAGTAGTATTTGCCTTAAAGATTTGGAGGCACTATTTGTATGGTGTGCACGTTGATATGTTCACAGACCATAAGAGCCTGTAGTATGTGTTCTCTTAAAAAGACCTAAACCTACAACATGAGCATTCTGTATCATCCGGGTAAAGCCAATGTAGTGGATGATGCTCTCAGTAGGATGTCTATGGGTAGTGTTGCTCATATGAAGGATGGTAAGAAGAAGTTAGCTCAGGAAGTTCATCAGCTTTCCCGACTAGGTGTTCGCTTCATCGATTTATCAGAAGGTACTGTATGGGTACAGAGTAGTTCAAAATCATCCCTAATTTTTATGGTAAAGGAAAAGCAGGATAGGGATCCCATTCTAGCTAAGTTAAAGGAATCAGTCAGAGATCGGAAGGTAGAGGTTTTCTCCCAAGGGGAAGATGGTGTGTCGCGCTGCCAGGGTCAGCTATGTGTGCCAGTTGTAGATGATTTGAGACAGTGAATTCTTGCAGAAACACATGGTGCATTCTACTTTATTCATCCAGAGGCCACTAAGATGTACCGTGATTTGTGGGAGATCTATTAGTGGAATAGGATAAAGAGAGACATTACAAAGTTTGTGGCTAAGTATTTAACATGTCAGCAGGTTAAGATCGAGAATCAGAAGATAGGTGGGTCTATGCAGGAGTTCAGTATTCCCACCTGGAAGTGGGAAGAAGTGAACATGGACTTTATGATGGGTTTGCCTCGTAATCATCTCCAACATGATTTAGTTTTGGTCATTGTAGACAGGATGACCAAATCAACTTATTTCCTACCAGTCCATACCTCTTATTCAGCTGAAGATTATGCCAAACTCTATATCAGGGAGTTGGTTAGATTGTACGGTGTTCCATTGTCTATTTTCTCAAATAGAGGTACCAAGTTCACCTCTTATTTCTGGAAGGCATTCCAAAAAGGTCTTGGCACCCGAGTTTACCTCAGTACAACTTTTCATCCTCAGACAGGTGGTCAAGAAGATTGGACCATTAAGACTTTAAAAGATATTATGCGAGAATGCGTGATAAAATTTAAGGGTAGTTGGGATGAACACTTGACTTTGATTGAATTCACATATAACAACAACTATCATTCCAGCATTCAGATGGCTCTATTTGAGGTGCTTTATGGGAGGAGGTGTAGATCTTCCATTAGTTTGTTTAAAGTGGGTGAGGCCACAGTAGTAGGGCCTGACTTATTTTATGATACCTTAGAGAAAGTTCAGTTGATCAGGCAAAGGCTTAAGACAGCTCAGAGCCGACAAAAATCGTAGGCAGATGTACCTAGAAAAGATCTCGAGATCGAGATTGGTGATTTTGTGGATTTTAAAATCTCTCCTATGAAAAGAGTGAAGAGGTTTGACAACAAGGGGAAACTCAGTCCCCGATATCTCAGTCCTTACCGAAGTCTCAACCATTTTGGAAAGGTATCTTACTAGCTTGAGTTGCCTTCAGCCTTAGCTTCAGTGCATCCAGTGTTCCATGTCTCCTTGCTTAAGAAATGCATAGGTGACCCAACAGTCACAGTCCCTATAGAGGGTATAGATATTCAGAACAACCTCTCTTATGAAAAGATTCCAGTCAAAATCCATGATTATCAGATTCTCAGACTGAGGAACAAAGAAGTCCCTCTAGTCAAAGTACTCTGGCGGAATCAGTCCAATTAGGAAGTGACTTAGGAAGCAGAAGCAGACATGCAGACCAAGTATCCTTACCTTTTCTCCGCAAACTCAGACTCATCCCAAGGTTATAAATTTTCGTTGAATTTACTC
Organism: Capsicum pubescens; assembly: GCA_030864215.1. Taxonomy (NCBI): domain Eukaryota; kingdom Viridiplantae; phylum Streptophyta; class Magnoliopsida; order Solanales; family Solanaceae; genus Capsicum; species Capsicum pubescens. The sequence continues at coordinate 247,782,433 of CM061540.1, read as the reverse complement.
AGTCGCATGTTCAGATATAGCTACCAACTTGGTATCAATTGATGTTGCATACTCAGTCACTTAATCACTAATTAGTTCAGTCATGTGCTCATGCATCATACATCCAGTATATAAGCTCAGCTTATTAGTAATCCTAGTCATGCTTTCATGAATCATATTCAGCTATGTACTCATGCATCAGATATGCATGTCAGTGTCTAAATTCATTCTATTAGTATTCTCAGTTTAGTCAGTCTCATTCGAGGATGAGTGTTCCTAAGGGGGAGTTATTGAAAGACCCCGCAAAATCCTAAGCTCAACTCAGTCTTTTAAGCTTGTTAAGGGGTTCTAGACTTAGAAAATTCTAGCTAAGTATTCAGACTTAGTATTATTTTAAAGTATCAATCTTTAGATTGATTCATGATCAGGAATGTATGTAGGTGTTCTCGGTCGAGTTTTAGAATTTTTGGACCTCGTTTGAACCACATTTCAGAATCCAAAATAGTGTATCGATGCGATCTCGGCACGTCGTGTCATCCATCGCATCGATCAATATTTTTTCTTGGATCCCAGTGGAAATTTGTAGTGAACTGACATAGACTCGATGCGGTGCGTTGGCTATCTCGTCGATGCCAACGATACGGTGCATCGTCCTGCGCATTGACAGTCCAGTTTTCAGTCATTAAAAGCCACATCCTTGGGGGGTATTTGGGTCTTTTCCCCACCCCTATTCAACCCTAAAACACGAGATTCAGCCTTCATTGAGAAAAATATACTTACATTCTCTCAAATTTCTCAAGAACTAGAACCCTAGGTGATTTAATTTCAAGGCCAAGGCTCAAGATTTCCACCATTTCTCTTCAAGAATTTAGCAACCAAGGTATGCCAAGTGTTCATCCAAGGTTTTCTTCCACACTTGGAGTCCAAGAAATTCTTTTAAACTTTAAGTAGCTTGATATCATGCTTTCAATGATTTGGATTCAAGAGTATTCATGATTATAATGTTGATTGAATTTCTATTCCATGATTAAGTGCAAGATTTATGTAAAAATAAATATTATGTATGTAATATCATGTGAATTCATGTTAAAGCCTTGAAATTGTGATGCTCATGTGTTGATTTGTACTATGTACATATACACTGCCTTCCAAGTGTTTGATAAGTTGTTCAAGAAAATTAAATAATGAAATTATATTATTTTAGCATGTATTCAAGTTTATGGCATACAAGTGTTTGCTATAATGTCCCAATGAATGAATGGTGATCAAGTAGTTAATTATCATGTTTCAAGATTGTGCCATGTCGTATAATTTATGCTATTGAGTCCTGTTCAGTACCCAAAAATTTATCTGTTTACCTAGAGCCATGGTCAGTCACAAGATAGAATCAGTCGTGTCACGATCAGTAGAATTCGGTTAGTTAACAGAATTCAGAAGTATTCCATCATTCCACGGAACCCAGTGAACTCAGTTCAGTTCAGTTATATAGTAAGATCAAAAACAGTTCAGTCCAGCCTAGAACAATATAGAATCCAGCCTAGTGTCAATTCAGTTGGGAGTAGCATTCATAATCGAGTGAACCCACGGATGGGGACTCACCTGCCAGTAGAGGGTGTGATCCTTAAAACAATCCTTGTGTTCTAGAACTATGTAGCCAGCATAGGTTGATACATCAACCTACCAGTTGAGGGTTAATGAGGTGATCTACCTGCCAGTTGAGGGTACCACCATTATCATTTAGAGCACCTGCCAGATGAGGGTGACTCAGCTTCTCTTTACCTGTGGCTCGGTACTGACACCCTTCAAACTGGGGTTACAGGTTGGACCCCAGTCAGTTCAGAGAGGGGCATGTCGATTAGATGATTACCTCCCATAGTCTCATATTCAGTTCCAATCTCAGTATAGAACTCAGTTTAGTTCTATAGAAAATCAGGACTATTAGATACAGTCACTCAGCTCAGAAAGAAACACAGTATAGTTCCATAGGATCAAGATTGTCAGATAGAGTCCCTCAATTATCACCTACACAGTAACAGTAAACTCAGATATCGGTAAATCAATAATTCAAAACTCAGTATCCAGTGTTATCACGACCTCAGATTTCAGTATACATATTTATGCATATACTCTCATTTAGTTATATTCTTGTCATTAAATTAGTATTGTTCATGCATATGAACCCATGCATTTCAGACTACCTCACTTTGCATACCGGTACATTCAAAGTACTGTCGTATACCTTTCTTTTGCGCTATGATGTTTTATATCATAGGTTTAGACGCACGGGCTCCCAATCATACTTAGCAGTTCAGATATTCAGCTGACAGAGTTAGTGGTGTGTCCTCTCAGTTCGACGACATGATGATTATTTCAGTAGTTCAGCTTATTCCAGTAGTTTTAAGTTAGTTGGGGACTTGTCCCATCAACTCCATATTTCAGACAGTAGAGGCTTTTTAGACTAGAGTATTTTTCAGAGAGATATTTATATTTTGGTATTGTTATACCGTATTTAGTTTTATTACAGTATTGAACCTTATGGCATGTTTTTCGCCTAATTTCTGCATATTTGTAGTATTACTATTCAGTTATTGCTGCAGGTACTGGTCATGGGTTAGTTGTGGTCCTTCGAGATTATGAGCACCGTGTAGCATCTAGGTTACATACTCGAGGCGTTATATTTTGGTACTGAGAATTGGAAGGATTCTTCCCTTTTATAGGTCCTAGAGGAGTTAGAGTATTTGAATTTGAGAGGGAGTTATAAAATCTGAGAGTAGTTGGGAATAGGAATTGAATTTGGGGTTTATAAGGGTAATGGTTAGGTTGGATTAGGATGGGTCACTTGGTTATGACCCATATTTAAAAAATTCAACCTAAAAAAAATTGTCTGCTTACGATGCCACTTATGACCCCGTAAGTGGTACGATTTTTTTCTCCCTCTGATCTTTTGTTTCTGATTCCAACGACACCATTTATGAGGTCACTTACGACCTCCGTAAGTGGGTTCATAAGTAAAAGTTCAGAGACCCAAAATTCGCAGATGTTCCCTTTGACATCTACTGTATCACTCACTTGGCCTGTATAGACTATTTTTTTGTTTTCAGTGTTCACCTTCGTATTTTAATTACAATGAACTTGTTTTGGCCCTAGTCCTCTTTGGAAGTTGTGCACCTCAACTCAAGCAAATTGCCCAAGTTATGGGTGGCCATTATAGGGGTGCCTGATTAGAAGTGGGTATGAAGAAGGGCATAAAAATATAAAAGAAATTAGGGTTGGGTGTGGTAGAAAGAAAAAAAACAAAAAAAGATAACTGAAAAGAAAAAAATTGAAAAATGAAAAGGATAGAATATAAGAAAGCGCACCCAACCTAAATGGGCAATAGAAAAATAAAAAGAGAGAAATAAGGACAAAATCAAAGAAAAGTTGATTGATAAGTGGACCCCTAACATAATTATAGTGCCATGGTGGCTTAGACTACATTTGTTTTTATTAAAATTCAGACATCTGAATCTAAATACATATCTGAATTATTAAGATGTTGTCTTCAGATCTAAAATCTAAATGGTTAAGACTATTTGTTTTTCAATATCAAAATATGCAAAATTTATTTGTTTTCATATATAATAAAAAATATAATTTAAATAAAAAATACATATATATTAGAAAATATCTGAGTTAATACAATAAAAATACTATTTGATTGAAAAAAATATTTATATTTGCTAGTGATAATGGAGATGGTTTGTAATAATAATGATGGTGGTAATGATTGATGTTAGTGATTAATAATATTAGTGGTGATAGTTGTAATGATAAAGATGTTTTGTATTGTAGTGACTATTATGATGGTAGAGATTAGTAGTGGTGGTGGTAGTGATGTGAAGTTGGTTGATGTTAGTAGTTGGAGATGTTGATTAAGATAGCTTAGAAATGAATGCATGATGGTTGACAATGTGTTGGTGGTAGTTGGAGATATTGTTAGCAGTGATGGTGGAGATGATTATTAGTAGAGATATACTGTAGCGATGATGGTGGTTGAAGTGGTGGTAGAGGGACAGACGCTAGTGACAATAGTGGTGGTGGCCAAAGAGTGTGTGGATGTTGATATTGTGTTAGTGGTAGTTTGCGATAGCGCTAGTTGTGATAGATGAGTTGGTTAGTAGTTGGGATTGGCCGATAGTGGTTGATGATGGTGTTGGTGTTGGTGGTGTTGGAATTGGTGTTGTCCTTAACGGTTGTAATAGCGGTGAATATAATTAAAATAATAGAGGTGGTAGATATGGTAGCGGCTGAAAATAGTAGCTAGTAGAAATTATAATTGTGAATAGTGGTTGTGATGGTGGAGGTGGTTGGTAGTCGTGGTGGTTGGTGGCAAAGTGGCTGTTGAAAATGGTGGTGGCAGCAGAGGTGGTTAGTGGTGATGACTGATGATTATGGATAAAGTGGTAGTGAATATTATCCAACACAAGAATACCTCTTAATGATTAAGACTTAGTTCTAGATCTGAATGATTAAGACCTATTCAAACCTATTAAGAGACAAAATCTTAATGAAAAATAAATGCACTTAATGGTCTGAATCATTCAGATTCATACCACCATTAAGTACAAACAAATGAGGCCTAGTCACCAAATTCCTGAATGTACCATACCAGCCCCCAAGACTACGTTACAAGTTGAGTAAAGTCATAAAGTGATCCTAATTCGACTGTCTGAAAACTAAGGTAAAGAAAATAAGGGCAAGCATATGTTATTTTGTGCACATTATTGGAACTTCTTATGAGTGTGAGAGTCTTGCTATCGTCCCAGCATTAAAATGTATTATCCTACTAAGTGAATGTGGAACTTCTTTGTTATGAGGGTTCATGGGTTGTGTTGCTAACTACTTATCTATTCGGGTAGTGTGATTTGTACATATGCTTGGTTATGTGTTGCTAATGTAATGCAATTTCTTGATTCCTTTGTGTCACATTATTGGGCTGCATTGATTCACACAGTTGGTTTTAAAAAGATTAAAAATAGAAGGTGGTGATGTTTTTGAGCTAAATTTGGTATTGACTGCCATAGGTATCTTAGGTTTCTCTTAGATAAACATCGTGTTGTGTTTTGTTGAGTTTCCATTTCCTGAGGACATGCAGAAGTTCTAAGTTGAGGGTGTTAATGTGCCATGTTTTCATGGATCTTTTGATGCTTAAAACCAGAATTATGGTAGTACTTAGGTTTGTTTTGGTAGATATGATGTGTTTTTGTGTCTATTTTGCAGGGAACTAGGTTTTGGAGCTTAACCTAAAGAAAAAGAGTCAATATTTATAGAAATCCCACCTACCAGGCTACCTATACGACGTAGGTAGCACTGATATGGTGTAGATAGTTTCCATATGTTCCATAGTTGCAAAATTCAGCGAATCGGAAGTTGAAGTTGTTGAATGTTACCTACGAAGGGTAACTTACGGCCCGTAGGTACCAGTGTAAATGTTAAAGGATCAAAATTCAAAGAAGCTGCAGGAGTGAAAATTTCCTGTCCCCTAAGATAGGCATCTACGTGGCATAGGTTCCACTTACAGACAACAAGTGGTGTCGTAAGTGGCCACTGACTTAGTTTTCCTTGTACATTTTGGTTTGGATTTTTAGGATTTTTATGTAACCTATAAGTACTCTTTTGATGTTTTTAGTTAGTTTACGCACTCATACTATTCAAAAACATATATTTGATTTTAAGATTGACTTTTGATCTTGGGATCTCTTTGTTCTTGGTGTTTGGTTGCTTAATTGATTTGAGATTTTGGGTTTTATTCTTCATTGTATTGACACTACTTCTATGTTTCTTTATTGAATTCCATTTATTGTTTTGAAACTATGAGCGGCTAAATCCCTTAGCTAATGTTGTGGGAACCCTTGCAGAATAACAAAGTAAGGGAAATGTGAGCTTCTTCTAGATAATTTTTTACACTTGCATTATGATCTTCTTCAGTTTAATTGCTTTCTTAACGGTGCCTAATACCTAAGACTTGCCAGTATTCGAGATGGTGTTAGGAAAAGAGACTGATATTAGGAAAAAAGGATTACAACAGTGATTCAAAACTATTAATCCTCGTCTAATAAGTTGATACCCACAAGGTGATAGTTAAACTGGATCAAAGATTAGGGGTACGACAATACCCTAAGACTCATAAGGTAAAAGGGTCAAATTAACCAACACATTCACAAGACGGTTGGTAATACTTAGCTTTCCAGATTCTGCATGTGTGGTGGTGAGATAATTGGATTGAGCATGAGAAACACACTGAGCTAGGAAGCCAGGTGGAAAATAGTCCTAGTGTTCATCTCATATTGTTTATAGAAAAAAACATTCACAACTTGTTACATTTTACTGTTTACTATAAATTCCCCCTATTTACTTTCCTGCACTTCAGGCTACTTTAGCAAGTTCAAGAGACATATTTTACCTATTGCCTTTGGGATCGACCCCAGCCTACTTGGGTTACTATAATTTGACAACGACTGCATTGCATCTTCTTGGAGGGTATAGTTTGGGAGGCCACAAGGAAACTAAGTCATGCCGCAACATTAAATTGGGCGCTTCATGAGAGGCAACCCATGGGTTTGTTGGTGAAGTCTTAGTAATCAACATAGACACAACATTCCACGACGTTAAATCAACCATTGGATGGGAAGTAATCCACTATGTTAGTGTTCATATTTATTTTTTGTAGGTGTAAAGCATTAGGAATTACCTGGAACAGGGTAAAACATTGCAAAATTCAGAAAATTCCAGGTATAGGGACTTATTAACTTACTCATGGGGTCAGAAGTCCCACTTAAGCCAAGTGAGTGATACAGTAGATGTCAAAGGGAACATCTGAGAATTTTGAGTCTCTGAACTTTTACTTATGAACCCACTTACGGAGGTCGTAAGTGACCTCATAAATGGTGTCGTTGAAATCAGAAACAAAAGTTTAGAGGGGAAAAAAAATCTTACCACTTACGGGGTCATAAGTGGCATCGTAAGCGGACAAATTTTTTTATGTTGAATTTTTGAAATATGGGTCAGGCCAAAGTGACCCATCCTAATCCAACCTAACCATTACCCTTATAAACCCCAAATTCAATACCTATTCCCCACTACTCTCAGATTTTATAACTCCCTCTCAAATTCAAACACTCTAACTCCTCTAGGACCTTTAAAAGGCAAGAATCCTTCCAATTCTCAGTACCAAAATGTAATGCCCCGAGTATGTAACCTAGATGCTACACGGTGCTCATAATCTCGAAGGACCACAACTAAACCATGACCGGTACCTGCATCAACAACTGAATAGTAATACTACAAATATGCAGAAATTAGGCGAAAAACATGCCATAAGGTTCAATACTGTAATAAAACTGAATACGGTATAACAATACCAAAATATAAACATCTCTCTAAAAATACTCTAGTCTAAAAAGCCTCTACTGTCTGAAATATGGAGTTGATGGGACAAGTCCCCAACTAACTTTAAACTACTGGAATAAGATGAACTACTGAAATAATCATCATGTCGTCGAACTAAGAGGACACACCACTAACTTTGTGAGCTGAATATCTGAACTGCTAAGTATGATTAGGAGCCCGTGCGTCTAAACCTATGATATAAAACATCATAGTGCAAAAGAAAGGTATACGACAGTACTTTGAATGTACTGGTATGCAAAGTGAGGTAGGCTGAAATGCATGGGTTCATATGCATGAACAATATTGACTTAATGACATGAATATAACTGAATGAGAGTACATGCATGAATATGTATATTGAAATCTGAGGTCGTGATCACACTGGATACTGGGTTTTGAATTATTGATTTACCGATATCTGAGTTTACTGTTACTGTGTAGGAGATAATTGAGGGACTCTATCTGACAATCTTGATCCTATGGAACTATACTAAGTTTCGTTCTGAGCTGAGTGACTGTATCTAATAGTCCTGATTTTCTATAGAACTAAACTGAGTTCTATACTGAGATTGGAACTGAAAATGAGACTGTGGGAGGTAATCATCTAATCGACATGCCCCTCTCTAAACTGATTGGGGTCCAACCTGTAACCCCAGTTTGAAGGGTGTCAGTACCGAGCCACAGGTAAAGACAAGCTGAGTCACCCTCATCTGGCAGGTGCTCTGAACGATAATGGTGGTACCCTCAACTAGTAGGTAGATCACCTCATCAACCCTCAACTGGTAGGTTGATGTATCAACCTATGCTGGCTACAGAGTTCTAGAACACAAGGACTGTTTTTAAGGATCACACCCTCTACTGACAGGTGAGTCCCCATCCGTGGGTTCACTCGATATTGAATTCTACTCCCAACTGAATTGACACTAGGCTGGATTCTATATTGTTCTAGGCTGGACTGAACTTTTTTTGATCTTACTATATAACTGAACTAAACTGAACTGAGTTCACTGGGTTCCGTGGACTGATGGAATACTACTGAATTCTGTTAACTAACCGAATTCTACTAATCGTGACACGACTGATTCTATCCTGTGACTGACCATGGCTCTAGGTAAACAGATAAATTTTTGGGTACTGACCAGGACTCAATAGCATAAATTATACGACATGGCACAATCTTGAAACATTATAATTAACTACTTGATCATCATTCATTCATTGGGACATTATAGCAAACACTTGTATGCCATGAACTTGCATACATGCTAAAATAATATAATTTCATTATTTAATTTTCTGGAACAACTTATCAAACACTTGGAAGGCAGTGTATATGTACATAGTACAAATCAACACATGAGCATCACAATTTCAAGGCTTTAACATGAATTCACATGATATTACATACATAATAGTTATTTTTACATAAATCTTGCACTTAATCATGGAATAGAAATTCAATCAACATTATAATCATGAATACTCTTGAATCCAAATCATGGAAAGCATGAAATCAAGATACTTAAAGTTTAAAAGAGTTTCTTGGACTTCAAGTGTGGAAGAAAACCTTGGATGAACACTTGACATACCTTGGTTGCTAAATTCTCGAAGAGAAATGGTGGAAATCTTGAGCCTTGGCCTTGAAATTAAATCACCTAGGGTTCTAGTTCTTGAGAAATTTGAGAGAATGTAAGTATATTTTTCTCAATGAAGGCTGAATCTCGTGTTTTAGGGTTGAATAGGGGTGGGTAAAAGACCCAAATACCCCCCCAAGGATGCGTCTTTTAATGACTGAAAACTGGACCGTCAATGCGCAGGACGATGCACCGTGTCATTGGCATTGACGTGATAGCCAACACACCGCATCGATTCTATGTCGGTTCACTACAAATTGCCACTGAGATCCAAGAAAAAATATTGATCGACGCGATGGATGACACGACGTGCCGAGATTGCATCGATATACTATTTTGGATTCTGAAATGTGATTTAAATGAGGTCCAAAAATTCTGAAACTCGATCGAGAACACCTACAGACATTCCTGATCATGAATTAATCTAAAGATTGATACTTTAAAATAATACTAAGTCTGAATACTTAGCTAGAATTTTCTAAGTCTAGAACCCCTTAACAAGCTTAAAAGACTAAGTTGAGCTTAGGATTTTGTGGGGTCTTTCAATAACTCCCCCTTGGGAACACTCATCCTCGAATGAGACTGACTAAACTGAGAATACTAATAGAATGGATTTAGACACTGATATGCATATCTGATGCATGAGTACATAGCTGAATATTATTCATGAATGTATGACTAGGATTACTAATAAGCTGAGCTTATATACTGGATGTATGATGCATGAGCACATGACTGAACTAATTAGTGATTAAATGACTGAGTATGAAACATCAATTGATACCAAGTTGGTAGCTATATTTGAACATGCGACTGAGTAAATTCAAAGAAAATTTATTACCTTGGGATGAGTCTGAGTTTGTGGAGAAAAGGTAAGGATACTTGGTTTGCATGTCTGCTTCTGCTTCCTAAGTCGCTCCCTCAATGGACTGATTTCGCCAGAGTACTTTGACTAGAGGGACGGTTTTGTTCCTCAATCTGAGAATCTGATAATCATGGATTTTGACTGGAATCTTTTCATAAGAGAGGTTGTTCTGAATATCTATACCCTCTATAGGGACTATGACTGTTGGGTCACCTATGCATTTCTTAAGCAAGGAGACATGGAACACTGGATGCACTGAAGCTAAGTCTGAAGGCAACTCAAGCTGGTAAGCTACCTTTCCAAAATGGTTGAGAATTCGGTAAGGACTGAGATATCGGGGACTGAGTTTCCCCTTGTTGTCAAACCTCTTCTCTCTTTTCATAGGAGAGATTTTAAAATCCACAAAATCACCAATCTCGAACTCAAGATCTTTTCTAGGTACATCTGCCTACGATTTTTGTCGGCTCTGAGCTGTCTTAAGCCTTTGCCTGATCAACTGAACTTTCTCTAAGGTATCAAATAACAAGTCAGGCCCTACCACTGTGGCCTCACCCACTTTAAACAAACTAATGGAAGATCTACACCTCCTCCCATAAAGCGCCTCAAATAGAGCCATCTGAATGCTGGAATGATAGCTGTTGTTATATCTGAATTCAATCAAAGTCAAGTGGTCATCCCAACTACCCTTAAATTCTATCACACATGCTCGCATTAATCTTATAAAGTCATAATGGTCCTTTCTGCTTGACCATCTGTCAGAGGATGAAAAGTTGTACTGAGGTGAACTCAGGTGCCAAGACCCTTTTGGAATGCCTTCCAGAAATAAGAGGTGAACTTGGTACCTCTATCTGAGAAAATGGACAATGGAACACCGTGCAATCTAACCAACTCCCTGATATAGAGTTTGGCATAATCTTCAGCCAAATAAGAGGTATGGACTGGTAGGAAATGAGTTGATTTGGTCATCCTGTCTACAATGACCAAAACTAAATCATGTTAGAGATGAGTACGAGGCAAACCCATCACAAAGTCCATGTTCACTTCTTCCCACTTCCAGGTGGGAATACTGAACTCCTGCATAGACCCACCTATCTTCTGATGCTCGATCTTAACCTGCTGACATGTTAAACACTTAGCCACAAACTTTGTAATGTCTCTCTTTATCCTATTCCACCAATAGATCTCCCACAAATCACGGTACATCTTAGTGGACCTTGGAAGAATAAAGTAGCATGCACCATGTGCTTCTGCAAGAATTCACTATCTCAAATCATCTACACCTGGCACACATAGCTGACCCTGGCAGCGCAACACACCATCTTACCCTTGGGAGAAAACCTCTACCTTCCGATCTTTGACTGATTCCTTTAACTTAGCTAGACTGGGATCCCTATCCTTCTTTTCCTTTACCTCAAAAAATAGGGATGATTCTGAACTACTTTGTACCTATACAGTTCCTTCTGATGAATCGATGAAGCGAACACCTAGTCGGGAAAACTAACTCTCTCTCTTGTGTCATATGCCATCCATATTTCATAGTACGATTATGTCTTCATCTACTTCATTAATACTTGAAATCATGCTAATCACATCGGTTAGCTCAATTACATAGAAGTAGAGTAAAAACATAAGAAACCAGGCACTTTGTCCTCTAAACTTAGCTAAAATATGGATAAGTTATGGTGCTTAGGCGTATAAATACACCTAATATCACCACCCCACACTTAAAGATGCGTTCTTCCTCGAACAACATATCCATTTATGCATACTACACAAGCCTTAGCACCCACAGAGGAAGACAAGATGCTCAGATAGGCTCACACAACAATTATGAACAAGAAGTAGGTTCAAGAATCATTACTAGAGACAACCTACCCTCAAGAATAGACTCATTAAGTTGGCAGTTTCATGCATACCATTTAAAGAAGGAAATGATATAAATTACCCAACCTTCATCAACCATGTGCCCCCACAACAAGAAAATTACCCATAATCACTCACAATCATGCAATATCAAATTGTGCTCATTCTCACAAAGAATTCTCAAATTACAACTGATGACTATATGCTTTCCCTTAGTGTAATACTCCACTAATATCAAAATGCTAAGATTAGGATCAAATAGGTCTTTTACGGGTTGTAATGCAGGCTAAAGGATGGGTAGGAACTATTTTGGCCAAAAATAATGACTATCTTCCCTAAGAGATTTAATACACTACATTATACAATTAAGACCAATCTCTAACAACCAATTTCCACTTCTTCTATCTTCACAGATTTGCTTTTCACCCCAACTCGTTAAGCTCAATTAATAACACTATGGTAGGAGTATGCAACCCTTTCAAATATTTTTTTACACCCTTTTCACATTATTCACCCCTATAATAGACACCCTCAACTTAAGCGATTTGACTTAGTTGAGGTGCACAATGTCCAAGAAGGACCAGGGCCAAAACAGGTTCATTGTAACATGTCCGGGATAAAATTTGGAACTTTTTAAACAATTTTTGCTACTCCCAACCACATCAATTTCACACGCCAATAACTAGACTTTGGGGCATCAATTTCACCTTTTTCCTCTTATTGTCAAACTCCTAACTCAAATTAATTTTACATTAAAGTGCTTAGAAGCTTTTGGATCAAATTACGGTCTATTAAAGAACGGATAAGGCTACATATGAGGCTAACAAAAGAACAAGCTAAAGGCTCAACGGGGCTAGCTAAGATAGTGTACAAAGGTAGTTCAAAAGAAGGTATGAATAATGGCTATCAAAGAAATTCCTAAATCATCTCCTAAACTCACAATCTTTATTTTGCTTTGCACACACACCAGGCAAGTTCTAGCATCAGTTGCTATAAGGAATATAGAACAGTCTTACACACTCATGGCACATGGTCAACTAAATTTGGAGCATTATAGATTCTTGACCCAATAATTACATGAATTCAAATAAAACCAACAATCACAGCAAGAGTCACAACTAGAGCCTAGGTGTTTCAAACGTAATGATCCATCACATACTTATGTTATAATGTCATGTGATCCACAAGAACAGTTACATGCAATTAAATGACTAATTTTCTCTTAAGACGGTCGTCATCCATCCATCATCGAGAAAAGCACCTAATTATGACTAAATAGAATAAACATCTAACAAGAAAAAAATAAACAAAATAACTAATCCTATCACAGAAGAATGCTAAGGAGAAGGCACTATTTTCTTACAAAACAAGTAGCTAAGTAACCAGCCACCCCACACTTAGGATAAGCACTATCCCCAGTGCAAATAACAAGATAAAAACCTGGCTAGTAGTAATCCTCATCCTCATTAGGAGTCATGCCACCTGCGTTGAGATCATTATCAGAGCTATTTTTCCTGTGTTTATCATATCATCAACATCAGCCACACATAATAAAACTAACTATAATTAAGATGAGGGTGGTGAAGTCACCACCCACACTTAATTTGTTAGTATCAACCAATTAAGTGTTGTTGTCGGGTACTCAGACTTTGCCGACATACACTTTGACATGGCACATCAACATTAGTCACAATACAATTCACTCATTTCAATTCCCCCAATTTTATTTCAATAAAGCACTTTTTTAACAGAATCATGCTCTACACTTTCAACCATATCAAAATATACAAAACACCATCACTTTCACAACATCGCCATGGCAAGAATTTAATTCGTAATCCTTAAGAAATCAATTAGCTATAACATAGAGTCACAATAACTAAGGATTAAGAAAGTAAAACTTACCTTGAAGATGGAAGATTAGTGAAGGACAAAGAGAATGGTGGGTGCTCAATATTATACGTATTAAGGGTGAAATAAGGATGAATTTGGGCATTTAGGGTGTGGATTCTATTAAAGGGTGAAATACGGATCGAATTGACCCAATTAAAAGTCGGGTACTAAGCTAAATTGGGAAGGGTATACGACGCACAAGGGAAGACAAATGTTTAAGTGTGCCCCATACAAGGTATCACACATATTAAGGTGTGCGGAGCATTGGGCATCGCACAGGTGAGGCAGTGGGCATGTACGTTTAAGTATGCGTCATACATGTTATCGCACAAGGGTAAGTATGCATCGCACAGATTAGATTGTGCGCCGCATTAGTTATCTCACAAGTAAAACAGTGAGGGTGTGCGGTTGGGTGTACGATGCACAAGACATCTCCAAAGTTAAGGTCTGCGATGCATAAGCTATATCATACGTGAGGGTGATCTTAGACTATGTCTTAGGCGACACCTTTGCCATGGCCTATGTAATCTTGCACACCACACACCTTGTAGTACACTTAAACTTGGACGCCATGCACCCCATTATTCATATAAAGCACTGAGAAAGGTCCGTACCATGGGGGCTTAGCCCCCGCACCCCCACCGAGGTCAGTGGTGGGCTTAGGGATCAGGCCTGTCGGCCCAATCCCTATGCTATCACCACAAACCTCATTGAAAGTCACAAAATAAAGTCGCACCACAAAATTTTTTGGTTTAGATTAACATAAATCGGGGCACGACTCTAACATGAATCATACTTAAGCCTTACATATTTGACCACTCCAACTTACCTACAATGTTCCCATTACTCCTAAACTTACCACTATTGACATGGCTCAATTCCAAACCAAATTTGGTACTAATATCCTCCTTAGTACTTTATGCATCTACACTTAATCAAAAACACCAAATATGATTAAAAGAATGGGTTGCCTCTCACCAAGCACCGTAGTTTTGATCGTGGCTCGACTCTTATTTTTGCATTTTTGTTTAACATGATAAAATGAAAATAAAATCATGGGTTGCCTCCCATGCAGTGCCTGATTTAACATTTCGGCAAGACTCAATTATCTTGACTACTCAGACTTCGTCAAGATATATCGATAATACCATTTGTACATTATTTGCTGGATCAAGAAAATGCTCCATTCCTCGTCCAGCCACTTTGAAGTCACTCACATCCTTGTTTGCAAGTTCAACCAAACCAGATATAGTCTCCACAAAATACCTATCCTTAATTGGAACATCTCTCTCATCTTCATAGAATGCATCAACAATCGATAAGACACTTATCTCCTTTTGTTATTTCATAGATCGAAATACTTCAAAACTAACTTCTTTCTCATTGAGCCTAAATTTTAGCTCATTCAGCTCCATGTCAACTAACACTCTCCCAGTTGCTTAGAACGGCCTACACAAAATTATGGGTACTTCAAAGTCCACTTCGCAATCAAGAATTGCAAAGTCGGCAGAAAATATAAAATCTACAACTTTTACAAGTACATTATGTAGAATCCCAATCGTCCTTTTTACTGATCTATACGCCATTAAAAGCCGCATATTGGTTGGCATAGGATCTCCCAAACCTAGTTTCTTGAAAACCGTCAATGGCATAAGATTTATACTTTCCCCAAGATCACAAAGGGCATTTTCAAACTTTAGCAATCCAATCGTACATGGAACAGTAAATACTCCCGGATCAGCTTTCTTCTAGACAATAGATCTTGTATCAATAGGACTATAATGATGAAGATTGTCTACTATTTTATAGATCACAGTACTTTTCTTCGTCGACAGGTCTTTCATAAACTTAGCATATCCAGGTATCTGTTCTAGTGCTCCAACTAAGGGCACATTTACTGTCAACTGCTTCAACATAGACATGGATTTTCTAAACTTACCATCATATTCTTTCTTCTTTAATCATTGGGGAAATGGGGGTGGTGGCCTTGGGATTTCAGTTGGAGTAACTTTTACCTCTTTTCTTATGCCTTACTCCACATCACTAACATGCTTCAAATTAGGTGGTTGTTCCACTTCCGCACTCTTCTTTTTTGAACTTCCCAACTCCACTGGTACCACTGAAGATTCATCAACCATCTCCCAATCTATTTCAACTGCATCAGTATGAGAGGATGCTCCCAATGCTGGACTAGACAACATCTTACTGCTCCTAGTGGTAATGGCCATACACGATCCATCATTCCTCAGATTTTAAACTGTATCACTTGGTGGTGTCCCATTCTGTCTTTGGTTGAATGCTGCGGATAATTGGCTCATCTGGTGCTCCATTTGTTTAATAGAAATTGGGTGCGAGTTTACTAGTTGACTCATGGAAGATATGTCACTTTTCATAGTAGTCACCCTAAATTGGTCGCCTCAACTCCCTTTAATAGTTTCTCCATCATGTCCTCCATGGACATTTTGCCTGAACTGGTGGCAGCATTATCACGGCTTCCAGGAGGTACATACAGTCCACTCCTGTTACTTTTATTCTTCCAATCTCCTTGATGGTTCCAACCTTGGTTTCCTTGACCACCGGTCTGGAAACTCCCCTGGTTATGCAAATAGTTATCCTTTTCCTCAGTGTTAGATTCAGCTCCCTTACCAGGGGACCCCATAACTTTTTTCTTTTCTACATTCCCTGACAGTAAATATTTTGTAAGCAGATCCATCTAGGTTTTTATGTAAGCCATATCCTGATCACACTCCTCTTCTCTTCTACACTGTTCTGCTGATATTAACTAGACCCAGTATTGCTTGCTATCACAGAATATCTAGTATGCCAATCTCTATTTGTCTTAGTCATCCTTTCTAAGATGTCTGTAGCCTTAGTAAAGGTGAGCTCCACAAAATCTTCTCCTGCAGCATTATCCACTATTGGCTTTGTAAGTGAGTTCAAAGCTCTGTAGAATATTTCCATCAAGTGTTCATAGGTCATCTTATGGTTTGGGCATTTAGTCAACTTCTTTTTAAATCTCGCCCAAGTCTCATGCAAAGCTTTATTAGCCAATTGCCTAAAGTTGCAGATATCATCCCTCAATTGTAACATTCTGGAGGGAGGAAAGAACCTTTCTAGGAAAGCTCTTTTCAATTGCCTCCAGGTTGTTATAGAATCAGTAGTCATCTCATTCAACCACATAGTTGCTTCTCTAGACAGAAACAGTGGGAATAATCTTAAACGAATAGCATTTTTTCCCACTCCAGGATTATCAAATGACTTACAAATACTGATGAAATTCACCAAATATAGATTTGGATCATCACTAGGTAATCCACCAATGAGTCCTTTCAGATTTAGTAGTTGGATCATAGTACTGGTGATGTTGAATTTCACCCTAGGAGCTAGTGGTGCTAGAATGATTGCCTCTGTAGATCCAGTTCCATCTAAATCATCCTCATCATTGTCAACATTAAACTGTGTAGCTTGGCGGTCTAGCCTTCCTCTGAATGGATGATTTTGATTTATAGGTGCATCTACCCCTGCTGCATACCTCCTATTAGCCGGGTTAATTAAATCATCATCTCCTAGGTACTCTTCATCTAGATTAGGTACTCAACCTGGGTTATCTATATTCTATTGATTTAATTGAGCATTAGCCAAAGCATCTAATCTTTCAGCTTCCTGTAGGTTAGCCATTTTTTTAATGAGATGAGGTTCAGGATCGAAGGATAATAATGGTTCTCCTAAACTTTTGGTTCGTGGCATAAACAAAAATGAGCCTGTAATGAAAAAAAACAACAAATAACGTAAAATAAGGAAACTTGACTAAAAGTCATTTAACAAACATAAACTAAATCGACAACTGTATTCCCTGGCAACGGCGCCAAAATTTGATACATCCAAATTACACCTCTCTTACGAGAGAGTAAGCGGTCGTTGTTAAATATATAATCCAACTAGGTTGGGGTCGAATCCCATAGGAAATATGGTGCTAATTAAGTTGTATGCAAATTAGTTGACTTTTAATCATTCATTTCCGTAAAATAAATAGAGGGATTTGATTCAGTTCACAAATTAATGGTTTTAGTTTAAAACGATGAAATATGTGTAGTAGTATTTAAATTCAAAGAAATAGCAAGCTAGGGTTATGTCCACCTTGTAGTTTTCAATACTTTCTAACTATATGCTTTACGAATTCATACATACATCGTGCTTACAAAGAAATGTATTGTATTTAATAACACAATCCTAGTGTTTCTCAACCATTAAGGACTAATTCACTTTAGTTCTCTCGAATCAAAAGCGTTTACCAAAAACAATACGAAATATTCAAGTAGTTAATCCTGTTAAGGCATTAATATATGAAATAGGGGTTGGAAATCCTATTTTCTTGTCACTACTCTCTTTTTCGAACATCAACCTTTCTTTCGAACAAGTTGTATTTTAAGGCATATCCTCTATGTTTGCAACCATGAGAATTCAAGATAAGAGAAGAGAGTATGATGTAAACAAATTGATGCATAATGAATTCAAAACCCTAAGTGATAGATTGTATGCTACAAGGCTTCCATAACCCTAACTAATAAACTTAGCCACTCATGGGTAAAACAGAAATCACAATAGAAATATTTATCATACCAAAAACTAGAAGACGATCTTGGTGGAGAAGATGAATAACGTCTCTACCTTGGTGTAAGCCACCTCTTTCCTCTCTCAAAATAATACAGAATAATGAATCATGAATAAAAATTCAGCATTAAGCCTTTTAATAATCTTTTCTCTCATAATTTCTTTCTAAGTCCCTGAACTAATTATAAATGACAAACTAGTCTTGGACATAGTTTCTAGGCGCCATATTTGGTCCAGAATGCTACTCTCTCTTGTGTCATATGCCATCCATATTTCAAAGTCCCATTATGTCTTCAACTACTTCATAAATACCTGAAATCATGCTAATCACATCAGTTAGCTCAATTACATAGAAGTAGAGTAAAAACATAAGAAACTAGGAACTTTGTTCTCTAAACTTATCTAAAATATGGATAAGTTATAGTGCTTAGGCATATAAATACACCCAAGATCACATGCGATTCCACGTTTTGGGTCTAAACTGAAATGTCTGCCTTAATTTCTTTAAGACAATTTTCTTGACTTTTCTGACCCTTTACCAGCTTTGATAACATAGTCTGCATCCTGGACTCAGTGTCACGGTTCTCCAGTGGAATATATGCACCACTCTTCTCCTTTTAATCATTTTTATGCCTCCAGTAACTATCTCTCTCTGCTCCAATCCCTGAATCTATCCCTATAGTAGTTCCGATCTTGATTCCCTTGCCTCAAGTTCCAATTATCCTGAGTAGGTGATTCGACCTTGGATCAGAAACCCACCAACTCTCTATTTAGATACTTTGCCTTTTCATTCATATCAAAATCATATGACCTAGAAGCTTTACTTTATGTACCCATGACATTTACCTTCTCGTAATTCATCATTGCCAACTACTTCGTTAGTAACCCAATCTCCATTCTCAGCTGTGTAACCTCTTGAGACACTAAATCATCGACTACTCTATAATCATTGGAAGCACCAATAGCATAAGTGCTGGCACCTCTCTCTGCCTCCTGAGTATGCTACCCTCGATTGATATGAGAGATCCAATCTAAGATTTCTGATGCTTTATCCTAATATAGGTTAATGAATGCTCCATTAGTAATAGTATCTTCCATAGCTCTAGAACTGGTATTCAGGGCATGATAAAAAATCTCCAGTAGATTTCTCCTTGAAATTCTATGATTAGGCACCATCATCTACTTCTTTTTAAACTAAAATCATGCCTCATACATTGATTCAGAATACAATTGTCTGAAATTATAGATCATATCCTTTAATTGCAGCATTCTGGCCGAAGGAAAGAAATGATCTAAAAACTTCTTTCACAACTCATTATAAGTAGTAATAGACCCAAGAGCTAATTTCCCTAACCATAATATCGTTCACCAATTAGAGAGAATGGGAACAACCTGAGTCTCAAAGCTTCCTGATCCACCCCAGGTATAGTGTATGAAGTGCAAATTAATGAGGTGCATGTTTGTATCTTCACTTGGTATGCCAGCAAACATACCTTTTAGATTCAACAATTGGATCATAGCACTAGTAATGTCAAACTTTACCCCTGGGGTAATGTAGGAGGAATGATGGATCCTTTCTTAATAGGCTTTACATACCCCAAGTATTTATTTGGATCTTTATATACTGGAAAGTACTAAAAAGGTAGGGGTACTGGATCTCTATATCTTCTACCTCTATTGAGTTTTGATCGATGATCAAATATTGGTATTTGTCTCTCTCTACCTCTTGAGCTGCATGCCAGACAACCTCATTATCCTTCCTTATATTAGCCTTTATTAGTGACTGCTAAATAGTTTCCTCTACTGTCTCCCGAGGAGGTGGGGGATGCAAGTCTTATGGATTATCTTGAGGTAGATTATTATGAGCTTCACAATCTTGTTGTGACATCTTATGATTCTTTTGTAGGATTCTTTTTTAATATAGATCAAATAGTATCAAGGATTGCCTTGAATCCTAGTACAGGGTATACACTGGCGTATACCCCAAAAAGAAGAGAAAATTAAATCCAAAAACTTCAATAACTTCAATCAATAAATCACAATTGTATTCCCTGACAATGGTGCAAAATTTGATGTCGCCCAAACTATACTCTCTAAGAAGATATAATGTAGCCGCTTTCAAATTATAGTAATCCAACTAGGTTGGGGTTGATCCCACAGGGAATAGGTCAAATATGTCTCTCAAACTTGTTGAAGTAGTTGGAAGTGCAGGAAAGTAAATGGTGGAATTTGTAGTAAACAGTAAAAAGTAACAAGTTATGAATGTTTTGGTTGTCAACAATCTGAGATGAACGCTAGGACTGTGTTCCCCCCGTCTTTTTTACTCAATAGGTTTTTCATGCTCAATCTACCTATCTCACTGCCATATTTGTAGAATCTAAAAAACTAGGTATTACCAACCATCTTGTGAACGTATTGGTAAATTTCACTCTTCACCTTGTGAGTCTCAGGGTGTTACCTTACTAACCCCTGTCTTCGATCCCATTTTAACTATCACCTTATGGGTATCAAGTTATTAGATGAGGGATGATAGCCTCAAATCATTATTATAATCCTTTTTTCTTAATTCTTAATCTCTCTTCTGAAGACGATTTCAAATAAAGGCAGGTTATTAACGTTGGACATTGCTAAGAAAGCAATTAAACTGAAGAATATCACACTGCTAACTCATTCACCTTGATGATCCTTAAATTAGCTATATCATGCCACTCAAAGTTTATATTTTTCAATGCCCATGGTGCCTTGTGCTTAAGTTTGACGGCAACTGGCATGCTTTCTATACACAAGATGATATAGAGAGGCACCTATAGGGGTCCTAAAAGTTGTCTGATAGGCCCACAAAGCATCACCTAACTTTTTTAACCTATAAGTCCTATTGGCATTCACAGTCTTCGCCAATATGAACTTGATATAACCATTGGAGATCTCAACCTGCCCACTCTTTTGCGGATAGTAAGGTGTTGCCACCTTATGCTTCACACTATATTTTTTGAGCAAGGCCTTAAAAAGATGATTGCAGAAGTCAAACCCACCATCACAGATAATGGAATGTGGAGTGCCAAATTGAGAAAATAATTTTTTCATTAAAAATGTGGTAACACTTTTGCCTTCATTGTTGGGAATCGCAACCGCCTCCACCCATTTAAAAACAAAGTCATCTTCCACAACATATACTTCATCCCATAAGAGCTTACAAATGGACCCATGAAATCAATCCCTCGTACATTAAACAACTCCAACTACAAGATAAGTGTCATGGGAATTCCATGTCTCCCTGAGATATTACCTTGTCACTGAAAGTAATCACAGGCTTGAGAAAAGTCATGAGCATCCTTGTAGATAGTTGGCTAATAATACCCACACTACAGAATTTTGGGGGTTGTACGGGTACCACCGTGATAACCCCCAACTGGCAATGTATGACAAGCCTCAAGGATGCTCATGATCAATTCCTCAAGATTACATCTCCGAATAACCCCATACATAAAAATCCAAAAGAGAAAAGGCTTATCCTAGATAAATTTTCTCACCTCATAAATAAACTACTTATGCGGTTAGATAAATCTTTTGGAGCAAGATCACTTGCCAAAAAGTTGGGAAAATAAACGAACTAGGGGATTAAGTCTTGAGATGCTGCTAAAACTTTCTCATCTATAAATATATCATCTATACCAAGCTCATGACTTAACTTTTTCCTTGCCCCATCCTCGAGATGAGATAAATGATCCACAACCTAGTTCTCAATGCCTTTTCATTAATTCAATTCAAAGTCAAATTCTTACAATAAAAGGACCCAATCTATCAACCTTGATTTTTCATCCTTTTTATACATAAGATACCTCAATGCTACATGATCTGTATGAACTATGACTTTGGTCCCTATCAAATAGGACCAGGATTTCTCAAAG
Organism: Capsicum pubescens; assembly: GCA_030864215.1. Lineage (NCBI taxonomy): Eukaryota > Viridiplantae > Streptophyta > Magnoliopsida > Solanales > Solanaceae > Capsicum > Capsicum pubescens. Next base: position 247,760,252 of record CM061540.1, on the reverse strand, counting down.
GCAAAAAGCACCACAAGTAACTCCTGCTTAGTAACTGTATAGTTCTTCTGTGCAGGGTTTAATGCCTTGCTAGAATAATAGATTGGGTAAAGAATTTCTTACGTCGTCGACCTAGGACAACATCCAAGGACACTCCTCTAGCATCACACATTAGTTCAAAGGGTAAAGACCAATCAGGGGACACAATAAAGGGAGCCGAGACTAGCTGCTCCTTAAGGCACTCAAAGGACTTGAGATAAGCATCACCGAACAAAAATTTTATCTCCTTCTCTAAACGTTTACCCAGTGGATTAGCAACTTTAAAGAAGTCCTTGATGAACCTTATATGAAAGACAACATAACCCAAGAAGATTCGGATACACTTAACTGAGACTAGAGGAGGCAATTTTTCAATCACTCTATCATTGCTCTATCCATCTCAATACCCCGCTTTGAGATTTTGTGACTGAGAATAATACCTTCCTTCACCATAAAATAGCACTTCTCCCCAATCAAAACCAGATTGCACTTTTCACATCTTTGGACTACATTGGCCAAATAGGCTAGGCAATCATCAAATGAGTCCCCAACTATCAAAAAGTCGACCATGAAAACCTCTATAGTGCCCTCTATGTAACGCCTCAGATATACACCCTAGACAATACACGGTGCTCAAGACTATAAGTAGTCCCAAGAAAACCCTTTAAGCCTTCTAAAAACTTTAGAACTCAGAACAAAAGTAAATTTGAAATACGAAATCTTAATTGAAATTGAATTAATATCTTAATTAAAAGCCTTAAACATGGAAATCATGAAAACACACACTTTTAAATCTAAAACAGAAATCAGTCGGACAAGCCTCTACTTCTAACTAGAGAGCCACTGGGACAAGCCCCAGCTGACCCAACTCAAATAGAAATCAAATCACTAGAATACTTCATCAATATCAAAGTCTAATAAAATGGTTCCTTGAACTATGAGGACTCACAAAGCGTCAGGATTTAGGTGGAGATGATCGTAGTCAATCACGCTCCTGATACTGAGCACCAGAATCTACATTATGAAATAATGTAGCACATAGACATATATGTGGATTAGTACTTCTGAAATGTACTGAGCAAGTGGGGGTGAATACATAAGTAAACCAATAAAGGGTCATTTGGTAGAGTGTATAATAATAATGTAAAATATGGTGTATTAGTAATACTTGTATTAGTAATGCTTGTGTTAGCTATGCATGCATTAGTTATGCTTGTATTTTGCTTATGCAGTGTTTGGTTTAATGTATTAAAAATAACATGAATTAAATAATTTCTAAAAAAAAAAAAATTACAAAAATATCCTTCATATATATGTTGGAAAGGATGTGAAATTTTTTTTGAGGGATAATGGTGTCTTTAATCATGTTAATGCATGTATTGGATCCATTGCATTGTTAATACCATAGATTTTGAGGTATTAGTAATACACATATCAATACACAATAGAATGTATAACTAATGCAAGCATTAGTTATACATAAGGTGAAAAAGTATACCAAACAAGGTATTAGTAATACACATTAAACTAATGCATGCACTAGTTTTTCAATACACTCCACCAAACGACCCCTAACTCAATGTGCATATGGACTTTCAAATAATACATGCTAAGTGTAAATGACTCACCTTGGGCTTGAATAAAACCAAAACTGTGAAATAATACTCATGAGTAATAAAGAAAAATTATAAACTTTGTGAGCCATAACACTTGGTTTTAAAAGCTTTATTTTTACTCTTTCTAAGAGCGGTTCTACCCTTGCTATCAGAATAGTATCTTAACTTAAGTGATCACTATCTTTAACTTCATACATATTGGGAATAAGCTTAACCTGCATTGGCTCGTAGTTCTGGGGTATGCGACCTTGGAATCATACCCAACTCGGTGCTAAATACTACTTTCTTATTACTTATATGCTTATACTTTAGAAAATCCACTTTAAAATAGCATAAGATTTTATAGAATGAAAACTAATTATGCTTATCTTTGCTTTAATTCAAACTCAAGATGAACAAATGTGGATTCCATATCTTATCTTAAGATCAAAATATCACTTCTTTATTTAAATCTTGGTATAAACTTATCAAAAAAGAACTTAAGAACATAATTCTCTTGAAATCTCAACACTTAAACATAGGGCTTAAAATTCATGCTTAAAAATCATGGTGATTCTTAACAACACTTCATGCTCAATAACAATCCTGAAATACTTCAACAATATCAAATCAAGATAGAGCAATCTCATTCATAATATAAATCTTATACGTTAAAACATAAACATAAGCAATTCTTGATATACTCAAAGCTTTAAATCTCATGATAATCACGTGCTTCAAGAATATAGAAACTTGGGTATGTACCCTAATTCAAAACAAGTAAATTGAATCTTACAATCATGAAATTTGGGCACAAGGGTGAAAGGATACCCTTGTTCATAACCCCACAGAGCTTGATAGGCCTGACTTAGTGTAGAAAGCTTGACTTTGAAAACCTTGGAGATGATCTTGAAAGATTTCTTAAACTACTTGGAATAGGAACCTTAAATTCTTGTTTATCTTGAAGATAGAGTAATGAAGTTTTGAAGTTCTTAGGAGGAGGTTAGGGTTTTCTTTGGGAGAAAATTGAAAGAGAATGGGAAAATAATACCTTAACCGACATTCAATCTTGTGTTTTTATGACTTGGGGTGATGGGAAAAGACCTAACTGCCCTTTGGGAGATTAATTTCATAATTGGAATGCCGATTGGAGGACTAGAGCAACACGATAATGAATCCATCGCTATACACGGCGTGACGCGATGCAATCACTTTGAGCTACAAGAATCGAAATCCAAGCATGGCCCAAACCTCATCCAAAAATTCTAAAACTTCCTTGAGACATGTTCCTTACACCCTTGATCATAAATTATCTGAAATACCATCGCCTCAGAGTACGAAAGGTCAACTTACAAATCGTCGAAGTAAGTGGTAAAAAATAAGACTAAGTCCTTAATACTTAGTTAAATTTTTAACCTTTATGACTCTTATGCAAGTACTAGGAGCTGCACTAAGCTAAGTTTAATAAGGGTTATTATAATATCTCTCTCTTGGGAATATTCAATCTAAAATGAGACTGATTAGGCTGAGAATACTGTAAACCTGAGATTATGTACTTAAACTTGCATAACTGAGGATATGATTACATGACTGAACTAATAAGTGAATGCATGAAATGACATGAAGATGATTATATAAAGCTGGAACTAAGAATGGAAATGAGATGATATAAGGAAAACTTATTACCTTAAGCTAAGTCTGAACTTGTGGAAAAGAGGTGAGGGTACTTGGTTCGCATATCTGCTTTTGCTTCCTAAGTGGCTCCCTTAACAGACTAATTCCACCAATGAACTTTGACCAAGGAAACTTCTTTCTTCCTTAGTGTAGGAATCTGACGATCAAGGATCTTAACTGGGATTTCTTCATAAGAAAGGCTATCCTGAACATCCATGCTTTATAAAGGTCAACAACAGCTGGGTCACCAATTCACTTCTTTAACAAGGTTAAATGAGACACTGGATGCACTGATGCCAAATCTCCAGGCAACCAAAGCTTATACGTTACCTTCTCAAAATGACTCAAGATTCTGTAAGGAACAACATATCGGGGACTAAGCTTCCCTTTTTTTCCAAATCTCTTTACTCACTTCATGGGAGAGATTTTAAAATAAACTAGATCATAAACTTCAAACTCTAGATCTCTCCTCCTAATATTTGCATAGGATTTTTGTCGGCTTTGGGCTATCTTAAGCATTTCCCTAATTAGCTAAACTTTCTCTATCACTTCAAACACTAAATTAGGACCTATCAACACAGTCTCACCTCCCTCAAACCAACCAATGGGAGATCTACACCTTCTCCTAAAGAGTGCCTCAAACGGATTCACCTGGATGCTAGGGTGGTAACTATTATTGTAGGCAAATTCAATCAATGACAAGTGATCATCCCAACTACCTTTGAACTCAATAACACATGATATCAACATATCCTTTAGGTATTGAATGGTCCTATAAGCTTGACCATCTGTCTGATGATGAAAAATAGTATTGTGATTAACTTGGGTACCAAGACCCTTCTGAAAAGCTTTCCAAAAGTGGGAATGTAAAATGAGTACCTCTATCTGAAATAATTGACAATAGGATGCCATGCAACCTAACCAAATCTCTAATATAGAGCTTGACATAATCCTCGTCTGAATAGGAAGTATGAACTTGTAAAAATGGGCTGATTTTGTCATTCTGTCTACAATAACCCAAATCGAATCATGCTGATAATACGAACGAGACAACCCTATCAAATAATCCATGTTCACATCTTCCCACTTTTAAGTGGGAATGCAAACTTTTGTATAGTGCCACTAGGCCTTTGGTGCTCAACCTTAACCTACTGACAATTAGTACACTTAGCTACAAACTCTACAATATCCTTCTTCATGCTACTCCACCAATAGATTTCCTGTAAATTATGGTATATATTGGTGGATCCTGGGTGAATAGATTAACAAACATCATGTGCTTCCACAAAAATCCGCTGCCTTAAACCATCAACACACAGCACACATAGTCTACCCTGGTATTGTAACACACCATCTCACCCTTAGGAGAAAACCTGTACTTTTTGATCTCTAACTGACTCCTTCAACTTAACAAACTGGAATCCCTATCTTGTTTCTCTTTCACTTCGACAACCAAAGAAGATTTCAAACTATTCTAAACCCATACACTACCCTAAGTTGAATTGACTAACCGAATACCTAATCTAGAAAGCTGATGAACCTCCTGAACTAACTTCTTCTTGTCATTCTCAACATAAGCAACACTACCCATAGACAGTCTACTAAGGGCGTATGCCACTACATTGACCTTGCCCAAATGTTATATATTCTTTTAATAACTCTAACTACCTTCTCTGAAGAAGATTTAAATATTTCTGTGAGAACACATACTACAAGATTTTGTGATTCGTGAACACATCAACATGCACCCCATAAATATAATACCTCCAAATTTTTAAGGCAAAAACAATAACGACTAACTCAAGATCATCAGTAGGATAATTTTTCTAATAAGGTTTAATCTATGTAGAGGAATAGGCTATGACCTTTACTCTCTGTATTAATACACAACCCAAACCAACTCTGGAAGCATCACAATAAATAACGAATCCATCAGAACTATGTGGTAGGGTCAAAACTGGGGCTGAAGTGAGTCTAGTTTTTAACTCCTAAAAACCTTCACATAGGAATACAACCACTTAAACTTGACTTTCTTATGAGTCAATCTGGACATGAGGGATACAATAGATAAAAACCCCTCAACAAACCATCGGTAATAGCTAGCCAAACTAAAGAAACTCCTGATAGCTAACCAAGAGATAATTCTAGGCCAGTTTTTCACTGCTTTAGTATTTTGAGGGTCAACTCTAATGCCATCACCAAAAATAATATGACCAAGAAAAGCTACTGACCTTAACCAAAACTAACACTTACTGAATTTGGCGAACAACTGACGGTCTCTAAGAGTCGGTAATATAATTATGAGATGGTCTGCATGATCATATTTTCTATGGGAATAGACAAGAATATCATCTATGAAGACTATGACAAACTGTAACATCCTGCATTTTTGGGCTAGTCTTTGAATCGTAGTTACTATGTGTAAAATCTATAATCCTAATGATTCCCATGTGAAAATAACTTTCATGATAATTATACTTGTGTGTTAAGTGTTTTTGAGGTGAAAAATATTCATAAGAATCACTTAGAACAAAGTTGAGCTAAAAGCCTTTGATTCTTTAAAAGTTTGGTATTTGATTCTACAAGGGTCGACTTTGAATGTGTATAACTTTTCATATATGTAGTATTAAGGTCAAGGCCCACCAAATTGTAGATAATTAATTCATATTTCCAACTATACCAACTTCACCTTAATCTGATACCCGAGTAAAATTTTATGGCATTTTTTGTGAGAGACAATAAGCCAATGCGATTGGGGCATGACGCGCTGGTCTCCCCAATGCTATTAGTGACGCGACACGTTTCTATCCCTGATGAAATATACGATGTGATATAGAGCTTTTTCATATGCTTCTTTAATTTCTAAAGGGACTAGGGTCACTTTGGTCCTTTCCCCTTACCCAAATTCGTCCATAAAACAAAATTTAACCCCCCAAGGAGCATTATTTGCTCCTTCACTCATAATTTCTCTCCAAGAAAGACTCTCTCTCTCTCAGGAATAAACCTTAACCTTCATCCAACAATTTCAATACTCCATTACAATCTCCTCAAGATGAACAAGAATTTAAGTTCACTAGTTCAAGAATTCCAAGAAAAGCTTTCAAGATCATCTCCAAGGATTTCAAAGTCAAGATTTCTACATCAAATTCATGATTATTTCAAGAATCCATCTAATTAAGGTATGTGGGAGTTCATCCATGGAGCCCAAAAACCTGTTTGCAAGTTCAAAGTTATTATCTTTACATGTTAATATGAATTATATCCATGAAACCTCAATGAATTTTGTTTATGTATCATGTTTACAAATGGTTTTTGTTGAAATTGCCTTGATATGTTCGAATGGTGATTTTCACATGTTAAATCCTTAACTCATGTTTTTAATATAGAAATTTATGTGATTTTTATGGTTTAACTACTCCTGTGTTTTGACTTATGATCCTCATGTGTTTGATTTCAAGTTAAGAGTATATGTGTTTTCAAGTGGAATGAGCCAATATAAATTTTGAATGTTATGATCTTCATATCAAATCCCTAAGTTGTGAATTGATTCGTGTAACCATGATATTTTCACATGCTTACTCACTCCCATGTCCTATTCCAAGCGAATTTCATGTAAATCCCCCAATTCATGATCTTAGTCATGTAATCATGCTATGGTACCATGTTTAAGACATTCCTATGTAAGAGTTCACGCCTCCCATATGTTTGATAAAATGCCTAGATGAATGAGTTTTGAACAATGAATACTTATTATGTTTCTAAAGTTATAGTATGGTCCCATTATCAATGCTATCGAGTCCTAGGGGTTATGAATACCCGACATTTAATTGTTTACCTAGTTTTCAGTATCTATAGGATGACTTTAGTCATACCACGAGAAACATCATTCAATCAGGTTGGCATAGTCAGTTGTGTAATCAGTTAAGCCTAGTCCAGTCTAATGATCAGTGTCAGCTTAGTTGGGAGTAGGATTTAACACCGAGTAAACCCAGGGATAGGGGCATTCCTGTCAGGTTAGGGTTTGACCCTTAGTAGAAATCCCCGAGTTACAGAATGGCGTAGCCAACATAGGTTGAGATCTCTTTCTGTCAGTTAGGGTTGACACATATATACTGAGTATTCTTGCCATATTATGGTAAATCTTATGTCCTTTGGGATATTAGTTTAATGGATCCACACAACCATTATCAGTACCCATGCTATGGTAATGATATCCTTCTAACTGGGGTTGCAGGTTGGACCCCGATTAGCTCATGTTAGGGCATGTCAGTTAGATGATATCTCTCATAGTCTCAGTTCAGTATTTAGTTCAACGTTCATTTTTAGGTTTTCTTGACCATAGCATGCAGTTATTAGTTATTTAGTTATCGGTATTTTAGTATCCCAATTTATAGACTATATCAGAAATATGTTTATGATTGGTCATGCATTCTTAGATTTTATAGTTTTCATGCATTTATGCTCAGCAATATCATGTTGTTCAGTAGTCCATATTCATATATTAGATATTCAGTATGTATACTTTAGTTATCCCTTTTGCTTAGATTTCACTTATTCCATTACCCAGGCGTCAGCTATTCAGTTAATCAAATCAGTTCAATACATATAGGTTTATTTTTGAACATTCACGTATTCATGTTCTACTGTATCCTAGCTTCGGTTCTACTTATATTATAAAAGGAAAGTTTTAAGAAACTAAGTGTAGTGATCATCAGCTTATCAGATGTTGTTTGTTAATCATGTTTTAAGATATATCAATTTTCAGTTTACTTCAGTCACTTAATGAGTCTACTTACACTTAGCATGAATGTTTTAAGATTACGTATGAAATCAATTTTACTTATTGCATTCACCCTCACTTACTCATTACATTCCAGAAGTATTGATCCATATATATGTCTATGTGCTACATTGTCTCATAATGTAGGTACCAGTTTGTAACACCCCATATTTTTGGGCTAGAATTTAGATTGTTGTTCCTATGCATACTGACTTGAAACCAATAATTCTATGTCTATATATATGTGATGATAAATTCAATAGTGTGGAAAATGTCCTATTATATCAGTTGAGGTCATAAAAATCTCCTAACTTAAAGACGAGTTGAAAACGCTTCTATTGATTAAGTTTTAGTGAATGCTTCAGCTTTTGTAAGATCTAAACGACCATTAATCCTTGTACATAATGAGTTAAATGGTCTAATATATATCAAAATAAAGATCTTTGAATCTAATTTCTAATGCATTTGGTTTCACCTTAATCCGATATCAGAGCGAAATATTATACTCATTTTACTTTAGCTTGTCAGTCTGTCAACAAAGTGACGACCTGAGATGATAAGCCATCAACTAAGTGACGACTTATCAGCCAAGTCGTTAGCCCAAACCAGTGAGCCATCAGTTTTATCCTCCAAGTGAATACCTAAGTTGATAGGCCATCAACTAAGTGACAACCCATCAGCCTAAATCATCACCCATGACCTGACATGATCAACCTCACCCTTAAATAATTTTGGAGGGGTATTTTGGTCTTTTCCCTTACCTTCCATGACTTAAATCATGTATTAAACCCTATTAAGTGATAAAATATCAGTTTCTCATCACTCATAATCCTCTCCACTTTCAATAATAAGAAAATTAGGGTTTCCTCTCAAGATCATCTCCGAAGAACAAGATTCAAGCCCTTCTTCAAAAAAATCAAGAAATTATAATTCCAATCCTAGAACGTTCAAGAAAACTCAATTCTGTTTAAATATTAAATCTCTAAGGTATGTTAGATGTTCATCGATGTGCAATTTTCACCCATGGAGTCCAAGAATCCATCTTTTATGTTTTAAATCATGAAATTACATATTTATAATGATTTATCTCCATGAAGCTTTTATGAATTTTGATTATACATGATGTTTACAATCTATTTTAATCAAAAGAAACCCTTATTACATATTTTATGAATGATGTCCATGAACTTACATGAATTTTAAATCTTTATCATGTTTTCATGAAATTATTGGTGATATTAAACGTTACATGTTTAAATGGTGTTGTTTGTTGAGCTTAAACCCTAATTGGTGATCTTAGAATTGAAATCATGCCATTTCTACAAGTTTTAAAACTATTCCCATGCTTAGTTTAAACCATGAATTGCAAGCATTTGATGAAATACCTAAATGATTGGGTTTTGAACAATGACTACTTATTACATGTTTACAAGTTAAGATTTTGGAATTTGTTTTCAAGTGGAATGCATTATAGTATGTTTTAAATATTATGATTTCCATATCATGTTTATGAGAATTAAGAATAAATCCTCAGTTTATGATTTTGTCATGTGATAGTGCTATCTCATCATCTCTAGAAATATCCTTTTGTTAAAGTCTTGGACCCTATGCCTCTGATGAAATGCTTAAGTGAATAATTGTGAACAATAATTTCCTTTCATGGTTTCAAAGCTTTCATATGACCCTGTTGTTATTTTTATGGAGTCTTAGAGGTTATGAATACCCAAAATTTAGCAGTTTACTTAGTATCCATAGTTTCAGAATAGTTTCAGACATGTATGAGCATTATCAGTTAGTCCGCTATCACATTAGTTAAACTTAGATTAGTTTAGTTACCCGAGTCAATTCCTTCTTCAGTTAAGCTTAGCTAAGTTGCGTAATTAGGATCAGTTCAGTTGGGAGTAGGATTCAGCACCGAGCAAGCCTAGGGATGGGGGCTCACCTATTAGTTATGATGGGTAAATAGAAGCAATCCCTAAGTTCCAAAACTATGTAGACTGCGTAGGATATGAGATGGCACCCGCTAGTTTAGGAATGACACTCTCAGGGATCACCCACTAGTTAGGACTGATATTAGGGGTCATTCGCTAAATTAGGACTGATTCCACAACCATTGTTAGTACCCATGGTATGGTACTAGCACCCTTCCAACTAGGGTCATAGGTTAGACCCTGATTAGCTCAGACTGGGGCATGTCAGTTAGATGATAACTCCCACAGTTTCAGTTTCAGTGTTCAGTTTAGTACTCAATTCAATTTTGCTTGACCATAGCGTATAATTTATCAGTTATTCATTTATCAGATTTTAGTATTTTAGTTACAGACTATATTAGAAACATGTTATATGCTTGGTCATGCATTCTAAGATTTTTTAGCTTTCATGCATTTATATTTATTATTCTCATGATAACCAAACAGCCTCTGCTCCATGCATGCTTACTAAGTTACTTTATATCATTTATGTAGTTATCATTTCATGTTCAGTTATCACATGCTATTCATTCAGTTGGTTATCATTTATGCACATAAACCCATGTATCTCAGCCTTACCTCATTTAGCATACTAGTACATTCAAAGTACTAATTGCATACCCGTTTCTTGTACTATGATGTTTCATATCATAGGATCAGACGCTTAGGTTCCCGATTGTACCTAGTTATCCCAGTGCACCAGTAGCAGCAGCAGTGGTGAGTCCTCATGTTTCGAGGACCAGTTATGTTTATTTCAGTTTCTCAATTTTAGCAGACAGTCAGAGTTAGTTGGGGGCTTGTCCCATCAACTCCTCAGTTATTTAGTTAGAGGCTTTCAAACTAGTATAAATAGTTAGTCAGTTTTTAGTTGTTATTATCAGTGCTGTTTTGCAGAGATTATCAGAATTATGACTTAACTTATGGCAATTTCAGTTAAATTTTTCAAACTAAATCTTTTGTTATCAGTTTTATTCAGTGCCCACAGTAGGTACCAGTCATGGGTTAGCTTATGGTCCTTTGGGACTGTAAGCATCGTATGACACTTAGGGTGTACTCCCAAGTCATTACAAACTTGGTATCAGAGCCTAAGGTTTTAAAGTTTCCTAGGGAGTCTGAAAGCCACGTCAAGTAGAGTCTTGCCTATGTGTGTAAAGCACGCCACACTTATGGACAAGAGGATCTAGATGTATTAGGAAAAGTTTCCCTTCTTTCATATCTCAGATCGTGTGATAGTAAGGTTCTCTAAGAAACTTATGTAGATTCTCATCATGCTTCACTCATGTCAACTCTACCTTACTTTCAAGGTAATAGAAGTAGTGAAGCTCAAAGTCCTACAGCTAGAGCTTTCTCAGACAGTCCCCACAGATAGTTGTGGGATCGCATGCAGGATCGCGAGTGTTCCATCAAGTTCGTTTTAGTTTCAAAGTTTAAAATATTTCATTCATATTCAAGAAAATCATGCACTAAACCTAAAGTAAGATGTGCCCTCAGATCCCTTCTCAGTATTTTAGGATAACATATGATCTAGAGTTAGAAACATGAAACCAAGAGTTTAGCAACAATAGTGGAGTTGGGATAGTGTTATCCGAATTTGAGAAAATTATATTTCATGGGGTTAGTTGTATGAAAGGTGAATTAGTAGGCTTGTGACAGTGTATGCAAGAATTTAAGTTTGGTAATTCAAAACTATATGTGTTGTTGATGTTGGTGTAGTGGTGATTCTCATGGTGTGGGGAAAATATAAGTTTAGAGATGTGATATTTGTAGGCTATGATAAAAGTAGTATGGTTATTAAAGATTTGTGGATATCCATGTTATGTGTTAAGAATCAAAGTTTGAATATTTGAAGGTTGAGCTAATAGAAAGAGTAGTTGAAAATTCTGAGTTAGTCAGATCTTAAGTTGTTACATGATGTATTTTGGGCTATAAAAAGTTAAGAGTTCTATCTCATAAGGAAGTATAAGTAGTAGGGTTTTATACTTTCAGGTGCAATCTTTCAAGGTGAGTTTAGTGTTTAAGAGTATTGTTATATCTTGAACTCTAGAGTAAAGTGGTTTTAGTTCAGTTTAGAGATGTTGATTAAGTGGTTCACAGACTTATAATGATCGATTTAAACTAAGAGGGAGATGATAGAGTAAATAACCAAGTCAGGTTCTCAGATCCTAGTAGTGATGCTAGTATGTGTAGAAAAATAGTGGGGGAGGATGATGGCCAACCCATTTTTATCTCAGTGCAAGGTTTCTCTATCATCATGATATCTACTCATGCCTGACATATCAGTTCTATAGTCATAGTTCGTGTTCATGCACATCATAAAGAATCATGTACCCTTCCAATTCCTAGTATAAGGAGTTCCCATTTGCTCAGCAGTAAAGATCATGTTCCATAAATTTATGAACTCCAAACTCAGGTCATGCAGCTCATGACTCATGTACTCATGCTTTACAGTATGTTTAGTTACAATACTCATGATACATAATGATCAGTGAAATTCAGATTCATGCCATGCATGTCCTCAGTTCAAACCTCTTTGATGAATTTGTGTCATTAACCCTTTATTCCTCAGACCTCAGTTTCACACTCCATATATTAAGTCATGATTCAGTCCATAAGTGTTTTGCATATCATCTCAGTCTTTCCATAGTATATCAACCAAGTCAGTCTTATTTGAGGACGAATATTCTCAAGGGGGAGATATTGTAACACCCCACATTTTCGGGCTAGAATTTAGATCGTTGTTCCTATGCATACTGATTTGAACCTAATGATTGTATGACTATATATGTGTGATGATCAATTCTATAGTGTGGAAAATATCCTATTATATCAGTTGAGGTCATAAAAATCTACTAACTTAAAGACGAGTTGACAATGCTTCTATTGATTAAGTTTTAGTGAATGTTTCAGATTGGGTAAGCTTTAAACGACCCTTAATCCATGTAAATAGCGAGTTAAGTGATATAATATACATCAAAATAAAGATCTTTGAATCTTCTTTCCAATGCATTTGGTTTTACCTTAATCCGATACCGGAGCAAAAAGTTATACTTATTTTTCTTCAGCATGTCAGTCTGTCAACAAAGTGACGACCTAAGTTGATAAGCCGTCAGCTAAGTGACGACTTATCAGCCAAGTCGTCAGCCTAAACCAGTGAGACATCAGTGTCAGCCTCCAAGTGATGACCTAAGTTGATAGGCCATCAACTAAGTGATGACCCATTTGTCCAAGTCGTCACCCATGACCAGACTTGATTAACCTCACCCTTTAACAGTTTTGGAGGGGTATTTTGGCCTTCTCCATTACCTCCCATGACTTAAATCACACATTAAACCCTATTAAGTGATAAAATATTAGTTTCGCATCACTCATAATCCTCTTCACTCTCAAGAATAAGAAAATTAGGATTTCCTCTCAAGATCATCTACCAAGAACAAGATTCAAGCCCTTCTTCAAGAAAACCAAGAAATTATAATTTCCAATCCAAGAACGTTCAAGAAAAGTCAATTCTCTTTCAATATTAAATCTCTAAGGTATGTTAGATATTCATCCATGGTCCATTTTCACCCATGGAGTCCAAGAATCCATCTTTTATGTTTTAAATCATGAAATTACATGTTTATAATGATTTATCTCCATGAAGCTTTTATAAATTTTGATTATACATGATGTTTACAATCTATTTTCATTGAAAGCATCCCTTATTACATATTTTATGAATTATGTCCATGAACTTACTTGAATTTCGAATCTTTATCATGTTTTCATAAAATTGTTGGTGATATTAAACCTTACATGTTTAAATGGTGTTGTATGTTGAACTTAAACCCTAATTGGTGATCTTAGAATTGAAATCATGCTATTTATACAAGTTTTAAAACTATTCCCATGCTTAGTTTAAACCATGAATTGCAAGCGTTTGATGAAATGCCTAAATGATTGGGTTTTGAACATTGACTACTTATTACATGTTTACAAGTTAAGATTTTGGAATTTGTTTTCAAATGAAATGCATTATAGTATGTTTTAAATATTATGATTTTCATATCATGTTTATGAGAATTTGGAATAAATCCTCAGTTTATGATTTTTTCATGTGATCTTGCTATCTCATCATGTCTAGAAATATACTCTTGTTAAAGTCTTGGTCCCCATGTATTTGATGAAATGCTTAAGTGAATAATTGTGAACAATAATTTACTTTCATGGTTTCAAAGCTTTTATGTGACCCTGTTGTTAATGTTATTGTGTTTTGCGGGTTATGAATACCCAAAATTTATCTATTTACTTAGTCTTAGTAGTTTCAGAATAGTTTCAGACATGTATGAGCATTATCAATTCAGCTCGTTATCATATCAGTCAAACTTAGATCAGTTCAGTAACCCGAGTAGATTCCCTCTTCATTTAAACTTAGCTCAGTCCAGTAATCAATGTCAGTTCAGTTGGGAGTAGGATTCAGCACCAAGCGAGCCTAGGTATGGGGTCTCACCCATCAGTTAGGACTGTTTCCTTAGAAGAAATCCCTAAGTACCAAAACCACGTAACTATGTTCATTAACTTTAAAGAACATAGCTCTGATATCAATTGTAGGGGGTGCGGATAGTGCGGATAACTCGGGTAATTTGCATGGTTAGTTAATATTAAATCATGTAAATTATAATTTAATATTTCTATTTCTAAGGTTAACTTTATTCCAAGTAATCTTTCTTCTAATTGTCTTCTTTCTCTTCTAAGCTGATTTCTATAATTAATTTCTTCATATAGCCAACTTTGTCTTTCTCTAATTCTTGTAATATATTCTAACATTTTTTAATCTGTATAATATCCGCCTGAATAGTAATTATCTAGGTATGAATAGTATCTATCATCATTTAAGTGTATTTGTTCTAATTTATCTTCTATTCAATTTTCTAATTCTCCATCTTCAATATCAAATATCTTTTCCCATATAATTTTCTTTATATCTACTATCTCTATATCCTTAAGTAAATATAAAACAAGTATCTTAAATTCATCTATCTTTTCATCAGGTAAGTAAGTATTCATTTTTCATATGATGCTATTTTTCAAAATATTCCGTTCAATCATATACAACTAAAATATGACCATCTTAGATCACTATATACTAGATTATTCTTAAATAACATGTTCTTCGGTCACTACTAGCATGGTAATCTGGATACTTTTTCCCTAAACAACGCCTCTACTCTGGTTACTCCCCTATCACGGCTTCTTTGCCTTACCGGTTTCACCTTTAGGATTGATGTTGGGCGTATTTACACGCCAAAGCACCATAATTTACCCATGTTTCAGCTAAGTTTTGAGGATAAAATATATAATTCTTGCACCTTTAGTCCATTTTCCTTTAAGTGAGCTGACCTATGTGATTAGCATGTTTTCAGGTACTAATGATGAAGATTTCAGCACTTTGTGGACCTGTGGGCAGCAAAGGAAAACTTCACATAAGAGGGAAGGCAGCTTTTGGACTGAAAGTGATGCATAGGAACTTTTTCCCGGGCAAACCCAGTATTTTTAAATAGTTAAGGATGCAATAGCAACTTATTAGACAAGGATGCTATTAAAAAACTTATTGCTGAATTTTTTCAGCATCATTATCATTATCATTCGACATTATTCATTATTCACGTTAGAGGATTTTGTACGAGTTTGGAGAACAGAAAACGGCTCACTTGAGCAACGGAGAAAGAAAACACGTTTCATCTCCATAGCCGAGATTTCTCTAAGTTTTGGTATGATGATGATGTCTACTTTGATTTCCGTTGTATTCATGAGTAGCTAAACTTATCTGTTAGGGTTATGAAAACCTTGTAAGATACTATCTATTACTATGAGTTTGTAAATTCTTGATGTGTTATGCTACTTATATCATTACTCTCTTCGTTTTGATTGAATTCTTATGGTTGCAAACATAGAGAATACGCCATTATAGCATTAACTTGTTCGAGAGAAAAGTTACATGTTTGGAAAAGAGAGTGTGACAAGGAAATAGGGTTTCCAACCTCTATTTACACGTTAATGCCTTAACCAGATTAACTTCTTGGAGAATTTGTACCATTTGTTATACACTTTAGGATCGAGAGAGCTAAAGCGAAATAAATCCTTGATGGTTGAGAAACACTTGGATTTAGAATTAGAATACGATTCTCTATAAGTGCATGCATGTCTAAATTCCACGTTACTCATAGTTAATAGAGAAGTAGAACTTATAATGTGAACATAACCCTAACTTATCAATCTCTGTGATTAAATCTTACTACACAAATCGTTCCATTGTTACTTTGATAATATTAGTTCATGCCTAAACCAAACCCCTCTTTTTCCTTGGAATTTTTGACCAATAGTCTACTAATAATTGCAACACTTAGTGACCAGAGTATTCCCTGTGGGATTCGACACCCAACCCAGTTGGGTTCTATATTTGACAGCGACCGCTTACACTTTCTAACGAGAGTTGTAATTTGGGCGTATCAAATTTTGGCGCCGTTGCCGGGGAATACGGTTGTCAACTAAGTTTGTGATAGTTAATAGACCTTTTGGTCAATGATTCTCGAATTTTACTTTTTGTTTGTTGTTTTTGTTTTGTTCAGGTTTATTGGAGTGCATGCCAAATACACGAAGTTCTGGTCAACCGTTATTACCTATAAATCCTGAACCATATCTTATTGGCAGAATAGATGCGCAACGAAACCTTGAACGGATGGCTACTCAAAAGGAGCAGGAAAGATTAGCTGCATTGGCAGCTGCTCAAGTGCATCAACAGAATATTGATAACTCAGGTCGGGAAACAAATCTTGATGAAGAGGACCTGGGTGATGATGAGTTATTAAATCCAAGGCGTGCTGGTGAGGTGGCAGCACCTGTGACCAGGAGAGATCGTCAAGCTAAAATGAGACTTGAACGCCGAGCTGTACATGCCCTTTTCGATAATGATGATGACGATTTGGATGGGGCTGGTGCCACAGAGGCTATTATTCCTCCACCCTTGGCACCCGGAACCAAGTTCAATATCACCAGCACCATGATCCAGTTATTACAACTCAAAAGGTTATTTGGTGGACTTGCAGGCGAAGATCCGAATATGCATCTAATTAATTTTATCTCAACATGCAAATCATTTGATAATCCAGGGGTTGGATAGAATGCGATCCGGCTGCGCTTATTTCCATTGTCTCTATCTGGAGAGGCAACTCTATGGTTAAACGGGCTAACTCCTGACTCTATTACCAATTGGAGGCAACTGAAAGACGCTTTCCTAGAAAGATTCTTTCCACCATCCAAGAGGGCACAATTGAGAGATGAGATAAGCAATTTCAGACAGCTTCCAACTGAAGCTCTCCACGAAACATGGGAGAGGTTCAAGAAGAAGCTTACGTGGTGCCCAAATCATCAGATGACCAATGTCCACTTGATGGAAATATTATATAGGGCTTTGAACTCGGTGACTAAGCCAGTGGTTGATAATGCTGCAGGTGGGTCATTCATGGACCTTACTTTTATTGAGGCTGGTGATATGCTGGATCGTATGACAAAGAAGAGTAGAGCTTGGCATACCAGGGATTCTAAGGTACCAAGCTCTACTGTATCTACTGGCATGACAGAAGAACAGAGGCGAAGAGAAGAGGAACGTGACCAAGATATGGCTCACATGAAAACACAGATGGACCTTCTTACCAAGAATTTATTATCAAGGAAGACAGAAAAGTTCAAGGTTGTTGTATCACAGGGTAGAAATGAATCCGATTCTGAGGAGGAAGCGAATTATTTGAATAATCAGGGGGGTTTCCGAGGCAATGCCCAAGGAAACCAAGGTCGGAACTATTATGAAAAATCCGGATTCAAGAATAAGACTGACAGGAGTGGTTTGTATGTCCCTCCTGGATATCGTGAAGCTGTTGCAACTAGTTCTGGGAAGATGTCCATGGAGGACATGATGGCCAAGCTTTTGAAAGGAGTGGAGGCAACCAACACGGGACTAGCTGAGGTAAAAAATGATTTGTCCTCAATAAATCAATTGGTGGACTCGCATTCCACTGCAATAAAACAGATGGAACAACCAATGAGTAAACTATCAGCGGCATTCAATCAAAGAAAATGTGGCACTTTACCTAGTAACACTGTGCAAAATCCACGGAATGATGGATCATGTATGGATATTACTACCAGGAGTGGTAAGGTGTTGGATAATCCATCCAAAGGAAAGCAGGTGGTTGATAATACAGAAGAGAATATTATTGAAGCAGATTGTGATGATTCTGTAGAAACTGAAAATTAGAATGGGAACGTTCATGACACTACACCTAGATGTCACCAGCCTGAAAAGATTAATAATCGGAAGAAAAACCAAAAGAAAGTGGTGGAAAAGACTCTTCCAAATCCACCACCACCTTTTTCTCAGAGACTAAAAAAGAAGGCTGATGACACCAGGTTTAGTAAATTCATGACCATGCTGAAGCAGCTGACTATTAATGTGCCTTTGGTGGAGGCACTGGAGAAGATGCCAGGGTACGCCAAATTCATGAAGGACCTTTTGACAAAGAAAAGGGCAGCAAGTTATGAACTGGTAGATAATGTTCATCATTGCAGTGCAATTGCCACGAGATCTTTAGTACAGAAAAAGACGGATCCTGGTGCTTTCACTATTCCTTGCACGGTTGGATCCTTGGATTTTTCTAAGGCATTGTGCGATTTGGGGGCTAGCATCAATTTGATGCCGCTATCTATTTATAAACAGTTGGGGTTGGGCGATCCTACACCAACCAATATGCGGCTCGTGATGGCAGATAGGTCGGTAAAACAACCTCCTGGTATCTTACATGATGTATTAGTGAAGGTTTCTACCTTCATTTTCCCTGCAGACTTTGTTATTTTGGATTGCGAGGTGGATTTTGAGGTGCCCATAATCTTGGGTCGACCTTTCCTCGCAACAGGAAGTGTGCTTATTGATTTACGAGCAAATAAGCTTTTATTTTAGATGAATGACGAAGTGGTACGTTTTGATGTAAGCAAATCAATGAAGCAACCCAAAGATATGAATGTGTTCTCTATAGCTGATGTTCATTATGAGGATGATAAGGAATTATCTTTAGAGAAACAGTTTACTGTTGAGCCATTGGCTGCTGTGCTTTTGAACTTTGAGCATGAGGATGTTGAAGAGAATGAAGAAACTATCCGTGCTTTGACAGGAATGGGGTCGTATTCATATGACCCCAAGAAGCTGGACCTTGACCTTAAGAATCGACCCTCACCACCGGCGAAGCCACCAGATATCTTGATGAAGTCTGAGTAATCGAGATAACTATGTCGTGCCGCGATAATAAATCAAGCGCTACATGGGAGGAAACCCATCATTAGGAGTTTATTTCGTTAGGATTTTGTTTTTGATAAATAAAAGTTCAAAAAAAGAGTCGAGCCACGACCAAAACTAAGGCGCTCGGTGGGAGGCAATCCATCCTTCTAATCATTTTTGTTGTTTCTGATTAAGTGTAGGTGCAAGATATACAAAGGAGGAGATTAGTCCCAAATTTTGATTTGAAAGTGAGCCATGCTAAATGTGGTAAGTGAGGAATGATGGAGCAAAGGCTATAGGTTAGGCATTGCCTATGCCAATCTAGGAAACGAACAAGGCAATGCCTATGACAATCTAGGAAATGAACAAGGAAATGCCTATGCCATTGCCTATGCTCACTGCCTCACATAGGCAATGGATAAGGCAAGGCCTATACCAATGTATCCAATGCTATAGGCGCCGCCTATGCCATTGCCTATGCTCACTACCTCACATAGGCAATGCCATAGGCGCCGCCTATGCCAATCTAGGCGATAGGAAAGGCACCGCCTATGCCAATCTAGGCGATAGGCAAGGCGCCGCCTATGCCTATCTAGGCATTGCTAAAGGCGCCGCCTATGCTAAGCATAGGCAAAGCATTAGGCGCCGCCTACTTATCCTTTTTTGCCTCCTAACCCGATTGTACATGGGTCAAACCCGACCCATGGCTTAGCCTTTAAATAGATCCTCAACCTTAGAACAAAATTCCATTGTTTGCTCAAGATAGGCGACGCCTAAGCTCCTAAATTCTCTCAAAGTTTTTCTTTTGCTCATCTAATCTTGCAAGTTCATCTTACGGATCCATCACCACGTAAGTTACTTTTTTATATTCTGTAGTTGTTGCACTACTCTGCTTATAATGGTTTATTAGATTGTGAAATGGTGTTTAGTGATGAGAATATGGTTGGTTTGTTATGATGCATTTAGTTGAGTGAAAGAATTCGTGTCGGTGTTCTTGACTTTACTCCGACTTGTATTTGATTGGTATTCACTATCGTATTTTTATGAAGTCGAAATTGTGAAGTTAATGCATAATCTTTAAAGTTGTAAGCTTGAATGTTTGAATGACTCGTTCATCGAAGGTATTGATCATGATTGACCACAAGTATAACATGGTTTGGTTATTTCGATGCAAAAACCTGATAAGATTGCTATGTGGTAGTCTTGTTCAAACATTGCCTTAATCCAATGAAATAAAGTCGGAAAGGATAGTCAAGATTACATGAATATTAACATTGTGCAAACGGATTAAGTGTGGGGTGGTATCATCACGATTTTCTTTTTCGACTATAGTAAATCTTCCATGATGAAACTAACGTAACTTTATTGTGATCTCAGGTAGAATGGCCCCAAAAAGACGACAAGGAAAAGAAAAAGTGTCCACCTCCAAAAAAAGTCAGAAAAGGGCAAGAAAAGATCAGGCTGAGTCCTCCTCTTTGCAAGTGCCTCGACGTACTTTCGGGATAAAGTGGGTCTTAGAGGAGAAAGGAAAGGAGTGGTACAAGAACAACAAAGTAAAAAAATATGTTCACGTGGATTTGATGCAGAAGGAGAGTCTAGCAAAGAGAGAGCTCTGCATTTTGGCTAAAATCATGGCACTAAATCCTGATTTTATTTTCCGAGATATGGGGGAATGCAATCTTGATCTAACACCAGAGTTTTATGCCAATTGGTCCCCAAAGACTATTGAAAGTGAAGTAAATATTCGGGGCCAAGTCTTGCAACTGAATGCGGAATTCTTCAACTCTTTTCTGGGCCTTCCATCTGTGGATCCATCACCACTCAAGGAGCTTTATCACAGACCTCCCTACAGGGCCATCAGACATACACTGTGCGGATCAAGGTCAATGGCACGGTGGATTCAGCACAAGGATAATGGTCGCCACAACACCTACCCGTATGCCTCTTTGAACAGGAAAGCTCGCATATGGTTAAGGATAGTTAACTCTTGCTTGATTCCTGGGAAATAATATACTAATATCACACGTGATCGAGTCTGCTTGGTGTACGCTTTGATGACGAATATTACCATCAACATTGGTGCGGTTATACGATCGTCAATGCGCAAGGCTAGGCTGCACAAAAGGTCCCATTTTAGTTTCGGCAACTTGTTGACTGCGATCTTAAGGAAAGAACACATTGAAGAGGAACCCGCGGATCATAAGCTACCACACAACCCGAAGAAGGTTGATCTCACGAAGGTTAAAGAGCCAAAAACTGGTCAAGGCATCAACCTCACCACTGCAGAGAGGCATGCTCAAGATGAAAGCTTTTTCCGCCATCTGTATGGCATGACTAGATTTACACTGATAAATGGGGGTCGTGTTCCAACTGATGTAGAGCTTCAGTATTTGGACTATGATTACCCACTTAATGAGCATGCGCGGGCCATGTGTGGAGTGGGGGTACATTTTGAGGAACCTCTCGACGATGACGTGCTGACTGATGACGATCACCGACTGCCAGACTCAGACGTGGAGGACAACTCTGATGACGACGACTCTGATGATGATTCTGACGCAGGGGGTATGACCTCAGACATAGAAGAGGAGTCCGACTAATCAGGTTTTCCTTATTTATTTTCACTAAGGACAGTGTGTCCCGTCTAAGTGTGGGGTGCAGGTATATGTCTGCTGTATTGTATTTCTTTGCCTACATTTATTCTTGTTTGTTTGAATTAGTAGTTAGTTAGTTAGTTGTAATTAGTTAGTAGATTTTAGATGTTGCATGAAATTGTTTTGATAGACGACATGGTATTATAACAAGAGTTTGTGCTAAATCATTGCTATTGAGACGATTAGGCTCTAAGTTGTGACTCACTGTGTGATAAATTATTGTGGTTTAATTCATTCATCTGTTGGGTCAAGAATCTATAATGCTCCTAATGAAGTTGACCATGTGCCTTGTGTGTGTGAGGATATTGTATATTCTTTGTTGTGACTGATGCTAGAACTTGCCTGGTGTGTGTGTGAAACGAAATAAAGATTGTGAGTGTAGGAGATGATTTAGGCATTTCTTTGGCAGCCCTGAAATTGTTTACCTTCTTTTTACCTACCTTTGTACATTGTCCTAGTGAACCCCCTTTGAGCCTTTAGCTATTTTCTTTGGCAGCCTCATATGTAGCCTAATCCATTTTTTTTTCAAGACCATAATTTGATTCAAACTCCTAAGCGCTTTAAAATTGTAGAATCATGTGGAAAAATAAAAGGAGAATGGTGAAAGTGATGCCTCAGGGTGTATTGGTACTTGAAATTATTGTGAAAAAGAGTGGCTATTATAGGGATGCTTGCTTAATATAAAAAAAAAGAAAAAAAAGAAAAAAAAATAAAAAAAAATAAAAAAAAATAAAAAAAAATTTAGAAAAACAAAAAGATAGTTGTGTTTATGATTGAATAACAAAATGGGTGAAAAGGGGTTGGTAGATGAAAGAGAGGTAGAGTGGTTGTTAAAAGATAGTGTAAATGGCATATTGTAGTGTATTAAAGCGCTTAGGGAACATAGTCACTATTTCTGGCCAAAATAGTCCTACCTGTTCCTTAGCCTACATTACAACCTGTAAAGACCTATTTGATCCTAAACTTAGCAGTCTGTTATTAGTAGAGCATTACACTAAGGGAAAGCCTATGGTCATCAGTTGCAATATAAGAATTCTTTGTGAGAGCGAGAGAAAGGAGAGTCTTATACCCATGTTTCGAAAAATGCAAAACTATGAGTGATTATGGGTGATATCTTGTGTGAGCACACATGGTTGATGGTTGTTGGGTAGTTTTATATGATTCTTTGTGGCTTAACTTGTGGATACGAATTAACCATCCTAATGAGTCTATGTTGGAGGTTGAGTTGTTTCTAGTAGTGATCGAGAAACCTACTCTTTGTTAATGATTGTTGTGCATGTCTTGCTGAAAATTTCGTGTTGCTATTGTGAAATTCTAGTTAGGTGTTTGCATGGATGTAATATTTTATTTGAGGACAAACAAAGCTTTAAGTGTGGGGTGGTGATGTTGGGCGTATTTACACGCCTAAGCACCATAATTTACCCATGTTTCAGCTAAGTTTTGAGGATAAAATATATAATTCTTGCACTTTTAGTCTATTTTCCTTTAAGTGAGCTGACCTATGTGATTAGCATGTTTTCAGGTACTAATGATGAAGATTTCAGCACTTTGTGGACCTGTGGGCAGCAAAGGAAAACTTCACATAAGAGGGAAGGCAGCTTTTGGACTGAAAGTGATGCATGAGAACTTTTTCCCGGGGAAACCCAGTATTTTTAAATACTTAAGGATGCAGTAGCAACTTATTAGACAAGGATGCTATTAAAAAACTTATTGCTGAATTTTTTCATCATCATTATCATTATCATTCGACATTATTCATTATTCACGTTAGAGGATTTTGTACGAGTTTGGAGAACAGAAAATGGCTCACTTGAGCAACGGAGAAAGAAAACACGTTTCATCTCCATAGCCGAGATTTCTCTAAGTTTTGGTATGATGATGATGTCTACTTTGATTTCCGTTGTATTCATGAGTAGCTAAACTTATCTGTTAGGGTTATGAAAATCTTGTAAGATACTATCTATTACTATGAGTTTGTGAATTCTTGATGTGTTATGCTACTTATATCATTACTCTCTTCGTTTTGATTGAATTCTTATGGTTGCAAACATAGAGAATACACCATTATAGCATTAACTTGTTCGAGAGAAAAGTTACATATTTGGAAAAGAGAGTGTGACAAGGAAATAGGGTTTCCAACCTCTATTTACACACTAATGCCTTAACCGGATTAACTTCTTGGAGAATTTGTACCATCTGTTATACACTTTAGGCTCGAGAGAGCTAAAGCGAAATAAATCCTTGATGGTTGAGAAACACTTGGATTTAGAATTAGAATACGATTCTCTATAAGTGCATGCATGTCTAAATTTCGCGTTACTCATAGTTAATAGAGAAGTAGAACTTATAAGGTGGACATAACCCTAACTTATCAATCTCTGTGATTAAATCTTACTACGCAAATCGTTCCATTGTTACTTTGATAATATTAGTTCACGCCTAAACCAAACCCCCCTTTTTCCTTGGAATTTTCGACCAACAATCTACTAATAATTGCAACACTTAGTGACCAGAGTATTCCCTGTAGGATTCGACACCCAACCCAGTTGGGTTCTATATTTGACAGCGACCGCTTACACTTTCTAACGAGAGTTGTAGTTTGGGCGTATCAAGGATGGCATAGTTCTAGAAATTTTTCTCCTTTTCCTCTTTGCTAATAAACTTCGAAACATATTATTCCTCGAATAATTCTACTATAAAGTAACTAACATGATCATATTTTATTATGCTTATGATTGTCAGGAATTTATGAATTTATCTATTCCTAATTATAAATGAAAATACCTATTCTTGTAGGTTTGATGATTCTGTGCTTTGCTCATCCATAGCTTAGTGTAAAACTGAATATCTTTATTGATTATATGAGAGGATTTTTGTTGTATACAAGAAAGCTTGCTTTTCGTGTAGAAAGTCTTACCTTAACTTAGCAAATGCCTTTTCTATTTATAACCTAAAAAAAAGAAAACGTGTATATTATTCTAAACTATTCCTACTTTACATTTGTCATCTTTACAAAAGTAGAAAAGACTAAAGTAACTTTACAAAAAGTCCTAAAGCTATTCTAAAAAAAGACAAAATTAATAATGGCACTTTGCCAAAGAAAAGTCAAAATGCTAATAAATGCTATATAATAATTTACGTATTCAAAGTCAAGAAAGTTATCTAATAATTCATATGTCATTTTCATAACTTTAATATCTTGTCCTTTTGTCTTCTTCTTCTTCATTGTTTCATTGCTTTCTATCTTTGCTTTCTATCTTTTGTCTATCTTCCAGCTGGCGTTCTTATCTTCTTTTATTCTAGTTAAACTTCTGGAATAATGTTATCTTCTCCGTTACATCTCAAATATAGATGGTATGGATATTTATGCCCTATTAATTTACAGTATCTGGTCAATAATTTATCTGAAATAAATTTTTCCTTAATTGCTCTAGTAATTGGTCGTTTCTTTGGATTAAGTAGTGTCATAATCCATCTCTGAACTTCCTCCATAACTGCTTATCTTAACTCTCTTGAATTTGAATAGATCATTAGCTGGTCTCATGAATAATAACTCCATATTGGATTTCCGTTTAGGTAGTTATTTGCTATTTCTTGGATAATTGTAGATATTCCAACAGTTCTTTTATTCGTATAAAAATCTGTTATATCTATTTTGGGTATTTCAACTTCCAGTTCAATATCTTCGGGTATGATCATATCTTTGTTCATTTCTATCTTCACAACTTGTATAAGTGGTTTAATTTTATCATACAATATCTCTGCTGGTGCTTTATAGAACTTTACAAAAAATAGGTTGCCCTTGGTTATATTTTTGTAAGTGGTAATTGCTTAATATATTTCTGGTATAGTAGATAATTCACTTCCGTCTTGAGTATATACAATATTGAGTAGTCCATAACTGAAATAGGTTTTAACTAAATGTGAGTTAGTTTTTCATAATGTAATTAACTTATTGTATCCTCATAGTTTTTGGGTTATATAATCCTAATTTGGTTCTTGAATGCTTGTAGCTCTGGGTTTAAGGTTTAAGAAAGTTTGTATCTTGTGGATGTTTTCAATAGATGATCTGGTTATGTGGTTATAAGTTTTCTTCTCTTGGTTTAGGCTATCTAAATACGTAATAGTTTGTGGGGGTATAAACAAAGGGTCTTTTTGTGTTTTTGGTATAAATGACTTGTCAAATATTTTGTTCATGTTCATATTTAGGTTGCACCTGCAGAATTAAATTGATAAACGTTATGGTTTTTTTGGAGTATCCCAACGTCTCCTTTTATCTATGAAATTTTATCGTCTTCCGATCGATATTTCTCTGCACATTGTTGAGTTATCTGAGTCATAGCTTCAGACTTCAGTTTAACTTCATTAGTCTTTAGCTTTTCTATCTCATTTCCCATACTATCCACTTTCATTGAAAGCGTAGTTAGGGTTTTGAGTATTTCTTCTAGAGTATCGTCTTCTGTAATATTAGTTTGGGTAGCTTTGTCTTGATATGCAATCTGCAATAACATTCTTGTTAGTCTTAATTACTTCAATTGTAAATGTAAAATTTAATATATTCAATACTAATCTCCAAATTTCCTTCGTTGTAATTGAATTTTGCATTTTTCTTGTTAACCACCATCATACCTGTGTATTATCTGTTCATACAATAAAATTGTTGTATACAATATATAGCTCAAATTCTAATAAACATTTATATAATGAGCATAATTCTTTTCTATTTATTTTCCATTTTATTTCTGTTTTATTAAACGTTCCTGAGTAGTATCTACAATGATGTTCTAATTTTTCCTCTTCATATCTATATTTAAGTACTCCTCCATAACTATATTCACTTGTATTTGCTTCTACTATATATGTAAATTTTTTATTTTCGTCTGGAAATTGTAATTTTGGTAACTCTTTACAAATTATTTTTATTTCTGTACTTGTTTTTTATCTTCTTCATTGTAATTATATTCTACATCCTTTCTTAATTTTTTCTGTAATGGTTTTAGATTTTCTGCTAATTTTGGTATATATTCTCTTACTTGGTTTACTAATCCTAAAAATGATTGTAATTTCTTTTTTTGTACCTAATTCTTCTTTTGAATTTATTTTTTTTTTACTATATGTTGTTGCATTTTTACTCCACTTTTATCTATTTGTATACCTAAAAATTCTACCTGGTTTTTCATTATTTCTGCTTTCTTTTCACTTAAACTTATTCCTAAATTTTCTATTATACCTGCAAATTATTCTAATAATTTTAAATGTTCCTCTTTAGTTTTTGTATATAGTAGTATATCATCTATGTATACTATACAATTAGGTAATTGTTTGAAATAACTATCCATAAAGTGTTGGTATCTACCTGGTGCATTTTTATATCCAAATGGTAACACATTCCATTCATAAAATCCTTGTGGCACTGTAAACACAGTTAGTTTCTTAGAATCTTCGTCTAACTTTAGGTGGTAAAATTCAGATTTACAATCAAATTTACTAAAGTAATTATATCCTTTTATTTGTCTTATTTTTAATATCTTATTTGGTATTGGATAATTATATGTCATAGTTTTTGCATTTAGGTTTCTATAATCAATAACCATTCTACTTTTTTCTCTTTTTTGTTCACTGTGTTTATTTACTATGAATGTTGAAATAGTGTGTTTACTATTACTTTTTTTCTAATAATTCATCTATATGCATTTTAAATTCTTTTAAATCATCAAAGTTATATGTTAATGGTTTTTGGGTTATTATACTATTTTTATCTATTAGCTCAATTCTTACAGTAGTCTTATGTTTTTCCCATCCTTTTAATGGATCTTCACTGTATAGTTGTCTTAATTTTTTCTTTATTATTTCTACCTTATTTATTGAAAATATAGTTATTTCTTATGTATTTATTGAAAATATAACTAGTTCTATTGTGTCTTCAGTATTTTTTATATTTTCTAATTTTTGTGTAATTTTTTCACTTCCTTTTATCCAATCAGCTTTCTTTCTTATTTTATTAATAACTCTTTTTGCTCTTATCCTTTGTTTACATGGTGTTGTAAACCACTAGTGTATTTTAGTTATTATATGTTGTAATATCTATTATAATATCCTTCTACTATTATTTTCATAAGTACATATATTTTCATGTTAAAGCTCTCTTTATTAATAATTTTTCCTTATTGTATGTTATGGTTAATTGTGTATGTTCTATATTGTAGGGTTTTACTTGTTCTAACCATTTTATCCCTAATATTATGTCTGCTTTTTTGCATATCTTCTTTTATTTCAAATTCTATTTTTATTTTTCTAACTCCTATTATTATTTCTTTTTTCAGTTGTATGTTTAATAGTTATTAAACTTCTTGGTAGATCTGGGCATATATTACTATTAGATTTTATTTCTTCATTTTTCACTAGGTATTTTGCTATATGGTTTTCTTCTTGTCCTGTATTTAGGAGTATTAAATATTTTTTTCATTTATTGTTCCCATTATATAATATTGAGTTAAATTAACTGTTGAAGTTATTTCATAATTTGTTCTTTTCGATGATCCTGATGATTCTGGTTTTTCAAAAGCTATTCTTTTTGTTGTGCTTATTCTATCATTTATTATTTCTAAATCTTCTTCTATATCTATGTCTTTGTAACAATAATCATCATTATCAATTGTTTTTACAAATTGTTCAAAAGGACTTTCTATTTGTATTTTATTAATTTTATTTTTTCTCGTTATTTTATGTTTTATTGTTAATACATATAGATTTTTACATCTTGCTGTAAATATTTTACTTCCTGGGGTTAGTTCTATTCCTGATATTTTCCAATATAGCACTAATGACTTAGCTATGTTTTTATCTGTTGTTGCTACTGAATAATTTGCACTTATTATAAAGTTAAATTTTTGGTATATTAGATTTCCTCTTATAGTAGTTATTATACTTTTTCTATAGGTTTTATAATTCTATCATCTGCTAAATATAATTCTATTGGTGTATCTATTCCTTCATTAAAACATGCTTTTATTAATATTTCCGTTCCTCCAAGGTGTACGTATTTTATTGGGTCTTTACTTTTTATATCGTTTGTTTCTTTATTAATTATTCTTTTTGTTACCGGTGGTATACTAGCTTTACCTTTTGCATATCTACAGTCTATTACATGTTCTTTTTGGCTTACTACGTAGTATTCTTCTTTTCGTCTACTAAATATATTTTTTATTGTTGGTATTTTAAATATTTTTTCTACACTTAAATCTTATTCTTTTCCTTTTATCTCGTCAGATATATTATTATCAAATATTAGTTTCTGTTCTTTTCCTTCTTCATTTAAATATTCTTCCTTTGTTATTATTTTTATACCTTCTTCAGTCATTTGATTCATCTGATTCAGTATCTATTTCATTATCTATTTAATTTTTCGAAATTTCATATATACTACCTTCACTTTCTAATTCGTAATCTATATAACCTATTTGCATATATTCTACATTTTCTATCTTTATTTCTGATATTTGTTTCTTTTTTTTGGGTCTTTAGGCATTTTACAATCTCTAGCTAAATGTCCTAGTTTTCCACAATTATAACAAGTACATTCTTTTATAGATTTCTTTTTCCTATATGATCTTTTATATTTATAATTTTTTACATAATATCTTTTTCATGGTTTCTTATACTTATATTGTGACTTTCTGTACTTCTTATATTTCTTATGTCTTTTTCTTTTCTTATAATATTTTTCATCACATCCAAATTTGGGTGCTATTTTATCCTTGCAACATGCTAAATTTCTTATTAATGTTTTTTCTATTTTTGTTTCTTCTCTGTATTTTTCACATATATTCCTATACCATTGTTGTAGAAATTTTATTCTTGCTCCTAGGGTATCTACTATTTTTGCTTCATCCCAACTCTTTATTATTTTTGAACTAAATGGTTCAGGTAATTTACTAAAATATAATCTTCTTACTTCTTTACTTTCATCTGTATTGTATGTTCCCTTATAGTAGTATTCTTTAAATGCATACATATATTCATCTATATAGCACATATTACATATTGTTAGTTTTAACATTGAATTCCTATTTGTATCTTTTCTTTGTTTTGTTCTTCTTCTTCTGTTGCCATACTGCTAAATTCATCTCTTATAGCTATTTCTTATTTTTTCAATATGTCTATAGGTGTTAGTTTAATTACTGTTGTTCCTTCTATTTTTTTTATCATCCCTTAATACCTTTTTACTATCTTTAGTTAAATTTAAAAACCATAATTTTGTTGTTCCTATTAGTATTCTTTCTATATATTCTGGTGTATCTGTTTCATTTATACCATTGTCTAATAATTTTTTTTTTATATATCCTATCCATAATTGTATCATTTTATCTACATCTATTACACAGTCTAAGTCTAAGAAGTTATAATTTTTATTAATTATTTGTTTTGGTGTCCATTTGTTATATTCATCCTTTAGATTATACCTTTTAAACCTATCTTTATAATAATATGTAGGTTTTCTTATTTCTGATGTACTAGGTATTATATTTTCATCATCTTTTGTATCAAGATTATTTACTTCTGTGTTTGTTTCTTCTATATTTTTATTAATTGCTTCTTGTTTTTCCTTAATTTCTAGGTCTTCTATTTTTTCTAAAATTTCTGTATATGTTTCACTATTTTCTGAATCATAATCGTTTGTTTCTTTAGTGTCTATTGTGTTTACTTCGTCTTCGTTTTTTATTTCTATTTTTTCTTTTAATTGGTTTATTTCATCTAATAATCTTTGTTCTTTATCTTTTTCCTTTTCTTTTTGTCTTTTTTCATATAAGTCTTTTAACATTTGTAATTCTTTTTCTAACTCAACAATCCTATTATTTTTTATTTCTTCTATTTTTCGTATTTAATCTTTAGTTTGTTGTTTTATTTTTTCTATTTCTTTTTTTCTGTCTATTTCTTCATTTTATTTTGTTATTATTACCATAGCTGTTAATTTATCTTCTAATTTTAATTTTTTTTCTAACATTAAATATAAATGTTCACCTATTTTCTTCTATCTTCTTCCTAAATTAGAAAATACTATTCTTATTTTTAATCCTTCGTGATTTTCATATGTTTTTCATCTATTATGAATTCTTCTTTATTCATTTTATCTATTTAATGGTATATAAATTATGTTGATATATGTATTCTAGGTTATCTATTAGAGATTCTAAATATGATATTTCTTCTTTTTGTGCTTTTATTATTTTTTGACATACTCCAACAATTATGTTATATTGTAGTCTTTCTTTTCTTACTTTTAATTCTCTTCGTTTCTTAGATAATATTTGTTTTAGTTTTTTATATTTTTGGGATTGATCTATATTATTCATTTGGACAGTATTTGTAATAGTTTGGTGGATCTCTAAATCTAATTTTATCATAATTAGATGGTATATACCTCATTCTTCTAGATTTTAAATGGATTATTAATTTTGCCTCAATACTGGATATCAAAGTAATTAGGTAATCTAATCTGTGGAGGTCTTCTTTTGTTTTATTTAGTTTCTTATATTCTAAATAATTACTATTTAGAATTCTTTTAACTTCTCTAAAAGCCTGTATATTTTTAAATAGTCTTCTCATAATTAACAAATAACAACATAGTTACCAAGATAACACAGCTTATAACTAACAATTAAATTAACATATCTCATAACTAACATACAAATATCATTTCTTTAACTTTAAAGAACACAACTCTGATACCAATTGTAGGGGGTACGGATAGTGCGGATAACTCGGGTAATTTGCATAGTTAGTAAATATTAAATCATGTAAACACTCTCAGGGATAACCCGCTAGTTAGGACTGATCTCAGGGGTCACCCACTAAATTAGGACTGACTCCACAACCATTGTTAGTACCCATGGCATAGTCTTTCAACAACTCTAACCACTTTTTCTAATGAAGATTTAAATATTTTTGCGAGAACACATACTGCAAGCTTTTGTGATCTGTGAACACATCAACATGCACCCCATAAATATAATGCCTCCAAAGTTTCAAGGCAAAAACAATAGTGGCTAACTCAATATCATGGGTAGGATAATACTTCTCATGAGGTTTAAGCTGTCTAGAGGCATATTCTATGACCTTACCTCTCTGCATCAAAGCACAACCTAGACCAACTCTGGAAATATCAAGTAAACAACAAATCCATCTGAACCATCTGGTAGCGTCAAACTAGGGCTAAAGTGAGTTGAGTCTTCAACTCCTGGAAACTCTTCTCACAGGAATCGGACCATTGAAACTTGACTTTCTTCTAAGTCAATTGGACATGGGTGATGCAATAGATGAAAACCACTCAAAAAACTGTCGGTAATAGCGATCCAAACCCAAGAAACTCTTGATATCTGACGGAGAGATGGGTCTGGTCTAGTTTATCACTACTTTGGTCCTTTGAGGGTCAACTCTAATGCCATCACCGGAAATAATATGATCAAAGAAAGCTACTGACCTTAGCCAAAACTCACACTTACTAAATTTGGCAAACAATTAATGGTCTCTAAGAGTCTGTAATACAATTATGAGATGGTCTACATGATCATCTTCGCTACGGGAATAGACAAGAATATCATCAATAAAGACTATGATGAACATGTCCAAGTACTACTTGAAACACTCTGTTCATCAAGTCCATGATGACTGCTGGGGCATTCGTTAGTCTAAAGGACATGACTAGAAATTTGAATTGACCATACTGGGTTTTGAAAGCTGTCTTGGAATGTCACATTCTCTTACTCTAAGCTGATAATATTCGGATCCGAGGTCTATCTTAGAGAAATAACTTGCACCTTAAAGCTGGTCAAATAAGTCATCAATCCTAGGAAGAGGATTTTTGTTCTTTATTGTGACTTTGTTCAACTGGCGGTAGTCAATGTACATTCGGGGAGAGCCATCTTTCTTATGTACGAACAGGACTGGAGCGCCCCAAGGAGAAACACTGGGTCTAATTAAACCTTTATGTAAGAGGTCTTTAAGTTACTCTTTTAACTCCTTAAGTTCTACCGGAGCCATACGATATGGAGGGATTGAGATGGGCTGAGTATCAGGGAGAAGATCAACACCGAATTCTATTTCTCTATCTAGAGGTACCCCAAACAAATCTCTGAGAAAAACCTTGGGAAACTCATTGACTATACGGACTGACTAAACTGTTGGAGCTTCAGACTTAGTATCTTTGTCTCAAACTAAATGATAAATGTACCCTTTTGATATTAACTTTCTGTCCTTAAGATAAGATATGAAATGAATCTTGGGAGATTCAGAACTACCTTTCCACTTAAAAATTGCCTCATTAGGAAACTGAAACTTTACCACATGGGTGCGACAATCTATTGATGTATACCATGAATGGAGCCAATCCATTCCTAGAATTATATTGAAATCTACCATTTCTAGCTCTACTTTATTTGCTAATATGATCTTATGCGACAAGACACTTCTTATAGACTCACCTGGAAACAACAGACTCACCCACTGGGTGGAAACTAAGAATGACTTGGAGAGCTTTTTAGGACCTATCCCAAAATTTACCTCAACCAATAGAGTTATATAAGAGAGATTTGACCCTAGGTCTAATAACACATACACATCAAGATAAAAGACACGAAGCATACCAGTAATAATTTCTGGTGAACTCTTTTGCTCCCATCGGGATGGTAAAGCATAGAACCAATTCTAGTGCTGAACGCCACCGGTACTAGAACTGGTGTAAGACCCCATAAAATCCTAAGCTTAATTCAGTCCATTTATTCTTGTTAAGGGGGTACCATACTTAGAAGGTTCTAGCTAAGTTTCCAGACTTAGTTTATTTTAGCCTTTGAAAGTTTGAAGTCTTATTTTATGACTTATTTCGTGACTTTAATGTCCTTTAATGGTCCGTATTCTTGATAATTCATGACCAGGAAGGTCAATGGTGTTTCCGGACAAGTTTTAGATTTTTTCGAACTCGTTTAGACCACGTTTGGAATCCCAAAATAGTGGACCAACGCAATCTTGGTGCACCGCATCGCCAATCGTGTTGGTTGAGATTGTTGCATGTTGCCAAGGTCAAAGTACTAAGGCTCGATGCGATAATGGTGTGACGCGTCGACTATCGCATCGATGCCATGATACGCTGCATCGCTGATAGCATCGGTGCCCAGATCTCAGTCTTTTTAAAGCCACGTCCTCAGGGTTATTTCAGTCTTTCTCCCACGCCCTTCAGCCCTCATAACACGAAATTTAGCCCTCTTTTGGTTAATCCTATTCATTATTCTTAAAATCCTTAAGAACAAAACCCTAGGGCTATCAATTCAAGACTCAATTTCCAAGGGATTCCACCATCAACTTTCAATAATTCACCAACTAAGGTATGTCAAGTGTTCATCCAAGGGTTTCTTCCACCCTTGGAGTCCAAGAAACCTTTTAAAAAACTCAAGATAATGTTTTTGACGAATTTCATGATTTAGTTTGATTATGTTCATGACTATTATGTTAATGGGTTCTCTAGTTCATGATTTAATTAGAATATCTATGTGAAGTAAAGTGATATATTGTAGTATCATGTGAAACCATGTTAAACCCTTGAAATTTGTCAATGGGAATGTGAATTATGATGCCTATTTGTTGTATAGGGTTATGTGCATATGTTATGCTCACTAAGTGTTTGATGAATTGCTCATGTGAGTTAATAAGTGAAATAAATCATGCCATGCTCATTATGTGCAAGTTGTATTATGCAAGTGTTTGACAAATTGTTTATGAGAATGAAATAATACCATGTTATAGTATGCTAATGCATATTCCCCATTTATGTACAAGTGATGCATCTCAAGTGGTTGTTGAAATGTCTAAATGAATGAATGACAAACATGTAGACACTGTTGAGCTTTTAAGCTTGTGCCATGATTTACTTATTATGATATCTAGTCTTGGGGGTACTTTTACCTGACAATTTAGCTGTGTGCCTAGAGCCAGTGTTAGTTTTCATGATACTTACAGTCAAGACATGATCAGTAGAACTCAGTTAGTCATGTGACTTAGGAATATTCAATAAATTCAGTATCAGTCCAGTAATCTCAGTGCTCTCAGTAATCTCTGTAATCTCAGTCAGTTATCAGATCTCAGTAGTATTCAGTTCAGTCCTCAGTAACTCAGTCAGCTAGAAGAACTTAATAGCATTCTATCAGTTGATAAAATTTAGTAGTATTCCATCATTCAACAGAACTCTGTGAACTCAGTTCAGTTCAGTAAATCTGTACCATTAGTAACAACTCAGTTATGCTTAGTGTGAACTAGAAAAATCAGTTCAGTGTCTTTTCAGTTGGGAGTAGGATTCAGCACCGAGTTAACCTAGGGATGAGGTATATCCTGTTAGATAGTGGAGGGTGTGATCCTTAGTAGCAATCCCTGCATTCCAGAACTACGTAGATAACATAGGTCGAGATGTACCCCTACGAGTCTAGGGACTATTCATCTTCTTTGAGTTTTCCTTACATAAGGGGGACGGAAGAGCTCCCTGTCAGAGAGGGTTTACTCACAGCTTATCTTTACTCGTGGCATGGTACTGACACCCTTCAAACTAGGGTTATAGGTTGAACCCCACCAGTTCAGATTCGGGGCATGTCGGTTAGATGATTACCTCCCACAATCTCAGTTTCAAATACAGTCTTAATAATAGAACTCAGTTTAGTTCTACAGACATCAGGACTGTTAGATACAGTCGCTCAACTCAGTATGTAAGTCATCTAGTTCCATCATATATAGGAATGTCAGATACAATCATCCAGTTCAGTCTAGAACTCAGATAATTCTTCAGATTCAAGATTGTCTGATACAGTCACCCAGTCCAGTAAAGAACTCAGATAGTTTTCAGTATCAGTATACTCAGTTGTCAGTTATCAGTAATATAGTACCAGTAACCTCAGATATCGGTTACCTATAAGCTCTGTAATTCATATCATCAATAGAATCAGTTATTTAGTATCCTTGTATTAGTAAACTCAGATATCAGTACATCAATATTCAGTATTATCACAACCCCAGTTCCAGTTTATGTATTCATACATGTATTTCTTACGCGTTCATGTTTATGTCATCAGTCAGTTATTATTGTTCATGCATATGAACCCTTGCATTTAGATTACCTCACTTGCATACCAGTATAGTCAATCGTACTGACATATTTGTGCTGTGGTGTTTTATACTATAGGTTTAGAAGAACGAGCTCCCGAGAATCCTTAGTAGATCAAATGTTCAGCAGCCAGACTAGCAGTGAGTTCTCATAATTCAAGGATAGCATGATTATTTTATTACTTTATTATTTTAGTAGTTCGGAGTTAGTTGGGGACATATCCCATCAATTCCATAATTTTTAGTCAATTTTAGAGGCATTCAGACTACAACATGTTTCAGACAGTTTATTTTAGTTTTGGGTATTGTTATACCCCATTACAGACATTGTTTTATATTTAGTATTAGTTTAGTTTTGAACCTTATGTCCTTACAACTTATGTTCTGCATATTTATAGTATATTATTCAGCGCTCAGTTACAGATATTAGTCATGGGTTAGTTTGTGGTCCTTCGGGGTCATGAGCACTGTATAGCATTCTAGGTACCAGATTCGGGGCATTACAGCTAGTGTGCTAGTAGCCCGAGTCTAGGGATGAACATCCCTGCATCCCTGCTTAGCATAAAAACACTCTTTGATTCTGTGACTCAACTTGCCACATCTATAACAACCCCTTCTTCCAATCAAACATTCACTAGGATGGTTTCTGCCACACTTTGCACATGTCTGATAACTGGGCCTTTCACCCACACTATTTTGAGACCTAGAAATAGAAGTCCTGCCCCACTGCTCTTGCTTAGTTCTGGTTGAAGGGGCACTGGATGAAGATGGATCTAATAGAGATGAATGACCCTAAAACTGTGAACGGTTTCCCCTTCCAGACCCTGGTTGACTATACTCAAATTGTCTTATTCTAGCCCTCTTATTCCTCTTTTCTCTTTGCTTTATTTTTTCTACCTCAATCTGCTGAACATGAGTCATCAACCTAGAAATATCCATATCCCCAATAAGCATGGAAGTCCTATACTCCTTGACTACTAAGTTAGACACTCTAGTAACAAACTTACTCATACTAGATCTAGGGTCAGCTACTAACTCGGGAGCATACTTAGACAACTGAGTGAACTTAAGGTAGTACTCATTCACTGACATAGAGCCCTACCTTAGGTTTATAAACTCCTCAATATTAGCTTCTCTCATCTTACATAGAAATAACCTGTCTAGAAATACATCCTGAAATACCTACCAACTTATAGGAGCGATATTCTTACCTCTACCTTCCTTCCACATAACAACCTATCATAAATAATATCCTTCATCCTATAGGATGCCAATTCCACACTCTCCTCCTCAGTAACATACATAATCTGAGTGATCTTTCTTATATCATCAATGAAGTCCACGAGGATCCTTACCAACCTTTGACCCAAAGAAATCAGGTGGATTCATTCGCATGAAATCACGAATCCTGGCTGCAACTATATTACCATTTTACTGAAGTGGGACTGCCACCTGTTGGTTGCCCTAAACATTGGTATTCACATCTTAGGCCAATACATAAAAATCAGCCCAAAAATTAGCATGAGACACATTCTCATTCAGAGGGTCGGTTGCCAAGGGTGGTTGGTCACTATTTCTGCATGCATTGGCTCGAAGAGGAGTCATATTCTTTCATATTAAATCATGTTTAAAAAATATAGAGACAACTCTAAGCATGATATATCATGAAGGAAATGATGATTTCTAACTCGTTTCGTGTCCTCTTGCTCATAAATGTAGCGCGCTTCACACCTATGATAAAATCTCTATGTAACGCAATTTGTCTGGCTCCCTAGGACTCTTTAAGACCTTAGGCTCTAATACCAAGCTTGTAACGCCCCAAAAATATACTCTGGACGTCACACGGTGACCAAGACTACAAGTAGTCCCAGGATAACCCTTTAAGCCTTCTAACAACTTTAGAACTCGTAACAAAAGTAAACTTGGCATACAAAATCTTAACTAAAACTGAATTAATATCTTAGCTGAAAGCCTTAAACTTGGAAATCTTGAAAACAAACACTTTTAAATCTAAAACAGAAATCAGTCGAACAAGCCTCTACTTCTAACTAGAGAGCCACTGGGACAAGCCCCAACTGACCCAACTCAAACTAAAATCAAATTTCTAAAATACTTCATCAATATCAAAGTCTGATAAAATGGGTCCTTGAACTATGACGACTCACCAAGCATTGGGATATAGGTGGAGATGCTCGTGGTCAATCACGCTGCTGGAACTGAGCACCATAACCTACATTATGAAATAATATAGTACATAAACATATATATGGATCAGTACTTCTAGAATATATTGAGTATGTGGGGGTGAATGCATAAGTAAAACAATAACTCAATGTGCATATGGACTTTTAAATAATGCATGCTAAGTGTAAATGACTCACCTTGGGCTTGAATATACCAGAACTGCAAAATAATACTCATGAGTAATAAAGCAAAATGATAAAATTTGTGAGCCATAACACTTAGTTATAAAAACTTTATTTTTACTCTTTTTTTGGGAGGTTCTTCTAACAGACAAAAACCATGTGAGCTATCATGGAGTCCAACATCTTACCCATATTAGGGAGAGCTATTCTACCCTTACCATCAGAATAAAATCTTAACTTAAGTGATCACTATCTTTAACTTCATCCATATTGGGAATAATCTTAACCTACGTTGGCAGGTAGTTCTGGGGCGTACGACCTTGGAATCATACCCAACTCAGTGCTACATACTACTCCCTTATTACTTATCTACTCATACTTTAGGAAAACCACCTTAAAATAACATAAGAGTTTATAGAATGAAAATCAGTTATGCTTTTATTTACTTTAATTCAAACTCAAGATGAACAATTTTGGATTTCATATCTTAGCTTAGGATCAAAAGACCACTTCTCTCTTTAAATCTTGGTATAAACTTATCAATGAAGAACTTAAGAATAGAATTCTCTTGATATCTCAACACTTAAAAACTTAGGTCTTGAAATTCATGCTTAAAAATCACGGTGATTCATAACAACACTTCATGCTCAATAACAATCTTGAAATACTTCAACAATATCAAATCAAGATAGTGCAATCTCATTCATAATATAAATCTTATAAGTTAAAACATAAACATAAGCAATTCTTGATATACTCAAAGCTTTAAATCTCATGATAATCACGTGCTTTAAGAATATAGAAACTTGGGTATGTACCCTAATTTAAAATAAGTAAATTCAATCTTAAAATAATGCAATTTGGGTACAAGGGTGAAGGATAGCCTTGTTCACAACCCCACATACCTTGATAGTCTTGACTTAGTGTAGAAAGCTTGACTTTGAAATCCTTAGAGATGATATTGAAAGCTTTCTTGAACTTCTTGGATTAGAAATCTTAAATTCTTGTTTATCTTAAAGAGAAAGTAATGAGGTTTGAAGTTCTTGAGAGGAGGTTAGGGTTTTCTTTGGGAGAAAATTGAAGGAGAATGGGCAAATAATGCTTTTTTTTAGAAATGGACCTTACCCGGGGATCTCACCTCCCGTGGCGATCGGGGGTTGAGCCGCATACCCCTAAGCCTTATCATAAATAAAAGAAAATAAAATACAAGGAGAGGGACATATACCTAACCTCCGATCCTATGGTGGTTCAAAGTCGACTAGCCTACTAAGGTCTGTCATCTCATCCCCGATACTAGAAATAGAACCTAGATCTAAGCACCTATATGAGAGAATGATGGAAAAAGACCGTATTACCCCTTAGGAAATTAATTTCATAACTGGAATGCCGATTGGAGGCCTAGCGTGATGGGATGATGAGTCCATCGCTATACAAAATGCGACGTGATGCAATCGCATTGAGCTGCTAGAATCGAAATCCAAACATGGCCCAAACCTCGTCCAAAAATTCTAAAACTTCTTCGAGACATACTCCTTACACCCCTAATCATGAATTATCTCAAAAACCATCCTCTCAAAGTACAGAAGGTCAATTTAAGAATCCTCGAAGTTAAGAGGTCAAAAATAAGACTATGACCTCAACACTTAGTTAAATTTTCATGTTTTATACTTCTTATACAAGCACTAGGAGCTGAACTAAGATAAGTTTAATATGGATATTACACTTCACCATGTCAGAAAATATTGACATCATACATCGCAGAATGCAAAAGTTCCATATGGGGAAGTAAAATTAGTCTTTTCTTGGTCTTTGGGGGCAATAGAGATCAGATTGTACCTCTAATACCCATCACAAAACAATACCAACCCCTACCTGCAAGTCTGTCTAGCATCTGATCCTTAAAACACATAGGGAAATTGTCCTTTTGAGTCCAAGTGTTCAACTTTCTGTAATCCACGCATACTCTCCATCCAGTAATCGGTCTCATAGGCAATAATTAATTCTTCTCATTTGGGAACACAGTGATCCCACCCTTCTTAGGTACACATTGAACCAGGTTGACTAACTTGTTATCCGTAATGGGGTAAACTATTCCACTATTTAACCACTTGATGATCTATTTCTTCACTACCTCCTACATAGGATGATTCAACCGATGTTGGTCGTCGATGTTGGGTACATAATTTGGTTCACGCTATATCTTATGATACATATACCGGGTGAAATCCCGATAATGTTTGTAATAGTCAATCCAATGGCCATCTTAAACCCTACAACACTGAGATTAATGCTTCAACCTATGTCTCCAAC
The DNA here is from genome assembly GCA_030864215.1 of Capsicum pubescens. NCBI lineage: Eukaryota > Viridiplantae > Streptophyta > Magnoliopsida > Solanales > Solanaceae > Capsicum > Capsicum pubescens. Next base: position 247,719,442 of record CM061540.1, on the reverse strand, counting down.
AAATAAGTAGCAATATGACCGTCAAGGTATTGTCGGCCCCTGAAAATACGTAACACAAGTGAGATAGACGTGCTTTAAATTTCAAGACTGGTGTCTCCTCAATAGATGGTCGAGCTAGAGGAGTAGTTCTATTCTTCAGATCAAGATCTAGTTTCTTTAGAGTATAAGTATATGAACCTCTACCATACAATGTGCTCACCATCTCATCATACTTATCCATTACTGTCAAAGTTCATGATAACTGCTGCTGATGCCTTAACCACAAGTCGCTCTTCGATGGGAACAATCACTTCATCATCATCAACTGTATAAATCACGAACATCACACTCATATCCTTTGGTTTCCACATAGACTGACACACATTAAATGTAACTTGCTCATCATTGAGTCTGAACTTCATCTGCCCTATCTCCATGTCAATCAAGGCCCTACTCGTAGCTAGAAATAGACTTTCCAAGATAATACGAACTTTGAAGCCCACCTCATATTCAAGGACCATGAAGTTTGTTATAAATATAAAGGATTTCACCTTTACCAAAATATCACACAAAATACCAATCGATTTCTACATAGTACGGTCAACCATCAATAACCTCATGGATGTAGGTTTGGGTGCTACCAACCCCAGCTGCTTGAACACTATCAACAATATCAGATTGATACTATCTCCCAAATCACTCAAAGCTCAAGAGAATTTGAAGGACCTAATAGTACATGGAATAGTGAATGCTCTAGGGTCCTCTTTCTTTTCTACCAATAATCGGGAAGCAAAGACATTGCAATGGTGCATATTATTAGAAGACTCAAAACTCACCGTACACTTCTTCATAACCAAATACTTCATGAACATAGCATAACCAAGCATCTGCTGAAATGCTTCTACAAGAGAAATATTAATAGACAGATCCTTCAACATCGACAAGAACATCTTATACTTTTCTTCCTTTTATTTCTTTTTCAAAACTTTAGGAAAAGGTAAGGGAGGTTGTGGAATTATATTCAATATCAACTCATCTACCTTTTCCTTACCTTTTTCTTTCTCAGCTCTTTCTAATACCTATCAATTTTTTTGATGACTCACCACTAGTCACCAACTTTATAGATTCACCTTTAGGTGCCTCACCAATATCAATAATATCATTCTTAGCTTTATCAACTATAAGAATGAGAGGATCAATTATTGCCTTACCACTATAAGTGGTGATGGATAAATAGTGAATATCATTCTTAGGATTCTACACAGTATTACTTGGAAGGGTGCTCGGCTGATGCTGATTTAAGGTCACTTACATCTGACCAAATTGCTGCTCAAGTTGCTTGATTGCAGTAATTACACTTTCTAGGTCAAACCTGAAATGTCTGCCTTAATCTTCTTAAGGCAACTCTCCTGATTCTTTGAACCCTTAACCAGCTTAGTAAGTAATGACTTCATCCTTGAATTGTCATCACGATTTGCCAGTAGATCATATGTACCAATCTTCTCCTTATAATCACTCTTACACCTCTATTCATCATCTCTCTCAACTTCGATCTCTATATCTATCCCTATAGTAGTTTCAACATTGATTCCCTTGCCTCGAGTTCTAATTGTCTTGAGCAGATGATTGGTCCTTAGATCGAAAACCCATCAACTCTCTATCTAGATACTTTGCCTCTTCATCCACATCAAGATAATATAACTTAGAAGAATTACCCTATACACCCACAACATTTATCCTCTTAAAATTCATGGTTCCAAATTTCTTAGTCAAAAGTCCAATATCCATCCTGAGCTGCTTAACTCCTTGAGACACTGCATCATCTAAAATTCTCTATTTAGTGGAAGCACCAATAGTATAAGTGTCGACACCTCTATCTTCCTCTTTAGTATGCCACCCTCGGTTGGTAAGAGAGGTCGATCTAAGATTTCTAATGCTGCTTCACAACATAGGCTCATGACTGCTCCACCTATATTAGTTTCCGCAACAACTTTAGAACTAGTATTCTGTGCACAATAGAAAATTTTCAGCAAATTTCTCCTTGAAATTCTATGATTAGTTCAGAATGCACTTTCTTGAAATAATAAATTTCATCCTTCAACTGTAGCATTATGGTAGGAGAGAGAAAATGGTCAAAGACCTACTTCTACAACTCATTCTAAGTAGCAATGTATCCACGAGATAGTTCTCCTACCCATAATGTCACTTCACCAGTTAGAGAGAATAGGAAAAAACTGAGTCTCTACGCTTCTTGACTCACCTCAGGAATATTATATGAAGTGCAAATCCCCAAATAGTTTATAATGTGCATGTTTGCATCCTCGATTGGCAAACCTACAAACACACCATTCATATTTAATAACTGAATCATAGCACTTGTGTTATAAAACTTCGTCCCTTGGCACAACTTGGGAGGAATGATAGCTCCTATATCTATGGGATTAATATATCCCTTGTCATCCTCTGGATCATTATATACTTGTACATACTGATAAGCTGGGAGTACGGGAGATTTTTCTCTTCTAGCTCTATTGAGTTTTACTCAATGATCAACTTTCTATCTCTGTCTTGCCACTGAGTTGCATGATAGGAAGTCTCATTATCCGTTCTCGTATTTGCTTCTACAATAACTGTGTAATGGTTTGCTCGGGTATCTTCTAAACACCATGCATAGGTGTTGGGGGGGGGGGCAAGTCAAGTGGATCATCTTAAAGTTTTTCACAATGAGCTTAACAATCGTGTTTTGACATCCTCTGATTCTATTGTAGGATTTTTTATGGATATAGATCAAATGGGATCAACGGATTGCCTTGACTCCTAGTACTGGGCATACACCGATGTATGCCCTAAGAAAAATAGGAAAGTAAAACCTAAAAACCTCATTAAATTCAGTCAATCAAGTAACCATAGTTCTCAACAACGACATCAAAATTTGATATCGCCTAAACTATACACTCCAAGAAGATACAATGCAGTCGCTGTCAAATTATAGTAACCCAACTAGGTTGGGTTCAATCTTTCAGGGAATAGGTCAAATCTGTCTCACAAAATTGTTAAGTAGCCGAAAGTGTTGGAAACTAAATGGGGAGGAATTTGTAGTAAATAGGAAATGGTAATAAGTCTTGATTTCTTTTGATTGTAGTCAATCAAAGATGAACACTAGGATTGTCTTCCCATTGGCTTCCTAACTTCGTAGGTTTATTATGCTCAGTCTGACTATCTTACTACCACACATGAAGAACCTAATAAGATAGGTATCACCAACCATCTTGTGAATTCCTTGTTAAATTTCACTCTTCACCTTGTGAGTCTCAGAGTGTCTCCTTTCAAACTTTTGTCTTTGATCTGGGTTTAACTATTACCTTATGAGTGTTAAGTTAATTAGACGAGGGTTGGTATCCTCAAATCAATGATGCAATCTTCTTTTTTGAATCTTAATCTGTCTTTTGAAGATGATCTCGAATACAAGCAAGTACTCAACTTCTCCAGTAGTTAAGGAAGCAAACAATTTGAAGAAGATCACAATGCATGCATAAACAATGATTTAGAAGAACTTTACATTTCCCTACTTTGTTATTCTACCTGGGTTCCCACAATCCTAGATAAGAGTTTTAGCCGATGATAGTTTCCTCCATGAAATTCATAAAAGAAAACATAGAAATAATCTTACAACAATGGAAGAATAGAACCCACAGTCTCGAATTAATTATCAACCAAAAACCAAGAACAAAGATATTCCAAGATCAAAAGTGAATCTTAGAATAGAATATGTGTTTGTGAATATAATAAGTACGTAAAATGACTACAAAACATCAAAAGAATATTTATAGATTGCATAAACTCTCAAAGAATCTAAACCAAAATAAACAGGGAAAACTGGGTTGGTGGCCACTTATAGAGTCATTTATGGGCTGTAAATGGCACTTACAGCCCGTAAGTGGGCATCGTAAGTGATAGGATACTTCAGAATCTCATCATACTGCAGTACTTGTACTTGTGAAGGCACTTATGGGGTGTAAGTGGTACTTACATCCCATAAGTTCCCTTATCGTAGGTATCAATCACTTTCTCAGTATTTAGCTTCTCAAACATGCTTTCTCTACTACTTGCATCCCATATGTGACCCATCATAAGTAGCACTTAGGTTCCATAAGTGCCCCATCATTAGTGTTAGATCAATACTTTACTTTCAGGTTCTCTGAATTTTCCACCTTTGTGACTTACAAGGCTACTTACGGTGGCGAAGTAGCACTTACACCATATAGGTGACTTCGTAAGTATGGTTTTCTGTAGCCTTCAACTTCTTTTCTTTATTTGGGCTCCAAAACTTAGTTTCCTGCAAAATAGACACAAAAACACATCATATCTACCAAAACAAACCTAAGTACTTACATATTTCCAATTTTAGGCATCGAAAGTGCAATGAAACCATGAAAAATCAGTAACAACACTAATATACATATGAAGGAACACAGAAAATAGGCATAAGCCATTTAAAGTAAAGATAAACAAGCAAGATGCATATGTAATGCAATGCTATCAATGTGAATGGGATGAATGATGAAAACCATCACATGACGTTTCGTATACCCCACCAATCTCGTAGCTACAAGGTAGGACCCATAGGGGATTCACAACCCATGTACTGTATCTCATATCTTAATCTCAACTCTCTTTTTGGCTCGTATTTACACAGAGGGTTTTTATAATGGTGTCTCATTTTCTTTCAAAGATAGTATTTCTAGTGGTTCTAGTATCTAATGGATGTATATGAATTGAATGGGGATGTGATGCTCACAATCAACTCAAATTATAATTTCCAATCCATCCAATATGAATATATATACTAGTGAGCTCAGAAATCATCTCAAAATATTCATAATTCATGATTATCAACTCTAATTAGATACCATCAAAATAAATATGCATGAAAGACATTATTAATATCATATCAACTCCCAACTTGGGTATTTTATCAAGATAAAAACAATCAATGCTTAATGAAGGCTTAAACTAGTAAAATAACCCCCGCATGACATCATATCTAGAATAAAGGCATTTAGATGCACAAATATAGCCCAAGATGTTGAATAAAGCCTTCATACATGCAAAACATAGTATCAAATATAACAAATCAACCACAACAAAACATAATCCCCCATACAGGCATATAACAGTAAAACTAATCTCGAAATATAAATTTCATGGTTATTTTCCCTCACCCAGAGAATTTTTTACTTATTCATTAACTACCCAACTCAATCTAAAAGAAGTTAAGCTATAACCTACCTCAAAATGATGAAATCATGATCAAATGTGCTTCAACACGGAGCCTTCCCTTCACGAATGGATTCAAGACCAACTACAACATTAAAATATAACATCTATGTGATAAAAAAAAGCTAATGATACACGTACTGTCCATATTCGAGTCAGGTCCAAAATGAGTTCAAAGCAGCTGCGCCAGCTTGCAGCCGAACTAGCCCTTGGCGAAATTTCTGAGTTCTCGATCACACCCTTAGAATTCCTTTGAAATTCTGTGAATACAAATAAACTATGCAACAAGTCTAATTTTGATGTTTCAAACTCAATAGCGATGTTTGATTTAAAAAAAAAAAAGATTATTTCCACAAAATTAATCCTTGGAATCTCTTTATCACTATTTTTGAACCACGTGTTGAAATAAGATATAAAATCCCTAACCAACTCTATTACTTAACCAAATTTAACATTTCAAATTTATTGTCGAAGTCTATTTTCTCATTCAACACTCAGAACATAAAACTTTGATCAAATTCAGCTATATTGTATCTCAAGCCTCTAAAACTACAAACTCGCAAGACTCGTTCTCGATCATATTGAAAATTATGCCAGCCATTTTCAAACCTTAAAACTAACATGTAGCAACTATGAGAAAGGTAAAATGGTCAAAATACATAGAAATAAAAAATTTACAAATTCAAGTCATTACAGATTTAGTTAGTAAATCGATTGAATTTAATTCTGATTTCTCATAGTCAATGAAAATTATTCTATATCTCAACAACTTCTTATCAACATTATGTCTCAGTTCCATGTGCCTACTTTTATAGTTTTATGATTTATTTTTTCACAATAATAGTTGTTGCTTGACAATCACAATGTATAAACAGATGAGGCAATAGATCATTCTTTGTTAAAGGGATATACGCATAGAAATTTCTCAGCCTCAAAACCAACTAACTTCAGAGCTACAAGCTTTGCCTCCATGATTAGTCAAGTAATAGTCATCTTCTAAGTTGATTTTCATGATACCGCACCACCACCAAAGGTTAACATATAGCCACTAGTGAATTTTGACTTATCTAAATCAAAGATCTAGTTTGCATCATAATACACTTCTAAAGTAGAAGGAAATTAATTATAAAGGATACAACAATTCATGGTTCCTCAAAAATATTTCTTCAGTCTCATTAATATAGCCCAATGCTCTTTATTGGGATTATAAGAATATCTATTCAATCTACACATAACAAAAGCTATATCAGGCCTGGTAAAATTCATCAAATGCATCACTCTCAATAATCAGTGAATATTTAGACTGGGCAACTAATCATCATTTTTTTTTCAATTAAGAGTTAGCATCATAAGGAGTGGCTACAAGAGCTACCTTCCAAAATTCAAACTTCTTAAAAAGTCTCTCAACATAATGTTCTGGTGTTAATATTTTACCATCTTCAATTCTTATAACTTAAATGCTCAATGTCTATTACTTCACCCAGATCTTTTATGTAAAAAATAGTAGACAAAAATAGTTTGGAACTTTCACAATGTTTAAACTACTACCAAATATAAACATGTCATCAACATATAAACATATTATCATATAATCATTGTCTACTACTTTAGTATAAACACATTATTTCACTTCATTAGAAGAAAAGTCGTCTTCTATAAAGACTTGATCAAATTTCTCATGTCATTGTTTAGAAGCTTGCTTAAGGCCCTAAAGTGATTTAATTAATTTATAAACTTTTATTTTTATCCATGAACTACACATACTTCAGGTTGAACCGCATAAATTTCTTCTTTTAAATCACCATATAAAAAATTTATTTTTACTGTCATTTTAAAAATAATAATATTATGAATGGAGACTAAGGCATTTAAAATTTGAAAAGTAAAATTTCTAGTCACTTGTGCAAATGAATCAAAACAATGGATATTTTATTTTTGAGTAAATCCTTCCACTGCTAAATGATCTTTATATTTATCTATAGATCAATCAAGATTAAATTTATTTTTGAAAAATTATTTACAATCAATAGGTTTTGCTCTAGGAGGTAAATTCGTTAAAATTCATGTATTATTTTTTATGATAGAATCAATTTATATTTATTGTCTTTTTCCAAAATTTAGCACCAGAAGAAGATATAACTTCAAAATAATTTAGTTGTTCATTATCGACAAGAGAAGTTTGAAAGTCATTTCCATATGAAAAATGTTCTTTTCTAGGTCTTTCACTCCTTATTAATTCCTCAATATTAGAGGTAAATTCAGTTTTTCACTCAAATTTTTCACTCAACGGGTGAATGAGAAATTTTATCACACAGTGAAAACTATGTTCAAAGAATTCAATATTCTTTATCTCAATAATAATATTCCTATCAAGCACATCACTTTACGAAAATAAGAAATATGTATGCAACACTATGTGTAGTATATTCACTAAGCATACAATCAACAGTTTTAGAACCTATTTTTCTCTCTTTAGGTATAGACAAAAGAACTTTAGCAAGGAACCACCAAACTTTACATATTTCAAATTAGGTTTATAACCTTTCCACAATTCACAAGAAGTTCTTCCACTTCTTTTATGAGGAATTATATTTTGCAAGTGACATGAAAATAAGATGGTTTGATCCCACAAATTATTAGCTGCATTAGAGATAATCAATATGGAGTTCATAATCTTTTTAGTGTTCTCCTTTCAGCTACTCCATTAGTTTGACGTAAATATGATATAACAACTGAAATATGAGTAGTAGGGGTTGTATCAATATTAATTTCTAAGTTAGCATTACTTGCTGAAGTAGTTCCTTAGGGTGTGTTTGACCTTGAGAATCTTTATTTTTTTGAGAAATTATTTCACTTTAGTGAAAATTGTAGTGTTTGGCCACAAGAATTTCCTATATAATTTGAAATTATATTTGAAAAAGTGAAAAAAGTGAAACTTGTTTTCATTTTCATTCTCACAAAAAGACAAAAATAACTTCAATTTGTATTCATGGTCAAACATAACTCCAAACTCCAAACTCCAACTTTAACTTCAACTCCAAAATATTTTGATTTTCATGGCCAAACAACTACTTAGATTGTTAAGAAAACAATGCAAAATCTGATAATAATAATAATAATATTTTATTATTAGAAAAAAGAATTTTACAATAATAACACTAATGAAAAACATAATAAAAATTAAATAAATATTACTTATATAATATTATTTTAACTTAAAAAAGTATACTATGTAACTGTACTTGAGTCGTGATAGGTACTGTCCTATAAAACTATTTGAGCAGCATGAAATATTTCTCAAGAATAATGTAATACCCCAGGTTTTTAGACTCTGAGATTTCTAGAGTGTTGTAAATACTGCTACGACTACGATCCTAGTTTTTCAGCATGAAATCTTTTCCATGTTTTGAATGTCATTCTTGCATTGATAAATGGTTTTTTGGATGGAATGGATAAACTTTTGTTGTAATTGGAATGGGGAACTTGTATTTCCCCACATTGATAGATTTTGGCTTGGAAATTGGTATTAACCTCAACCCACCTTTATGACTTTGATTTTAAATATGGAACTTGCATGGTTTAACCCACCATTGAAACTATTTTATTTTACTAATGTCTAAAATGATAAAAATGGATTTGAAAGGCCTTTGGTGGCCATGGTTTGGATTTAAAATGGAACTTAGGACTCAAATTGGTTAATTAGATTGGAATGACATAACTGGATTAGCTTGCAAGCATAATTGGTATGATGATACCAAGTGGTAAATTCCTTAGTACAAGACTCCTTGGTTTATGGTTGGGATTATATGCAAAATGGTTTTAATTTGGGATTAAAAGAGGTTGTGTAGCTCACTGTGAAAGTCGAGGTCCCGAGAGGATCCAATACTAGAAACCACATTTGATGGTGTTGGGTATATATGATCGTGTGAATAGTTCAAACATTATATTTTTGTATGGATAGAGCCTTGGTGTCTCTAGACCTTTTTCAAATTTCCTCAGTTTGTGCTGCTAACACACACTAGGGCCCTTTCAGTAGGGGGAGATGAACCCATATAGCCTATGGGTATCCTTAGGATGAATAGAGCTACACAATCTAGGTTAATGTTTTTAAACTCTCATGTTCATGACCGTTTACCCTATACCGACATTTTATATTTGTATATGTGCATGTGCGCATATGGTTTTGACCAATTTTGGACATGGCATTTTTTATAATTTTTCCTGAGTTACATGCCAGTGCTTATCCCATTGACCGTCCCTAGACATTTCATCTTTTCATGATGTAGGGTCCTAGAGTTCCTTATTACTTCTGTGCAGCGTTAGGTGGTATGGGTATTGGTTGAGTTTCTATGAAGTGGTGAGCCTCAATCATCAAAAAATATTTACCATTTTATTAGGTTTTATTTTAGATTTTTGGAATTATGACTTTTCTTTGTCATGGTCGAAGGCATATCCCGACCTAGGTTGGTGTTTTGATTTAGAGGCTTTTATGGACATATATGGGTTGGATATTTGTTTTGATTATTAAACTGTCTTTGCCTTATCTACATTCGTTTCAATCTATGGTTGTCTTCCTCTATTTATCTTTATTGTGCTTTGGATGTTAGGCAAAGAGGGCGTTCTCTGGTTTATGATGGGCTTGAGATACTCGTCACAACTAGGCCCTTGTTTGGTTTTTGAAAAGCTTAGTATTAGAGAATAAATTAGGATCATTGGGTGTCCATAAAGCCGTGTTGAGTAGAGTCCCTTTTATAGTTATGTAGCGTGCCATACTTGTAAGGGGAAAACTACAAGGCATGGAAGGTTTCCCTTTTCTTGTGTATTATTTTGGGCTATAGAGTCTAGTGTTATGAATTCTCTCTAACACTTGGCATCCTCGCACTTCAGGTCATGCCTCCCTAAAAATCTGATGTTCGTCGAAACTCTGCTAGAACTTCTGTTCCACCTGAAGTGAATGTAGAGGGGACTCACCCTGTTTATGGAATGTTGACTCGATCTAGGGTCCTTACTACTGACAGTGCTACCCCATGTGGAGTTCCATTGGTCCCTACTAGTCCTCCTCGAACTTCAAGGGCTGGTGACACTCATGACCAGACTTCCTAGGGAGATATCTCTAATGCCGAATTTCATCAATTTATTCATATACTTATTTAGTTGGTGGCATCACAGTCTCGTTAGTCTGATCATGTTGGTTCTGTTACTTTTTCATCTTAGGTTACTCGAGTTGGACAGTTCATGAGTTTGAATCCTCCAAACTTTAAAGGATCTATGGTTGAGGAGGATTCTCAAGGGTTCATTGATAAGATAGAGAATATCTTAAATATGATGCATGCTACTGATATAGAGGGTATAGAGTTTTCTACATATAGTTAAAGAATATGTCTTATCAATGGTATGTAGAGTGGGAGGCAATGAGAGGTAATGATGCTGAACAGGCTGTGTGGGATGAGTTTTCGGGTGCCTTTACTGATTTTTGAGTGCCTTTATTTATTAGTTCTTTCCTCAAGAGTTGAGAAAAGATAAGGTAGAAGAGTTTTTGAACTTGAAGTATGGGAGGATAAGTGTGAATGAGTATGCTCTAAAATTTCAGTATTTGTCCCCTTTGCTCCAGAGTTAGTGGCTAACTTGAGGTCCCAAATGAGAAAGTTTTCTTTTGGGTTGTCCCGTGACTTGGTATTGGAATGTAAGGCTACGATTTTAAATAATGATAGAGACATCTCCAAGATAGTGGTTTATATAAAGTAAGTAGAGGATGAAAAATAAGCAAGTAGAGATAGGAGAGCGGAAGAACAACAAGTTTAGGTATTCAGAGCAGGGTGCAGGTTAATAGAATAGTAGGAGAGATGTAAGTAGTGGACTAAGAAAAACAATTGGGGAAATTCGTAGTCATCTTCCAATGATCCTTATCCTAAGCCTTCGGGTGATCTTCGTTCTCAGACTAGCAGTAGTCCTAAGGCACAGAGTGCCTAAGCTCAAGCTAGTGGAGCTCAGTCAGCCCCACCTTATCCTCCTTATAGATTATGCGGACAACTTTACCATGGTTATTGTGATCAGGGGAGGAACTTGTGCTTCAAATGTGGCCAGCCGAACATATGTAGATGAACTGTCTTACAACTAAAGTGGCCACCAGAGATAATAATGTCCCATTCATCACTTCTTCCGTTCTTGCACAAAAGGGTGCCACTTCAGGTACTATCACTGGCTGAAATCCTCTCTATGTACATACTAATCACCAAGAATCTGAGGTATCCCCGAATGTTATCACTGGTATGTTACAACTCTTCTCTTGTGATGTGTACCGTTTGCTTGATCCTAGTTTTACCCTTTCTTATGTGATCCCTTATGTGGCTGCACATTTTAGTTTCAGACCCAAAAGTAATTCCGATCCCTTTTCTGTGTCCACTACGTTGGGTGACTCTATTATTGCTAGAATGATCTATAAGGGTTGTGTGGTGTCCATCATTCATAGGGAGACATTGGTGGTTTTGAAAGAGCTTGATATGGTGGATTTTGATATAATTTTGGGATAGATTTGCTCCATTCTTGCTATGCTTCTCTAGATTGTAGGACTTGAAAGTTTAGTTTCAAATTCCCTAATAAAATGATATTAGAATTGGAGAGGAGTTCCTTGGTACCTAAAGGGAGGTTTATTTCCTATCTTAGAGCTCAAAAATTAATTTCAAAAGGGTGTCTATATCATCTAGTTTTGACTAAGGATTTTGACTCTAAAAGTCCTTCTTTATAATCTTTCCCTATGGTGAATGAATTTCCTAAAGTGTTTCTCGATGACCTTCCCAAAATTCCCCTCGATAGGGAAACAAATTTTGGGATTAATCTTCTATCGGATACCCATTCCATTTCCATTCCTCCTTATAAGATGTCTCCCACTGAATTAGAGAAGCTAATAAAGAAATTAAATGATCTTCTTAATAAGGGTTTCATTCATCATAGTGTTTCTCCCTGGGGTGCTCCTGTGCTTTTTGTGTAAAAGAAGGATGGGTCTCTTTGGATGTGTATAGACTATATTGTTTAAGGTTACATTAAAGAATAAGTATCCGCTTCCTAGGATTGTTGATCTTTTTGACCAACTTTAGGGTGCTCGATGTTTATCTAAGATTGAAGTTCATTCTAGCTACCGTCATTTGAAAATTAGGGTGGTAGATATTCCCAAGACTACTTTCCATACTCGGTATGACTATTATGAATTTCTAGTTATGTCATTCGGATTGACTAATGCTCCAACTGCTTTCATGGATCTTATGAATCGAGTGTGTAGATATTTTTTGGATCTATTTGTCATAGTTTTCATTGATGACATCTTGATGTACTCTAAAAGTGAGGAGGATCATGCCAATCATCTCTGAATTGTTCTGCAGACTGTTAAGGATCAAAAGTTGTATTCTAAATTTTCTAAGGGTGAATTTTGGCCAAGTGTTGTGACCTTTCTAGGGCATGTTGTTTCTAGTGAAGGGATCAAGGTGGATCTACAGAAAGTTGAGGTAGTTAAGAAGTAGACTACACCCATGACTACAACTGACATTAAGAGCTTTCCGAGATTAACTGGATATTATACAAGGTGCATGGATATTTTCTCATCTATTTTTGCTCCATTGATGAAGTTAACTCAAAAAAGGTTACATTTTTTGGTCCAATGCTTGTGAAGGTAGTTTTGAGAAGTTGAAGGATAAGTTGAATTCTGCGCTAATTTTGACCCTGCCCGAGGGTACTAATAAGTTCATTGTATATTGTGATGCATCCCGTGTTGGACTGGATTGTGTTTTGATGCAGCTTGGTAAGGTTGTATCCTATGCTTCCAGGTAACTTAAGGTTCATGAGAGAAATTACCCAACTCATTATCTGGAGTTTGCGGCTGTGATTTTTGCATTAAAGATATAACACCATTATTTTTACGGGGTGTATGTAGATATCTATTCAGACCATAAGAGCTTATAGTATGCGTTTATGCAGAATGAATTAAATCTCAGGAAAAGGAGGTGGCTTGAATTACTTAAGGATTATGGCATGATTTTTCTATACCACCCAGGTAAAGCTAATGTTGTTGCTGATGCTCTTAGCAGATTATCTATGGGGAGCTTATCCCATGTTGATGAGGAGAGAGGATCGGTGAAGGACATTCACAGGTTATCTAATTTGGGAGTTCTTCTTTTAGACTCTAAGGATGGGGAAATGATTATTCACGAAATGGTTAAATCAACTCTTGGTGCTGAGGTGAAGGAGAAACAGGCTTTGGATCCCATACTTTTGTAGATTAAGGATGATGTGTGTCAGCAAAAGTTTATGGCTTTTGAGATTGGGGGAGATGGAATCTTTAGGTATCAAGGAAGGTTATATTTTCCTAATGTTGATGGGTTGCGGGAAAGGATTTTGACTGAGGATCATGAGTCCAGATATACAGTTCATCCAGATTCAACTAAGATGTACCATGACTTGATGGAAATCTACTAATAAAATAATATAAAGAGACATATGGCAAATTTTATTGCCAAATATATGGTTTGTCAGCAAGTTATGGTTGAGCATTTAAGGTATGGTGGTATGTCTGACGAGATAGAGTTGCCCATATGGAAGTGGGAGATGATCAATATGATTTTCTTAGGGTCTTCCATGGTCTCACAAACAGTATGATTCCATTTGGATCATTATGGTTAGGATGACTAAGTTTGTCACTTTTTTCTTGTGAGAACTAACTACTCAGGAGAGGATTATGCTAAGTTATTCATTCAAGAGATTGTAAAGTTGCATGGTGCACTAGTGTCCATTGCTTTAGGCTGAGGTATGCAGTTTTCTTCTTACTTGTGGCATTTGTTTTGAAAGGTTTGGGTACTCCGGTGAACCTTAGCACTGCTTTCTTCCCTCAAATAGATGGACAAGTGGAGCGAACTATACAAACTTTAGAAGATACGCTAAGGGCCAATGTGATTGATTTTAAGGGTAGTTGGGCTAACCATTTACCTCTTATTGAGTTTGCATGCAACAACAGTTATCATTCTAGCATTCAAATGGCTCATTTTGAGGCTCTTTATGGTAGGAGATATAGATCTCCTATTGGATGGTTTGAGGTTGACGAGACTAGGTTGTTTGGTCCTGATTTGGTTCACCAGGCAATATAAAAGGTAAAGATGACTAGAGAAAGACTTAAGATTGTTCAGAGTCGCCAAAAGTCTTATGCGGATGTGAGGTGGAGGGATTTGTAGTTTAAAGTAAATGATTGGGTATTTTTGAAGTTGTCGCCTGTGAAAGGAGTCATGAGGTTTGGGAAGAAGGGAAAGCTCATTCCTCATTACGTTGGTCCATATTAGGTTTTAAAGATTGTTGGGAATGTGGCGTATGAGTTAGATTTGCTTACAAGTTTGGATTCTATTCATCCTATTTTCCATATGTCTATATTGAAAAAGTGTGTGGGTGACCCCTCTTTAATAGTATCTTTTGAGGATGTTGGTGTTACAGACTCTTTGTCTTATAAGAAAGCCTCGGTTGAGATAATAGATAGGCATGTTTGTAGATTGAGGACTAAGGATATAGCTTTAATAAAGGTTCTTTGGAGGAATCAAAAGGTGGAAGAAGCTACATGGGAAGCTGAAGAAGCTATGAAGCCCAAGTATCTGTTCTTGTTCCCAACTTTGGATGCAAATGCTTGTGGTTTGAGTTTTATTTCCCTCTTGTTTCATTTTGAATTATTCTTGGGTATTGGTTGTATTTTCTCTGTTATCATGACAAGGGTTCCAAACTTCTCATTCATGGATGAATGATCCTGGGGGGAGGGGATAATGTAATACCCCAGGTTTTTTGGGCTCTAAAATTTCCAAAGAATTGTTACCACTTCCACAACTATGATTTAGGTGATAAGTCATTATCTCTCATCATGAGTCATAGGGTGAGACTCATTGTCTCAACAGTAAGGTTGCCCAAGGTTTCTGCTTTGATAAAAAATCCTTATCACGAGTCATTGATCCAAGTCATGAGTCATGATGAGTGACTTTGGCCGTAATAGTGAGGGGACAGGATTTTGACCCTTAGGTAATGAGTCTAGGTGACAACTCATGGTCAGACCTCACGAGTCATTACCTAAGTCATAATGACTAGGCCTAATTTTCCTGCACGTTTTCATTAAGGACTCTCTGGTCTTTTCCTACAAATTCATTATTCCTCACAACTTAAAAACATATGAAGGACCCTTTTTACATAAGCTATCAAACTCAAACTCTATTCTCTCCTCGTAAATCCGAATTCAAGAGAAAATTAGGGCTTACAAGGAATTCAATCTTCAAGCATCAAACTCTGGATTTTCTCTAAATTCTTGCATGGTTTAGGCATGTATCTCATCCCTAACTTGAAATTTTATACTATGGCATATGTTCTAATCATTGTTCATGTGATTTAATTGGGGGTTTGAAATTGGGTTGAGGTTTGGTTGTTTACTGTTCGAATTGTTTTTCCCATATTTTAAATAAGTCATTCATACATTGATAAATGTTTTTTGGGTTGGAATAGATGCCCTTTTGTGGTAAATTTAATGGGGAACTAGGGTTTCTTTAAATTGATGGATTTTGGCTTGGAAATTAGTATTAACCCCAACCCCCTTTCATGACTTTGATTTTAAATATGCAACATGCAGGGTTTAACCCATCTTTGAAACTATTGTATTGCACTAATAGCTAAAAGGTTGAAAACAAATTTGAAAGGCCCGTGGTGGCCATGGTTTGGATTTAAAAGGGAACTTGGGAGTCAAATTGGTTACTTGGACTAGAATGACATAACTAGATTAGCTTTCAACCATAATTTGTATGACGATTCCAAGTGATAAATACCTTAAAGACACTTTGGTTTATGGTTGGGATTATGTGCAAAAAGGTTTTAATTTGGGCATAAAGGGGGTTGTGTAGCTCACTGTGAATGTCGAGGTCCCGGGGCGACCAATACTGGAAACCACATTTGCCAGCATGGGGTCTTTATGGTTGATACTATATGGTCGTCTTCACGGTTCACCCATTCTATTTTGGGATGGCTGGTTCCTTGTAATCTTTGGTTGTAATACCCTGTGTTTTGAAGTCACTGTGCAACTTTCGACTCACCTTTTTAGGTAGTATAGAAATTATATGAGTCGTAATATGTACATCGTACCCTTTGAAATGTAGAGTGATTTAGGTTTATTCAGGATACTACTTAACCCTAGAATTCATCACTTAATGTTACAAATCATATGAGGGAAGGTCGTAAGGTTAACCGTATAGGTTTCCTAAGTTTCTGTCCAGGTTACGAGTTGATATTTTGAATTGTATGGAAATGTTACAAGCCGTAATATACCTCTCATATGTTGACCAGTGTGTGTCACTTTTTCCATTGCCGAGCTTACGAGTTACAAGTCCAACTCATACCTACATCTCATGAGTCGTAAGATTGACTCGTAATGACTAGGAATGCATTTTCCTACACGTTTTTTCAAGGGACTTTATGTCTTTTCCCACTCCCTCAAAAGCCAAACCCATGTCATTTTGGCTTCACAAGGGGTAGTATAAAAGGCCCTAAATCCTCAAATGACAACACAAACTTCAATTCCATCAAAGAGAATCAAAAGAGGCGATATTCTCTCTCTTTTCAAGCAGTTAGGGTTTCTCAAGAACAAGATCAATTTCAAGGATTTTTTCTCAAAGTTTATACTCTAGGTATATGGGGTATCCATCAACGGGTTCCTTTCAACCATTAAGTCCCAAAAATCCTGTTTTTGGTTGTGTATGAATTTATTCTTTACTATGCTGTAATTCAGTGAAAATCATGATATTTTCCATATTTTCCTTATGGAATTTACATTCAAGCCATGCTATTATCTTTTCCATGTGAATTATTATTTTAAATGGTTGAAATTGCAAACTCCCATGTCATGTTTGGTCAATACCTTGTCAAGTTTTCAAATTCACGTATTAAACTATGTAAACATGATGTTCTCCCAAGTTTAACTTATACCCATGTGTTAATTCATGAGATTATCGGCTATTTAAATACATTATATTTTGAGTTCCCTAAATTATGATTTTCTATTAGCGTTTTATATAGTGTTATTATATTTAAAGTATCATTATGTGTTAGAAGGTGATGAACACCCGATACCTATGTGTTTACTCATGTTTCAGACTTTTCAAGTAATGAGTCAGTCTATTAATGATTTTATTGTCATACTCAATTTGTTATGATCATGTTGAACACTATCAGTTGAGATGTTTAGTTGACTTAGTCAAAAACGATGTCAGTTTAATTGGGAGTAGGATTTAGCACCGAGTGAACTCAGGGATGGGTGCTTACCTGCCAGTAGAGGGTGTGACTTTAGTAGCAGTCCTTGAGTTCCAGAACTACATAGACAATGTAGGTTTTGAGAGGTCTTCTCTCCAGTTGAGGGTTGATATTCTCTTAGGGACACCTTTCAGTAGAGGGTGACTCCCTAGTCCTTTAGGACACTATTTTAGTAGATCCACGCAGCCAGTGTTAGTACTCGTGGCAAGGTACCGACACCCTTCAAACTGGGTTATAGGTTGGACCTCGATTAGCTCATATTGGGGCATGTCGATTACATGATAACTCCCACAGTTTTAGTCAGTACTCAGTCTACATCAGTTCAGATTTTCTTGACTAAGTAATCAAATTTTTAGTTTTTCAATTTTTCAGTCAGTCAGTTTTGCAGATTAAATTTAGTTCATGCTTTACTTGGACTTTCATTCTCAATTTTACATGTTCATGCATCTATGTTCAATTTCCATATGTATTCCTATTAGTTCTTACCTCATGTACTAGTATATTTAAAATTCTAATTGAATACTTTTTTCTTGCGCTATGTTGTCTTATAATATAGGTTCGGACGCACAGTTTCCCAACCATCCCCAGAAAACTCAGTAGTTCCCCGCAACATTAGTGGTGAGTACTCATCCATCGAGGACGTGACATGTTATTTCAGTTACTTAACTATTTTTTGATATTCAGTCAGTTAGAGTTAGTTGGGGGTTTGTCTATCTACTCCATATTTTCTATAGGCTTTCAGACAGACAGTCTAGTTTCCAATGTTTATCAATACTTCAGACATGTCATTTTATATATAAATTTCAGTATTCTAGTTGACAGTACTTTATTAGTTTATCTTCCACATATGTTGTTTTATTATCATTTTATTCTGTAATCGCAACAAGTACTAGATATGGGTTAGCTTGGGGTCATTTGTGGGCTTAAGAACCATTTCACAACTAGGGTATAGCCTCGGGTTATGAAAAAACTTGGTATCAGAGCCTAAGGTTTCAGAGCGTCCTAAGGTTTTTTTAAAAGTCGTGTTGAGTAGAGTTCTGTGCATGAGTGTGAAGTGCGCCATACTTATGGATAGGAGGCTACATGACATTTTTAGGAAATTTTCTCTTCTTTCAATGTTCATGTCATGCAAAAAAGTATGAGCTCTATTCAATTCCTTTTTCTAACTCATCCTTTATTTCATTTATAGGCAATGCCTCCTAGAAGAAATAATGGAAGGAGGAACGGGAATCAGACCGCACCACTACCTATTTAGGAAAATCCCCTGAATGACCATGTTTCTCACGTTGAGTTCAGGGCCGCTTTCACGGCCTTAGCTCATTCTATATCTACTCAAAATAATCAGCAGGTTGTGGCTCCAGCCAATCTAGTGTTAAATATCGCTGTAGCTAGAATTTGGGTAAAATCGGATGAATCCCCCTCCATTTTCTGGATCCAAGTCTGAAGAGGATCCACAGGAGTTTTTGGATGCTATCCAGAAGGTGACAAACATCATGGAAGTCACTTCGAGTGAGAGTGCAAACTTAGATGCGTATCAGTTACAGGGAGTAGCCCATACTTGGTTCAAGTAGTGGAAGAAAGATAGGGGCATTGATGGGGGACCTATTGAGTGGGTGGAGTTTTCTATAAATATCTTATATAGGTTCTTACCACTGGAGTTAAGGGAAGCTAAGGTTTAGGAGTTCATAAAATTTAAGTAGGGTAGCCTGAGTATGAGGGAGTACTCACTCAAATTTACTTAGTTGGTGAAGTATGCTCCTTTTATGGTGGCTGACTCTAGGTCCATAATGAGTAAGATCGTATATGGTGTATCTGATAGTGTGGTCAAAGAGTGTAGGACCACCATGTTGATTAAAGAGCTAGACCTTTCTAGATTCATGGTTCATGCTCAGCATATTGATGAAGAGAAACATAAGAAGAAAGAATAAGAGAATAAGAGGGCAAGGAAAGGTAGCTTTAACTTCTCACAGCCAAAGTCAAAAGGTGGTAACCATTCTCAGTTCCGTCAGAAGTTTTCAGTTCCATCCCCATTTTCAGCCAACGCTCCAGTGCCTAAGTTTAGGCAAGACAATTGAGGTGGAGTGCCAGTATCTCAGACTTTTAGTAGCATGAACGGTGGTCGAACAATTCCTCCTTGTAGGATATATGGTAGAAATCATTGGAGAGTGTAGGGAAAGTAGTGATGGAAGTTTTGGGTGTGGCAAGCCAGGCCACAGGATCAGGTATTGCCCAATGGTTGGTCAGAAGGGTAAAGATTTTCGCCAACAAGGTAAGTTTAACTTTTCATCAGCTCTAATAGGTCACCAACTAAGTAGTGTGTCACTTCTAGAGCCACCAGTGGGCAGCACTAGAATAAACTGTATTCTCTCCAGATTCAGCATGATCAGGAAAGTTCTCTTGATGTGGTTACGGGTACGTTGTAAGTCTTTCATCTTTATTTGCATTAGATTGCATTGGCATGATTTTATACTGCATTTGATTTTTTACTTTTGTGTAGAATTACAATGAATGAACCTTGTTTTTTATATTGTGAATTCTACATTTATTTCACTATAAGACATTATATTATACTATCTCTTGGTTGATTTGGGAGTTGAGATATTTATGAGACGCGAGGTATGGCTATGGCTTGATCAGTGAGATATATAGTATTGCACCTATTGGTAGGATGCTATATGAATAATCATACACTCTCACTACATTATCTCAGATTATTGGTTGAATATGATAAGTAAATCTGATATACTATATATCTCCCTTATAAATGTTTTTTTTTTATAACTTTTCGATCATAAAAATGACTAGTATAGATTCACTTGGATTAATTTACCTACTATGTATATTAACATTTATATGACTATCGTTAGGTTACCCCATTAGGATGAACGGATGTTTCTGGTAATTGTAGATTGTTTGGATGATTTAGGCAATCGGGATAATGGTTCTTTCCATCACTATGGATGTAATGACACTATAGTTTATTTTTTAAATTGTTGCATATTTCCATCATTTCGTGACTTCCCACAGTGGCTATAGGTCATTTATGACTTGTCGAAACTATCAGTTTGTTCATCGCAATTACGGGGCTTTGACTGCGTTCATAAAGGGTCAAAATCTTGACCATCGCTATCACGAGCCTTTCCTCTTATGTTTTTGATCAAAGGTTAGGCTGACCTGATCCATTCTCTTTTTGCAATGGCCTTTGTTTGTTGTGCATCGCATTCGTGACTCTTTCCTCACATTCATAATGAACTAATTTTTTATTTGTTGCGATCGCGGCTAGCGGCCCTTGTGATCATGATGGAAAATACCTGGGCCTATAAATAGTTTTCTTCCCTATTTTTCCTTTATTTCTTAACACTAAATTTTCCATAAATGGTCTTTGAAGCTTAGAAAATTGTGAAAAATCATTAATTGGAGCTAGGGATGTGTAGAGGATGATGAAGTGATTATTTCCCCCTAATTTCTTTGTAGGTTCTCGACCTAATTCCTTTGTTTGATTCTTATTTTCTTCCTTTTTAATTATCTTTAGGGGCTGCTTTGAGCCTCGATTCACACTCCATTTGTGCCCAACTTTTGAACACACATTTCTTTTTATTCAATGGACCTCATGATGGATTCAATTTTGACATTATGTTAGCAGGACCCAAGGTCCATTATTGACCCAATTTTGATTTTGGAATTTTATATAGAATATGGGTATGATTTTACTCTTATTAACTCTTTTATGATTATTTTGATAGTGAGATATCATTTTTGAGGCCGTGGTGGAAAGACAAGCAATTTATGGATGATTTTAAAATACGATTTGACAATGAGGTAGGCTTCAGTCTACTTTTCTTTACCAGATTGTGTATTGTATAGATTTCATGCTAGGTAACAATTATAGGATGGAATTATGACTAGTATAGCATGACTTAACCTGTTTAGAAAACTTGGGATAGAAATGTGACCTAAATCTTAGCATAGAATACTTGTTATGTCCTTAGAATCCCATTACCCTTGATTATACATATGATTAACCATAAGATGTTAATGATACCTTAGTATAGACTTACCATTTGAATTAGTGAATTGGGTGTCATTTCCCAACTAGATCCTTTTAGTAATTTATTCCCTTGATTATCATAGTTTTCCGAGTTATGAGGCTCCATGATGTTATTTTGGGCTTGAGGTTGTGGTTACAATACTAGTTGAAATCCAGGTGAGTATTCTAGCATCATAAAGGATATGATTCTAGCTTATAGACGCTTAGGCACTTATGGTTATATTGTTTGGATAATGGCGATAGCATGCACACTTAATGGTACGATTCCAACCAAATCCTTCATTTTACTACTGTTTTCTAAAAAGGGATTTATGCCTAATTTCCACTTTAAAAATAAAATTCTTTTGTAATGGTAATCGTACCACCTTATTTAATGAACTTTGATCTTTAAAACTAAATGTGATATTTTAGAAAATAGACCAAGATTTATTTTGGTTCAATACTGTTCCACTCTTTTACCACCGCTAAATTGAGACTGTTACCTTCCTATATTCTTCGGTCGAGAGAAATTTTGACCCTTTCTACACTAGTATGCAATTATGTAGATTTAGTCCCAATATTGAACTTGGACAATAGATTTACAAATTTACACTATTTTAGTAACTATTCGAGTCTGTACACTTATTATGCTTATATATATATATAGTATATATGGTACAAGATCGAGTATATTGATTATGATGGTTATTGGAAGTCCTAATTTGGGACCAGATAATGTATACAGATATCCCGAGTCCTCTTTGGGTTCCTTCATCTGTGAGCCATAGGGCTGGAGAATAATGGTCGTGTAGGTCCTGTCTTTGCAAGCTATTAAGCTGGTAGAGGTGTATACACTTGGTATATTATAGAACTTGTATTGGACATGGTATTACCGGTTTATGTTGTAGTTATTAATTTATATCCATTGCCTATCACCAGTATAATTGTTTGGTTCTTATATCTATCAACCTTATGGGGTTGTGTAAGTATAATATATGACTGTTGTTTACTGAGTGCTGTTTAAACCTTTCTGGCTTATGAGGGTCCAATTAGGTATTGTTTGTCCATACTAGTCGACTACTTTACTATTAATTATTATGGTTAGTTCCTGGAAGGATAATTATGGACCGATACCTAATATTGTTAGCATGTTTTCTAATATGGTAAATTACATTATAGATAGTTCAACTCATGTTCAGTCATCCTTCAGTTAGAGACCCTGATTATGCTAGCATTTGCTTTCCTACTAGGTTAGGATTCCTTGAGATATAGGGGTTGCTCCCTCAGGTTATTACCTTTGAGTTTAGCCTTACATATATATATATATATATATCCCTCTCTTTATTTATCTATTCATATCATATATTTATCATTCGTCCTTGTACTACTACTATATCCATATTTGGTATATTGGCTTGTAAAGTACGATATTATATTTTAGTTCCTGAATATTATTAGAATAGAATAGTTTAGCCTTATTTCTTTATTAGCATGAATATGTTTACGTTCCTGGTTAGTCACCTGTAGTTTTACATGTTATTTATGCTTACATTATCTTTGGATCTTAGTCGGCTGATGCCTACTAAGCACTACGTGTTTGGTACTCATATTATATTTTTGTACCCTGCAAATCATAGTACGAGTTCTTATCGTTGATGTGTCCATTTTGCGAAGTAGCTGATCAACGATTTGTGTGAGCTCTTGGCATTTGGAGAATTCTTGCTCTTCCTCAAAATGATTAGACTTATCGCTATTTTATATTTTGTAGATGGTTTGTACATGTATATTTATTTTGTATTTTCCTTGTTCTCTGATTGTATTAGAAGCTCTTGTACTAACTTCAATAGGTCTTGGGGTTGTTTTATAAGTAGAAGTTCCTTTATAGTATTCATTTTATTTCTTTCTTTCATTTTTCTTGGTAGTCCGTTACTAGGTATTTCAAATTATGGGTTCGCTTACCTACCGGCGGGTTATAATAGGTGCCATCTGTTAGCTTCCTAAGTCCACGTTTTAATAATGACAAACTAACAAGTGTATCTTTGCAGGATATTGAGGACTGCTAATGTTGGAAGGACATTAATTCACAATCCACGAGATCAACGTAAATCAGTCACAATGAGAACAAATGGAAGGAGAATCTCAGCCCAAAAAGTCATGAAAAATTAGATCAATCACAATCAAGAAAAAGAATAAAAAGGATATTGGAAGATTGAAGGGTATCTCACCCGAATATATGGAGGATATAAAAGACTAACTCAACATGGAAGCAAGCAAGGAAACCAACTCCAAAAATAGAAGAATATCTAATCATGAAAAGGATGATCACGTTATTCAAATAGTATGGAAAGCAAATCAATCAAATATCATGGAAATGGAAGAAAGATCACAATCCTAGAATCACGGCAAACCAAATAAATTATGATATAAAGCAAAAAGAAGGAAGGCCACAACCGTTACATGGACATATTTGATATGGATATGTATAATTGAGAAACTACACCATGTATTGACATATCTGATATGGACATACATTATGGTGCCATCCCTCAGTCAAGGAATCAATTCAAATCCTTGATTGGGAAGAAATCTATTGGGTTTCCTTATGAAAAACGACAGCAGAAGACTATAAATGAAGAAGACTGAAGATGGACACGGGTTACATAACTTCAAGGAGAAAAATCAAAGTGTCTCAATATTAGTCTTACAAGGCTTTGTAAAGTTTACAATTTTTATATAAAGAGTAGGATCGAGTAAACTTTGTAACATCAACTGAAGCTGTGTCACAGGATTTGAAGAGCAAAATAAGTATTCAGAGCTTGTTTTCTTTCATTTTACTCTAGCCCAACGATCTAAAGAAACTTTGAAACCCAAGGGGAGTGGAAGTAGGCACCACATTGGTGTTCTGAACCAGGATAAATCTCTGTGTATTTACTTTGTGTTTAACTATTTATTTGCTTAATTGTGTTAAATCTAACTTGTTTTATGAGATGCACTGATCTGGAGGTGAGTTGACAGAAAGGAGTTAGTAGTTGACTCATTGAAAAATTTCAATCCCCCCCCCCTAAATTTCACCATCATGACCTGAGAAATTGGGTCATGACATTGGATTAGGATCGATTATCGATAATGCTTATTAAGTATACGTGTTTCATACTCACCCTTGTTTCTTTTTTCCTTTTTTCTTTTCTTTTGCACCCCGTGCATGTATTGGTTAGCAGATCATAGATTATGTTCCCTCAGTATTGGTTGAAAAACCTCAGAGCTTACCCAAATCTCTACTCTTTTATCTTGTGTTTTATAAATATTTAAATATTTTAGAAGAATCGATATTATTCTATAATGGAGGCTTGTACTAGTGATAAAAAACTAGATGTATATTGAATTATTATTTCCTCTTTAATTGTTTTGGGATTATTATATTCTTCTTCTTCCTCTTTTGATTTACTTTGAGTATAGAGTTTGGGTTGGGCTAGGCTTACTTTCACCGAAGGGTGTGATAGGTACCATTACGTACATTGTTGTGGGTGTTGACCATAGTTATTGTTGGTTACATGGACCTTGTGGATGATTACTAGTTAGTGCATATTTCAAAAAAAGATGTACTATATGATAGTGTTCTAATTTATTAAATAACAATTTTCTTTGTAAAAATTCACCAAGGAGCTTTGATGAATAAAAAAGATTTTAATTATCCAAAACTTCACCAAGGAGCTTTAATGAATAAAAAAGTTTAATTAAATCAGTACATGATTTAAGGTAATCAAGCCAACTTACCAAGGAAGGAACAAGTGACAAGTTGATGTCGCCCAAATTACCCATTGCAATGAGATATAAAATGACCATTGACTCAAATATAGAATTTAACAAAAAATGGACTCAATCGTATGAGAAGTATGGTCAGGACCATAATGTTGTTACATCTTGGGTTTTGTCCATATAAACTTTTCCTTGAAAACTATTCTTCGAACCTAATACAACTCAGGGTATGAGCCGTATGCTGGGGTACGAGTGGTTTGGTACTGTTGTAAGCTAACCAATGTTAGTTGGTGGGATGGTTTTGATCATTTGAATGGTCACAAATTAAGGGT
The DNA here is from genome assembly GCA_030864215.1 of Capsicum pubescens. Lineage (NCBI taxonomy): Eukaryota > Viridiplantae > Streptophyta > Magnoliopsida > Solanales > Solanaceae > Capsicum > Capsicum pubescens. The sequence continues at coordinate 247,693,765 of CM061540.1, read as the reverse complement.
ATGAGTCGTATCAGTAACTTATATGGTGTCCAGTGTTTGATCCTCCTGGTAATTTATTCTTCTAGGGATATAAATCATAGGTACAGATCATATGCTAAGGTTACAACTTGGTTGGATGAGTCATATACTTGACAGTGTATGATCCAAGGTTAAGGCCCCGGTACGACTGGTGGGAACCAATCGTAAGGAAGGGTACGACTCGTAAGAGGGTCAGTCGTATCCTTGTGATGGGTTTTTAAGGGACTTAAGTAGGGGTACTCTGGACATTTCCCTACTTACCCTAATTATGAACCACGACTTTTAATACACTTAGGAGGTTATTTACCCTATTATTCTATTAATTAACACATAGAAAACTATTCCTAAACATTCAACGATTCTCTCAAGAGCTTTTGGGGAAAGAGATCTAGGGTTTCTACTTGGGAATTACTTTGGTGATTTTCTTCCATCATCTTTCTCGGTTTAAGGCATGTCTCTCTTCCCTACTTAATATTTCTAAAAAAACATGAATTTTATGGTTGTTTTCATGGTTTCAAAGTTGCATAGTTTATGATTTTCAACTATTAATTGCGGTTTTTGGTGTAAATAGTTTGGTAATCATTCATTGCATTATGGTTGTTTTATGGTTTTCAACTATCTTTGATAAAATGCTTATAAAGATATGTTCATTGCATTAACTTCTTTAAATGGAACTCTTTCTTGTTTTCAGCTTATATATGTAACACCCCAAGAACCTATCCGGAGATGTCACACGGTGCTTAAGGCCACACGTGGCCTCAAGCTAACCCTATAAGACTATCATCACTTTTAGAACTCACTATAACACTAATCATTTTAAAATAGGGAAGAATAATCATGTCATGAGCATACTGTGATACGAAGAAATACTGTCCTGTACAAATAAAATATTAAAAGTTCTGTACATACTGGTACTCTAGTCTGACAAAGCCTCTACTACAAAAGACTGAGGAGCCATTGGGACAGATCCCTAACTGACTCTCCTGAACTGAAAAGAAACAACCATCTACTATCAAGGAAAAAATTAGGGACATAGGTCCTCGAACCATGAGGGCTCACCAACTGTAAGAATGTAGATGGAGAAACTCAAAGATCACTGTCGCTGCTGAGACTGAGCACTTGAACCTACATCACGAGAAAATGTAGAACATAAAAGAGTATAGGAATCAGTACTTGGGATTGTACTGAGTATATGGGGGTGTATGCAACACTTTTAAACAATATTATAAATGTAAAATAAAGTCATGCATGATGAGAATAATGACTCTCTTCGCTTGAATTTCCTGAAACATAATTTCCATAAATCATCAATAATAACACATGCTTCACAAATCTCATAAATCATTGGACTCAACTCAAACTCTTTAACTCATGACTTAGAGTGACTCGGTAACTCAAAAAACTTAGACTATATGGAATTGGGACTTTCTTATAACCGACATAAACCATGTGAGCCGCATGGAGTCCAACGTTTTGCCCTCATAAGGAAGGAACCCCACATTGGCGGGAGAGTTATACTCTTACCAAAGAGTATAGCCTCAAACTCATCTCTGTGATCACAAACTCAGCTCTTTGGCCCTCAAATATCAATCCTACGGTGGCACGTAGTTCTGGGGAAGTAGGATGTACTGAACCCACACTTCCCACTCGGTGCTAAATACTCCTCCCAGACTCAGCTCAGAACGCATTAGGAAATCCACCTTAATCAACTCAAGGGTCTATCATGAAGAACAAATCATAAATATATCTCATATGTAAATCATATACAACTTGCGGATTCCTAACTCGACTCAAACTCAAATAGTCTTTCTCAACATCAAGTACACTTGCTTATCAAATCATATCAAGTATCAAAAACTTCAAGAAAACATCATAGGACTCATTCTTGACCCTCAAGCTCAATATTGATATATATTCAATACTCAATATTCTCATGGAAAAACATAACTCATGACACTTATCTTAAATCACTTATAAATCATCAATGCATACTAACAAAATACAATTCATGGTATAAATTCTCAATTTAAGAAATATGATGGTAAAATAATCATAAATATCAAACTTAATCAACTGAAATCTCTTAAATCTTAAATAAAGAAATTTGGGTGTAAACCCACTTGCAAGGATCATGAAATTCCAATAGTAAAAATCAATTCTTTGGGCACAAGAATGAAAGGATATTCTTGTTCAAGCCCCACATACCTTGGATTATAATTTTAAGATGAAAAGACTTGATTGGAAACTCTTCTTCACATTTTTGAGCTAAGTTTCTTGATATCTTTGACTTAGAGAACTTGATTCTTGAACAACTCGGTGAAATATATGGAAGATTCTTGAATTTTCTTGGAGAAGATTTGAATTTGGAATTGGAGAAGAAAAACCCTAGCTCTAGATATTTCTTGGAAGAGGTTGGAGATAAAATAAATTGCTCTTCTCTACTAGGATATATATATAGAGGCCAAAATGGGTGGAAATGATCAAAATAACCTTGAGCAAATTCTAGAACTGGGGCCTGAGTTTTGTCCTTAGCTCGACGCGCCATGATCGCATATCTTCACTAGATTTTGACAATTGGGAAACTGCTCAGTGGCGCGACGCGGTGAAATCGCGTTGGTGCACTAGAATTTAACAATCCTAATACTGAGCCTTAGAGTGACGTGCCAATATCATGGAGGCTTACTGGAAAATGACCGTTGCCATTTTGGCTGGCTTCGCGATGCTCTAAAGTGCCAGGTTGCACACTGTCCCACTAAAATGGCTCTAACTCTTCACCCGAGGGTCGGATTTGGGCAAATTTGGTATTGAAAAAAAGCTTATTCAAATATACATGTGATAGAAAGTATAAATTAGAGAAATACATCACGGTTTAAACATCATTCATCTTGGAAGTCATCCATATTTACTTCAAAAGATGGATTCAGGCTAAAGGAATGATCAAGGTATTACAATATATGAAACTATAAATGGTTTAAATGGTTTACAAAGGTTAAAGTATAATTAGTTATTCTTATGTAGAACATGGTAGTCTCCCAAGAGGTTAATATGGTAAATGGAAAGGGCACTTGAGAGTCCCCTTAACCTAAACTGTTTGGCAATGGATAAATCTTGCAAGTATGGTTGGTATGATGATACCACTAATAAATAGCCTTGGTTAATAGTTGGTAATTGGATTTTTTTGGATATGGTTTTAATTTGGGCTTTAATGGCGGGATGTGTAACTAAGCTGTGGAAGGTGGAGGTTTCGGGGGGACCAAAACTAGAAACTCATATTTGCTAATATGAGGGGTCCTTTATGGCCATGTGTGAGTGTCATGTTTTATATTGGAAGCATGCACTAGTTATCCCATGGGATATTTCTTGACTGTGGGGATAGATTCACTAGGACTCTTTTAGTAGGGGGAGCTGAATCCATGCAGCCCATGGGTATGGTTAAATGACAAGGTTACGCAACCCAGGTAAAGGTTTTAAATACATGCTAAATATAGATTCCTATTTCCCGGCACTTATATTGGTTGTATGCATTATTGATGGTGTTTATTTGGTTGTTTAAATGACATTACTTTATCCTTATCCTGAGATACATGCTATCAGTCACTCGCTAACCCATCTACTGGCGGTTGTATATCCATTCTATGTAGGAACCATCTGTTTGACTCTTTCTATATAGTATTTGACTTAGAGACATTATTTAGATTGAAGTGGTGAGCTTCTATCTTTCTGAAAGGCTCCATTTCATGCTATAGATATTCTTAGACATTTTTCTTTTGTTTTGGATATTTTTTTTGGCCATGGTTGGAGGCACGTCCTAATTGGATATTTGTATTCTTTTGGATAGAGTCTTTATGGTACTTCTTGGGGTTGGTATGGGCGGGATCGATATTGATGTTGGTCTTAGAATTGACATCGGCGTTGGGGTGAACATCATTGGATGATATTGTTGGTTTTTTCATTGTATTACATTTTGGGATTGATTATTAGATTATGTTTTGATATTTTCTTTGGTTTGGTATGGCATGGATGGTTGGATTTGGTATGATTAGACTTGGTTGGGTCGGTCACGATCGTGACCCAATCCCAGAGTTTTAATATGAACAATAATGCTATCTTGTTATATGTTCAAAATACAGCTCATCTGAGGCTATAGTAGGCGGTTAGATTGGGTGAAGGGGGCGATCCCCGATCCTGGTTGGACTTGGGATTCCCATTATGTCTAGGTAATGGTTTGGGTAATGGTAAGTTAGTATTAGAGCTTCAGGTTCATGGTCAATTAGGAAGTCCACAAAGCCATGTCAAGTAGAGTCTCTTTTAGGTGTGTGTAGCATGCCACACTCATAAGAGAGAGGCTGTGAGACATTTAGAAATGTTTCACTGTTTTAAAATTCTCAATCTTGGAATATTTTCTAAACCTTTGTTCTTTGTCTTTCAGATCATGCCTCTTAGACTTGGAACAAAAATAAATCCATCTGCCTTATTTGGTCATAATGCTGAAGGGGTACCTCATACGTCTGGAGTACATCTTTGATCTCATGGTTCTATTCCTAATTGTGTTGGAGTTCCTCAAATTCCTCCTAATAATCCTTAGGTACCTTAGGGTAACACGATTAATATGGAGTTTCATTAATCTATCCATGTTATTGCTCAGATGGTTGCTGCTCAAGCTGAGCGGGGTGCAACTAGTGTTTTGTCTGCTGAGTCCATAAGGGTTTGTCAATTTATAAATATGGGTGCTCCTACTTTTAAGGGAGTGAAGGTGAAGGAAGACCCAAAGTTTTTTTTGGATGAACTAGAAGAGATAATTTTTGTTATGCAGGCTTCTGATGTTGAGGGAGTTAGCTTTTCAGTTTATCAGCTCAAAGATATTGCTTATCAGTGGTATGAGGAGTGGGACAGAGATAAGGGTGATATGGAAGAGGAAGGGTTGCAGGAAGTCTTTTCTAATGCCTTCATGGATCATTTATTTCCTCAAGAATTGATGGAAGCTAAGATGGACGAGTTTGTGAACCTCAGGCAAGAAAGGATATTTGTAAGGGAATAGGCCTTGAAGTTTCATCAGTTGTCAAGGTATGGTCCTGATTTGGTGGCTGATATTAGGTCGAGAATAAGGAAGTTTACTTCTATTGAATTGAGATCTTATTTTAGAGAGCAAGACTGCTTTGCTTATTTGGGATATAGACATCTCTAGGTTGACTATTCATATGCAACAGGTTGAGGATGAGAAGATAAGACAAGAAAAATTTGGGGATAGGTAGGGAAAATGGGGAAGATTTTTTAATTAGGGAGGTGCACAGTCTCAGGGTGGTAGGATAGTGGAAAGTGGCATAAAAATAAGTGGGGGAGTTCTAGTTCCTTCTCTACTTCCAGTGCTCCTTCCTATAGTAGTCGAGCAACAGGCGCCACCAAGGTGGTGTTAATTCTCGGGCTCAGGTTGCCTAATCTCAGGCGAGCTGAGGTTAGTCTTTTTCTTCGTACCTTTCTTGTTAGTTCTGTGGTCGTCCTCATTAGGGATTCTATGAGGAAAGTAGAGATAAGTTCTTTAAGTATAGTTAGGTAGGCCATCGACTCAAGGATTGTTCGACTAATAAGGTCACTACAGGGGTGAATAAAAATTTGGTGGCTTTATTTTCTACTCTTACACCTGGTGGTATGGTATCTACTTCTGTTACTACTCCTGGTTCTAGTGTTGGTCAGAATAGGTTGTATGCTTTGGCATCCGGGCAGGAATCCGAGACATCACCTGATGTTATTGCTGGTACATTACAGCTTTTCTCCCGTGACGTATATTTTTTTCTTAATCTGGGAACCACTCTTTCTTATATGACTCCTTATATAGCTGTGTCTTTTAGTTTTGATCCAAAAATTATTTCAAATTCTTTTTTTGTTTTTACCCCGGTAGAAAACTCGATCATTGCTGAACGAGTCTATAGGGGGTGTGTGGTATCTGTTGGTGACGTCCAGACCTTGGTAGATCTATTTGAGTTGGAAATTATGTATTTTGATGTAATTTTGGTTATGGATTGGTTGCATTCTTGGTATGTATCTTTAGACTGTCGGACTCGTAAGGTCATTTTTAGGTTCCCGACGAGCTAAAAATAGAATAGCAGGGCTGTTCTTTAGCTCCTATGGGAAGATTTATTTCTTATCTTAGATCTTGAAGGTCAATCTCTATGGGGTGTCTTTATCACTTGGTCTAGGTTAAAGATTCTAAATTGGAAGGTCCTTTGTTGCAGTCAGTTTTAGTAGTTAATGAGTTTCCAGAGGTCTTTCCAGATGATCTTTCTAGTGTTCCTTTGGATAGAGAAATGGAGTTTTGTATTGATTTGCTTCCCGACACTCGTCAAATATCTATTCCTCCATATATAATGGCTCCGACTGAGTTAAGGAAACTCAAGGAGCAAATTAAAGATCTTCTAGATAAGGGGTTTATTCATCCTAGTATTTCTATGTGGGGTGCACCGGTGTTGTTCTTGTGTAAAAAAGATGGTTCCTTTTGGATGTGCATTGACTACAGGCAGTTGTACAAGGTAACAGTCAAGAACAAGTATCCTCTCCCAAGAATAGATGATCTGTTTGACCAGTTATAGGGTGCTAAGTTCTTTTCCAAGATAAATCTTCAGTCTAGGTACCATCTGCTCAAGATTAGGGAGGTGGACATCCCTAAGATTGCTTTTTGTACTCGATATGGGCATTTTGAGTTCTTGGTGATGTCAATTGGATTGACAAATTCTCCGGCAGCATTTAAGAATTCGATGAACAAGATGTTTAGGTAGTATTTTGATCTCTTCATCATTGTGTTTATTAATGACATTTTGTTGTATACGAGGAGTAAGGTGGATCAGACTAATAACCTCTGTGTGGTGTTGTAGACCTTAAATGAACAATAATTGTTTGCTAAGTTCTCTAAGTATGAGTTTTGGTTGAATGTAGTGACTTTTTTGGGTCATATCATTTCGAGTAATGGGATAATGGATGATCCTCAAAAGGTTACTGAAGTGAAGGGGTGGCCTAGGCCTACGACTCTATCCGATGTTCGGAGCTTCTTGGGTTTAGCTAGGTATTATAGGTGGTTTATGGAAAAATTCTTGTCGATACCTTCTCCTTTGACTAAGTTAACTCAGAAGAAGGTTAAGTTTTCTTTGTCAGATGCTTGTGAGGGGAGTTTTGAGAAATTGAAGGATAGGTTAACTTCGGCTCTGATTTTGACCTTGCTGAAAGGCAATAATGGGTTTGTGGTTTATTTTGATGCATCTCGGGTAGGGCTTGGTTGTGTTTTGATATAGCATAGGAAGGTGATTGCCTATGCTTCTCGGCAGTTGAAGGAACATGAGAGGAATTATCCTACCCATGATTTGGAGTGGTTGGTGGTTGTGTTTGCTTTGAAAATATAGCGGCATTATCTGTATGGTGTTCATGTGTATATCTTTTATAATCAAAAGATTTTTCAGTACATGTTCACGCAAAAGGAGCTTAATCTCAGGCAAAGAAGATGGCTTGAGCTTCTCAAGGATTATGATACGATTCTTCACTACCACCCACGTAAGGCTAACGTGGCTGCCGATGCTCTTAGAAGGTTGTTAATAGTAAGTTTGGCTCATGTGGGGAAGGAAAACGGTAATTAGTGAAGGATATTCACCGCTTGGCCAATTTTGGGGTTTGTCTCTTGGATTCTATAAATAGTGATGTGATGATGCAATAAGTGGTTTGATCGTCTCTTAGTGAAGAGATTAGGGAGAAACAAGTGTTGGATCTAGTCTTAATGAAAATCAAGAGTGATGTTGGTGGGAAAAAAATGGCAGTGTTTGAGACTAGTGGTGATGGTACTTTACAGTACCAAGGGAGTTTGTGTGTTTCGAATGTCGCTAGGTTGTGATAAAGGGTTTTGTCTAGGCACATGAGTCACGCTATGTTTTCCATCTTTGTTCGACAAAGATGTATCATGATCTTAAGGAGATCTATTGATGGAATGGTATGAGGAGAGGTGTGGTTAATTTTGTGACCAAATGTATGATGTGTCAACAGGTTAAGGTTGAGCACATGAGGTTTGGTGGGTTGCTTCAAGAAATAGAGTTGCTTGAATGGAAATGGTAGATGATCAATATGGTCTTCGTTACTGGTCTTCCTCGGTCTAAGAATCATTTTGATTCAATTTGGGTCATCATGGATAGGATGACTAAGTCAACTAACTTTTTATCGGTAAGGACTACTTTTCGATGAAAGATTATGTAAAGTTGTATCTTCAAGAGATTGTGAAGCTGCACGGGGTGCCTGTTTCAATTATTTGTGATCATGGTATGCAGTTTGCCTCTCATTTCTGGCGGTCTTTCCAGAAGTTATTGGGGACTAAGTTTAGTCTGAGTATGGCTTTCCATCCTTAGTCGGATGGGCAAGTAGAGAGAACTATTCAGACATTGGATGACATGCTTCGGGCATGCATTATTAATTATTGTGGTATTTGGGTTGAGCATTTACCTTTGGTGGAGTTTTCTTACAACAATAGATATCATTCTAGTATTGGTATGGCTCCTTTTGAGGTGTTGTATAGTAGGAGGTAGATATCTTATTGGATGGTTTGACCGTGGTGAGGCGGATATGTTGGGTACTAATTTGGTCTATCAAGCTATGGAGAAGGTAATGGTGATTTGGGATAATGCGGATGTTAGGCGTAGAGACTTGGAGTTTGAGGATAGGAATAGGGTGTTCCTAAAGGTATCTCCAATAAATAGAGTAGTACGGTTTGGAAAGAAGGGGAAACTCAGTCCTCAATTTATTGGTCCTTATGGGATTTTGCAGAGAGTGGGAAATGTTGCTTATGAGTTGGAGTTACCTAGGAATTTGGGTTTGGTTCATCTAGTCTTTCATGTTTCCATGTTGAGGAAGTGTGTTGGCGATCCTTCTTTGGTTGTTCCTTTGGAAGGGTTGGATATCTCGAATTCTCTGCTTTATGAAGAAGTCCCAATTAAGATATTAGATAGGCAAGTTCATTGATTGTGGACCAATGATGTGGCTTCAGTTAAGGTTCGGTGGCAGAACCATAAGGTGGAAGAAGCTACATGGGAAGTGGAAGAGGACATGAAGTCCAAGTATCCGCATTTTTTTTCTGCTCCTAGTATTCGTTCGGAAGGTATGTGTTCTTGAACACATCTTTATTTTCTAAGTTTGTTAAAGGAAAGATTAATATCTTTGCCTCTTTATTTTCAAACTTTGTTAAAGGGATGTTTGATAATGCAAATGACTCTGTGTATGGTTACCCCAACCTTTTCCATCATCCGAGGACCAATATTCCTTTTGGGGAGAATGTTACATCCTTGGTTTTGGCCTTAGAAATTGTTCCTTGAAAATCATTCTCCAAACCCAATATGACTTAGGGTACGAGTCGTATGCTGGGGTATGAGTGGTATGGTCCTATCATAAGTTGAACAGTGTAAGGTTGTGGGATGGTTTTGATCACTGGGATGGCCACGACTTAAGGGTATGAGTCGTAAGGATTGATTCGAGTCGTATCGGTGACTCACATGGTGGCCAGTGTTTGATCCTCTTGGTAATTCATTCTGCCAGGGATACAGATCATAGGTACATATCATATGCTGAGGTTACGACTTGGTTGGATGAATCGTATACTAGACAGTGTCTGATCTAAGTTAAAGACCTGGGTACGACTAGTGGGAACCAATCGTAAGGAAGGTTATGACTCGTAAGAGGGTCAATATAACGACCTAATTTTTCTAGAACTAGAATGTCATACGGTGCTCATGATCCCAAAGGACCACAAGATAACCCTCTATTGATATCTGTACCTGAGTACTGCATAATATAGATAATAAATGCGGAAACTGGCCATAAGGTTCAAAACATCTAAAAATACTAAAAACTGAAAACTGAATACTAATACATCCGTCCGAAAAGCCTCTAAATTGTCTGAACTGTGGAGTTGATGGGATATGCCTCCAACTAACTCCGTCTACTGAAAATAAACTAAATCTGATGTGATAATAAAATAAGGATCATCCTCGAATGAAAAGGACTCTCTGCTACATCTTCTACTGCTGACTGGACTGAGCAGCTAAGGGTACTCAGGATCTCGTGCCTCTGAACCTATGGTGTCAAATAAAACACCATAGCAAAAATGCGTCAGTACGAGAATGTACCGAGTATGAAGATGAGGTAAGGCTAAATACAAGGGCTTATGCATGAACAATTCTTAACTGATTAATCATGAGAGTACTGAATGAGAACACATGCATGAATTCACAAATCATAACTGAAATCATCGTGACTCAAAATATTGCAACACGGGTACTGCTTTACTGTCATCTGAACTCACTACTAATACTGAGATACTGGACAGCTAAATCTCCTGATATTGATAATTGAGTACTGGAGTTGAGAACAGTCCTCTCTAGCGAGTGATCTCAGAAACTGATGTTACAGGAGAAGATTAACTAAATCTACTCACATCAATGACTGCACTCTGAGTTTGCTACTCTCAACTGGTTGAATCGAAGATCAAACCTCTCTAACGGATGATCCCTGAATATACTATAAATGATAAGAAGAGATTATATCTGATATCAAACCTATCTAGCGGAAGATCTATGAATCTGATAATGGCAAGAATTAACTAAATCTGAGTATGAGACGGGCCTATCTAACGAGTGATTTCTGGATCAAATAATAAGAATACTCAACCGAATATGAGACTGAGATCAAGCCAATCTAACGGGTGATTTCTGGATCAGATAATGAGATTACTCAACTGAATCTGAGACTGAGATCAAGCCTATCTAAGGGGTGATCTCTGGATCTGATAATGAGATTACTCAACTGAATATGAGACTGAGATCAAGACTATCTAACGAGTGATCTCTGGATCTGATAATAAGCATACTCAACCGAATCTGAGACTGAGATCAAGCCTATTTAATGGGTAATCTCTGGATCTGATAATGAGATCAAGCCTATCTAATGGGTGACCTCTGGATGTGATAATGAGATTACTCAACTGAATATGAGACTGAGATCAAGACTATCTAACAGGTGATCTCTGGATCTGAGAATGAGATTACTCAACTGAATCTGAGACTGAGATCAAGCCTATCTAACGGGTGATCTCTGTATTTTATACTAAGATTACTCAACTGAATCTGAGACTGAGATCAAGCCTATCTAATGGGTGATCTCTGGGTCTGATAATGAGATTAGTCAACTGAATTTGAGACTGAGATCAAGCCTATCTAACGGGTGATCTCCGGATCGGATAATAAGAATACTCCACTGAATCTAAGAATGAGATCAAGCCTATCAAATGGGTGATCTCAGGATCTGATAATGAGATTACTCAACTTAATCCGAAACCGAGATCAAGCCTATCTAATGGGTAATCTATAGATCTAATAATAAAATTACTCAACTGAAATCTGAGACTGAGATCAAGCCTATGTAACGGATGATCTCTGGATCTGATAATAAGATTACTCAACTGAATCTAAGACTGAGATCTAGCCTATCTAAAGGGTGTTCTATAGATCGAATAAAGAGATTACTCAACTGAATCAGAGACTGATATCATGCCTATCTAACGGGTGATCTCTGGATCTGATAATAAGAATACTCAACCGAATATGAGACTGAGATCAAGCCTATCTAACGGGTGATCTCTGGATCTGATAATGAGATTACTCAACTGAATTTGAGACTGAGATCAAGCCTATCTAACGGTTAATCTCTAGATCTAATAATGAGATTACTCAACTGAATCTAAGACTGAGATCAAGCCTATCTAACGGGTGATCTATGGATCTGATAATAAGATTACTCAACTAAATCTGAGAATGATATCAAGCCTATCTAACGTGTGATCTCTAGATCTGATAATAAGAATATACAATCGAATCTGAGACTGAGATCAAGCCTATCTAATGGGTGATCTTTGGATCTGATAATGAGATTACTCAACTGATTCTGAGACTGAGAACAATCTTATCAAACGGGTGATCTCTAGATCTTATAATAAGAATACTCAACCAAATATGAGACTGAGATCAAGTCTATCTAACAGGTGATCTCTGGATCTGTTAATGAGACTACTCAACTAAATCTGAGACTGAGATCAAGCCTATATAACGTGTGATCTTTGGATTTGATATTAAGAATACTCAACCAAATTTGAGATTGAGATCAAGCCTATCCAACGGTTAATCTTTGGATCTGATAATGAGATTACTCAATTCAATCTGAGACTAATATCAAACCTATCTAATGGGTGATCTCTAGATCTGATAATGAGATTACTCAACTGAATCTGATACTGAGATCAAGCCTATATAATGGGTGATCTCTGGATCTGATAATTAGATTACTCAACTGAATCTGAGACTGAGATCAAGCCTACCTAACGGGTGATCTCTGGATCTTAGAATGAGATTACTCAACTGAATCTGAGACTGACATCAAGCCTATCTAACGGGTGATCTCCGAATCGGATAATAAGAATACTCTACCAAATCAGAGATTGAGATCAAGCCTATCCAATGGCTGATCTTTGGATCTAATAATGAGATTACTCAATTGAATCTGAGACTAAGATCAAGCCTATCTAATGGGTAATCTCTAGATCTGATAATAAGATGACTCAACTAAATCTGAGACTGAGATCAAGCCTATCTAATAGGTGAACTCTGGATTTGATAATGAGATTACTCAACTGAATCTAAGATTAAGATTAAGCCTATATAATGGGTGTTCTCTGGATCGGATTATGAGATTACTCAACTGAATCTGAGATTAATATTAAGCCTATCTAATGGGTGATATCTGGAACTAATAATGAGATTACTTAACTGAATTTGAGACTAAGATCAAGCCTATCTAACAGGTGATCTCTGGATCTGATAATGAAATTACTTAACTAAATCTGAGACTGATATCAAGCCTATCTAATGGGTGATCTCTGCATCTGATAATGATATTGCTCAACTAAATTTGAGACTGAGATTACGCCTATCTAGCGGGTGACCTCCAGATCTGATAATAAGAATACTCAACTGAATCTGAGAGTGAGATCAAGCCTATCTAATGGGTGATCTATGGATTTAATAATGAGATTACTCAACTGAATCTGAGATTGAGATCAAAACTATCTATCGGGTGATCTCTTGATCTGACAATGAGATTACTCAATTGAATCTGAGACTGAGATTAAGCCTACCTAACGGGTGATCCCCGGATCTGATAATAAGAATACTTTACCAAATGTGAGACTGAGATCAATCCTATCTAATGGGTGATCTCTGGATCTGATAATGAGATTACTCAACTAAATTTGAGGCTGAGATTAAGCCTATCTAATGGGTGATCTCTGGATCTGATAATGAGATTACTCAATTTCATCTGAAACTGAGATCAAGCCTATCTAACGGGTGATCTCTGGATTTGATAATAAGAATACTCAATTGAATCTGAGACTGAGATCAAGACTATCTAATGGGTGATCTCTAGATCTACTAATGAGATTACTCAACTGAATCTGAGACTGAGAACAATCCTATATAACGGGTGATCTCTGGATCTGATAATAAGATTACTCAACCAAATCTGAGACCGAGATCAAGCCTATCTAATAGGTGATCTCTGGATCTGTTAATGAGATTACTCAACTAAATTTGAGACTGAGATCAAGCCTAACTAATGGGTGATCTCTTGATCTGATAATGAGATTACTCAATTGAATCTGAGACTGAGATCAAGCTTATATAACAGGTGATCTCTGGATCTGATAATAAGAATACTTAACTGAATATGAGACTGAGATCAAGCCAATATAACGGGTGATTTCTGGATCAGATAATGAGATTACTCAACTGAATCTGAGACTGAGATCAAGCCTATCTAACGGGTAATCTCTAGATCTAATTTTAAGATTACTCAACTGAATCTGAGACTGAGATCAAGCCTATCTAATGGGTGATATATGGATCTAATAATGAGATTACTCAACTGAATCTGAGATCAAGATCAAGCTTATCTAACGGGTGATATCTGGATCTGATAATGAGATTACTTTATTCCATATGAGACTGAGATCAAGCCTATCTACCGGGTGATCTCTAAATCTGATAATAAGAATAGAGAACCGAATCTGAGACTGAGATTAAGCCTATCTAACAGGTGATCTCTGGATCTGATAATGAGATTACTCAACAAAATCTGAGACTGAGATCAAGCCTACCTAATGGGTGATCTCTAGATCTGATAATACTGATACTGAATAACATTATGAGGGACCAAGCCTTTCTAGTCAGTGGTGTATGAATCTATGGAACTATCTAAGGTCCTTACTGAGACAGGTGACTGTATCTGTCTGTCCTGATTTTTGAGTTCTACTCTGAAGATTGATACTGAATTTACAACTGTGGGAGTGTTCACTTAATCGGCATGACCCAAATCTAAACTAGTGGGGTCCAACTTGTAACCCCAGTTGGAAAGGTGTCAATTCTGTGCCATGGGTGAAGACCTCAACTCTAGTCAAGCCTCTCTAATGGGTGACCCTCATAAGAAGTCAAGCCTACGACAGTATAATAGTCAAGCCTTATTCTAATGGGTGACTCCTGCTCCTGCGCTTTCTATGCAGTTCTGAAGTTCAGGGATGGCTCCTAACGAATCATCCTATCTAACGGGAAGCCGCCATCCCTACACTCGCTCGGTGCTAGCTCCTACTCCCAACTGAAAGACTCTGAACTGATTCTTAACTGAACTTAGACTGAGATGAGTATGTTACTGATCATATTTCTTGAATGATCTGACTGAGTTGCGCTGAATTCACTGTGTTCCATATCTAAAGGAATACTACTAAATCTCATTATCTGACTGAATGATACTGAGCTCTAAAAAGATTATTCAAATACTACTGAGGTCTGAATTGAACACTCGAATACTACTAGATCTGACCTGAGTACTGAACTGAGGCTAGAACACTAGCAATACTGAGATTACTGAGATTACTTAAGTTTTGTATCTATCTGAGAGTACAAAGTTCTATAACTCACTGAGTTCTAAGAATCGCGGCTTGACAAAGATTATCGAGCAAACTTACACTGGATCTAGACTGCAGCTAATTTGTCGGGTATAAGTACCCTTAGGACTCGATGACATAAAAGTAACACATAATCATTATTGAATAATTCAAGACCATGGACATTCATTCACCATCACAATCACTAAAGCATCTCTTTAAGCATTTAGGAATCATAAATATGTGATAGTATAAGGAGACATACTATTGGCTTATACTTCATTCAACAAGGTCTTGGATCAAACACTTAATATGTATTAAAGTCTTAACATGTATCGAGGAGAACATAATTGGCGAAATTTCATGCTATCATATTATAATTCATTCACTAAGGCTTTTCAACAACCACTTGGCATGCATGGGCTTGCACACAATTGGAGATTTCTAGTCAACATGCTATAATGACTCTAATTCTTTCACATAAGCATTTTATCAAATATATGGGGAGCATACTTTTCTTATTCAACAATTTCTACACTTAATTGACATGAACACATCACTTAACAAGAAACTTGAAGAGGGTTTATCATGAACATCATATAAATATCACATACTAGGGTCAAAGCTTGAAACCTAATAAACAAAACATGAATTAAAAACTCAATAATAGCATGAACTCAATTTCAATTCACATGAATCGTGAAAACTCATAAACTTAAGATCTTTGAAATTAGTAAAGGGTTCTTGAGCTTCTTGGATGAAAGGGACCCAAGAATTAACATTTGCATACCTTAGAAAACTCTTTCTTGAAGGCTCTTAGAGAGATTCTTTATTTCTTGATTTCTCTTGATTTTTCTTGAAGAAGAAAGAAGGGTTTTGATTTTGTAGAAACCCTATATTTTGATGTCTAAGAGGAGAAATAAAGTTGTGAGCCTTGATTGGGTATAAATAGGGTCTGAAAAGAGTGGGAAAAGACCAAAAAGTCTTTTTAAAATTGACTTAAAAATACTGAACGGGGGCTACGATGGTCGAAGCGACAGTCCATTGGAACGTCTGTCGCACATTGGTTAGAAAAAGAACACACATCCTTGGTTTTGACGGTCTGAGCAATGGTCCGTCGTAAACTCAACGGTCCGTCGGATCGTCCGTTGCACGTTGGCCAGGATGAGGCCACACTGCCACAGTGGCGACGGTCTCAGCAATGGTCCATCGCAGCCTTGACGGTCCATCGTCCTGGCCATCGCACTTGGACCAAAAAAGGGAGTTACTGCCTTGGTTACGATGGTCTGGGCGACGGTCCGTCGCAAGCTTGATGGTCCGTCAACCCGTCTGTTGCACCTGAGTGGTTCCGATAGATCTTAGTAAAATAGTCATAACATTCTAGCCTGATGTCGGATTTTGGCAAAATTGGTATCTATGGAAACTTATTCAATGATCGATATTAGGGAAATTCTACGTGATTAAAAATATTTCTCACTTAGGAAGACATTTTTCAACCTTTTAGGGTCAGATTTACACTCTACTGAACACGCTCTATGGCTCATACTATGAGAGAATTTTGCGGGGTCTTACAGTTAATCGTATCCCTGTGATGGGTTTTTAAGGGACTTAAGTAGGGGTATTTTGGATATTACCCTACATACCCTAATTATGACCCACGACTTCTAATAGACTTAGGAGGTTATTTACCCTATTCTTCTATTTATTAACACATTAGGAACTATTCCTAAACATTCAACAATTCTCTCAAGAGATTTTGGGGCAAGTGAGCTAGGGTTTCAACTTAGGGATTTCTTTGGTGATTCTATTCCATTAACTTTCTTGGTTTAAGGCATGTGTCTCTTCCCTACTTACTATTTCTTAAAATTCATGAATTTTATGGTTTTTTTCATTGTTTCAATGTTGGATGGTTTATGGTTTTCAACTATTAATTGGGGGTTTTGGTGTAAATAGTTTGGTTATGGTTTCCTATGGTTTAATTATTCTTTTATATGCATCAAGGATTGTTTTGGGAAACTGGATTGCATGGCAATGGTTTAATGGTCTTTTGAATTGGTTTTGGTTATATTATGGCCCCAAGCTATTTGATAAAATGCTTATAAGATATGTTCATTACATTAACTTCATTAAATGGAACTCTTAGTTGTTTTAATCTTATTTATGAAACTATAAATGGTTTAAATGGCTTAGAAAGGTTAAAGGCTAATTGGTTATGCTTGTGGATAGCATGGTAGTCTCCAAAGATGTTACTATGGTAAATGAAAAGAGCACTTGAGAGTCCCCTTAACCTAAATGGTTTGGCTATAGATAAATCTTGTAAGTATGGTTGGTATGGCGATACCACTAATAAAAGGCCTTGGTTAATAAATGGTAATTGAATTTTTTTGGATATGTTTTTAATTTGGGCATTAATGGCGGGATGTGTAACTAAGCCATGAAAGGTGGAGGTTTCGAGGGGACCAAAATTGGATGTTCATATTTGCCGATATGAGGGGTCCTTAATAGCCACGTGCGAGTGTCACATTTTATATTGGAGGGATGTACTAGTCATCCCATGAGATATTTCCAAGTCGTACGGCTACATGCACTGTGACTCTTTCAGCAGGAAGAGCTAAACCCATATGGCCCTTAGGTGTGGTTAAACGATAAGGTTACACAACCCAGGTAAAGGTTTTAAATGCATGTTAAACACAGATTCCCTTTTCCCGAAACTTATATATATATATATATATATATGGTTGTATGCATAATGGATCATTTTACTTGGTTGTTTAAATGGCATTACTGTATCCTTATCCTGAGATACATGCTAGTGATCACCCACTAATCCATCAACTGGTGGCTGTTTACCCCCACTATGAAGAAACCGACCATTTGACTCCATCTACATAGTGATTGACTTAGGGACAACATTTGGTTTGAAATGGTGACCTTTCATCTTTTTGGAAGGCTCCATTTCATGATACAGATATTCTTAGACATTTTGCTTTTGTTTTAGATATTGGTTTTGGCCATGGTTGGGGGCATGCCCCAACCAGATATTTGTATTCCTCTGGACAGAGGCTTTGTGGTAATTTTGAGGGATGGTATAGGTTGGATCGGT
Source organism: Capsicum pubescens (assembly GCA_030864215.1). NCBI lineage: Eukaryota > Viridiplantae > Streptophyta > Magnoliopsida > Solanales > Solanaceae > Capsicum > Capsicum pubescens. The sequence goes on along the minus strand of CM061540.1, from coordinate 247,675,637 downwards.
ATTGGTGTTGGCCTTAGCATTGGCATCGTTGTTGCGGCGGACATCATTGGATGATATTGTTGGTTGTTTCATCGTATTACATTTTGAGATTGATTATTATATTATGTTTTGATATTCTCTTTAGTTTGGTATGGCATGGATGGTTGGGTTTGGTATGGTTAGACTCGGTTAGGTCGGTCATGGTCGGACCCTATCTTAGAATCTTGATGTGAACAATAACACTCTCTTGTTATATGTTTAAAATTTAGCTCATCTGAGGTTATAATAGGCGGTTGGGCTTGGTTAAGGGGACGGTCCCCAGTCCTGGTTGGACTTGGGATGCCCATTACATCTAATCCCTGGTTCAGGTTATGACAAGTTGGTATTATAACTTTAGATTCATGGTCAACATGGAAGTCCACAAAGCTGTGTCGAGTAGAGTCTCTTTTAGGGATGTGTAGCGCGCCACACACATAAGAGAGAGGCTGTGAGATATTTAGAAATGTTTCACTTTCTTGAAATTCTCAGTCCTAGATTATTCTTTAATCGTTGGTTATTTGTCTTTCAGATCATACCTACTAAATTTAGAACGCAAAGGAATTCTTCTTCCTCATCTGGGGATAATGCTGAAGGGGTACCTCCTAAGTCTTGAGTAAATCTTCGATCCCATGTTCCTATTCCTGATTGTGCTGGAGTTCTTCCTATTTATCTTAATGGTCCTCAGGTCCCTCAGGGTAACTGATGAACGTGGAGTTTCATCAGTCTATCCATGGTATTGCTTCGATGGTCATTATTCAGGTTGAGCAGGGTACAGAAAGAGCTTTGTTTGTCGAGGCCACAAGGGTGGGTCAATTTATGAAGATATGTCATCCTACTTTTATGAGAGTGAAGGTGGAGAGAGACCTACTGGGATTCTCGGATGAACTGGAAGAGATATTTAAGGTTATCCATGCTTCTAATGTGGAGGGATTTAGCTTTGCATCTTATCAGCTCAAAGATATTTCTTATCAGTGGTATGAGAAGTGGGACAAAGATAAAGGTGATATGTAAGAGGAAGAGTTATGGGAGGTCTTTCCTAGTACCTTCATGAATCATTTCTTTCCTCAAGAGTTGAGAGATGTTAAGATGGAGGAGTTTGTGAACCTTAGACAAGGGAGGATGTTTGTAAGGGAATATGCCTTAAAGTTTCATCAGTTGTCAAGGTATGCTCCTGATTTGGTGGCTGATATAAAGCCAAGAACGAGGAAGTTTACTTCTAGGCTGAATAGAGATCTAATTTTGGAGAGCAAGAATTCTTTTCTCATTCGGGATATGGACATCTCTAGGTTTACTGTTCATATGCAATAGGTTGAGGATGAGAAGAGAAGGCTGGAAAAATATGGGGATAGGCAGGGAAAGCGGGGCAGATTTTTTGATCAGGGAGGTGAGCAGTCTCAGGGTGATAAAGATGTGGCAAGTGGAAGAAAAAGAAGTGGGGAAGTTCTGGTTCCTACTCTGCTTCCAGTGCTCCTTACCCATAGCCGCCGGGTGATTAAAAATCACTTCAATTTAATAACAATAATGTAATAAAAATCATGCAATAACATCAATGCAATGCCTAGAAATAATATACACATACTAGGGTCATAAGGAATCCATAGTTATGACCTATAGAGGATGAGCTCAATTTATATATCATACTGGCATGTTACTATATTAATACCAATTTTTTCTAGTGTGACACTCGATTCCAATATCATCAAACATGGGTTAAACACCAATAACATGCTCAATATACAATAACAATCAATGTTGTAGTTCATACTATAATCATCATCTCTTTAACTTTACAATTAATCATTTCAATTAGCTTTAACATTATCCCAACCAATAATTATAAGCATGCCAGAAGACTAATCACAATCATTCAGCTCAAGTATTAGTATAAAGTCAAATCAAGTCTATAACTACATTTAATTGTTTATTCGTACCCAGCTATCAAGAATTACCACCAACCGATTAGCCCCTATCCTTATCCTAATTCTCGTGTTCTCTTAAGGGAAATTTATAACACTAAACCTTTTTATGTTTATTACACTATCATCAATTCTCACATGAGAGACTAAACCCAAGCTTAGTTCTACATACATTCCTATCCTTTCTCTGTCTTAACTTTATTATTACATGTCCTCGATCAACCAACTTCTCTTTCCACAATCACCCTAACTCATGATACGCCCAAATTATGACTTTCTTATGAAAGTGTAAGTGGTCGTTGTCAAATATAGAACCCAACAAAGGTTGGGGTCTAATCCCACAGGAAATACTTGTGCAACTAAGTAAGCTGATTCTTAATGGACTGTTGATCTAAGGTTCCGGAATAAAGGGGGTTTTAATGTATTAATAATATTCTTTCGTTCTTGTATTACACAGAGGTCCAGCTAATGAGAGTTAATACAAGTATAATTTCAATGAGAATGAGTTAACTAAAGTTATGCTCATTAAGATGTTTAAACAGTTAGGGTTGTGAATTTGTGCTCGATTTCTAACATATAATTTCAATTGCAAGAAATATTAATTTCTAAGAATTACCCACTTGTTTCTCAAACTAATGGGTATTTCACCCTTTACTTCTTTCAAACTTAAAGGATTTATGTATTATTCAATAGAACTCTTATTAGGGTTGATCCCGTTAGGTCATTAACCCTTAACCTAAAGGGTAAACCCATGGATTTCATGGGAATCACCTCTTTTTCCAACATCCACTTTCTTGTTCAGACAAGTGGTGTTCATGGGCTCACTTCTCAAGTTTACAACCAAGATATGTCATTAAAATGAATAGAGATTCATGTAATTTAGATAGATGTTAGAAATCAAATGGATTCACAACCCCAAGCAACTCTCTACATCAAGGCTCCCATAACCCTAGTTATGGGAGTTTAGCTGCTCATCTATATATAAGATATCAAAGACATATTGATGTTCATAAATAGTTTCAAGAGAGTACTTACAGAAGTTACAATATTGTTCTTCTCAATCTTCAATGGAAAATATGGAAATAATTATCAGATCTTAGTTTCTTGCTTCAAATCTCAAAGAAAGGTGTTAGCATGCTCTCAAAAGAGGAGAAAGTATGATAATACTGTCAGAAAGTTCCGAAATAAAACCTAATACTTAGTATTTATATGATTCAAGGAACTGGAGTTTTAAAATTTAAACTCGGAATTATTGCGTTATGCTCGACGGGTCGGGCGATGGTTCGTCGCTGGGGTGAAGGTTGATCGCCTGGACTGTCGCTGGATTTCCAGTGATACTGTATTCTATTTCTTGGCGATGGGTCAGGCGAGATGAACATCCATAACTTTACTTAATATCATCTATAACCATTAAGTTACCCATACTATTTCATATCATACCCAACTTTCAATGTCTAGCTTGAACCAGAACTCATATCACCATCATCATATTATCCTTAATAGTATCAACATCATAACATAATTGTTAGGCTTATATAGGAACTCATATTATCAATACCATATTAATTGCTAGACATGAACTAAAACTCATTTTATCAATACCATATCAGTTGTCGGACATGAACCAAAAGTCATATTAATAGATCATATCAATCAACCATACCAATAAATCATATAAATAAACCATATCAACAAACCATACAAATAAATTGTATCAATTAACCATACCAACAAACCATATCAATAAACCATTGATTTTTACCCAGAATTAGCACTAACTCCCAAATACTAGACTAGCACAATCATTAAGTATTAAATCTCCTCAAAGTCCCAAAATAATCATTAATAAGGGTATAATATGGATTTATAAATCTATTAAAGCTAACACAAGTCTTGTCCTAAGGTTGGCCAAAAGGGCCCACTTCTAATCCTCACAATCCATTGTTAAGAAAATTCTACCCCAGACTATGATAAGGTATCTAAATTCATTTCTATATTTTAAATAAGCCATAATTAGCCCTAAGGTAGAAGTTCTTCCTCAAACATGAGAAACTAAGTCAATTCCATATAAATTATATTTCCAAGATAACCTAAACAGTCCAAATAAGACTAATCATAGCGATCATGCTTCCAATACCTAAACCCCATCCCATATCCTGCATAATGACATAATTATACTATAAATTAGCTTAATCAATTAAGAAGGTAAACCTAGCCTATCTGGACGTCGAAGAAAAGCTGAAGAATTCTCTAAATTATTGATTTCCCCTTCCGAGAAGCTTCCGTAATATGCCACGCTATCAACATCACAATCTACTCATAAAATTGAGAACAATGATAGCCATATTACACTATTGTATTTTGGTCTAAAATTACTTATAAATCTTATATGGGGCCCATTTACGGAATCACACTTTCAAAACTGTCAAAACATCCCTTTATGCTCAAGGAACATTTAACCTCAAGAATGGGTGAATTTTTTGATCAAATGGTGCTATAATCAAACCACCAATGATTAAGGGGTTTTGGGGAAATAATGAGAAATCAAATTTGGAATTTCATGAAACTTACCAAGAATTCGGGATGAAATGCTTTAATTGAGCCTCCGAATATTCCAAAATATTTATGATTCTTTTAATTTTTCACACTTTTTAGGGTTCCACACATTTGAATATGGAAGGAAAATGGGAGAAAGAAAGCTAAGGGGTAAATTTAAAGGCAACAAGTACTGCTAAAGATGGACCTAGATCACTATAACAATTGGCGCTATAGCATCCAGGTGATAGCTAAAGCACTACCTCGCTGACATAGAAGGCCTATAAAATGGTTGTTTGCTCTTAAGTGGCTTGCGCTTTAGCATCAAACTAACCGCTAAAGTGGTACTTGAAGAGTTGGTCAAGGCCACTAAAGTGCCTAAAGGTCTACGAAATCACCCTCCCTTAAAGCACCCAAAGGGCATCCTTTGTGGTCACACTAAATTTTCTTGCATTAAATAAAGACTTGGAATATTTTGGGTCTCCGCCAACCCCTTAAGATTCATCCAGATTCCTTTATATGTAGATAAACTCTTCTAATCCATCAAATTTGACGTTCAAGACTCAACGATGCAATCGAAACTTCAATCAAAGATCATTTTAAAGAAAAATAGGTCCCATACCCAAGTGCCATTTTCTAAACTTTCGGCCAATAGCCTGAAAAGAGTTCGAAAGCCTCATGACCCAACCCAAGGACCCACCTAGCCTACAATAAATGTTTCAGAGCTATTGGAACTATCAGAATTGGTAGACGAGGTTGTTTGGCTGATATTCTTGCCAAGTAGCTAATTTGAACAAATGATGACTTCAAATTAGGGAATTGGCTCTAAAAACCCAATAAACTTCCTAGTAACCAAACATTCAATTGTAGTAAGTCATAAATAATTGGGATAGCTATAGAAAAGCTCTAAATAATGAGAATTAGTAGAAATAAAGAAAATGGCCTGGAGGGTGATTACAATATTTACTACTAAAAGAACTTTCATTTGTGAAACTAAAGGATTAGGATGTTCCTGAAGCCATGAAAAGGTAAGGATATTGGGTCCATATCTCACTCTCGATATACCAAGTAGCATATTTTACTAGGCAATGACTATTGAAGCTTAACTATGGGATCACTATAGTGCGCAATCACTTAACATCACTGGCTTATATGGGCACATGCTCTTCCGAAAATATGAACCACTCATCCAACTGAACTAAGTCACATCTAAGCACATGAGACAGATCTAGAATGTATCGCTAGAATAAAGAAACATGGAAAATTAAATAAACAGTAGAAAAATATTGAGGTTAGTCTTACTCATAAACCACCTTACCAATGTGCAAAGAATCCCAAAGGGTCCAATATAAGTATGGTTGATCTTTGCTTTTACCTCGAACCTCATCATACCCTTCTTGGGCAATACTATAAGAAATACCCAATCTCTAACTATAAATCTCAAGGCACGAAGTCTATGATCTACTTAAGACTTCTTCCTACTTTTAGCTTTCCTCAACCTATCCTAAATCACCCTCACTCTATCAAATGACCACTAAAGCAAGTCAGTACCATACGATCTAATATTTGAGATCTTAAACCATCCAATTGGTGAATAACATCATCTACCATACAAAGCCTCAAAAGTTTCCATCTAAAATCTTGAATGGTAGTTATTATAATATGTGAGCTCTACCTAAGAAAAGTTCTACTCCTACTGAATTTCAAAATCCTTTAAATAGGCTCAGAGCATATTCTCAAGCGCCTAAATAGTCTTCTCTGACTGCTCATCGATCTGAGGATGAAAGGTTGTACTAATATCCACCTGAGTACCCAACTCCTCTTTAAAAGCTCTATAAAAGCTAAAAGTGAACACTGATCCTCGGTCTTAAATGATAGATATAGGCACACCATGCAAATAGACTGTCTCACTAATAAATACACGAGCTAACCTCTTGATACAGAAGGATATTTGAATATGAATTAAATATGCCAACTTGGTCAATCAATCCACAATAATTCAAATACCATTAGAACAATGGGAAATGAATGGAAAAACACTAACAAAGACCATGGTAATTCAATCACACTTCAACTTAGGAATGGGAAGCCTCTGAATTAAGGAACGAGGTCTCTGATGCTTGACATTCACCTGCTGACAACATAGGTAACAAGATACAAAGTTCTCCATATCTATCCTCATATCACTGCATTAATAATTTGTATTTCCCAAAACTACCTCCAAAGAAGTATGCTGCGATTGATGTCAAATATAGTAACCCAAACGAGGTTGGGGTCGAACCTGCAGAGAGTGCATGGATTATTAAATGATCTTGAAGAAATCATGGGCAGTGCAGAAAAGTAAATTGTAGAATTTGAAACCAATAGTAAAAAATCACCGAACTTGAGTGTTTTAGGTTGTAAGCAATAGAAGATGAACACCAGGATTGTGTTCCTCCTGGATTCTAGCTCTATAAGTTTCTCATGTTTAATTCACCTCTCCTACTGCTCTACATGCAAAATTTGATAAGCTATGTATTATCAATTGTCTTGTGAATACAGATAAATCTTACCCTTCAACTTTTGGGTCTTAGAGCATCATCTTACTATCCTTTGTTATTTACTGAAGTACAACTATCACCTTTTGAGTCCAAGTTGATTAGACGAGGGTTGATAGCCTTGAATCATTATCATAACCCTATTTTCCTAATATCAAACTCCCTTGTGAGGATGATCTAGGATAGAAGCAATTTTAAAGCTTCTACAGTAGATTAGGAGATCATTTATATGGAAAGATTACAATACATGCAGTAACAACAATCTAGATGAATGTCCCACTTCTCCTAAATTATTAATTCGCTAGGGGTCCCACAACCCAGTTAAGGAATTTAAATTCTCATGGTTATGCAACAATCCAAAGAATTCAAAGATGAAAACATTGAATCAATTTCACAAGAATGAAAAAAATAAAATCCGAAATATCTAATTATTATGAAACCAAAAACCCAAGAGCAAAGTATAAAGTAGCAAAGTAAGTGAAAAAAATATCAAAAGTGCATCAAATATTATAGAAGTACCCTAAGGGTATTTTTATATTATCAAAATAACAAAGGAAACCTAACCAAATCAAATAACAAAAATTAAGTCAGCAGTGGTCACAACTCTAGCAATGAGTCATTAGGACTGCTTACGACTCGTTTCCTACTATCGTAGCTCTTTTCTGTATTCAATGTTCATGGCTCATCATGTGTCCTTACTACTCAAAAGATGCTAGTCGTAGTAATTCCAATGAATTTCCTCTTTGATTCCTTCTGAGTATGTAGTCAGGACGACTCCTCACCATGAGTTGTAGTGAGTCCTTATGACTTGTGGTCTTCACTAGTTACCCTTGGGACATCTTTTGTCAATATTCAGTAGTTTTGGACACTATGATTAGTACGGTTGTTCCCCAAAAAGTGTAATCACTCCTTATGAGTCGTGGTTAGTTTATACTTAGCTCCTTTAGCTCAACTTTTACCACTATTAACATCATGAATCTAGAGACGAGTCGTAAGGTTACTTAACAACTCGTACCCTGATAAATACTTTAATTTTTTAGAGCTTTTCTTTAATTTTTCATTAAAGCTCACTTCCAACCTAATTTACCTTGAATACATAAAAAACACAACATATCTGATAAAACAACCTTAGTCAATGTTTAATTTCACCGTTTTAAGCATCGAATGTTCCATGAAACCACGATACACCAATAATGCTTCCTTAAATATCTATACATCTTAGCTATACTTGGGTGAATAGAATATCTATATATACGAGCCTTACAAAAAATCGAATTAATCAAATCAACAACCCTCAGAACACAATGCTTCTATCAAATATAAGAACACCCTTACAATCTATGGTAGCCCTCATGGAATCACCACTCAGCACTTGATCACCAATGATGCACAATCTCATATCTTCAAGCTAACAACTCTGAATCTGCTCAAATATAGAAGACTTCACTTTGGCACTTTTAAGAATCATCCTTGGGTCAAAAATATCAGGTCTCACAATCAAGTTGTCTATGAAATGAATGCCTCGTACCAATGACATCTAAGAAAATAAAAAACAAGATAACCTACCCATACTCACTACCTTTAGAGTCAAGGCATCCTCCACCATGTTTTTCTTTCCCGAATGACATAAAATAAGGATGCTATAATCCTTAAGAAACTTCATCCTTCTATGTTGCATAGAATGAAGCTCTTTCTGGGACATAAGATGGTGATGTCTATGATGATCCATGAAGATCTCACAATGCACACCATAAATATAATGTCTCTAAATCACATGCGCAAAAACTACCATCGCCAACTCTAGATAATGAGTGTGGTAGTTGCGCTCGTGCACCTTCAACTGCCTTAATGCATTTGTAGTAAGTTCACCCTATTGAATCAACTCATAACCCAAATTGACACCAAAAGCATCACAATATATAATGAATCCCTCACCCTCAATAGGAAGAGCCAAAATGGAAGTTAATGTTAGAACTCTCTTGAACTTTAGAAAGCTTGACTCACACTTCTCAAACCTTCAGAAAGAACCTCATTTCGAGTCATTCTAGTCATCAGTGCTGCAATAGAAGCAAAAGTTTCCATGAAATGTCAATAGTACATGGTCAAACCAATGAAGCTACGAACCTAAGTCAAAGATTTAGGTCTATCCCAATTAAGATAGCCTCGATCTTTTTTAGGTCTACCATAATCCAATCCTTAGGCACCATATGTCAAAGGAATACCACTGACTCAAGCCAAAACTCACACTTAGAGAATTTGGCAAAGAGTCTACGATCTTTCAATGTCCAGAGTAAAATCTACAAATGGCTCATATTCTCCTCTCTACTCCTCAAATACACAAGTATATCATAGATGAACACAATCAAAAAGGAATTCAAATAAGGTCTGAACAGACGGTTCATCATATCCATAAATATGGCTAGGGCATTGGTAAACCTAAAGACATCACTAGAAACTCATACTGACCATACCAGGTCCTAAAGGCTGTCTTTGAGATATCCTTATTTTGAATCTTCAACTGATGGTAACTGGAGCTCTAGTCAATCTTAGAAAACACCACTGCGCCTTGAATCTAGTCAAACTAATTGTCAATACAAGGCATAAGGTATAGGTTCTTCACTGTTACCTTATTAAGAAACCTATAATCAATACACGTATGCATAGAACAATACTTCTTCTTCAAAAACAAAACACAATCTCCCTTAAAATACACACTTGGTATAATAAAACCCTTACTAAGAAAATCCTAAAGTTGAGAATTCAGCTCTTTAGGCTTGGCAGGGGCCATATGGTATGGTGCTAAGGAAATAGGTCGGGGGCCTGACTCAAGATAAAAAAACAAACTCTATATCAAGCTCAGGAGAAAGATTAGGTAGATCGGCAGGTAAAAAACTAAGAAAAACATGAATTATAGGAATAGAGTCAAGCGACGAATTCTCCACGCGAACAACACAAACATAAGCAAGATAAGACTTGCAACCCCTCACAATAAGTCTCATAACCCAAATATAAAGATTAATCAGTGTTCGCCCACGGCTAATAACTCTCTGCCATAGAACCATAGGTATGTCGGGCATAGCTACGGTAATGATCTTAGCAAAACAATCCAAAACTGCATGGCAGTAAGATAGCCAGTCCATGTCCAAAATCACATCAAGATCAACCATATCTAACACAATAAGATCAGCATGAGAATCAAACTCTCAAACAGTCACAACACATGATCTATAAACTTGATCCACTACTAAATAATCACCCAGTGGATTAGATACACATAATGGTATAGATAATAAATCCCATGGTAACTCTAATTACTGGGCATAATAAACGGACACATAAGAATAAATGTATCCTAGATCAAATAAAGTAAAAGATGACTGATGGAACACCAAGATCTTACCTATGACAACAACATCTAAATACTCAGCCTCTGGTCTAGTTGGTATGGCATAATTAACCACACCCATCACTTTGCTGGACTTCTGACTGATCTCCGGTCATACTTGTCAAAAAATCTACACGAGCACCTTGGGGACCACCCTGCCAACCATGTATACCACCTCTAGCTGAAGGATGTAACACCCTAATAGGACAAATACTCTAAGCTAAAGAAATAATTGCTCCACAACTAGGGCAATCTCTCGAGAAATGACTAAAAGCCTGCAATCATAACATGCCTAGGCATTTTACAAAAAATAAGAAGACCGATTTGACCTAAAATAACCACCACAACTATAATAACAAGAATAAAACCCCCTCAAAGACTGACCACTACCCTAGCTAGAATATTCACTGAAGCTAGACTGACCTCTATTGGTAATTTAAAATACGGCCTGAACGTGCCTACTAGACTAACCCTGATGTTTAATACAACTAATGTAGAGGGTACAAACCTAGAGATCCACTGCCTCTGAACTATGAGCCACAACGACTCCTAATGAAACTACTTTAATACCACAACCTCTTATCGCTGCCCCCTTGGTCCTTGCCATGCCTCGCCTTTATAACCTGAGCATGATAAAAAACCTTAACAAAAAACCTACATGCAGAAATTAAACTCTATGTAGACATCCAAAAAGGAAGTCTTAATCTCTAAACAAAGGAAAAAAACCCTCTCATACTTAGTAGTCAGAATAAAAGTATCATTGTTGTCGCCCAAAACTACATCTCCAAGAAGTATAATGTGGTCAAGGTCAAATATAGTAACCCAATAGAGGTTGGGTCAAACCCACAAGAAATAGGACGAATGCCTCTTATGTATCTCTTAAACAAGCTAACAAAATATAGGAAAGTTAATTGGTTGTTTTGCTATGATAAAAGTAAAGTAGAAACAAGTATTGACTGCTTTAGTTGAAATCAATTTGAGATGAATACTAGGACTGCGTTCCCCCTAGTTTCCTAACTTTGTAGACTTATCATGCCCAAACCAACTAAATCAATGACCTGTATGTAGTATCTTACAAGATATGTATAACCAACTATCTTGTGAACTCCTTTGGTGAACCACACTCTTTAACTTATGTGTCTTAGAGTTTCTCATTATTAAACCTTGTTTTTGATCCTAGTTCAACTATCTCTTTTTGGGTGTCAAGTTTATTAGACGAGGGTTGGTAGCATTAAATCACTACTATAATATTTTTGTCCTAATCTTGACCTGTTTTGTGAAGATGATCTCAAATATAGGAAAATTCTTAACTTTTGTCATAGTTAAGAAAGCATACAAATCAAAGAAGATGACAATACATTCATAAACACTAATTTAGAATAATCTCACACTTCTTCTACTTTGTTATTCCGCCAGGGTTCCTGAAGTCTTAGTTTGGTGGTTTAACCTCACTTTTTTGCAAGAATATCCATGGAATTAAATAAATAAAGCATAAGATGAATGTCACAATAATTGATAAATAAAATCCAAATTCTCAAATTAATAATCAATCAAATAATCAAGAATAGAGGATTATGAGATTAAAAGTAGAATATTACAATCAATATACATTTTGAATGTAAAGAGTGTGTAAACTAATACAAAAACATCAAAAGGGTGTTCCTAGTTTACATTGGAACCCTAAAAATCCGAACAAAAACAAGCAAGGAAAACTGGGTCGGTGGCCACTTATGGACCAACTTATTGGTCATTAGTGGTACTTACATCCCATAAGTAGGTTCCATAAGTGACCTAAAATCATTAGTCTTCATGCAGCTACCTAAAGTGGAACTTAAGTTGACGTAATTGATACTTATACCCCGTAAGTAGTCCCTTCGTGCTTCTCAAAAAAATTTCATATATATAAATCTCAGGATCTTTAACCACTGAGACACACGATGGTAGTTACGATAGATTAAGTGGTAATTATTCCCCTAAGTGGTCCTCCATCAGTAGCAGAAATAAAATCAACTTTAAGTTCCTTTAAATGTGCCATCTCTGAGACTTATGAGGCCACTTACGGTGGTCATTAGTAGTACTTACACTATGTAGGTGGTCTCGTACGTGGGGTTATCTGTAGCCTTCATCTCTTCTTCTTCTTTTAAGCTATTAAACCTAGTTTCCTACAACATGGAAACCAAAACATGTTATATCTAAAAAAAGACATAAGTACTTGCATATTTTCTGGTTTAAAGAATTGAAAGTACCATGTAACCATGGTACATCAACACCCTCAACATAGAACATTTTCATGTCATTCAAGCAACAAAAACATAATAAAAATAACATAGTGATACTTGACCAAGAGAAACCAAATGTACATATTGCAGTCGACTCTATTTCATCTCAAAATATATAAACCCCCTCCTATTTTTAACTCTTCAAAATAACCTATGTGGATCTATGTAGCCCAATAATGCAACACAAATGAATAAATCTACGACATTACATTAGTAACAAACAATCATGCAAGAATAATATGTCCACTACCCGAATGGATAAACAACTAGCAATATAACCCATGTATGCTCATAAAAAAGAAGTCCCACTCTCACAGTATTAATATGCAAGCATATCAATGCATGGACAATCACAAGACTCTCACACTCACAAAAGATGTTCCAATCAATGTGCATAGAACACCATAGGCTTGCCCTTATTTTCTTTACCTTAGTTTTTCAAACACTCAGACTAGGATTACTATAGAACATAATTTGGCTTATAACATAGGCTTGGGTCCTAGTATGGTACATTTAGGAATTTAGTGGCTAACCTTCCTTAACACTACAATTAAATTTTGTGGCCCAATTCTCAACCAACTTTTACTTTATGATCATGATCCTTTCCTAACAAACTAGGAAAGGATAAATATCTAAATAAGGGTAGTCAGTTAGGAAAGGATCATGATGCTAAATCAATAATTACCTATGATACTTTCCTAATCGACTACCATACAATCTAGGAAAGACTAACCAGGCATACTTTGGATTAAATGCATAAAGGGAAGAGGTAAGCAATATCTCACACACATGGTATAGGGTTATGCTAAAAACTACTACCTATCCAGTTCAAGCAAATGCTAAGCTAGGATTGTTATATCCCTAATCCGAATTGCATAACAAGATTCACAGTGGTCACAAATATAAACACATTACCCAGTTCAAAATATGAATTTTGGAGGGGTATCATTTCTATTAAAAGATTTAAACACAAACAAAATATGCCAACTTCCCATAGGTTACTTATTTTCTACTAGTTAAACATAAATAAATTAAAATACATGTACGACACAAACACAAAACAACTTAAACATGTCGATTCCACTATGATAGCGTAGCCAATGGGAAAATAAACATGGTAAAAAAAACCCTCTATTATAGTAGACCCCAACCCCCAACTAAAAGACTATGCACTATCCTCAATGTATAAGTATAATCCAAAATAAAAAATGAGGACATACCTGGGACACTCTAAGCGTCCATCTTAGACTTGCCCTCATCTGGGGCATGTGGTATCTCAACTGGCAGAGGTGGTGGTGGTGGTGGTGGGGAATGATTAGAAGATGTCCCCACTACGATCTCATATCATATCTACTTATTATCTACTGCGGAGACCATAGGATCAAGAGCATCCTTTTTCAAGGCCTGATCATATAGAATACTGAGGTCCTACTACTCCTCATCTCTATATTTCTTGGTCTCAACCACAGGGACCAAATCCTCCACAAAGAGTAGATCAAATTGCATAGTTAGACATGAAGTCAATGGTTATGTAAATAAGGGGATAATTGGGGGAATGACCAAAATCCGGCTCTCAGCAAAAGAGCATATCTGAGCACATAATATAGCTATCTAATCTTGAATCCCCAATAGATATGGAGCCTACACATTGCTAAATCGTACAAACACCCAGCCCTGAAAGGCATCAATATAGGCATCTAACTCCCTAGTAAACTAAGTAATCTTGGCTCTCATCTATACCCTCACCCAAACCTCAGCATTCTCTAAAGTCATCCAGACCAAAAGCTAGATCTGTGAATACACCATTGAAAAATGAGTCTCTACCTCAATGAGGCAGGTGGTAATATAATTCTGCCGCTTCACTAAGAACTATAAGAATTCTCATAGTATCCTAATATGACCTGTAGTAGTAGTAGAGGGGCGATGGGTCATAGTAGATGCCCCAACTCGCTCAGAAGTAGAAATCATGCCTAAAGTAAATATAGTCGGGGCCCCTCCCTCTCAGTTGTAATATCATTCTCAACTCTTTAGATACTCATCTCAATATCACAAATTTCTAGCCTATCAATAGTCTCAATCGAAATTGACGGTCCCTCAAAATAGATCAAAATTATTATAGGAGGTGGCTGAGTTCTCTTTTTAAGGATATGGTTTGCCAGATCCTTGATCAAGATATTATCCACCATGTTCATCACCTCAATCCTCTTATGTAAATGAGGTAATTTGGGTACTCCTGCTTCCTCGTAAAGTTGTTTGATAACGAAAGTGAAAGGGAGAGTAGTGGTCTCACCCAAAGCACACTCATAAATCTTTAGTCAGATTAGTGCTGTAAATGTAATCTCATATCCTATAAGAAAATTAGCAACTAGTGCAGATCTATCCCATGTAAGAATCTTCTCTCACATAGTCAGACTCAACCTGAAGCATACTATATTACACCAAACTTTTGTCATGAAATGTAGCACTACCTTTTTTTTTTTTTTTTTTTTTTTCTCATTATCTAGGGAAATCATCATTGAAGTTAGGAATATGATAGGCTATCCATCTCTCCAAATACAGCTTCTATCATCTATAGTTAATATTTCTCATGAAGCATCTATCTCGCACCAATCTCATCCTGATGAAGTCAAACTCTACAGTAGATGCAGGTGCCACATAGTCTATTCCAAATAGTACTAAGAATATGGCCTCTACAAAAATATCCACTCTAACTCCTTAGACTAGAAATATGCTTGAACCATGGCTAATCAACTTCCCTACCCTCATGTGGGGCAATCAAATGGAGTGTGGAGGCGTAGAAAGAATAAAAACCCCAAACTAGAGTCGAGCTCTAAAATCACTGGGGCCGAGTCATCCATCCTAGCTATATCGATTTAAAGAGGCCCATAGGACTGGTGCCCTTTTTTATCTGATCAAGTCTATCCCCCTTTCAGCTACAATGGCCTTTTTAGGCTATATTTTATCAATAATATGTCTATCCCTCTCAAATATATATTTCACCCCCTCTACACACCATTTCAGGTTTATCTCAGCTATATGCTTAGCTGAGATATGTATTGGTTAGATGTCAGATAAGTCGGTGGTGAAATAAGAGACTGAGCTTCTTGTGAAGATAGGTATATGTTATGTGTGCAGGTTAATGAAAATTTTTATGGTACTTGATCTTTACCCTCCTCAGAATGGGGTGTAACTGACTCTAATTGCGTAGCCAAACCGGAATCACCCTATGACCCCTCCATAGACTAGGAGCTATGTGCATCCTTCTCCTCCTCTACTGAACTATGAATGGACCCGAATCATCCTCATCTCTTGATTCCTGACTGAGACTCAACATAATCCTCTACATTATCCTCAAAATACTTCTCTCCCCTTCAAATAAGGGAAAGTATAGTGGTGAGGTTTGTTTCTTCTTCGTCCTTGGCTTGGGAACAGGTCTAAGTGTATCCGTCTAGGCCCCAGTCTGTGCTGGTATGGGTTGTGTGCCTAACTATGTCTGGGTTGGGTAGTTTCCTGTCCTTGAATACCAAATATAGCTGCAACAATAATTTTTTTCAGCCTCAAACTCTCTATGGGTATGGCCCCTGGTCTGTCATGGGGCCAAAGGTCTTTTTGGGCTAACCAAATACTCCTCCACAATGTCACTGAGCTCAAGTGACTCGTCCGGAGCCTTGACTGGACTCTTTTATTTTGGGATAATTTAGGTTCCATGGTACCTGGAAAAGTGGTTGTTAGTGCTTGAAATAGAATATGGGAACAAAAAGATTGAAAAGAATCAAAACACTCGGGGTAGGGCATTTACTACTGCACCTACGGGATGTAAGTTCCACTTACATAGGTCGTAGGTGCCCTCATAAGTGAGAGAAAAATCCCTGAAACTTTAGGGATTTAGGTATGACACCTACAAGGTCACTTACGGCCAGTAGGTGCTACTTACAAGGCTCGTAAGTACCATCATATGTACCCTCCTAAGGGTACTTCAGATTTTCTCAAATTTCTCATCCCCAAAAAATGTATTTTGTATGTTTATGTCCAATTTCATGCACAACAACATTTATCAAGTTCAATATCACAGTTATTGAATAAAAATTTTGAGTTTTCATCTACTCTTTCGAGTTCTACTTCTATTTTGGCCATGTTTATAGATTTCTCTATCAAAAAAATGCAAAAATGTCACACATAAACCATTCTAGGTTACCACTATCAAGATTCACGAGTTTTATTCCATTATGATGATGATTTTCAGTACTAACTCAAGTTGGTTTTGTTAATAACACAATTTAAAACTAATAGGTGCTAAGAATTTTACCTTAGTTGTAAGTGATGGAAGTAGGATGTTAATTAAACCTGATGAAACCATATAAAGTATGCTTTCTACATGCAAGTGATGGACTTATGAAAGGGTTTTTCCCTTTATAGAGTCACTAAGGAGTTGGTTTGAAATTAAAAGGGAGTTAAAAAATCTGATAATGTGGAGGGATACGGATTGGATTTGGTGTTTTAAGGTTAATGGTTGGGTCGGATCAGGCCAGATCACTTGGGTCCAACCAAGTTTTCAAATTTGTGACCTAAAAATTATTAGCCACTTACAAGGCCACTAACGGCCCATAAGTAGTCCATCACAAGTGGCAGAAAATTTTGCCACCCCTCTGAACAACGATCTTGATTTCAATGACACCACTTATGAGGTAGTAATTGGTACTTAAGACCCCCGTTAGTTGGTTCTTAAGTAAAATTGTGGAAACCCCAAAATTCTCATATTCTCCTTCTGACATCTACTGAATTTTGCAATTTTTTCTGTGGTCCAAGTATTTCCTCATACTTTTCACATACAAAATCAAAACAAAAGTGAACATTAAAATAGTGTGTTGCCTCCCAACCAGTTCTTGATTTAACATCACGACACGACATAGCTATGTTGGTTACACAGATTCACCAACAAGTCCATCGGATGCCTCGCATGAAGTTACTGATTTAACATCACGGCACAACTCAGTTACCTTTCCTACTCTGATTTTACCAAGTCTTACATCAACATAGACTTTCACTTTATCAATATTCCCCATATAGTGTTTTACACGCTTCTCGTTCTCCTTTAATGGGGGATAATAATCTTGTTTCAACTTAATATCACCATGCGGGAACACCCTAAGCATGGTGAAGGGATAATACCACCTAGACTTTAACTTTCTAGTAAACATACAAAGTATTGAATTATATAACAAGACCATATCACCAGGAACAAACACCCTTTTCTCAATGCTACTACCTATGATAGAACTTACAGCAGCGTAAGTGGTACTTACCCCTTCTAATAGATCCTTCATGCTTCTCAGAAAAAACTTCAAACTCTTGAATCTCAGGACCTTCAACCTCTAACACCGTTGATGGAACTTATGGGAGCGTAAGTGGTACTTACGCCACATAAGTAATCCTCCATCAATATCATAATTAATATCAACTTTTAGGTTCTCTAAATGTTCTTCCTATGAGACTTATGGGACCACCTATGGTGGTCGTAAGTAGTTCTTATGCCACATAGGTGGTCTCATAAGTGGGGGTTTCTGCAGTCTTTAACTCTTCTTCTATTTTAAGCTCCATGACCCAATTTTCTGTAACATAGACATAAAAACACATAGTATCTAAAAAAGCAGACCTAAGTACTTTCAAATTTTCTGCTTTTATGCAGTGGAAGTGCCATGAAATAATGACATATCAAGATTTCCTAGCCAACTCATGAAATAAAGCCTTATACTAAAAAAAAATTCAAAGATACCTACTCCAACATTGAGAATCGATCCTTCACTACAAGGCATATACTTCTCTAAGAAGATCTCGAAGAATTGAGTCCATGTCAATGAGGGAGATCTAACTGTCTTAGAATCAAGATGAACTCTTCACCAATGTTGAGCTACCAAGTCCAACTAAGAAGTAGTTTAATCCATACGACAAATCTCAACTAGGCCTAGATTACATAGCCTATCCTCCCAAGAAATTAAGAAATCATATGCATCTTCACCCAATTAAGGTAGACCCTATCTCAGGAATCTACCCAACTTTTTCTGCTCCTCAATAGACATATTATACTGGGAATCGACAATTGGAGCAACTACCAGTTGGGAAACCATTGGTGCAGTAGGGACCTCAACTCTAGAAACCACAACTATAGGTTATGCCCCAGCCATAATACCACTCTAATTCGTAGTCTGTGAGATGGTGCATCACCAACCATTCCTAAAAGTTTAACTAAAACATCCCTAAGAATTGAAGAAGAAATAAAAACCAATAGATCCTAGGCTATTTCTTAGCCTACCACTGACTAGGTTGGAAGAATCTCTTGCTTGAGAGCCTGAATAGGGTCTAGTGAAGGCCACCTATCCTGGCCCCTATCTGGGGACACAACTCTAGGATGTCCATGACTTTTGGGTCATCCAAGGATAGTGAAACAATTCCTAGGGTCGGTCGCGGTACCCTCATCTTGTATTGAGGTAGCACATGTACTAGTCATAAGGGATTTATGCACCTAAGTGTTGCTATCTAATCGTAATTAGCCCAGTTTTGAAGACTTCTCATGTGAATAATGAGTTAATATTTGTAATATTAAGAATATTAGTGTTAAAATACTTGTTCATAATATTTAGAGAGTGTTCAACAAAATTTTGGAATCAAAACATTCATTTAGAATTTAAATGAGGAAACTAGTGTCCTTAACATGAGCTATGTGTTATTCTAGTTTGTCTTGTTTGATTATATAGTGTGTAAGCATTAATTTGTGGTGTTTAATGATATAGGAATCTTGGTGAGATGTTAAACTCAATTATGGGGTGAGATAAAAGATGAATTTTAAGAGGAAAAGTACCCTAGAAACAAGGGACACAAAGTTAAATGCATGGACAAATGATGGAAAAATCTAGAAAGTTCAAGAATAAAAGCGTGCAACACCCTTGGATATCCACGTTAAGGGCATGTCATGCCCTTGGAAACAAACCAAAAATGCAATTTCCATTAAGACTAAATGATAAGGGTGTGCCACTCTCCCATCGGTCCAGTCCCTTATTTTGGCACGCCCATAGTTCAAAACTGGGCAACTTTATCCTAATATGAATAGAACACTTGGAACATATGTTAAACCCCTTGGATGACCTTTGGGGCTTGAAATACAATTTATGAGACTTATATTAGGGTTTTTAATCTTCCCTTTAGTTTACATTTGGATTATGAACATGAATTCCTTAATTGTGATTCTTTGTAATTCCATGAGTGGCTAACTACCCTCATTCGGGATTGATGTCAAGAACACGAGTAATTAAGCTTGTAATTAAGTTAATTTATGTTATTTATAGTAATAAGTTGTTCATGTATCCTTGTATTACTATTATACATATTTTCGATGCTTAGAATAAATTTATAATTCTAACATCTGCCCGAAAAGAGGAACGATAGATTAAAATATGGGAGGTCTGGAATAGGATCTTAATCATTCAAGAAATTGAAGTTAGGATTTTCGTGTAGGATAGGAATATACCTAATTCTACCTATTTGGTTCATATATGGGAATAAATAAAAATGCATTTAAAATAATTCTCACATCCCTACTAAATAATATAGTTGTTAGGCTCTGTTGATAAATAATTAGAGGATCAAAAGACCATAATCATGTTATCAACCCCGTGAATCAACAACCAACATAATTAACTAAAATAATTATATTTCATAGATAAGTAGGATTATGCCCAAACGTGGTTTCTCCCTATTATAGTTCAAGTACTTTACATTACTGCATAGTTTACATTACTTTTTGTTTTAATTCCCAAGCGTTATATGTTACTTTTGCATTTGTTTAATCATTATAATGAGATTAGAATTATATAGTTGATGAGAACAAGTCCCTATGGGATCAAAACTTGTCTTGTAAAGGCCATTTTACTACTGGTGACTACGTACACTTGAGTATATGCTTGGGCGCAAAAAATTTTTTTGGCCATTTTTGGGGACTTGTAAATTGGCAGTTGTCTTTCTTTTAGTATTCCTATTTTATTTTACATGTGTTAATAACTTGATCTTAGCTACTGAATTTGTTGGTTCAAATTTTAAAAGTAAGTAAGCTAGCAAAGAGAAGGGATTTAGTTGACCCATATCCTGAATATGAGTGATGCTCACACTAATTAAGGAGAGAAGTGGTACTTCTCTATCGAATACCTCAAATTCAGCAAGAAGATGTTATTTTTACACCAATGGATGAAGATCTACCAGCCCACGGGAAAGTATGCAAAGTGGTAATCCCACTCGCAACCATTGATACCTCCGTCTTCTACAGACCAACAATTGGAGGTAGATTTGATCATACGAAAAACATGGTACAACTATTGCACAATAGTGAGCAATTCACAGGCTTGTCATATCAGGATCCATAAGTCTATTTGCAGAATTTCTTTAAGATTTATGATACCTTTGTTGCTACTAGAGTCTCAACAGACTATGTGAGGCTCACTCTTTTCCTCTTATTACTTCTTGGTGAAGAAAATAAGTTTTTGAATATAGATACGACATGTTCCATCACTACATGGGATGCTCTGGCAAGGAATTTCCTCATCCATTTCTTCTAATACTACTAGACTGGAAGGCCACAAAGTGAAATTTCCTCATCCTTATCACTTCTAATGCTTGGGAAATGTTTAAATCTCTACTTAGGGACTTTCCATATCACCAATAATCAAATGAGGCATTACATCATTCTTTTGTTCAACCTCTTTACTATAAAATAATGATTTTTCTATATTTAGATGAAAGTGGTCAAGCATTGGAGAGAATGTATGATGAGTTGTATACCTTGCTGAACCGAATTATGCAAGGTAATCCTAACTGTCATAGTGACATCTCCAGAAGTGCAGTGAAAAAGCCTAAGGGCATGATTGATGTTGATGGAGTTACTGCATTATCCTCTCAATTATCAACTCTTTCGAATTAGATGATGACATAATTTAGAAAAATAGGTGTGAATCAATATAAAGCGTAGGTAAATATAGTTCAGTACACCCTTCCTTGCAATGAGATTTGTTAGATTAGTGTTCAATCGACAAACTTGTGCGGAGAAAATCTAGAGTCTATAAATTTTGTGGGACAATGCACAAAAGAGAACTTATGGTAATGATTATAACCACAAGTGGTAGAGTCAACCTAAATATTCATAGGGTAGTAATAAAACTCAGTAGTTTTAGTAAAAGAATATGCATGCCAGTAATATTGATGATACATTAAAGAAGATCATGGAAAACCAAGAACAAATGGTTGCTGAAATAAAAACTCAGCAACTTGCAAAAAAAATTTGGGGACACAATTGGGGCAATTAGCTCTGGCACACAGTACTAGGACTCAAGGTTGGTTGCCTAGTGACCAACAGAATACAAAGAATGATTTTTAAATAACCTTGAGTAATTATAGAGATCCCATTTACAAGACTTCCAAGAAAAAAAGAGGTTTAGGTAGAGTTGGTCCCACAACAGTTTGAGGAGAGGCAAGTTGTAAGGAATGGGGCTAAAAATTTGGGAAAGTTTGAGTACCCGAAAGAAAAGGTTTTTGATCATGTTCAAGAAAGAAAAGCACAACCTTTCCCTCAACGGCTCAAGAAAGCTAAGGAGGACGCATGTTTTAAGATGTTATTTGACATGTTGAAAGAACTTCACATTAATCTTCCTTTGTTAGATGTTTTGCAGGGTATGACCATGTGTGCTAACTACTTGAAAATGGTTGTGAATTATAAGATAAACATATAGGACATTGAGATGGTGGAATTGACTTAGGAGTATAGTTGGGTGGTGATCAGGAAGATGTCTAAGACGCTGAAGGACCCAAGGATTTTCAACCTCCTCATACAAATTGGTGATAGTGATGTGGTCCATGATTTGAGTGATTTGGGGGTAAGTATAAACTTGATGTCCCTATTGGTGTTTAATACTCAAGGTTTGGGGAAGAAGATGCCATGCTTTGTGGTGCTTGAAATAGCAAACAGAACCAGAGTTCATCCTAGAGGAATCATTGAGGACGTGTTAATTAAGGTTGGTACATTCATTATCCCTGTTGAATTTATTATTCTTGATTATGATGCAGATGACAGGGTACTAATCATTTTTGGATATTTATTCTTGGCAACATAAGGAACATTAATTGATGTTAGAGATGACACTTTTAAAATAAGATTGGATGATGAAGTGACAATCTTAAAAGTGTATAAAACTCTTAATCCACAATTGCACTATAAGATTTTTTGCATGATTACAACCATGGAAGTGAATGAGTGTGAGTTGGTGGGATGCGAACCACTAAATACCTCTTCAAACTATCTCATAGAGCTGTGCAAACCACCTCTTAAGACCAAAGTTGAACAACTTGTGAAGGAGTCTAAAAAGGCTACTGTTGATAGAAATGTTGACCTTAAGACTACCCACTCAAGAGGTCAGAAAAGATTGAGAAGACGGTCTTTGAGTAGGAAAACGAGTATGAAGAAAAATGGATGAGGAGTAGTAATGTAAGTCATGGCACGACATTAAATCAAGCATTGTATGGTAGGCAACCCACGTAAAGTAGGTATTTTATTTTTCATATTTTGTTTTTTATTTTACATTGTTTTTATTTTTTTTGAGTCACAAGTTGAAGGGACATTTGAGTACCAGAAATCTAAGCTAAGAAGCATGGTAAATATTTTAGGTGGGGTCCACCAGACCTCATTAATGATTAAAGAAACTGCTAGTTAGGCTAGAGGCCTCAGGGATCATTTATATTCTTACTTTTAAAGAATACTTTAGGGAAATATTACATTTTTAATTATGTTTATAGGGGGGAATTCCCATGGTTTAGGGAGAAGTCCTGCTATAGGTTTTCATTCTTAGTTGTGTTCCTAGTTTTTGACTAAATTAAAAGAATTACAAAAAGATTTTCTCTTTGTTTGTTTTTGGCTTAAGTTGTTGGTGTTAGTCTAATGGGTTCACACTTTACCTACCCCTTGGTTTTCTTTTCAGTTCTTTTTTAAGGGGCTGCCTTTGAACCCAATATATCTTTTTCATTTTTTGAAGTAAATTTTTGTGTTAAGAGTAAGGGAGATGTTCTTGATTGTTGCTATGTGTGATTACATGATAAAAGTAGGTTTAAATGTAAATGCAAGTTTAATGTGTTGAGCGACTACTTATGTGACACTTAGGCTCAAGTTTATAACAATAGTACGATGTTGGCTTAATTCTGAATTTATGTTATTGCTTGGTTTAGACTCTATAATAATCCTGATTGAGTTGACGATGTGCCATGTATATATGAATGATGTATTTTCTTTGTTGCATACTGATGTCTAGAACTTACTTGGTGTGTGTGGAAAGAGAAATAAGGAGTGTTGGGCTTAGGATATGATATTAGACTATCTTTAATAGCCATGTTTCATACCATCTTTTATCTAACCTTGGGTGTAATCTTAGTTAGCCCTATTGAGCCTTAGCCTATCTCTTTGGTAAACTTATATGTAGTTGTTACCCTTCTTTGATAGAAAATGATCTGATCCAAATCTCCTAAACACTTTAGTTGAGAAATTAATAAAGTTAAGGGGTGTTAAATTTAAGAAAAAAAGAGGTGAATTAAAGTTCCAAACTATAAATACTGGTGTTGAAAAAGTTTATGTGTCGTGGTAAGGAGTAATGTGATGAAAAGAGAAAAATTGAATCATGTGTTGATTATGAATACTCTATCCTTACTGTAAATGATCTCGCTTGAAGTGATAGGGTAAAACAAAAGAAATGTGTGAAGGTAGAGGTAGTGAAAGTTTCATTGTTGAGAAAATAGTTCAATGTTATGTGTGATGTATTAAAGTTCTTAGGGAAGATAGTCACTATTATTCGCAATAATAGTTCCTACCCATCCCATAGAGAACATTACAACTATTTATATCCTATTTGATCTTAATCCTTAACATTCTGATATTATTAGAGTACTATACTAAGGGGAAGTCTATGGTTCATATTATGTGACATGTGAATTCTTTGTGAGAGTGAGCGTAATTTGATTCTTATACCCATTTTTGCATTCTTTTGGTAATTTGCATCGTTGTGAATGAATATGGCTAAATCTCTCTGGGGTGAGGGAAAATGTTTTTTTACAGTTAGGGGTTTCTTAGGATCTATTTGATTGGGTAATATGCATCAGTTTTCCAAGTTGGTGGAGTCAATTCTAGAGGCTAAATGTTTTGAAGTATTATTCAAGAGTTTCAGTTGTAATAAGGCATAATAAGTGTAGAACTTGAAAGTTGTGTAGTCATTTTAGTGCTATATTGAGTGTCTTACTTGTAGTAGAAGTTTTGGAGTATGTCTTGTATGGTTCTTGATGTAAAGATTTTTTCGAGAATGAATAAGGCTTTAAGTGTGGGGTGATGATCTAAGGTAGATTTATGCACTTGCGTGTTGTTATCTAGCCTTAATTAGTCTAGTTTCAAAGACTTCTCATGTGCAAAATAAATTAATATACATACAATAAAGTATCATGTTAAACTACTTGTTTATATTGATTAGGGAGTGTTCAAAACAATCTCGGAATCAGAATGTTCATTTATAGTTTAAACGAGAAAACTAGTGGTTTTACCTTGAGCTATGTGTTACTCTAGTTTGTCTTGTTGAATTCTATTGTCGTAAGCATTAATTTGTGGTGTTTAATTAAATAGAAAGTGGTGATATATTAAAATAAATTATGGGATGATATAAAAGCTGAATTTGAAGAGGAAAAGTACCAACAAGTGAGGGACACAAAGCTAAATGCATGGAGCAAACGATGGAAAAATCTAGAAAATTCGAGCACAAGGGTGTGCCATTCCCTTGGATATTAGAGTTAAGGGTATGCCACACCCTTGGACACGAACAAAAAATGCAATTAACAGTAAGCCTTCATTATAAGGGTGTGCCAAACCCTTCTTGCACCAATTCCTTAGTGTGTCACGCCCTTAGTTGAAAAATAGGTAGCTTTCTCCGAATATAAAAAAAACACTTGGAACATATGGTAAACACCTTGTATGGACTTTAGGGAATGGAATAAACTTTAGGAGGATTCTCTTAGGGTTTTTAATATTCCCTTTAGTTTACTTTTGGATTATGAACATGAATTCCTTAATTGTGATTCTTTGTAATTGCATGAGTGGCTAAACATCCTCATCTGGGGTTGAGGCAAAGAACATGAGTACTTAAACTTATAATTAAGTTGGTTTGTGTTATTTATCATTATTTCTTGTTCATATATCCTTGTATTTATTATTATATGGATTCACGACCCTTATAATAAATAGATATTTCTACTGTGAGCCCGGGGGGAGAAACTATATATTAGAACATGGGATGTTAGAAGTAGGATCTTAATCATTCAAGGAATTAAAGTTAAGATTTGCATGTAGGATAGGAATATACCTAATTCTCCCTAATTGGTTCATATGCGATATGAAATATAAATGCTTCTAACTTAGTATTCACATCCGTGCTCAGCTATGTAGTTGTGGGCTAACATCGATAGACGATTAGAGGATCAGATACCATAGTCATGTTATCAACCTCGTGAACCAACAAAAAAGATAAACATCTAAACAAATGAAATTCTATAGCTAAGTAGGATCGTTTGTAGTGCC
The DNA here is from genome assembly GCA_030864215.1 of Capsicum pubescens. Lineage (NCBI taxonomy): Eukaryota > Viridiplantae > Streptophyta > Magnoliopsida > Solanales > Solanaceae > Capsicum > Capsicum pubescens. The sequence continues at coordinate 247,649,328 of CM061540.1, read as the reverse complement.
TTAACCCTGGTTTTCTCCATATTATTTTTCAACACTTTTTGTTGACAAATTGTTTACGGATACTTTTAGTTTCAATTCTCAAAAGTTTTTGGTTACTTCACACTTTTTTAATCTTCATAGTAAGACTAGAATTAGATCGTTGTAGAGCACAAGTCCCTGTGAGATCAATACTTGGCTTTCATAGGCCACTTTACTATTTGGGTGACCACGTACACTTGCGTGTGCACATGGGCTTGAATACACTTGATGAGGCTTCTCTTATGGTTTTTAATACCTCCCTTAGTTTACTTTTGGATTATGAATATGATATCCTTAATTGTGATCCTTTGTAATTCCATGAGTGGATAAATACTCTCATCCAGGGTTTAGACCTAGAACATGAGTACTTAAGCTTGTAATTAAGTTTGTTTATCTTATTTATCATTATTGGTTGATCATATATCCTTGTATTTACTATTAGCCCTTAGAATAAATTCATAATTGTAACATGAGCCCAAAAAGAGTAACGATAGATTAGAACGTGATATCTATGGAACAAGATTTTAATCATTCAAGGAATTGAAGTTAGCATTTGTGTTTAGGAAAGCCATATACCTAATTAACCATATTTTGTTAATTTACGGGAAGAAATACAAGTGCATTAAACTTAGTTCTTGCATGCTCTGTCAATGATGCTATTGTTAGGGTAAATTAGATTGACGATTAGAGGCTTGGAAGAACATAATCATGTTATCAACCTCATGAATCAACAACAAAGATAATTTATTAAACCAACGAAATTTCATAGATAATTAGGATTGTTTGCAGTGCCCCAACCCTGGTTTCTCCCTATTATAGTTCAAGGACTTTACATTGTCGCATGGTTTACATTTACTTTTAGTTTTCAATTCCCAAACGTTGTTGGTTAATTTTTGTCACAACCCAATTTATTAGTCATGATGGCACCTACTATATACCACTAGTAAATAAGCTAAACCATAACATGAAGCTAACACAATGGGTTAATTTTGAAGTAAATGCCCAACATAGGCCAAATTGAAGAAACACAAGTCATAAACAAACCAAGTGTTCTATATAGATAAAATAGATAATACAAAATACCAATCCCACAACCTGGTAGAGGCAGTACAAGAGATACTAATAGTATCAATACAACTCAAAAAGTCTAGAAAGGTCTATACGTGTATTGCAAAACAAATAACTAAAAATAATGATAGAGGGAAATGGGTGACTCGAACACCAAGAGCTCACCCTATTTCCAAAAAATTAGTCATCACATGAACAAAGATCAATGACAACAGCTAATACTCGAATCTGGACCAAAAAGGTGAAGAAGTGTAGTATGAGTACCAAAACAATGGGTACTCAAGAGGCATCATCGATCGACTTAGCTAAATTATGATATAAGTATGATAAAATGCAAGATAACCATAAACAAAGTAGAGGTATAGAAATGAACACGAATCATCTCCAACATCATTGTACATAATAAGTAATTAAACAAAAATAACAATATAACACGAGACATCAACATATGCCAATATCACCTAGCAAACATACATACGGGATTTTAAATAATAACACTGCATAAAACATCATCACAAGCAAACAAAACTACAAAATTGGCTTCCATTTGCCAATTGGTGTAGGAAAGTAAAGAACTCATCACAGCCTCCCATAGGACCAAAAGATACACTCAATAGAACAATAAAATAATCAACAATTTCAATAGTAAACTTTCATTGCCATTTGATCATCATTCCAAAATTATCATCAGTACATCATTTACCAACATTATCCCAAGTCCCCAACATTAGGGAAATTACTCACATTTCATAATATTACGTCATTTAACAACATAAGCATCAACATACATTAATCACCATTTACTAGTTAACCATCTCTTATTAACGAATCTAGTTGACTACTAGTTATCATATAACCTCTAATCATCATTCAATAACTATTTACCACATTGCCACTGACTACTATTCAATAAAAAATCATTATTACTACGATAGCATCATTTATTATCTAGCCCACATTTACCAATAAATCTCGATTGTCAACTAGTCATTATTAGCCACTTAAACAATATCCACCACTAATCATCAATTATCACTAATTCTCCATTATCATAAATAAATAATTACCTGTAATCATAAATAATCACAAATCATCAAATACACCTCTTTATAAACATATGAAACTTACGGGAAATAACCAACATCACAAATATCAACAACATATCCGAATTTCATATAAGTGAATATAAACACATATTATCATACATAGGGCTAGCCGAACTTGAGCCAATTGATGTACCTGTGGGCACATAAATATAATCATCCTCCTACCTTGTTGGGTGTTAATATCATCATAATTTCCTTCGGCTTTGCTAGGTATCATCACTTCATCATAATATCCTCTAGCCTTACCGGGTATCACCATATCATCATAATATCTTTCGTCTTTATCGGGAATCATAGTATCGTCCATCCTTATCGGATATCATCATATAATCATAATAATAATAGGTGGCAAAATCAATAGCCTAAGAAATCATAATATGAAGTATCATGATTTTACACATAATGATTGGAATAACTTCCCTAAATAATCAATAGGCATGAGTTCTAACATAACTCATTGTATAATTTCTAATACCGTCAATTGGAATGTTTTCTAGCATGTTTTTAGTGTAATTTCTTAGCATGATCTAATCTTAAGAAATATAATGAACAATGAGTCATTAATATCCAATACAATGGACTATTATTAACATTAAGATAGCTTATTAATAGCTTGAGAAATAGCCAATTCATGGCATAATCTATGACTTATTCATGGCATGGTCCATAATTTATGGCTTCGATAATATCACTATTAAGGGCTCATTCAATAGTATATTCGGTAGCCCAATAAAAATACATAAAAATAGTATAATCAATAGATCATCATATGTTTAACCAATAAATCATACGTATGACATAATAATAAGGAATTAATTCTTACCTCATTCACCATGGACAAAAAGTACCAGGGTCCATTAATATTGCCTCAAAAGGGAGGTCTCAAAGAATATAATAAGTGTAAAAAGGTTCAAGATAACTAACTTCAATCTTGACCTAGGGTGGGTCAAATAGCCCACTTCTAAATCCCCGAGCTTCATTCTAGATCAATTTTTACCTCAGACTATGCTAAGGTATCTAAATCTACTCCAATGTGTATAACAAGCCACAATTAGTCCTATGGTAAATGTTCTTATCAAATAAAACAACTAAGCCAATATATAAACTAAGGCAACCTTCCTTTGGTGTGAGCAACTAAAGAAAATTCACCCTAAGCATGAGTAACTTGAGAATTTTACTTAATTTGGAGAAATCTAAGGAATTCTTATGCTAAACATGAGTAATGAAGTCTAATTCACTAGGGTTCAAGACAACAAGCTAAGTATTTTAACTCTACAGTTTTAATTTAGCGTAAACGATCAAACTAAACCAAAGTTTTATACTTTATCAATCCAACACCTAAATCCATCCCAAATCCAACAGAATATAAACATAATACTATAACATAGCTCAATCTAACAAGTAATAAACCTAGCCTACCTTGACATCGAAGAAAGCTCAGCAAATCGCTAAACCTTTGCTTTTAACTTTTGAGAAGCCTCTTCTAGATTCCAAGTTATAAAAATGACATTCTACATGTCAATGAAAGAATAAAAATACCCACATTGCACCATTGAACTCTGGGTCCAAAAAAGACATAAACCCCCCCAAGTGTGTCACACTTATGGAAATCACGTTTCTGAGGCCAACCCAATGTCCATACATGATCAAGGAATCATAACCCTTGAGAATGGGTGAAAATCATGTTAAACTGGGGATAAAATAAATCCCTTAAGCTATTGGGGATTTGGTCAAGAAATCATTAAAATTGTAATGACCCGAGACTACCCCCTAGTCATTACACGGTGTTCATGATTCCGAAGGACCACAAGCTAACCTTCTACTGATATCTGTACCTGATCTCTGCATAATATAATATAATATAATATAATATAATATAATATAATAAACATGGAAAGCTGGCGAAAAAATTGCTATAAGGTTCAAAATATCTAAAATACTCAAAACTGAAATTTGAATACTAATACATCTGTCTAAAACGCCTCTAGACCGCTTGAAATGTGGAGTTGATAGGACATGTCCCCAACTAACTCCGTCTACTAAAAATAAACTAAATCTGATGGGATAATAAAATAAGGATCATCCTCGAATAAAGAGGACTCACTATTATGTCTACTACTTCTGACTGGGACTGAGCTGCTAAGGGTACTTTGGATCTCGTGCCTCTAAACCTATGGTGTAAAGTAAAACACCATAGCACAAATGCATCAGTACATGGGAATATACTAAGTATGCAAGATGAGGTAAGGCTAATTATGAGGGCTTATGCATGAACAATTACTTAACTGAATAATCATAACAATACTGAACGAGGACATATACATGAATGCACAAACCATAACTAAAATCATCGTGACTCTAAATACTGAAACTCGTGTACTGCTTTATTGGCGTTTGAACTCACTACTAATACTGAGATACTAAACAACTGAAACTTTTGATATTGATAGCTGAGTACTGAAGTTGAGGTCAGTCCTATCTAGAAAGTGATCTCAAAAATTAATGATGCTGAAGCTGATTAACTGAATCTACTCATATCAATAACTGAGTTCTGAGCTTGCTACAATTGACCGACTAAATCTGAGATCAAACCTCTCTAACGGATGATCCTTAAATCTTCTATCAATGATAAGAAGTGATTATGTTTGAAATCAGATCTATCTAGTAGAAGATCTCTGAATATGATAATGAGAATAATCAGTTGTACCTGAGACTAAGATCAGGACTATCTAACAGGTGATCTCGGGATCTGATAATGAGAATACTCAACTGAATCTGAGATTGAGATCAGGCCTATCTAACGGGTGATCTTTGGATCTATTAGTACTGATACTGATTAACTTTATAGGAGACCAGGCCTATCTAGTGGGTGGTCCATAAATATATGGAACCATATGAGTTCCGTACTGAGATAGGTGACTGTATCTGACAGTCCTGATTTCTGAGTTCTACTCTGAAGACTGATACTAAAATTGCAACTGTGGGAGTTCTCACTTAACCAACATTCCCCAAATCTGAACTGGTGGGGTCGAACCTGTAACCCCAGCTAGAAGGGTGTCAATGTCGTTCCACGAGTAAAGACCTCTACTCTGGTCAAGCCTCACTGACGGGTGACCCTGAATAGGAAGTCAAGCCTAAGGAAGTATGATAGTTAAGCCTTTATCTAACAGATGACTCCTGGTCCTGCGCTGGCTACACAGTTCGGGAATTCAAGGATTGCTGCTAACGACTCTACCTCTCTAACGGGAGAGCCATTATCCCTTCACTCGCTCGGTTCTAGCTCCTACTCCCAACTAAAGTACTCTGAACTGATTCTTAAAAAAACTTAGACTGAGCTGAATCTGCTACTGATCATATTTCTCGAATGATCTGACTGAGTTAAGATGAGTTCACTTAGTTCCGTTATCTGACGAAATACTACTGGATCTCGTTATCTGACTGAATGATACTGAGCTCTGAATAGATTACTTGAATGCTACTGAGGGCTGAACCGAACACTTGAATACTACTAGATCTGATATGATTACTGAATTGAGGCTAGAATGCTAACGATACTGAGATTACTGAGATTACTGATATTTCTTAAGTTCTGTAACTGTCTAAGAATTTTTGAGTTCTATAACTCACTGAGTTCTTAGAATTTTGGCCTGACTGAGATTATCGAGAAAACTGACACTGGCTCTAGACTGCAGCTAATTTGTCAGGTATAAATTCCCCAGGACTTGATAACATAAAAGTAAACATAACCATACTTGAATAATTATAATGATGGACAATCATTCACCATCACAATCACTAAAGCATCTATTCAAGCATTTAGAAATCATAAACATGTGATAATATAAGGAGACATGCTATTGGCTCATATTCCATTCAACAAGGTCTTGCATAAAAAACTTAGCATGCATTAAAGAACACATAATTAGGGAATTCCATGCTATCATGTCAAAATTCATTCACTAAGTCCTTTCAATAAACACTTGGCATGTATGAGCTAGCACATAATTGGAGATTTTTAGTCAACATGCTATAATGGCTCTAATTCCTTCACATCAGAATTTTATCAAACATATGGGGAGCATGCTTTGCTTATTCAATAATTTCTACACTTAGTTGGCATAAAAACATCACTTAACAAGCAACTTGAAGAGGTTTTATCATGAACATCACATGAATATCACATACTAGGGTCAAAGCTTGAAACCATGTAAACAAAATATGAATCAAAACTCAATAATAACATGAACTTCAATTTAAATTCACATGAATCATGAAATCTCATAAACATAAGAATCTTTGAATTTATAAAAGGATTCTTGAGCTTCTTGGATGAAAGGAACCCAAGAATCAACATCTGCATACCTTAGGAAACTCTTTCTTGAAGGCTCTTGGAGAGATTCTTGATTTTCTTGATTTTTCTTGAAGAAGTGTTTTGATTTTGTAGGAAACCCTAGGTTTGACGTCGAAGATGAAGAATGAAGCTCTCAGCTTCGTTCAAGATATATATAAGGGTTAAAAAGGGTGGAAAAAGACCAAAAAGCCCTTTTTAAAAATATCTTAAAAATATAGAACGGGATTTTGCGACGGTCAGAGTGACGACCCATCGATAGTTTGACGGTTCGTTGAATCATCGTCGTACGTTGGTCAAAAAAAGGCCACACTGCCTTAGTTGCGACGTTCCTAGCGATGGTCTGTCGCTAACTTAACGGTCCGTCGCTAGCTTGACGGTCCGTCGTCTTGGCCGTCGCACTTGGGCCAGAAAAGAGAGTCACTGCCTTGATTGCGATGATCCGTCGCAAACTCAATGGTCCGTCAACCTGTCCATGTCACCTGGGCGGTTCCGACAACTCTCAGTAAAACGGCCATAACTTCTCACCCTTACATCGGATTTTGACGAAATTGGTATCGTTGGAAAGCTAATTCAATTATCTACTTGATAAAAAGTCGATGTTAGGGAAATTTTTTACAGTTTAGAAATATTTCTCACTTGGGAAGTCACTTATCAATCTTTTAGGGCCGGATTTATGCTTCACTTTACACGCTCTAAGGCTCAGACTACTAGAGAATTTTGCGGGGTCATACAAAAATTTACCAATAAAAGAGTGGAATCTTACCTTAATTTTAATGATAATCACGAAAATAGATTTTAATCAAGCTCCCAAGTCACCCACAAGTTTCAATTTTGAGTTATCACATACTTTAGTGATTTTTCTCTAAAGGTATGGTTGGAAAATGAGCTAATTCGTGACCTAAGGGGTCTATTTATACTTCCAGGTAATCAGGAATTACAATCGCACATGCAGGTGTTCAATAGCAAAACTCGGCATCAGAAGTAGGTGTTGAGATAACAACAAACTTAGTGTGATTGCACTATCTCCTTTGCACACAGACAACATTCAAGAGGTGCGATCATAGAGGCACCATGCACTATCTCTTTTCCACATAGACAACATTCAAGAGGTGCGATCATAGAGGCACCATGTAATAGATAGAACTTGGAAATTTTCCATGTTTCCACCAAGGACTCAGGATTCATTCGGAATCTGATATAGGTAAATTAACTATGTAATAAAACTAAATTCAAAATTTTGTAGGCAATGGAGAAGTTGGATTTTCCAGACGAGGTCGTTTTGACCAAATATGGGTCCTACACCTATATTTCCTATTTTCAAACATTCTAACCAATAGGTCAAAATGAGTTCAGGTGCATCGGGACTCGAATCAAAGGTCTACCTAGCTTAAAATAGATATTTCAGAGTTGCTGACACAGTTAGAATTTGCATCCAAGACTTTCTGATAAAGTTTTTGCCCAATCGCCATTTGGAACTAGCGAAACTTCAAAATAGAGAATTAGCTCTAAAAAACAAACGAACTGCCCAATAGTCGAATTGTAAGTTCCAGCAAGTAATAAATGAGTTAGGGCAACAATGGGAAAGATCTAATGACAAAAATAATTGAAAACATGAAAAATGACCTGAAGGGTCATTACAATATTCACTACTAAAGGAAATTTCATCCTCGAATGTTAAAGATTAGTATGTACCTGAAGTCTCAAATAGGTGAGGATACTGGGCCTGCATATCACTCTCGATCGTCCAAGTGGCCTATTGTACTAGGTTGTGCCTCCAGTACATCTTAACTATAGGAATCTCTCTAGAGCACAATCTTCTTACATCACTAGCAAAAATATGCATCGGCTCTTCTACAAAGGTCAAACACTCATCCAACTTGATTGAGTCCCATCTAAGAACATGAAATATATCAGGAATATATCGCTGCAACTTAGAGACATGGAAAATCAGATGAACAGAGAAAAATTAATAGGAAAAGCTAACTCGTAAGCTACATCACCAACGTTATGTATAATCTTAAAAGGTCAATATATCAAGGACTGGTCAATATATCATCACACCCTTCATGGGTGATACACAGAAGGATACACAATCACCAACTCCAAATATCAAGTCATGAAGGCTTTGGTTTGCATTGGCCTTCGTCCTACTCTGAGCTGCTCTAAACCTATCTTGAATCACCCTGACTCTATCCAATGACTTCTGAAGTAAATTAGTACCAAAGGGCCTAACCTCTGAAGTCTAAAACTATCCAATTAGCAAACGACATCTCGTACCATACAAATCCTCAAAAGGCATTCTATCAATACTCAAATGATAGTTGTTATTATATGCAAACTCTGGTATGGCCAAATGTTGCTCCCACTAGCCTCCAAAATCCATAACATTGGCTCAGAGCAAGTCCTCAAGAACCTGAAAAGTCTGCTCGAATTAGCCATTAATTTGTGGATGAAAGGTTTTATTCAGATCAACCTAAATGACCAACTCCTCCTGAAATGCTCTCCAAAACCTCAAATTAAACATAGAACCACGATCGGAAATGACTGAAATGGGCACTCAATCCATACATACTATCTCCCAATCATAGTTATGGGTTAATCTCTCAGCACTGAAGGACATCTGAATAGGAATGAGAAATGTGCTGACTTGGTTAGGCGATCCATAATAACCTAAATACCATCAAAATAATGGGAAGTACTCGGTGATCCACTATTAAATCCATCATAATCCATTCCAATTTTCACTCAGGAATGTATAACCTCTGAGTCAATCCACCAAGATGTTGATGCTCGATATTTACTTGCTGACAACATAGGCAACAAGATACAAAGTCTGCCATATCTCTCTTCTTACCACTACACTAATAATATTCTCTCAAATATCAATACAACTTGGTTGTGATAGGGTGAATGGAATATCTAGAGCCGTGAGCCTCATGAAAAATCAATTGAATAAGTTCATCAATTCATGGAACACATTACAGGCATTAAACTGCAAAATACCCTTAGAATCAATGGTCTGCATCTCAAAATCACCACTCAACACCTAATCACATAGGAAGCAAAGCTTTCTATCCTTAAATAGGTGATCCCAGATCTGCTCAAATAGTGAGGATCTCGCCTCCACCCCAACAAAAATCCTCTTAGGATCTGAAATATCAAGGAGAACCATCAAGTTAGCTAAGGACTTAATATACCATGACAACAACATATTTGAAACTGAAATACAAAGCTAGCTACCCATACTTACTGCCTTCCAACACAAGGCATCTGCTATGATATTTGCCTTGCTCGGGTGATATAAGATGGAAATATCATAGTCCTTAAAAAACTTCATCCATCTATGTTGTCGAGCGTTAAGCTCCATCTAGGTTATAAGATGATGAAAGCTATGATGATTAGTGAAAATCTCATAATGCATACCATAAAGAAAATGACTACAAATCTTAGGCACAAAAACTACCACCTCAAACCCCAAATCATGAATGGGGTAGTTGCACTCGTGTACCATATGTTTTATAGAAGTATAATTAATAACAAAACCTTGTTGCATCAACAAAAAACCTAAACCAATACCCAAAGGATCACAGAACATGGTGAATGCATCATCCTCAATAGAAAAGCTAAACCAAGAGAGAAAGTGAGAAAATCCTTAAGATTTTCAAAGCTCAACTCACACTCCTCGGACTATAAAAAATGAATCTCCTTCTGAGTCAATCTAGTCATATAGGAAAAAATAGTACCAAACCCCGCAGTAAAACATATATAATAATTGGCCAAACCAATGAAGCTATGAACCTCAGTCAGAGATATAGGTCTGTCCCAATCACGAATTACCTCTATATTGGTTGGGTTTACCATAATATCATCTTTAGATACCATAAATCAATGGAATGTCACTGACTCAAGACAAAACTCACACTTGGAGAACTTGGCAAAAAATATGTGATCTCTCATTGTGTGGTGCATAACCCTCAAATGTTGCACATGTTTGTCACTACTCCTTGAATACACAAGGATTTCATCAATGAGCATAATCATAAAAGAGACCAAATAAGGCATAAATACTTAGTTAATCAAATCCATGAATATAACTGGGGCATTAGTCAACCCAAAATTGTCTTTGGGATATCCTCATCCTGAATCCTCAATTGATGATATCCAGATCTTAAATCATTCTTAAAAAACACGGTTGCACCCTAAAGCTGGTCAAATAAGTCATCTCTACGAGGAATAGGATAATGGTTCTCCACCATCACCTTATTAAGCTGCCTATAGTCAATATAAATATGCATAGAACCATCTTTCTTCTTCACAAAAAATATAGAAGCACCCCAAGGAGACAAACTCATTCTAAGAAACCCTTACCAAGAAGATCCTGAAGTTAAGAATTCAGCTCTTTATGCTTGGCAGAAGCAATACGATAAGGTGCCATAGAAATAGGTTAGGGGTCTGGCTTGAGATCAATAACAAACTCAATCTCACGAACAGGGGGAACACTAGGTAGTTTAGTATTGAACACTTTAGAAAACACATAAACAATAGGAATAGGGTAAAACAATGGACTCTCTGCACTAGTATCATAGATATAAGTGAGACAAGACTTACGACCCCTCAAAATAAGCCTACTATCACACATATAAGATATAATCCCCATAGGCTTGTGTCTAGGAGCTCTCGGACACATGACTTGAGGTGAATGAGCTTGGATAAGGTAACAATCTTGGAAAAATAATCCATGACTGCATGATAATGGGAAAACTAGGCCATGCCAAGAATTAAATAAAAATCCACTATATCAAGAATAATTAATAAGATTAGCCTAAGTATCAACATCACTGACTGTCATAACACATGATGAGAATACTCGATCCATTAATAAAGAGTTATCCACAAGAGTAGATAAGCTTAATGGCACAGATAATAAATCACTAGTCAACTCCAACAATGGTGCATAATAAGAAGAAATATAAGAATAAGTGGATCCTTGATCAACTAAAGCAAGGACGACGGGCAACACACAAAATCATACTTGTAACAATAGCATCCAAAGTCTTAGACTTGAGTCTAGCAAGTACTGCTTATATGTGATAATGCCGGCCACCTAGCTGGGCACCTGACTGACCTCCTGTCCTGCCTACCTGAGAACCTCCTTGAGTACCCTAAGAACCACCTTTGTAACAATTAGAACCACCTATAGCTGTGGGATGAACTATTATAATAGGGGGAACACTCTAAGATGAAGCAACAATTGCCCTACAGCTTGGGTAATCATGCGAATAGTTCCCAGAAAGTCCATAAGTAAAATAGGATACATGGAGTAAACAAGAATTAACAGATTTGACTAACCCAGAGTAACCGCCATAATTAGAATAACCATATGGAGAACCTCTCAAAGACCTACCATTTCCATTACTAGAGCGATCATTGGTACTAGACTCACCTTTGTTAGTAATCTTAAGAGCTACCTGAATCGGATGACTAGGATGACTCTAAGAAAAATAGGATGGGCATAGAGGATACTTACTCTGAGAACTGCCATCTTAGGTTGAGAACTATAACGGCTCCCACTGAATCTACTCTAAAACCTAGGCCTCTTATCATGGCTCTCACAACCCTTACAGTGCATCTTCTCCATCACCCTAGCATGATCCAAAACCTCAACAAAAGACCTACCCACATAAACTAAAATCTTAATATACATGCAAATATGAAGTCTCAACCCTTTAACAAAGTAGCGAACTCTCTAATACTCAGTATCCAGGATAGAAGTCACATGCCTAGCCAACTCATAAAAATGAGCCTTATACTCTGCAACTTACATGGAGCCCTACTATAATCTAGAGAACTAGTCCCTCAAACAATATCTAAGGCTAAAAAGCATATACTTCTACAAGAACATCTCAGAGAACTAAGACTATGATAATGGAGAAGATCCAGGTGGCCTAGAATTTATATAACCTCTCTGCCAATAATGAGAAGACAAGTCCAACTGAAATATGGTGTAATCAACACAACGAGTGTCAATAAGGCTCAAACCATGAATGCTATCCTCACAAGCAATAAAAACTTTCATATGTATCCTCGCTCGGTGAACCAAAAAACTTAACTAGAGCAAATCTCAAGAATATATACAGCATCTTCTGCTCCCCAGAAGACATAGCAGGCTAAGAAACAACTAGCTAAGTGACTATCAGCTCAATAACAGTCGGTGTAGGAGGAACCTCAACTCTATGAGCTGTAGCTACAAGTTGTGCCGCAACCTCAGTACCACTCTAATATGTAGACTATGCATCATCAAATGACACACCACCAACTATCCCCAAAATCTAAATCAACATATATCTGAGAAATAAAGATGGAATAACATATGGTGGAACCTGGGCTGGTCCCTGGCCTACAGCCAGATGGGGAAAAATATTCTCTGGCTCAGTAGCGAAAATAAAACCTGAGGAAGGAGACCTATACCAGCCACTAGGTGGGGAACATCACAAAGTTTTCCATGGAATCTAAGTTATCCATGAATAGGAGAAGGATCGCTAGGCTTGGTCTAGGAACCCTTGTCTTCTGTAGCAGCAATACGTGTCTTTGCCATCTGTAACTCAGCAAGGTCAAAGAAATACTCAATAAACCAACTCAAACTCTTAACATGATATGAGTGAAAGAAGTGAAAAACTCCTAAGAATGTCACATAGCCTCCCGAAGATAGAAAACAAACATCATTATTCCTATCCGAAGGACTCTACCATACACTTACTCTTTTACCAGCAACATGGGTCAAACCTAGGATGTGATAAAACTTGTCACAACCCAATTTATAAGTTATGATGGTACCTAAAAAGTCCCACCAGTAGGTAATCCAAATAATAACCCAGAGCTAACGCAATGGGTTAATTTTGTAGGAAATGCCCAACATAGGCCAAATTCATGAAACACCAGTCATAAACAAACCAAGTGTTCTATATAGATAAAATAAAAAATACAAGACACCAATCCCAAGACCTAGTAGATCTAGTGCAGGAGCAACTAATAGTATCAGTACATCTCAAAATGAAGAAAGAAATAAAGAAAGTTATGAAGACATTGACCTTACTTGAGAAGATTTTTGGGTTGTGGATAAATGCTCTAATATCAATAGTTTTTTGTTGAATTTCTTCAAACTTATCGTGACTCAAAATTTCTAGTATGTAAAAACTCGACTAATCATTTGGACTTGATTACATTTTGCTTTTGGGTTTAAATTACTTGTTTGTTGCATATTTTTAATTATGAGATTATTAATGAATGATTTTTTGTTGTGATGTGTATATATTGTGTTATAATTTATTATTTATGTAAATAAAAATTTACATTAATATGAGTGACTATTGATATAATCGTTGCAATAGATCAATAAACCATTGTAATAGATAGTCAAAAAGTGTTGCAGTAGAATAACAAAAGCATCGCAATAAATGCTATTGCAATGGTTTACTGTCATTGCAATAGCATATATTATGACGGTTAGTAACCGTTGCAATAGATTTAAATATGTGTTGCAACAGAATAACAAAAGCGTCATAATATATACTGTTGCAATGATTTATTGTCGTTGCAATAGCTTATATTGTAATGGTTAGTAACCGTTGTAATAAATGAAAATAGGTGTCTCAATAAGTCAAAAAATAACCGTCACCATAGGTCAAGCTATGGTGATGATTTTTTGAAACTGTCGCCATAGCTTGACCTATGGCGATGATTCAGACAACCGTTGCATAAACCGTTGCCATAGACCTATCGCAACGCCCACCTATGGGACGTTTGCTGAATCGTTGCAGTAGAGTTATGGCAATGTTTTTTCTATCTATTGCAACAGTTTTTCAACTTTCACCATAGGGGTAATTTTTAGTAGTGGAAGCCGTATGCAGATGTGCAAAGAAAAGATCTCGAGTTTAAGATTGGTGATATTGTGTATTTCAAAATCTAGCCAATGAAGGGAGTAAAGAGTTTTGGAAAGAAGGGGAAGCTCATTTCCCGATATGTCGGTCCTTACATAATCCTCAACTATTTTTGAAAGGTAGCTTATGAGCTTGAATTGTCTTCAGACCTAGCTTTAGTACATCCAGTGCTTCACGTCTCCTTGATAAAAAAATGCACTGGTGACCCAAAAGTTATAGTATCCTTAGAGGACGTAAATATACAGAATGATCTCTCTTTCAAAGAGGTTCTAGTCAAAATCCTTGATCGTCAGATATGCAGACTGAGGAACTCAGAAGATCCCTTGGTCAAAGTTCTTTGGTAGAATCAGTCTGTTGAGGGAGCTACTTGTGAAGATAAAGCAGATATGCAAACCAAGTTTCCTTACCTCTTCTCCACAAACTCAAACTCTGCGTGAAGTAACAGTCTTGTCATATGTCATGTCTTCAAAAATTCAGTCATGCTTCAGTTATGCATGTCATTGTAAGTACATTTCAACAATTCCTCTCTGTTCCATCAGTCACATTCGAGGATGAATGTTTCCAAGGGGGAGATATTGTAAGACCCCACAGAATCCTAGACGTTTGAGTCCTTTAAAACATGCCAAGAGAGGTCCTAAACTTAAACAATTTTAACTAAGTGTTAGGACTTAGTTATTTCTAAAGCACTCAAACTTTGAAAATTTTATTTATGACCTTTCCGGCCTCAGAAAGTTAGTTTTTAAGTTGATTCATGATTGGGTAAGTCAATAGTACATCTCGGGTGAGTTTCAAATTTTTTTGACAAACATAAGGGCGTGTTTGAATCCACAAAATAGTGTCTCAAGGTGATTAGACCATGGTGCCCTATCCAGTACGGTGCTGGGGGAGACCGCGATGCAGACCACGACGCCATTCCCGGAGCGGCGCCCTAGAGCCTGCGGCACCCTGGCCAGTCCGGTATGGATAATTTTTGAAGTTTTGTACCATATTTTAAAGGGCAACTGGGTCATTTTCCCTTCATCCAATAGGTCCTTAACATGGTATTAAAGCCCAAATAACATAATTTTTCATCCTTTTCACAAAATCCTCTCAAGAACAAGCCTTAGTTTTATCAATCTCAAGAATCAAGTCTCAAGAACTCACCACAATTTCCATAAAATTAATAATCAAGGTATTTTAGGTGTTCATCCAAGGGTTTTCTTCCACCCTTGGAGTTCAAGAACCCTTTTTAATTACAATTTGATTGATTTTATGAATTTCATGTTGAATTTGATTGTATTCATGATTATTATATTAATTGTGTTTCTAATCCATGATTTATTACAAGTTTCATGTAAAGTAATTAATATGTGTGTAGTGTTATGTGGATGTATGTTAAAAGCCCCTTGAATTTATGAGTTGGGATTGTGATCATGATGCTTGCATGTTGATTTTTTTAAGTGCATAAAGAATGCTCCCCAAGTGTTTGATAGTGTTCATCTGAGTTGAAGGGTGAGATCATGACATAATAGTATGTGCATTAGTTTATGCCTCTCAAGTGTTTGACAAAATATCTAAATGAAAGTATTGTTAACAAGCTACTATTGTTATGCTATAGTGATCATGCCATGTTTTAATTTCAATGCTTTCGAGTCGTGGGGTATTCAATACTCGAAAATCTAGCTATTTTCTAAGAATTTCAGTAGCTACATAAAAGTCTTAGAAATGCCACGAACAGTAGAACTCAGTCAGTTACAGAACTCAATGAACTTAATCCAGTTCAATTAGACATCATGATCAGTAATAGTTCAGTCAAGCCTACAACGGTCTATAAATTAGTTCAGTGTCTAATCAGTTGGGAGTAGGAATCAACACCAAGAAAACCCAGTGATGGGGGCATTTCTACCAGTAGAAGGTTTGACCCTTAGTCGCAATCCCTCCATTAAAGAACTACGTAGCCAGCATAGGTTGAGATATCTTCCTTCCAGACAAGGGTTGATGCATCTCGTATGAGTTTTCCTGTCAGTGAGGGTTGACCAAATTTCTTCCTTCCAGATAGGGTTAACTCACAACCATTGTTTGTATCCCTTGTCAAGGTGCTAACACCCTTCCAACTGGGGTCACAGATTGGAACCCAACTCAGTTTATAATCGGGGTACATCAGTTAGATGAACACTCCTATAGTTACAGTTTTAGTTTCAGTCTCAGTATAAAACTTAGTTAAGTTCTACAAAACCAGAACTGTTAGACATAGTCACTCAGTATCATAAATTCAGTTATTAGTAATATCAGATATCAATTACTCGGTATAAGAAATTAGTACTCATCTTCATTAAAAGATCAACTACAGTATACATGTTACACACAGTATTACATACTCAATATTTTATGGTAGTTTCAGTTATCTATGTACTATCATTCAGTTATACTCATATCATTCAATCAGTTACTATTCATGCATATGAACCCTTGCATTCAGCCTTACCTCATCTAGCATACTAGTAAATTGCACATACTTACGCATACTTTCTCTTTGTGATATGATGTCTCATATCATAGGTCTAGACACTCAGGTTCCTGACCGCTCTTAGATAGATTCAAATAGCAGCAACAGATTTAGTACCGAGTCCTTATTTATCGAGGATATTTTTTTATTTCAATATTTTAGTAGCTTCAGTATTTTAGTAGTCGGAGTTAGTTGGGGGGTTTTCCTATAAACTCCACATCCAAACAGTTCAGTTAGAGGATTTTCAGACTAGACTAGTTCAGACAATATTTAGTTTTCAGATGTTATTTTAGTATTATATTTATCAGTATTCAGATTATGAACCTTATGGAATTTCAATACTTTTTTTGTATTATTTTAATATTATTGTTCACTACTCACAGCAGGTGCCAGTCATGGGTTAGCTTGTGGTCTTTCGAGGTCATGAGCACCGTGTGGTATCCGGGGTACAGACTCAGAGCGTTACACCTAAACCCAAAAACTGCTTTCTAAATATGAGGGGTGATCATTTATGTAGTGTTATAACATCTTTGTATATTAATTGAAGTTTCAAAAATCTTCTAGATCCAAGTTTATTTGAGAACTTTCCAACCTATTGAGTTTTATTTTATGATTTTACTTACGTCAAATTCCTATGACTATTACTCTTAGAATAGAACTGCTTATGTGGCCCATTGTATATCACATTGAAGACCTTCAAGTCCTCTTTCAAAAGACACATAATATTTTTCATTCTAATTTTTGAGTCAAAAGTAATGGGCATTTTAGTGAGACACTGTCCAGGGTGCATGATTGGGGTTGCAAGGCAATGTTGGTGCATCGTGTTTGGGGTCACTGGGAAAATATGGAATATTGCGATTAGGGTTTTAGCATTACCCTCCATTATTTATCGTGAAAACATGTTTTTCCCACATTAAATAAAGGGAAAAATAGTTATTTCACACCCCATAACTCCCCCAATCCATTTTATAACCCTAAGGTTGTTCAAAACTAGTGAAAGGCTCTCATGAATTAATCACCCTCTTCCTCCTAGGAACATCAATAAGGATTTCTCAATTCCAAGCCTTGTAGGTTCAAATCTTCCTATGTTCTTCAAGGTTTTCTCTTAATGTAAGGCATGTATCTATTCCCTAATTAATTTTATACAAAAGCATATGTTTAATTATTTTCCATATGGTTTAATTGTTGGATTTTTTAATATTGGTTGGGGTATTTGGAATTGGTTATTGTCCATAAACTATGGGAATTCATGATTACGGGAACATAAACTATGGGAAGTCATTAATACTGGTTGAGGTATTTGGAATTGGTTATTGTCCATAAACTATGGGTTTCTTAATATTGGTTGAGGTATTTGGAATTGGTTATTGTCCATAAACTATGTTCCCATAGTTTAATCATAAGTTCCCATAGTTTAATTATTGTCCATATTGCCAATAGTTTATGTTTAAAAATTTGCAATATTGTCCCTAATTAATATTGGTTAAGACTGTCCTTAGATGCTACTTCGTTTCATGATATTGGATCTTAAGGGTTTTTTCTATTACCTTTTGTGGTGTTAGGTGATTCCAATTTATTCACTGGTCAGCTTGAAATGGTGATCCTCCTTCTATCAAAATGCCTGCTACTACTTGGTTTCATTATGTTATCCTAGACTATCACTTTTGGATTTCTTTTTATCTATAGTCGGGGGCATTTCCCAACATAGTTTGATATGCAGTTCTATTAGGGGATCTTGTGGACAAAGTATGGATTAGATATTAGTTGTTTATTTCTAGTCTCCTTTTATTTTCTAATCATCTTATTACCTTACTTGTGTTGTCTTTTGTTGTTATCTATTTTGTGTTCTGGATGTTAGGCTTTAGGAGTGGTCTCCGGCTCTCGGTAGCATTAATATACCCCTCGTGACCAAGACCTAATTCGGATTGTGATCAGATTTTAGGGAAATCATCCATGGAATTTGATGAAATTTATGAAGAATTTAGAGAAGAAACACATTAATTAGGCCTACGATACTCTAAAATCACTCATTAATGATTCTCCCAAGGTTTCAAACATTTTTAGGGTTCCACACACTTGAATATGGAAGGAAAATAGGAAAAATTAGGCTAAGGGGAAATTTATAGGCACCATAAGCTTCTAAAGCGGGCCCTGGGACTGTTTATCAGTTGGCACTAAAGTGCCTAGGTGACCGCCAAAGCAGTACCTTGCTAACATGGCAGGCTACTAATGTAGTCATTTGGCACTAAAGCAGCACTTGACTAGTCGGTAAGTTACGCTAAATCACCCAAAGGGAAACTAAATCACCCTCCGCTAAAGCACCAAGAGAGCCACTAAAGTGTCCTCCAGTAAAGCGTCCAAAGAGCTACTTTAGCGGTTTCGCAAAAGGGGAGTCTCCCATAGGTATAGTTAATTAATACTCAATCTGTATAGTAGACAGCTACTTCTTAACCATAAAATACTTGCACAAATAGCTATATCAAATAGGAATTTTCTTTATATGATTTTGAACAAAATCAACCCGGAGTCTTTACCGGAGTCTTTAAAAATTCCCCAGGCTCTCCTGAGAATAAATGGAGATTTATTCTACCGGATGACGATACATTCTGTACCTTGCTAAAAAACCGATCCTTGTTTACCAACCACACATTGTCTAAACAAATCCAATTCTATCTCGATATGTTCCTCAAAAAATCAGATTCAATCGGATTCTTCCTCCAACTAACGAAGAGATCTTGATGGAATTGCCACATATGAAATTGAGCACAATTTTGCAAAGAAATATCCCACTTGTTTCTTGATTGAAAGGAGAGGGATGAGAGTAGTCTTTTTCCAATAGGCTAGCTGCCTATTACAGGAGTTCCTAACCTGAAAGGACACCAACAAGTTGCTACTGAATGTGAACAAAGCCAAACTAATATGATATTCAATAAGCCCACTTTTTTTAGAGAGAAAACCTGAATTTGTTGAGGAAGTTGAATTTGGGGCATTCCAAAAACTTGGACATCCAACTACAAAAAGACAGGCAGCCTGATACAACATTGCTTTGGTATCTTTCTTTTTCCCTTATTTTCTTTATTTTACTTTTATTGACATAGGGTACCAGAGAAATCTTTATTTGAATCAACTTCATTTTTACTCTTATTCGTTCTTTATCTGGAAGATGATAAAAAAAAGAAAATAAAAAGAAACCAGATTTTCTTGCACCAGCTGGTAACTTTTAATATTTTTGAGTCTTTTTCAACCCTTCAATATTCACCAAAAATCTTGTGTACTCATATGAACTATGCTACCCTATCAAATTTGATGTTCTAGACACAATGACGTAGTTGAAATTTCCATCAAGGGTGGTGTCAATGAAAAGTTTGTCCCTTAGTCATATGTCATATTCTTAACATCTGGACAATAACCAAAAATGAGTTTTGAAGACTCGGGACCTGAAGCAAGATTCCACCTCGCCTAAAATTGGCATTTTGGAGATGTCGAAACTGTCAGAATTGGCATACGAGGTTTTTTGGATGAAATTTTTTCTTTGTATCCAATTTGCACCAACAAAGACTTCAAAATAAAGAATTCACTCTAAAAACTAAACAAACAACCTGGTAATCAAATTGTAAGTTCCAACAAGTCATAAATAACTTATGAAATCTATTGGAAAGCTCCAAATGGTAGGAATGAGCAAAAATCCAGAAAATAACTTGGAGGCTCATAACAATATCCACTACTTACAGAACTTTCATAAATAAAACTAAAGGATTAGGATGTACCTAAAGCCTCAAAAAATTAGGATTTTGGGTCCAAATCTCTCTCGATCTCCCAAGTAGCCTTCTCAACTGGGCGGTAACTTCACTGAACCTTAAAAACTTGAATCTCTATATTGCACAACTGTATGACATCACTGGGTAATATGAGCACAAGATCCTTCACAAATGTCGACCACTCATCCAACTGAACTGAGTCTCATCTAAGCACATGATATGGATTAAGAATGTCTTGCCACAACATAAAATCATAGAAAAGTTTTTAAACAACAACAAAATATAGAGCTAGGGCTAATTCATAAGCAACCTCACTAATTGTGTGAAGAATCTCAAAGGATCCAATATATCTAGGATAAGCTTTCCTTTCCTTCCAAACATCATCACACCTTTCATGGGTGATACTCCAAGGAATACCCAGTCACTAACTCTAAATCTCAAGGCATTAATTCTATGATCTGCATAAGCCATCTGCCTACACTGAGGTTTCCTCAACCTAGCTGAATTACCCTAACTCTATACAATGACTCTTGAAGCAAGTCAGTACCACAAGGTCTAATATCAAAGGTCTCAAACCATCCAATTGGATAATGTAACGACCCGAGAATACCCCCTAGTCGTTACACGATGCTTATAGTCCCGAGAGACCATAAGCTAACCCATGAGCTGGTACCTACTGTGAGCACTGAATAACATAATCATAAATACGGAAGAATACTGATATGCCATAAGGTTTTAATTATGAAATAACTGCTGAATTATGAATCTATAGAAACAACTAACTGAATTTGATAAAATAAAGATAAACTGGATCACTAACTGTAATATTTGAATACTGAATAACTAACTCTAATGTCTGAAAAGCCTCTAAAACTGACCGACTAAATATGAGTTGATGGGACAGGCCTCAACTAACTCCAACTAACTACTAACTAAGACATAAAATAAAGTAAGCCTGTCCTCGAAGTATGAGGACTCACCACTGCTACTGCTGAGAATCTAATAAGTCTACTCATGAGCTAAGAACTGAGCGTCAGCACCTATAATATAATACATCATAGTGCAAAAAAAAGGTATGCAATCAGTACTTTGAATGTACTGGTATGCTAAATGAGGTAGGCTGATATGCATGGTTTCATGAATAGAACTAATGATTAACTAGACATGCATGTAAAACATGGAGTACTGAGTAGAGAACATGAAATCTGTAGATACTGATGATGCATGGAAATCTGTAAATACTGAGGATGCATGACCAAGCATATAACAAATATGAACTTAGTAAAATCTGTAAACTAAAATACTGAGATAACTGAAATATGTATGCTTTGGTCAAGCAACACTAAGACTGAATAACTGAATTGGGACTGTAACTGAGACCATATCTGAGACTGTGGGAGGTATTATCTAACCGACATTCCCTAATTTGAGCTAATCGAGGTCCAACATATAACCCCATCTATAAGGGTGTTAATACCGTGCAACGAGTACTAACAATGGTTGTGTGGATCCACTAAACTGATATAATATCCAAAAGACTGAGGGTGTATAGCCTGAACTAACGGCTGACACCTGCAAAATAGTCAAGCCTAATCTGACTGGTGACTACTCATATCTTATGCTAGCTACATAGTTCTGGAATATAGGGAATGATACTAATGACTCTTCCTATCTAATGGGTAAACTTCCATCCCTACACTCGCTCGGTGCTAAATCCTACTCCCAACTGAAAGACACTGAGATACTAGACTGTTCTGAGTTTAACTAACTAATATTTGACTATTCTGAAGTGCTCATAGTATATTCTGAAGATGTTTTGTAATGTACTGAGACTATACTAAATAAACAGCTATGGATTTGGGTATTCAATACCCCCTGGACTCAAAACAACAATATTGAAAAGACACTAAAGCTTGAAGATTAAAACATGAAGGCTCTTATTAAATAAATCACTCTTATAGGTATTTTATCAAACACTTCTAATTCATGGTTAAAAACAATTATATAAATGTCATGGAACTTGTAGAAATTTCATGAATTCATCATAATAGCATTAAATCATCATTTAATTAAGTAAATCATAATATTAAAACATGTAAGATTGAATAATAACAATAATTTCATGGTAGCATGGTATAGAATCATAGTTCATGGAGATTCATGGATGAAATCATAATTTAAAACATAATAGCTAGAAAAGATCACAATATTATAATTTAAAAAGGTTTATTGGACTCCATGGATGAAAGGGATCCATGGATGAACATCTAACATACCTGGGTTAATGGATTTGAGAGGATTGATAGAGAGTTCTTGGGAAATTGCCTTGAATTTGAGAGCTAGAGTTTCTTGTTCTTGAAAGAGAGATTTTTTATTGTGAGAGGAATTGAAATAATGATGACTACTTAGGGTGTTTAGGGGTTCAATTTTGTGTTTTAGGTTAATTAAGGCCATGGAAAAAGACCTAAATACCCTTAAATGAATTTAAAAATGAAAGCTGAAAACCGACCATCTCGATGTTTGGCCATGGAACGACGCGCCACTATCACGCCAAGCCACTGGAAAAGGGACAACTAGGACCTGGACAGATGGCGCAATGCGTCACCATCGCGGTAAGCCTGTGGATGCCATTTTGTCCACCTCCGCGATGCGCCATGATCGTGGAGTCCCACTGGAAATTGACAAATGGGAAATTGTCCAACTCCGCGATATGTCATGATCACGTAGTCATACTGAAAATCGACAATTGTCATTTGGGATATGTATACAATGCGTTGAGGGTTAAAATAATGGTGTTTTAACGACTGAAACTTAAAATCGCCATAACTTCTTACCCGGTTATCAAATTTGAGCGAATTTTATATCGTTGGAAAGCTAATTGAATTTCCTACGCAATGGCAGGCTCTAAAATGAAAAATAATGAGTTTTTCAGAAATTTTATATTTGAATACCCATGTATTGGGACTTAGATTATGTTAGAGAAATACAGGGTGTTACAGATAATGACATCATCTACCTTACAAAGCCATAAAAGGCACCATCTCAATAATTGAATGGTAGTTATTATTATATGTGAACACTTACAAAGCTATGTGTTGCTCCACCTAACCTTCATAATCCATAGCACAAGCTCGGAGCATATCCTTGAGAACCTGAATAGTTTGTTCTAACATCCCATTGGTCTGACGATGAAACATTGTACTAAGATCAACCTAACTACCTAACTCTTTATGAAAAGCTCTCCAAAAGCTAGAAGTGAACATTGAACCCCGATAAAAAATTATAGATATAGGCACACTATGCAAATGGACTATCTCACAAACATAGATACGAGATAACCTCTCAACGCTGAAGGACTTCTAAATAGTAATAAAATGGGCCGACTTGGTCAATATATAAATAATGACTAAATACCATTGGAACTATGTAAAGTGTGAGGCAAACCACTAAAAATTCCATGGTAATATGCTCCAACATCTACTTAGGATTGGGCAACCTATGAATAAATCTGCCAGGTCTTTGATGCTCAACTTTCACCAACTTACAACATAGTCAATGAGCTACAAATTCTGCCACATCACCCTTCATACCACTCCACCAATAATGCTGCCTCAAATATCTATACATTTTAGTTGTACCCGGGTGAATTGAATATCTAAATATATGAACCTCATGCAGAATTAATTAAAATAATTAATCAAACCTCAAAACACAATTATGGCTATCAAATCTTAAAACACCCTTAGAATGTATGGTATCCCTCTTGGACATATAATTCAACACTTGATCATTGATGATGTACAATCTCATATCCTTAAAGTGATGGCTTTGAATCTTCTCAAATAGAAAAAACCCCACCTCAACACTAGAAAGAATCCTCTTAGGATCTAAAAAATTAAGTCGCACCATCAAGTAGGATAAGGACCAAACGTCCCATTCCAATTAACTCTAAGAAACTAAAAAATAAGTCAGTCTATACATACTCACTTTCTTTAGACTCAAGGTTTCCACCATAACGTTTGCCTTACCCGGATGATGCAAAATACAAATGTCATAATCCTTAAGCAACTTTATCCATCTATGTTATCTATAACTAAGCTATCTCTGGGTCATATGATTCTAAAGACAACGATGATCTCACAATGCACACAATAAGGATAATATCTCCAAATCTTAAGCACAAAAACTACTGCTACAATAAAGACCTAATTTAGGAGTCATGATGGCACCTACTCTATACCGTAAGTAGGTAAGATAAATGATAACCCATAGCTAAACATAATAGGTCAACTTGGTGGGAAATTTAACACAAAAGAAAAAATCAACATTACAACATATAAATAAGCATAGTAATTTAAATTGATAAAGATAGTCAACATAGGTACCATCCTACAGCCTGGTAGACTCGGTACAAGAGCATCTAGTAATAAAAATACAACCAAGTATCTAGAATAGTCAATAACATCTATCTCAAAACAAATGACTGAAAATAAAAATATAGAAGGAATTAGATGACTCCGACTCCAAAAGCTCACTCGATCTCCAAAAATTAACATAGCATAAATATTGATCAATGGTGGTAACTAGTACTCGGATTTCCACCAAAAATGTATATAAGTGTAGTATGAGTAACAAACCATGGGTACTCAGTAGGCACTATAGGCCGATTGAGTAAATCATGATATAAATATGATAAAATGCAAGTTAACATAACTAAGTCAAGGTATAGATAAACCGGAAGTAACTCCAATATCTTTGAGCATAAATAAGTAAAGAAACAAGAATAATAGCCTAACGTAACATAAAGTATTAACAAAAGCAATAATAACTACAAAATTGGCTCCCATATGCCAATTAGTGCAGAAAAGTAAATAACCCATCACAAGACCCCATAAGCATGAAAGGTACAAAAAATATAGATTAACCCACCACCATCACTTCTCAACTCTCATAATATCATTGGAAATCATCCGATCATGATACATTATAAACATCGACTGTATGTCTTCATCATTTGTAAATAAGTCAATACTTATCAGCTATCCGTCATGTAGCAACTAATCCTCGTGTATCAATAAATCATGCTATATCAACTAAACATCCTTATTAACTAATCTTTGTATAGCTGCTAATCATCAGTTGTCAACTAGTTATTATATACCAATTAACCAATATTTTTCAACTAGCCAATATTTATAACCTAACCAATATTTATCTACTAATCATTATTTCACTAAAGTCTACTCATATCATACTACATTATAACTTTCCCCATTTTTAACTTTTATAGATTGTCAATCTCATACCCCCAATGTCATCATATCATAATAAGCATATCATCACAGTATAATATGTATAGCCAGACATAAACTGGCATAGATATTAAATAATATCCTCCTAATTATCTTTTGGACTTGTCAAGCATATATATATCATCATAATTATCCTTTGGTCTTATCGAGAATATATATATATATATATATCATCATAAATATTTACACACCCTAGGTTTAGGACCCTTAGAAAGTTATTTAGATTTTTTTATTTCTGGACAAGATATGACTAAGGGATACAAGTCGTATATTGGGGTACGATTTGTATGGGTTAGTCGTATGTTGACTAGTGTTGGTTGGTGCATTAGATTAGTTTCTGGAACGGGTACAACTTGGTGTGTATGAGTCATATGGTTGGATACATGTCATTTAGTTTAGCTTTTTCCTTCAATTAATCTTAAACTAGGTAGACTAACTTAGATCAGAGTATGATTGGCTAACCATAAGCCTTAATCTAGGGTATGAGTCATACCATGATCTCATATGGTGAAAAGTATTCAAACCTCTTGTGATTCTATTCTGCCAGGGGTACGGGTTAAAAGTATGAGTTGTATGTTGTGAGTATGATTTGTTTTGGGTATGTCATACCTTGGATTGTGTTGGATTAAAGGGGGAGGCTTAGGGTATGAGTTGTGGGTACCACTCATATTGGAGGGTACGACTGGTATAGTTAGTCGTATCCCCTAATGAAAATTTTATGCAGTTTAAGTGAGGGCAATTTGGACATTTCTCCACTTAACCTAATAATTCCCCAAGACTTTTAACACACTTGGGAGGTTATTTACCCTATTATTCTATTTATTAACACTTAGAAAACACTCTCTAGTCCTATCTAAATTTTATGGGAAAAGAAAGCTAGGGTTTCATCTTAAGGATTAATTTGGGGCTTGTGTTGGTGATTTATCTCAATCATCTACTCAATTTAAGGCATGTACTCCTTCCCCCATTGTTAGTTCAAATAAAGGTATATTTTGTAAATTGTTTTCATGGCATAATTATCATATGGTTTTGAGTTTTCAAATATAATTTGTGGGTTTTGGTTATAAATTCTTGGTTATGGTTTTTTCATATTTTAATTATGTTTGATATGCTTTAATGATGGGTTTGGATAATTGGTTGCATGGGAATGGTTATTTGGAAATTGTCTTTGGTTTTGAAAATACTACTCCCCCAATATGTTTGATAAAATGCCTATGAGAATGCTTCTACTATGTTGTTGGACTTTTTAATTGAACTATTGCATGGTATGATTTGGTAATGGAACCCTAAGTAGTATATATGGTTTAAATGGTTTGGAATGGTAAAACAGAAATGGTTTTTGTTTAATAAAAATCCTTGTGGGGTACAATAGTATCACCCAAGCAAACATAATAATCATTAATTTTAGGGTACCAAGGAATCCCCCAAGCTAATATGGCAATTAACACTTCTAGGTACATGGGACTCCCCTAAGTTAACTTAATCTATGGGTACATGGGAATCCATTGATCTCTAAAAGGTTTGTCTAAGGACAATACTTGTAAGTTATAGTCGATATGAAAATACCATTATTAATAGCCTTGGTTAATAATAAATGGAATAATGGATTGGTTGGTTATAAATGGTTTTAATTGGGATATAATTACGGGGGGTGTGATAGCTAACCGTGAAGGTGGGAGTTTAATGAACGAACACTGGAAACTCATGTTGCTGATATGAGGGGTTGGTAATAGCGACTATATATGATACTATGAGGTATGCGGGAATCTTCTAAGAATATTGTACATATGTATCATGGAAGGTGAGGGTAATTGGAATCCCCTACTCTTATGATATCCCTAGATCGTGTAGCTACATGCATTTGGGCCATTTTAGGGGGTTATACTGGACCCATATAGCCCATGGGTGGTTTTAGACGGTTAAGATACACATACCGAGGTTAATGGTTTTTAATGCATACTAAAACTGGTTCCCTTTCAAGGCATGGTTATATATATATATATATATATATGGTTGTTTTACTTGGTTTTACTGGTTGGCATTATTTTATCCTTATCCATAGTTCATGCTAGAATTTACCCGCTAACCCATCTTCGAGTGGTTGTATCCCCACATGATGTAGGAACCATCATTCTACTTCTCCTGCATAGTGATTGGATTTTGGTAACAGATTTTGGATTGAAGTGGTGATCTTCCATCTTTCTGGAAGACTCTATTTCATGTTATGGACTTTTTTATATACTTTTGTTTATTTATGGATATTATTTTTTTCTATGGTTGGGGGCATGTCCCAACTGGATATTGGTTTTCTTTTGGTTAAAGGCTTTAGTTGAACTGCTATAGGTTTACATGGGTGGGATTGGTATTGGTGTCAGCCTTAGTATTGGCATTGGTTTAGGGAAATTTCCGTTGGATGAAATTTCTCACCATTTCATTCTTTTATGTTATGTAAAGGAACTCAGTTTAGTTATTATTTTTTGTTTTAGTTTATGGTTTTTTTGGCCATTAGTTTGTTGGACTCGTTTGGGCCGGTCTCGGTCATAGTCCTATCCTAGAGTCTCGATTAGGGCTACTATACGCTATGTTGTTATATGTTCAGAAATCATCCAAATTATGGTATGCTTTGGACGGTTGGGTTGGGTATTGAGGGAAGTACCCAGTCTTGGTTGGACTAGGGACGTCCATTACGACAAGGACCCTGGTTGGGTCATGTCATATTCGTATCAGAGCTTTAGTTTTATGGTCAATTGGGAGTCTATAAATATGTGTCTAGTAGAGTCTCTTTTAATAGTGTGTAGCGTGCTACACTAATAAGGGAGAGGCTGCAAGGCATTTAGAAATGTTTAACTTTCTTGGTATTATGTTTCAAGCTATGAGATCTAAGGTTCTTTATAATCCTAGTTTGTTAACTTTTCAGATCGTTCCTTGATGATTTGGAATGCAAGAAAACTCTTCAGTCCCATCTGAGGACAATATGGAAGGGACACAGGGGATCCATACTCAGTCTAGGGGTCTAGTCCTTGATATTTCTAGAGTTCACCAATCGATACTATTCCTCTTCAAAGTGAGCTGACGAAAGCAGAATTTCATCAATTGATTCATACTATTGCTCAGTTGGTTGTGCTTCGGTTGAGCGGGATGCATCTAGTATTTCATTTGCTGAGGCCAATTTTTTTATTTTTTTTTATTTTGGAATTTTATTGATTAATAGTAAAAGATAATAAAGATTCTTTACAAATCGGGCTTACACTTTAAAATTACATGACCAAACTAAAATTAGGCATCAACAAAATAGGCCTATTCTGAATCTGTCCAAATCAT
The DNA here is from genome assembly GCA_030864215.1 of Capsicum pubescens. NCBI lineage: Eukaryota > Viridiplantae > Streptophyta > Magnoliopsida > Solanales > Solanaceae > Capsicum > Capsicum pubescens. Next base: position 247,619,972 of record CM061540.1, on the reverse strand, counting down.
GACTCGGCCTATTTTTTATTACATATACCCTTAAAAATAGGGTTTATGTTTCCTAAATATCATCCGCCGCTTGAGCTCCACTTGAACAATGTTGTCAACTGCACTAACTAACTTAAACTTCCTCGTGAAGATGTTGTGGATGATTAATTCTATGCCATGGCCATAGACAAGAGTATCTCATATATCAACTATCAGAAGTAAGAATTTTATTCCTTTTTCCATCTCTCCATTCTCTATTTTTATCTTTTTGGTAACCAACTTCTATTTTCCCAGCTGTGTTCTCTGGTTATTGGGATTATCCAATGTTTTTTGGTGCTTTATTGAAGGGTTTGGTTCCCTGTGAGTACATGAACATATAGGTAACTTCATCTTAATCATTTTCTCTGTTCATTTCAAGATCTGAGTAGTGTGTTACTTACTGTAGTCACTGATGGGAAGAAGATAATAAGACGTTCAGAGATGAATCCTCCTACTTTTACTAGTATGAAGGTAGAGGAGGATCCACAGGGTTTGTTAGATGAAATAAAGAAAATATTAAGGGTGATGCAGGCCACAAATATGGAAGGGGTGAATTTTATAGCTTACCAGCTCAAGAATATTCCATACCAATGGAAGGTGGAGTGAGATAGGGATAGAGGTGATGTTAAAGAGTTGTATTTATGGGATACATTCTCAAATACTTTTATGGATTGCTTTTTTCTTTAGGATCTGATGGAAGTGAAGGCAGAGAAATTTGTCTATCTGGAACAAGGGGAAATATCAGTTTAGGAATATACCTTGTAATTTCATTAGTTGTCAAAGAATAATCTAGAATTGTTTTCTAATATGAGGGAAAGGTTGAGAGAGTATTCTTATGGACTATCTCAGGAATTGATCCTTAAAAGCAAGACTGCATTGATGATCAAGGATATGGATATGTTAAGGTTGGTGGTTCATATAAAACATGTAGAAGAAGAAAAGAGGAAAAAAGGTTGACTTTGGGGTAAGGCAGAGTAAGAAGTTAAGTTCTTCTGAACAAGGTCGTGGGCAATAATAAGGATATCAGGATGGCGGTAAGAGGGAAAAAATGAAGTGGGTAAGTTCTGGTTCCTTCTCTTCAACTAATGCCCTTTACCCAAAGCCTTCGGGTGATAGGCGCCCGTAAGGTGGTGATAATTTCTAGGAATAGGGTGCCCAATATCCGAAGAGAGAGGCACAACTGGGTTCTTTTTGCCCTCCTTGTCGGTTCTAAGGTTGTCTTCATCAGGTAGTTTGTGATGAAGAAAGGGACAGATGTTTTAAATATGGTCAGCCAAGCCATATGTTTAGGAACTATATAGTTGGTAAGGGTGCTTCGGGAGCGGTCAACACTCCTGTTGCTTCATCATATGCTCCTGCACCTAGTGGTGCTGCTTCGATGTATGCTCCTACATCTAGTGTCAGTGCTAGTCGGAATAGGTTTTATGCTCTTGCATCTCGACATGAGTCTTTGTCATTTGCTGATGTCATGACTGGTATGCTATAGATCATTTATCATGATGTGTATTGCTTGATTGATTCGGGGTCCACACCCTCTTATGTGACCCCATATGTGGCTGTATGTTTTAATTTTGGTCACAAAGTCATTTTGGATCCTTTTACTATTTCAACCCCAGCAGGTCACTCTATTGTTGCTAAAAGGGTCTATAGTCGTTGTGTGGTATTGTTTGTAGCATAAAGACTTTGGTGGATTTGTTTAAGCTTGATATGGTGAATTTTGACATTATTTTGGGGATGGATTTCTTACACTTTTGTCACATGCTCTTAGATTGTCAGACCCTTAAGGTTTTCTTTAGGTTTCTAGGTGTATCGGTTGCTGAGTAGGAAGGTGGTTCCCTAACTCCTAGGGGAGGGTTTATTTCTTATCTTAGAGCTCGAAGATTAATCTCTAAAGAATGTCTCTATCATATGGTTTGGGTTAAAGATTCTAACTCGAAAGGTCTTTTTTTTATACTCGGTTTCAATGGTAAATGGGTTTCTAGAGGTCTTTTTGGATGATCTTCCTGGTGTTTCTCTTGATAGGGAGATTGATTTTTGTATTGATTTGGTTCTGGAAAATCTTCCAATATCTATTCCTCCTTATAGAATAGCTCTAGCTGAGTTGAGGGAACTTAGGGAGCAACTTAAGGATCTTCTGGATAGGGGGTTTATTTATCCTAGTGTATCCCCGTGGGGTGCACCGGTATTATTTGTGTGAAAAAAAGATGGTTCCCTTAGGATGTGAATCGACTATATGCAGTTGAACAATGTAATGATTAAGCACAAGTATCCTTTTCCAAGGATATATTACTTTTTTGATCAATTGCAATATGCCAATTTCTTTTCGAAGATAGATCGTTGGTCTGGGTATCATCAGCTTAAGATTATGGAGGAGGATATCCCTAATACGACTTTCCGAACTTAGTATGGGAACTTTTAGGTCTTAGTGATGTCATTTGGGTTGACTAATGCCCCGACAACATTTATGGATTTTGTGAATAGGGATTTCGGGTAGTTACTAGATCTTTTTGTTATTGTGTTGATTGATGACATCCTAGTGTATTCTAAGAGTGAGGTGGATCATTCTAATCACCACCATGTGGTGTTACATACTTTGAAGGAACAATAGTTGTATGCCAAGTTCTCCAATTGTGAGTTTTGGTTGAACGCAGTAACTTTGCTTGGTCATATAATTTCTAGTGAGGGGATCATAGTGGATCCTTAAAAGGTGGTTCTAGTTAAAAGGTATCTTAGACCCACGACTCCAACCGATATTCAGGGCTTCTTGGGTTTGGCTGGGTATTATTGTAAGACCCCGTAAAACTCTAAGCTTAATTCAGTCCATTAATTCTTGTCAAGGGGTCCCAGACTTAGAATATTTTGCTAAGCATCAAGACTTAGTATATTTTTGGCCTTCGAAAGTTGGCGATCTTACTTCGCGACCTTAGTGTCCTTCAAATGTCTATATTTTAGTTAATTCGTGATTAGAAATGTCAATAGGGGTTCCCGAATGAGTTTCAGATTTTTCAGACTTCATTTAGACCTTGTTTGGAATACCAAAATAGTGAGTCGATGTGATGTTGGCGCATCGTGTTGCCAATCGCATCGAGAGATAAATTTTTCCCCAGCTTAAGGAAATTTCCAATCAACCGACGCGATGTCGACACTTTGCGTCAGTTATTACGTTGGTACCCTCGATGTGCCATGTCGGCTATAGCATCGCTGGGTACATTTTTTTCTCTTTTAAACCCGCATCCTTAAGGGTAATTAGGTCCTTTTTCCTCTACCTTCAGCCCTCATAACACGAAATTTATCCCTCTTTTGGCTAATTATACTAATTATTTCTCAATTGCTCAAGAACAAGAAAAACATAGGTGATTAATTTCAAATCAAGAACTCTAGATTTCTCCATTAACTTTTAAAAATTCTCCAACAAAGGTATGTAAAGTGTTCATCCAAGGATCCCTTTCATCCATGGAGTTCAAGAAACTAGCTTTTAAACCATGAATGGTGATTTCCATGTTGTGGGTTGTATTTTATAGAATGTTGATATTAAATATGTTTTCCAAGTTGAAATCTTTAATCTGTCTCATGATATTATGATAGCATGCATGTTGAATGTGAATTCTCTTATGTGGAACTCTAGAAGTATGAACTTAAGATGATAGTCATGATGTTTTATTATGTTTTCCATGCCCAAATACAAGATTATGCCTTGCAAGTGTTTGTCAAAATGCTTAAGTAAATGAATTGTGAAATTATGACTCATTTGTAATCTAAATGATGATCCCATGCTATATCCATGTGTTTAAGTTAACTCTTATGCTAAATCTATGCTTAGTAATGAATTGATGAAATGCCCATGAGATTAAAATTGTGAAATTATGATATGATGCATGCCTTCCTATTCATGTGCAAATTTATGACTTTCAAGTTCTTAAGAAATCCCTCAATGATTGTATTGTGAGTTGATGACTATTGTCCTGTGTTCAAGAATAGTCATGTGTTATTATTTTCGTTCTAGCGAGTCCTGGTGGTATTTAATACCCGACAATTTAGCTGTGTGCCTAGAGCCATTATAATTTTTCAAGATGCTCTTAGTCAAGCAATGATCAGTAGAATTCAGTCAGTTGCAAAACTCAGGAAAATTCAGTAATCTCAGTGTCAGTCTAGTCCCATTAGTATTCAGTTAAATCCTCAGTAAACTCAGTCAGTTATAAAAATTAAATAGTATTCCGTCAGTCAACATAACTCAACGAACTCATTCTAGTTCAACTCAATATTATCAATTTGGTGACTATTCCTTTGGGAGTAGGATTAAGCACCGAGTGAACCCAAGGATGGGAACTCACCTGCTAGCAAAGGGTGTGATTCTTAGAAGCGATCCTTGCATTCCAAAACTACGTAGCCAACGTAGGTTGAGACTTCAAACCTGCTAGATGAGGGTTGATGAGGTGGCTTACCTTGTTAGATTAGGGTCCTACCATTCACGTTAGAGTACCTGATAGATGAGGGTCACTCACAGCTTTTCCTTATTAGTGGCGCGTTATTGACACCCTTCCAATTGGGGTTATAGATTGGACTCCAACTCAGCTATATTATCTTATTTGGGGCATGTTGGTTAGATAAATACATCCCGAAGTCTCAGTCTAAGTCTTCAGTAAAAAACTCAGATAGTTATACAAATTTTAGGACTGCTAGATGTAGTCTCTCAGCTTAGTACTGAACTCAGCTAGTTCCATCAGAATCAATACTGTTAGATACAGTCACTCAGTAAACAACATATTAGTTATCAGTAATCCATGTTATGAGTAAACTCAGTATTCAAAATCTTCATAATTCCAGTTACAATTATGTATTCATGTATGTAATCTCACGCAGTCATGTTTATGTCATTCAATCAGTTATAGTTCCTGCATATGAACCCTTACACTCAGCCTACCTCACTTTGCATAACAGTACATTCTCACGTACTGACGCATACTTATCTCTTTTGATATGGTGTTTTATACCATAGGTTCGGACTCTCAGGTTTCCGATCGCACTTAGCAGCTCAGGTTTTAGTTGTCCGAGTCAGTGGTGAGTCCTCATAGTTAGAGGACATGATTATTTCATTATTTTCTTACTTCAGTACTTATTTTATTTCAACAGTTGGGGTTAGTTGGGGACATGTCCCATAAACTCCTTATTCAGATAGTTTAGAGGATTTTTCAGACTATAGCATGTTCAGACAGTTATTTTAGTTTTGGGTACTGTTATACCTTATTCAGACATTATTTTATTTAGTATTGTTTAGTTTTGAACCTTATGGCATTTCAACCCATTATTTCTCATATTTTAGTATCATTATACAGTTATTGCAGCAGGTACTAGTCATGGGTTAGCTTATGGTCCTTCGGGGTTATGAGTACCATGTAGCATCTGGGGTACCATACTCGGGGCGTTACAATCTTGGGATTAGAGCCTAAGGTTCAACAGTGTCCTAGGAAGTCTGAAAAGCCGCATATAGTGCATGGGTATGTTGTGCGCCACATTTATGTACAAGAGGCTATGAGATGTTTTAGGAACAGTTTCCCTTCTTTCAGTATTTATGTCGCGCGAGTGAGCATGAGCTAAAATTTAACTCTCAGTCTAATCCATTTCTCCCTTTCATTTACAGAACATGCCTCCCAAAAGGACTAACGAAAGGAGAAATGAGAATCAGTCAGTAACTCAGCCTGTTCAAGAAGATCCCCTGGACGAACACGTTTCTTAAGCAGGGTTTAAAGCTGCATTCACTACTCTCGCTAATTTAGTGGCTGCTCAGAATGAACGCCCAGCTACTATTTTGGCCAACCCAGTGGCCAATTCTGCTGCATCTAGGATTCGAGACTTCACCTGAATAAATCCTCCTTCTTTCACCGGGTCTAGGACAGATGAGGACCCTCTGGAATCCTTTGATCAAGTGCAGAAGGTTACAAATATTATGGGGGTAACTTTTAGTCAGAGTGTTGATCTAGCTGTATATCAGTTACAAGATATGGATCACACATGGTTCAAGCAGTGGAAAGAAGAGAGGGCCACAGATATAGGGTCTGTTAAGTGGGAGGAGTTTGCCACTGCCTCCTTAGATAGATTCTTTCCCCTAGAGCTGAGAGAAGCTAAGGTGTTAGAGTTTATCAACCTCAGGCTGGGCAACATGACAGTGGAAGAGTATTCTCTTAAGTTTACTTAATTAGATAGATATGCTCCTTATGTATCAGCAACTAGCAGATCTCAGATGAGTAAGTTTGTTTTTAGGGTGAATAGTAGTGTGGTCAAAGAGTGCAGGACTGCAATACTGATTAGTGAAATAGACATAGCCAGGCTTATGGTCCATGTTCAACAGATAGTGGAGCAAAAGATTAAGGAGAGAGAAAAATATAATAAGAGAGCAAGGACAGGTAGTTTCAACTTTTCTCAGCCTAAGTCAGAGGGTGGTAATCATTCCCAGTTTTGCCGAAGTCTTAAGTTCCAGCTTCTTCCTCAGCCAGTGCTCCAGTTCCTAAGTTTAGGAATGGTAACAAAGATAGGGGCAGGCTCTAAGTCTCAGGGTAGTGTCAGTAGTGCCTGAACCCATCCTCTTTGTCAGACTTGTGGCAAGTACCATCAGGGTATTTGTAGAGCTAGCAGTGATATTTGTAATGGATGTGGCAAGCCAGGACACAGAGTCAAAGATTGTCCTCAGTAAGGTTTTCATGGTCAGCATAACCGTTCCTCAACTCAGTCCGGTCGCCCAAATCAGCAGGGTACCACCTTCAACGCCACCAGTGGGCAACGCCTAAACAGACTTTATGCTCTTCAGTCCCGACAAGATCAGGAAAATTCTCCTGATGTGGTCACTAGTATGTTATAGATCTTTCATTTGTATGTTTACACTTTGCTAGATCCAGGAGCAACTTTGTCTTTTGTTACTCCTTATATAGCAGTTGATTTCAAAGTCATTCCTGAAATTCTAGCAGAGCCCTTTTCAATATCTACCCCAGTAGGTAAATCTATCATAGCCCGACGGGTATACAAGAACTGTCCGATTATGGTATCTCAGAAAGTCACTTTAGCAGACCTAGTCAAATTAGAGATGACTAATTTCGATGTCATTCCCAGCATGTATTGGCTTCACTCCATCTATACCACAGTCGACTACAGAAATAGAGTTGTTCAATTTCAATTTCCTAATGATCCCATCCTTGAGTGGAGGGGTAGTACTTCAGCATTCAGGGGCCAGCTTGTTTCCTACCTAAGGGAAAGAAAGATGATCTCTAAGGGATATGCCTATCATTTTGTTCAAGTTAAGGACTCTAATTCCCTAAACTCCTAGTCTTGAATTAGTCCCAGTTTTAAATGAATACTCAGATGTCTTTCCAGAAGATCTTCCTAGAATTCCTCCTGAAAGGGAAATAGACTTCGACATTAACCTTCTTCCAGAAACTCATACCATATCTATTTTTCCATATAGAATGGCACCAGCAGAACTCAGAGAATTGAAATAATAGTTAAAGGATCTCCTAGATAAGGGATTCATTAGACCCAGCACGTCGATGTGGGGTGCACCAGTTCTATTCGTGCAAAAAAAAGACGGTTCTCTCAGAATGTGCATAGACTACCATCAGCTCAATAAAGTCACGGTCAAGAATAAGTATCCACTTCCCAAAATCGATGACTTGTTTGACCAACTTTAGGGTGCTAGTTATTTCTCTAAGATAGACCTCATATCTAGCTATCATTAGCTCAGAGTCAGAGAATGTGACATTCCAAAAACAGCCTTGAGAACTCGATATGGTCATTTCAAATACTTAGTCATGTCCTTTGGTCTTACCAATTCCATAGCATCCTTCATGGACTTGATGAACCGTGTGTTCAAACAGTACTTAGATATGTTCGCCATAGTCTTCATAGATGACATCCTTATTTATTCCCATAGTGAGCATGATCATGCAGACCATCTCTGAATAGTATTACAGACTCTCAAAAATCATCAGTTGTTTGCCAAATTTAGTAAGTGCAAATTTTGGCTAAGGTCAGTAGCATTCCTTGGTCATATCGTTTCTGGAGATGGCATTAGTGTTGATCCCCAAAAAACTAAAGTAGTGAGAAACTGGCCCATCCCCATCTCTCCATTAGATATCGGGAGTTTCTCGGGTTTGGCTGGCTATTACAGATGGTTTGTTAAAGGCTTTTCTTCTATTGCATCCCCTATGTCTAGATTGACTCCAAAGAAAGTCAAGTTTCTGCAGTCAGATTCATGCGAGAAGAGTTTTCAGGAGTTGAAGACTCAACTCACCTCAGCCCCAGTTGTAACTCTTCCAAATGGTTTAGACGGGTTTGTCGTGTACTGTGATGCATCTAGAGTAGGTTTGGGTTGTGTCCTCATACAGTATAGTAAGTTCATAGCCTATGCCTCCAGACAGCTTAAGCCCTATGAGAAGAACTATCTGACTCATGATCTTGAGTTAGCAGCAGTAGCATTTACCTTGGAGATTTGGAGGAATTACTTGTATGGGGTGCATGTATATGTGTTCACAAATCATATAATCCTTCAGTATGTATTCTCTTAGAAAGACTTAAACCTTCGTCAGAGAAGGTGGTTAGAGCTCTAAAAAATAATGACATGAGTGTCTTTTATCATCCGGGCAAGGCCAATGTAGTGGTCGATGCTCTAAGTAGACTGTCTATGGGTAGTGTGGCACATGTTGTGGATAGTAAGAAGAAGCTAGCTCAAGAAGTTCATCAGCTTTCCCGACTAGGTGTTCACTTAGTTGATTTAGCAGAAGGTATTATATAGGTATATACTAGTTTAGAATCATCTCTAGTTTCTGAGGTGTAGGAAAAACAAGATAGAGATCCCAATCTAGTCAAGTTGAAAGAGTCAGTCAGAGATTAGAAGGTACAGGTTTTCTCCCAAGGGGGAGATGGTGTGTTGCGTCGTTAGGTTCGTCTATGTGTTCCAGGTGTAGATGACTTGAGGCAATAAATTCTTGCAGAAGCGCATGGTGCACGTTACTTTATTCATCCAGGGGTCACTAAGATATACCGCGACTTGTGGGAGATCTATTAATAGAGTGGGATGAAGAGATACATTACAGAGTTTGTGGCTAAGTGTTCAACATATCAGCAGGTTAAGATTGAGCATTAGAAGCCTAGTGGGTCCATATAGGAGTTTAGTATTCCTACTTGGAAGTGGGAATAAGTGAACATGGACTTCATGGCAGGTTTGCTTCGTACTCATCGCTAGCATGATTCAGTTTCAGTCATTGTAGACAGAATGACCAGATTAACTCATTTTCTTCCAGTCCATACCTCTTATTCAGCCAAAGATTATGCCCAGCTATATATCTGAGAGTTGGTCAGATTACACGGTGTTCCATTGTCTATTATCTCAGATAGAGGTACCCAGTTCACCTCTTAGTTCTGGAAATCATTCCAAAAGGGTCTTGGTACCCGAGTCCACCTCAGATCCTTTCATCCTCAGATGGATGTTCAAGTAGAAAGGACTATTCAGACCTTGGAAGATATTTTAAGGGTGTGTGCAATTGATTTCAAGGATAGCTGGGATGAGCACTTGCCTTTGATCGAGTTTGTGCACAACAACAACTATCATTCCATTATTTAAATGGCTCCATTTAAATCTCTCTAAGGTAGGAAATGTATATCTCCAATTGGTTGGTTTGAAATTGGTGAGGCCGTAATTGTAAAGCCTGACTTGGTATTTGATGCCTTAGAAAAAGTCCAGTTGATCAGATAAAGGCTCAAGATAACTCAGAGCCAACAGAAATCATATGCAGATGTGCGCAAAAAGGATCTCAAGTTAGATATTGGTGACAATGTGTATTAAAAAATATCTCCCATGAAGGAAGTAAAAAAGTTCGACAAGAAGGGAAAGCTGAGTCCCCGATATGTCGATCCCTTCAAAATTCTCAGTCACTTCGACAAAGTAGCTTATGAGCTCGAATTGCATTAAGATATAGCTTTATTCCATCAGTGTTTCATGTCTCATTTCTCAAGAAATACATAGGTTACCCAGTAGTCGTAGTCCCTATAGAGGTCATAAATGTTCTGAATATTTTCTCATATGAGGAAATTCTAGTCGAAACTCTTGACTATCAGATTCATAAAATAAGGAACAAAAAGGACCCTCTAGTCAAAAATATTAGGAGGAATTAGTCTGTTGAGGGAGCTACTTAGGAAGCAGAAGAAGATATACGGACCAAGTATCCTCACCTCTTCTCCACAAACTCAGATCTAGATCTTCAGTTTTAAGTTCGGATTTCAGTTACAAACTTAGTATTAAATACCATTGCATGTTCAATTATATGTTCATAAGTCAGTTAAGTCATGTATTCATGCATCAGATATGCATTCTCATTATGAGAAAACTTAGCTTATCAGTAATACCAGTCATGCATTTATGATTCAGTTATTCATGCATCAAATATGCATGTTCAGTATGATAATCCAGTATATCAGCAGCTTCAGTCATGAAATCATACATCAGATATGCATGTCCAGTATTCCATTTTCAGTTATCAGTTCTCCCCTTTTTGTCAGTCTCATTCGAGGATGAATGTGTCCAAAGGGGTGATATTGTAAGACCCCGTAAAACTCTAAGCATAATTCAGTCCATTAATGTTTGTCAAGGTGTCTCAGACTTAGAATATTTTAGCTAAGCATCCACACTTAGTATTTTTTTGGCCTGTGAAAGTTGAAAATCTTACTTCGCAACCTTAATGTCCTTCAAATGTCTATATTTAAGTTAATTCATGATCAGGAATGTCATTAGGCGTTCCCAAATGAGTTTTGGATTTTTTGAACTTCGTTTAGACCTTGTTTGGAATGCCAAAACACTAAGTCAACGCGATGTTGGCGCGTCGCGTTGCCAATCATGTTGACAGATAATGTTTTCCTCAGCTTAAGGAAATTTCTAGTAAACCGATATTATATTGATGCATCGCGTTGGTTATCACGTTAGTACCCTCAACGCATAGCATCACTGGGCACATTTTTCTGTCTTTTAAAACCACATCCTTAAGGATAATTAGGTCTTTTTCCCTCAACCTTCATCCCTCATAACATGAAATTTAGCCCTCTTTTGGCTAATTATACTCATTATTTCTCAATTGCTCAAGAACAAGAAAAAACTAGGTGATTATTTTCAAATCAAGAACTCTAGATTTCTTCATTAACTTTCAAGAATTCTCCAACAAAGGTATTGTAAAGTGTTCATCCAAGGATCTCTTTCATCCTTGGAGTTCAAGAAACCAAATTTTAAACCATGAATGGTGATTTCCATGTTGTGGGTTGTATTTTATCCATGTTGATATTAATGTATGTTTTCCAAGTTGAAATCTTTAATGTATCTCATGGTATTATCATAACATGCATGTTGAATTTGAATTCTCTTATGTTGAACTCTAGAAGTATGAACTTAAGATGATAGTCATGATGTTTTATCATGTTGTCCATGCCCAAATACAATATTATGCCTTCTAAGTGTTTGTCAAAATGCTTAAGTGAATGAATTATGAAATTGTGACTCATTTGTAATCTAAATGATGATCTCATGCTATATCTATGTGTTTAAGTTGACTCTTATGCTAAAGTTATGCTTCATAATGAATTGATGAAATGACCATGTGATTAAAATTGTGAAATTATGATATGATTCATGCCTTCCTATTCATGTGCAAATTTATGACTTTCAAGTTCTCATGAAATCCCTCAATAATTGTACTGTGAGTTGATGACTATTGTCCTGTGTTCAAGAATAGTCATGTCTTATTATTTCCATGTTATCGAGTCTTGGAGGTATTTAATACACGACAATTTAGCTGTATGCCTAGAACCAGTGTCAGTTTTCAAGATACTCTCAGTCAAGCCATGATCAGTAGAATTCAGTCAGTTACAGAACTCAGGAAAATTCAGTAATCTCAGTGTCAGTCCAGACCCATTCAGTATTCAGTTAAATCCTCAGTAAACTCAGTTAGTTATCAAAATTCAGCAGTATTCCATCAGTTAATGAAACTCAGTGAACTCATTCCAATTTAGCTCAGCATAATCAGTTCAGTATTTATTCAAATGGGAGTAGGATTCAGCACCGAGTGAACCCATGGATGGGAACTCACCTGCTAGCAAAGTGTGTGATTCATAGAAGAAATCCTTGCATTTCAGAACTACGTAGCTAGCGTAGGTTGAGATATCAAACCTACTACATGAGGGTTAATGAGGTGTCTTACCCTGTTAGATGAGAGTCCCACCATTCTCGTTAGAGTACCTGATAGATGAGGGTCACTCATAGCTTATCCTTACCAGTGGCGCGGTATTGATAACCTTCTAATTGGGGTTATAGATTGGACCCTAACTCAGCTATATTATCTTATTTGGGACATGTTGGTTAGATAACTACCTCCTACAGTCTCAATCTCAGTCTTTAGTAAAGAACTCAGATAGTTCTACACATTTTAAGACTATTAGATGCAGTCTCTCAGCTTAGTATGGAACTCAGCTAGTTCCATCAGAATTAGTATTGTCAGACACAGTCACTCAGTAAATAGCATATCAGTTATCAATAATCCATGTTATCAGTAAACTCAGTATTTAGAATCCTCATGATTCCAGTTACAGCTATGTATTTATGTATGTATTCTCACATAGTCATGTTCATGTCATTCAATCAGTTATAGTTCATGCATATTAACCCTTGCACTCAGCCTACCTCACTTTGCATACCAGTACATTCTCACGTACTGACACATACTTTTCTCTTGCACTATGGTGTTTTATACCATAGGTTCGGACACTCTGGTTCCCGATCGCACTTAGCAACTAAGTTTTCAGAAGTCAGAGTTAGCGGTGAGTTCTCTTAGTTTGAGGACATGATTATTTCATTATTTTCATACTTTAGCACTTATTTTATTTTAGTAGTTGGGTTTAGTTGGGGACATGTCCCATTAACTCTTTATTTAGACAGTTTAGAGGCTTTTTCAGACTATAGCATGTTCAGACAGTTATTTTAGTTTTGGGTATTGTTATACCTTATTCAGACATTGTTTTATTCATTATTGTTTAGTTTTGAACCTTATGGTATTTCAGCCCATTATACCATATATTTTAGTATCATTATACAGTTATTGTAGCAGGTACCAGTCATGGATTAGCTTATGGTCCTTTACGATTATGAGCACTGTGTAGCATCTGGGGTACCAGACTCAGGGCATTACAATTATAAGAGGTTTATGGAGGGTTATTCTTCTATAGATACCTCATTGACTATGTTAACTTAGAAGAAGGTAAAGTTTTCTTTGTCAAAAGTATGTGAAAAGAGTTTTGAGAAGCTTAAGGATAAGCTAACTTTGGATTTGGTTTTGATATTGCCTAAATGTAATGAGGGGTTTGTCATTTATTGTGATGTGTCCCAACTAGGACTTTGTTTTATTTTGATACAACATAGGAAGGTGATTTCATATGCTTCCAGGTAGTTAAAGGTGCATGAGAGGAATTATCCTACTCATGATTTGGAGCTTTTAGCGGTGGTTTTTTCTTTAAAAATTTGGCTGCATTATTTGTAAGGAGTGAATGTGGATAACTTTTCAAATCATAAGAGTCTACAACATGTGTTCACTAAGACGGAGCTAAATCTCAGTCTAAGGAGATGGTTGGAGCTTCTCAAGATCTATGATATGAGTCTTCACTACTTCCCAGGTAAAGAAAATATAGTTTCTTATGCTCATAGTAGGTTATCCATGGGGATTTTTGCTCATGTGAAAAAGGAGAAGCGGGAATTGGTGAAGGATATTCATCAATTGGCTAATCTCAGAGTCCATCTCTTGGATTCCAACTATAGTGGTGTAATTGTTCAGAAAGTGGTTTGGCCATCTCTTGATATAGATATTAAGGAGAAGTAAATACTAGATCCTATCTTGACGAAAATCAAGAGTGATAAAGGTGGGAAAAAGGTAATAGACTTTGAGATAAATGATGATGTTACATTAAGGTACCAAGGGATATTATATGTTACCACCGTGGATGGGTTACGTGAAAGGGTATTTGATGAGGCGCATGAATCAGGCTATGTTGTTTATCCCGATTTGACTAAAATGTATCATGATCTTAATGAATTATATTGGTGGAATGGTATGAAAGGGGATGTGGATTACTTTGTAGCCATGTGCATGGTTTGCCAACAAGTCAAAGTTAGTAACATAAGGCCTGGTGGGTTATATTAAGAAATTGAGTTACTGGAATAAAAATGGGAGGCAATCAATATGGATTTTTATTACTGGTCTTCCTCGGTCTCGAAATCAATTTCTTTCAATTTGGATCCTCGTGGATAAAATAATAAAGTCCAATCACGTTTTGCCTGTATGGACTAACTTTTTGGCAGAGGACTGTGCGAATTTGTATTTTCAGAAAATTGTAAAGCTGCATGGGGTACCTATTTCAATTATCTCTAATCATGGTCCACAGTTTTCATCTCATTTTTGGCGATCTTTCAAGAAAGGATTGAGGACTAAGGTGAGTCTGAGTACTACTTTTCATCTGTAGATAGATGGGAAAGCAGAAAGGACTATTCAGACATTTGAGGATATGCTTCGGCCATGTGTGATTGACTATGGTGGTAATTTGGTTGAGCATCTACCACTTGTAGTGTTTGATTATAATAATAGTGACCATTCTAGTATTGGAATAGCCCGTTTTAAGGCATTATATGGTAGCAGGTGTAGATTTTCTTTTGGGTGGTTCGAGCTTGGTGAAGCAGATATGTTTGGTCTGGATTTGGTTTACCAGGCTATGGAAAAGTTGAAGTTGATCCGGAATAGTATTAAGGCTTCCCTATATCGCCAAAAGTACTATAAAGATATAAGGCGTAGAGACATGGAGTTTGAGGTTGGGGATAAGGTGTTCCTAAAGGCATTACACATGAAGGGAGTAATGCGGTATGGTAAAAAGGGAAATCTCAGTCCTCAATTTATTATTCCTTATTCAATTTTGCATAGGGTTGGTAATGTGGATTATGAATTGGAGTAACTTTCTTGTTTTTGAGCTCTATTCATCCAGTATTTCATGTATCTATGTTGAGAAAGTGTTTTGGTGATCCTTCTTTGGTGGTTTCTTTTGAGGGATTAGGTATCTACAATTCTCTGTCTTATGAGGAGGTCCCAATTGAGATTTTTGATAGGTAGATTCATCATTTATGGACCAAGTATGTGGCCTCGATTAAGGTTCTATGGAAGAACCACAAGGAGGAAGAGGCTACATAGGAAGCGGAGGAGGACGTGAAGTTCAAATATTCGTATCTGTTTTCTACTCCTGGGATTTCTGCGGAAGGTATGTTTTCTTCAACATACTTTTGTTTCCAAACTTTGTAAAGGAAAGATTAATATCTTTGCATCTTTATTTTCTAACTTTGTTAGAGGTTGGATTGATATTTGATAATGCAAATGACTCTTCTGGATTTCTTTGCATCATTGTTGAAGATAAGAGTAGAGGCATTTAAGGGATGTAAATTGTGGTTGTACCTACCTTGTCCGCTATTCGAGGACGAATGTTCCTAGTTGGTGAGACTGAAACACCCTGGGTTTTGGACTCTTAGAAAATTTCTTGGATTTTTAGTTTATGTACAAGATACAAATAAGGGGAACCAGTCGTATGTTGGGGTACGGTTCATATGGGTTAGTCGTATGTTGACCAGTATAGGTTGGTGGGTTGGATTGGTTTCTGGAATGGTTACGAATTGGTGGGGACAAATTATTTTATTGGATACGGGTCGCTTGGTTTGGGTCTTTCCTTTACTTAATCTTAGACTTGGTAGACTAACTTGGATCTGAGTACGAGTGGCTCTCCATGAGCTGTAAGCAGGGGTATGAGTCGTACTATTAACTAGTATAGTGGACAATGTAATACTCCTGTAATTCTATTCTACCAGGGGTACGGGTCGAAGGTACAAGTCGTATGCTTTGATTACAATTTGGTTTATGTAAGTCATACCTTAGATAGTATTGGGTCCAATGGGGAGGCCTAGGGTACGAGTAGTGGTTACCACTCGTATTGGAGGGTATGACTGGTATGGCTAGTCGTACCCCATGACGATAATTTTATGCAGTTTAAGTGAGAGAAATCTGGACATTTCCCCACTAAATCTAATAAGGCCCGGCTACTTTTAACACACTTGGTAGGTTATTCTCCCTATTATTCTATTCATTAACACTTAGAAATCACTCTCTAATCCTATCTAATATTTGTGGGCAAAGGAAGCGAGGTTTCATCTTAAGGATTAATTTGGGCTTGTGTTGGTGATTTATCTCCATCATCTACTCTATTTAAGGCATGTACTCTTTCCCTTATTGTTAGTTCAAACTAAAGGCATATTTTGTAAATTGTGTTCATGGCATAATTGTTATATAATTTTGGATTTTCCAATATAATTTGGGGGTTTTGGTTATAAATGCTTGGTTATGATTTTCCATGTTTTAATTTTGCTTTAATGGTGGTTTTTGATAATATATTGCATGGGAATGGTTATTTGGAAATAGGCTTTGGTTTTGGAAATAATATGCCCCCAATATGTTTGATAAAATGTCTGTGAGAATGGTTCTACTATGGTGTTGGTCTTTTTAATTGAACTATTGCATGGTATGATTTTGTAATGGAACCCTAAATGGTATATATAGTTTAAATGGTTTGGAATGGTCAAAATGGAATGGTTTTGGTTTAATAAACATCCTCATGGGGTACAATGAAATCCCCCAAGCAAACATAA
The DNA here is from genome assembly GCA_030864215.1 of Capsicum pubescens. Lineage (NCBI taxonomy): Eukaryota > Viridiplantae > Streptophyta > Magnoliopsida > Solanales > Solanaceae > Capsicum > Capsicum pubescens. The sequence continues at coordinate 247,603,204 of CM061540.1, read as the reverse complement.
TAATCAATACTTGTGGGGTACCAAGGAATCCCCTAAGCTAATACGATAATGAACACTTGTGGGGTACATGGGACTCCCCAAAGTAATCTTTATCTATTGGTACATGGGAATCCTTTAATCTAAAAAATGATTGGATAATGAATGAACAATGGAAACTCATATTTGCCAACATGAGAGGTTGGTCATGGAGACCATATATGATACTATGAGGTACATGGGTATCCTTTAAGAACACTGTACATATGTATCATGGAAGGTGAGGGTACTTGGGAATCCCCTGCTCTTAAGGTATCTCTGGTTCGTGTGGCTACATGTTTTGGGGTTTTTTCAGTTGGTTACACTGGACCCATATAGCCTATGTGTGGTTTTAGACGATTAAGCTGCAGATACCTAGGTTAATGGTTTTTAAGGCATGCTAAACCCAGTTCCGTTTCCTGGTATAGTTATATTTATGTGTATGCATGGTTTGTAAACATATAGTTGGGTTACTTGGTTTTACTGGTTTGTATTATTTTATCCTTATCCTGAGTTCATGCTAGCATTAAACTGCTAGCCCATCTTGGGGCAGCTGTATCCCCATGCAATACAAGAACAGATCGTTCTACTCCTCCTACATAGTGATATAATTTTGGGATCAGCTTTTGGATTGAAGTGGTGACCTTCCATCTTTTCGAAAGGCTCCATTTCATGTCATGGACATTTTCATATACTTTGGTTTAATTATGGATATTGATTTTGTCTATGGTTGGGGTTATGTCGCAATCGAATATTGGTTTTCTTTTGGTTAGAGGCTTTTATTAAAATACTATGGGTTGACATAGGTGGGATCGATATTGGTGTCAGCCTTTGTATTGGCATTGGTATTGGGACTGATACCATTGGATGAATTTTCTCACTGTTCTATCCTTTTATGTTATGTAATTGAACTCAATTTGGATATTATTTTTGGTTTTGGTTTATGGTTTGGTTATGGCTATTGGTTGGTTTGGTGACCGTTGGACTCGGTCGGTTGGTCTTGGTAATAGATCAATCCCAGAGTCTGTATTAGTGCTATTACATGCTATCTGGTTATATGTTCAGAAATCATCCGACTTAGGGTATGTGTTGGACGGTTGGGTTGGGTATTGAGGATGGTCCCCAACCCTAGTTGGACTTGAGATGCCCATTACGACAAGGCACCTGGTTGGATCATGTTAATCATCCTCCGGTTTGCCGGGTATATATGTATCATCATGATCATCTTCCGGCCTTGCCTAGCATATATATATCATCATTATAATAATCCCTCCGCCTTACCGGACATATATATATCATTATCATAATCATCCTCAGGACTTGCCGAAACTATATATAACATTATCATAATTACTTCCGGCCTTGCCGTACATATATATATCAATATGGCCAATATTACAATCAATAGAGTTCTTAATAGCATAACCATGAACATAAAATATTAACAAGATCAATAATCATAATGGAAATAGTGAGTTCTATCATAACTAATAACATGATTGCAAATATATTAAATAAGCACGATCTTTGACATAATAAATATTTACTATCAAGAATAAGCAATAACTTATTAATGGCTTGTCATTAGAATAATAGAAAGCTTATCGTTATCTTGGTCAATATCGAATCCATGGAATAACCTATAGATTATTCAGAGAAAAATCAACGGCTTAATCACCAATGTAGTCAATAAGCATGGCCTTTAGAGTAGTTAATAGCTCATTCGTTGGCTCAATCAATAACATAATTTATGGCTTATCCAATATGATAATTAATGTCTTATTCAATAGTATATTAAGTAGCCCAAAGAATTGGCAAATCCATAGAATATTCAATAGATTATCATAATCTTAACCAATAATTCATTTATAGCATAAACTTTAAGCATTATTTCCAACATCATTCATCATAACCAACGAATACCAAGGCATCTAACTATCACCAAAATAACCATCTTCCTATATGTACATAAAAATATCAAGGGTCTTCAATAACCATCACAAGTCTAGGCCTAAGGTGGGTTGAAGATCCCACTTGTAAATCCTTGAAATTATTTACCAAGAAATGTCTACCCCGTACTCGACTAAGGTATCTAAATCCACTATTAGATGTTGAACATGCCAAAATTCCCTAGGATAGTAATTCATCCTAATATAGAGAAACTAAGATAACTTTACTAAAGGTATTGGCAATTTGGGTAAGCTTCATCACAAACTAGTGACAAAGAAAATCTCCTCATTATGTTAGTAACTAAGGTATTCCCATCCTAAATGAGTGACTACAATGTCAATTGCACCTATGATGGCAATAACTAGGCTAATCATGCCAAAAGAGATATTCAAAATAGCCTAAATGATCCAACTAAACATAAGTATTTCAATTTATCAAACCAACACCTAAAACCCTTCCAAAATCTAACACAATACCAAAAATATACTACGAACTAGATCAATCTAATGAGTTGTGATCACAGCCTGTGGCTTGTGATCGCCATACCAGTTGCCTTTTCTAATGAGTTACAATTGAATCCCAAAGCATCGCAATTGTGATGTACTAGAAATAGTTGAGTCCATGACTCCACAATATGCTCGAAATTCATTTGAAACCCCATTTACGCAAATAAACTATGTAGACATACCAAATTAAATGTTTCGTACTCAATAGTGCAGTGGTAATTTCCATTTGAGGTTGTTATAGTAATATATGGTTCCCACACCCGATTTCAAATTTCTTAACTTTTTGTCTAATAGAAAGAAATGAGCCTGGGTGCCTTAGGACTCAAACCAAGAGTCCACCTATTCTAAATTCAATATTCCAGAGATGTTGGAATAGTTAGAATTTGTATTCGAGGTCATCTGGCTAAAGTTTTTACCTATTGGACATTTGGAACTAACAAGACTTCAAAATTGGACATTGGCTCTAAAAAACAAATGAATTGCTCAACCAAACTGACAGTTCCAGCAAGTCACAAATGACTTGGGGCAACTATAAAGAAGCTCTATTGTCAATAATAAGTGAAAATATAGAAAATGGTCTGAAGGGTTATTATAGCTTCCAACTCTAAAGCATGAGTGAGGTAGTTACGCTCGTGTACCTTTAGCTACCATGATGCATAAAGAATAACTTGACACTACTGCATCAACACACAAACCAAACCAACACAAAAAGTATCACAATACACGATGAATCCCTCACCATCAACAAGAAAAGACAAAATGAGAGATGAAGTTAGAAATCTCTTGATCTTTTCAAAGATCGACTCTCACACCTCAATCCATTGGAAAGGAACCTCCTTTTGAGTCAATCTAGTCATTGGCACTGCAATAGTAGCAAAATTCCCCATGAACCATCTGTAGTAACTAGCCAAACCAACAAAGTTATGAACCTCAGTCGGGGATACAGGTTTGTCCCAATCACAAATAGACTCAATCTTCACTTGGTCTACCATAATACCATCCTTAGACACCACAAGTCCATGGAATGCCATCGACTTAAGAAAAAACTCACACTTAGAGAATTTGGAAAATAGTGTATGATCTCTCTAAGTCTATTGTACAATCCTCAAATATTGCATATGCTCCTCTCTACTTCTCAAATACAAAAGGATGTTATTGATAAAAAGAATCATCTAAGAATCCAAATAAGTCCTGAACACACAGTTCATCAAATCAACAAATGCACCTGGGGCATTGGTCAACCCAAAAGACATCACTAGAAACTAATTATGACCATAATAGGTCCTAATGTTGTCTTTGGGATAAACTAATCCCAAACGCGTAATTGATGGTAACCTATTGGCTGCACATCAGTTGATCAACTTATTTATGCAATGACTAGTTGTGAAACCGCTAACGCAGAAGGGACCTCAACTTTGGGCGGCGCAGATATTAGTTGTACCCCCGCCTCATACCACTTTGATTTATAGGTTATACACTATCAGACAATGCACCAAAGGCCATTCCCAAAATTGAACTCAAACTTCCTTGAGCACTAAAGAAGAAAAACCCTGGTGGAGCCTAGATTGTTCCTTGGCCCACCACCGGCTGGGGAAGAAGAATCCCTATCTTAGGAGCAGGAATACGGTCTGGTGAAGGTCCCTATCCTTTCCCCTAGCTGGGGACACTTCTCTGGTTTTTCTATGACGTTTGGGCCATCCATAGATAGTGAAAGAATCCCTAGACTCAGTCTCGAGACCCTCATCTCATGTAGAGGTAGCACATGCCCTATCTATCTTAAAAGAGTGAAACAAAAGGAATTTTGTAGAAACCAACTAAACCTCTTAGAACAACATGAGTGAAAGAAGTAAAGAAGTCCTAAGAATGTCCTATAGTTTCCTGAACATAAGAAATGAACATAATCATTCTTATTTATGGGACTCTACTAGATGCTTGCTCTTTTACCAACAATACTGGTGAACCTAGGCTCTAATAACAATTTGTCATGGCCTAATTTAATGTCACGATGACACCTACTTTATCCTTCCAATAGGTAATCCAAATTATAGCCTGAAGCTTTAAGCAATGGGCTAACTTGGTGGAAAATGGCCTAAAAGTTGAAAATCAACAATTAATGGCTTATAATAAAAATAAGACAATCATAATAGTATAATATAAGGTTAAAGCACAAACAACCATCCCACGACCTACGTGTGTTAGAACAAGAGCTACTACAAATGGAACATAAGTATTAAAATAGTCAATTGTAATCTATCTCAAACAATGAAAGACTAGACGTAGATATGAGAAGGAAAAAGTGGAAACTCTGACTCTGAAACCTCACCCTCTTTGCAAAATTCAACTCATCATGATCGTCACATCAGCAACATCTACTATTACTTGGTTCGACACCAAAAATGCATAGCAGTGTAGTATGAGTACCAAAACCCTAGTACTAAACCGACATCATCGGTAGACTGAACTAAATTATGATATAAATGTGATAAGATTCAAGACAAAATAAGCTCAGTAAAAGTAATTTGGAAAACCAAGAACTAAGCTCTAACACTACCGTACGTAAATAAATTTGAATAATAATATAAAGACAACACAATTGTAATTACTAAATTAGCCCCCATAAGCCATTTAGTTCGGAAAAATAAATAACCCAGTGTGGGCCTACATAAACCCAAAGGGAACAATCAAAGGAAAATAGTTAACTAAAATTTATAACTTCACCGAATATCAAATATAACTATCAAGTCATCCATACCGTATCATATCTTACCCAACTCTCAATGTTGGATTCAAATAGAAATGCATATCATTATCATTATAACATCCTCAATAGTATCAATATCATAATCATTATAGGACTTATACCGGAACTCCTATTATCAATACCATATTAATTATTGGACTTTAACCGAAATTCATGTTATATATCATATCTATTGCTAGACTTGAACTGGGATTCATATTAATAGACCTTATCAATGAACCATTCCAATAAACCATATCAATAAACTATATCAATAAAATATACCAATAAACCATACTATTAAACTATATACATAAATTATATTAATAAACGATAACAATAAACCACTGGGTTGTACTCAAAATTAGCACCAACTCTCAAATACAAAACTATCATAATCATTTGTATTCAATTTCCTCAAACTCCCAAAATAATCATTAATAAGGGTATAAGATGGATATATAAATCTACCAAAGCTAACACCACTCTTGGCTTATGGTAGGCCAAATGGGCCCACTTCTAATCCAAACTAGGCTAAGGTATCTAAATTCATTTTTAGATGTTAAATAAGCCATAATAAGACCTAAGGTAGAAATTCTTCCTAAAATATGAGCAACTAAGTCAACTTCACCAAAATTATGGTTCCAAGATAGCCTAAATGATCAAAATAAGACTAATCATACTAATCATGCTTTCAATACCTAATTCCCATCGTATATTTAGCATAATATCATAATAATACTATGAATTAGCTAAATCTATGAAGAAGATAAACCTAGCCTAACTGAACATGGAAAAAAATCCCAATGAATTTGCTAAACCACTGATTGCCCCTTTTAAAAATCTTATGCAAGATGCCACACAATTAAAATCACAATATACTTATTGAAACAAGAAAAATGATACCCATATTTGACTATTATGCTTCGGGTCCAAAATTACATAAAAATTTCATGTTAGGTTTATTTATGAAATTGTACTTTAAAAATAGTAAAAATGTCCCTTTATGCTCAAGGAACATTTACCATCAAGAATGGGTGAATTATTGCTCAAATAGTGCTATAATCAACCAACTAATTATTAAGGGATTTTGAAGAAATCATGAGAAATCAACCATGAAGTTGATGAAAATTACAAAGAATTTAGAGAAGAAATGCATTAATCACCCCTAAAAATACTCCCAAACCACCCACTAATTATTATCCCAAGGTTTTACACTCTTTAGGGTTCCAAAAACTTGAATATGGAAGAAAAATGGGAGAAAGTAGGCTAGGGTGGAAATTTAGAGGCACTAGGTTCTGCTAAAGAGGGTCCTGGGTTGCTTTAGTGATCAATGCTTAAGTGACCAGGTGACCACTAAAGAGGTACCTCAATAACATAATAGGCAACTAAAATTGTCGGTTGTTACTAAAGTGGTTAGTGCATTAGCAGCAAAGTAGCCGCTAAAGCGACACAGGTCGAGTCGGTCAGGGCTGCTAAAGCCTTAACATCCGGACAGTAGCCCAAAATTAGTTTAAAAACCTCGAAAACCAAATCAAGGATCCACCTTTCCTAAACTCAACATTCAAAAGTTGTTGGAATTGTTAAAATTGGCATACGAGATTGTTTGATTAATGTTTTTGCCTGATAGCCAATTTCAATCATTGAAAACATAAAAACAGAGAATTAGCTTTAAACACCAAACGAACTACCTAGTAACAAAATTGCTAAGTACAGCAAGTCATAAATAATTTAGACAAGCTATATGGAATACCTAAATAGTGAGAATAAGTGAAAATACAAAAAATAACCTAGAGGGTTAATATGGGAGTCAATGAATGAAATTAAGGCCACTCCTTGTAACTCAGAGTGGAATCTTGATTTTAAGAGATATCTGAACCATTCAAAAAGGATCTTTGGAATTTGTCAATTCCCATAAATTTGAGAGATAAAATATTGAGATAACTAAGTGTGTGAAAAGTAACATCTCAAGAAACAAAAAGGAGAGGCTGAGAAGAGTAGTGCAGAAGGGTTGTCACAAACTTACCATAACCCATGTAACTTTTCTTTCTCTAGTTGTTTTGATTTATATACAAATATCTTTGGAATCAAGCTTAGCAAAATACCTACAAATATGAAGAATCAAGAGGTCTTAAAAATCTTCCCAAAGCAGCATTTGCACACCAATATTGTATATCAAGGTGAGTAAAATCATTCAATTGATCTGGAAGGTAAAAATTCTAAACCTTACATATTATTGAAAGAAAAGTATCATTATATAGTTGGTATGCAATTGAATGTACGTGATAGCTTGTTTTCATGTGAGCTTAATGATTCTTTTTCACATAAAGATGATGTATTTTTTGAGAGTGTTCATATACTAGTTGATCCTATTAATGACCAAATTGATTCTTCTTTTATGATTGACAACCATTTGGTCAAGCTTATAAAATCAACTTATTTTGATAAGTGCTTTTTCAAAAGTTCTTTTCAAATAATTTGGTGAGAAGCAGTTTGTGTTTGGCCAATAGATTTAAAAAAGAACTTTTAAGAGGCAATTAATATTTGACTAAGCTTTTAAAATTGCTTTTAATTGTATTTTTCTTAAAAGTGCATTTTCAAAAAGTGCATTAGGGAGAAGCTTTTTTTTTATCTTATGAAAAACTGCTTATGCTACTCCACATAAGTACGTATTTTCTCCCAAAGGCTTCATCAAATACCTTAATTTTTGAAAATAAACACTTTTAAGAAAAAAATAAGCACTTTTGGAGAAAAATAATCTTCGACAAATATGGTATAATTTGTGTCCACCTAACACATGTTACTTGAATGATAGTTCATTGTCATGTGATTATTTGCAATTTTTCTACAATATACATACTGAGAATGTGGATACACTAGTTGATCCTATTGATGACCAAATTGATTCTTTAAGTATTATAAAATTATATCCACCTAGTGTTAATATATGTGCTTTTAATGATAGTTCATATCAAGTGATATTGGTGTTGATCAATTAAAGTGTAACGATGACTTGCTAAATAATGACTTTTATGATGAACTTAAGGAACCCTAATTTAGTGACGGCATGATATGTTTGTCTTGTAGATAGTCATGTGAAGTTGTTGGACCTAGATGATAAATCCTTGTATTGTGATTCCATTTCTTATTCTTCTTATGAGGATTTTGAGGTTTCATGTGGTTTTAAGGATAATCCCTTATTTGATATTGACATGACTAAATGCATAGTGGTGTGTCTTCGCATAATGGTTGTGTAGACCCTCTTAAAGGTTACTAAGTGATTAAGAATCCACTATGGTTGAGATACTTTTCAAATATAAGACTCTCTTCTAGAAAGGTTATAGTACGTCAATTGAAAAAGATGATGATCAAAAGATAGATGATTTACATGCTACAATTATCACTTCAACATTATGTGTTCTCATTCTTGGACAAGGACTTAATGTGCTTTAATAATTGGGTGAATCTTTTCATAAGGACAACTTGGATAAAGTTGACTTGTGTGACACCTTTTTAAATTATTTATTTTCATATGATGGTATTTATGCCTTTGAGTAGAGTACACTGTGTGAGAATGAAAGTTGGAGTGGATCAAATGGATGCATTCTATACCTATGTTTATGGATTTTATTTCCCTTTGACACTTGTGATGACATAAATTATGGCAGTTAGAATGAGATGCTTGGTCTAAATGACAAGCAATACTTAGGCATTATTGTTTACACCTTTTCCAATAATCAAAAGTTCTTTATGGGGGTTCGCGATCCACTTGATGAACCTATATTAAATATGCATCAAATTTCCAATGAGAAGGAACACTCTTCAAATATTGGTAGCCTTAAGCATTCATTTTATATGAGCTTCACTAAGCCATGCTTGTACTTCTTGTCACCCTCATAAGGATGGACAAATTGAATTATTAAATTGGATTCTTTGGAGCATGCTTAAACTTGTGAGTAGAGAGAAGACAATTTCTTCATAGGATCATTTATTTTAAAATGAACAATTTCTTCATAGGATCATTTGTTTTTAAATGAACTTGTGTCTAGTCAGTCCCTCAACCCTTGTACTAGCATCGCTCTATATGGTATGCAACCCTTTTGGGAGGTTTGTTTGGTAAAGACAGCTAGTCTCTTTTGATAAGGCATCTTATCTTCTTCTTGTATATCAACTTATGATAGTGTGCTTGATATGAGTTGTGGCTCTATTTGCGAGCTTACAAAAGGGAACATATTGGGAATAGTAGTCATCTTAACACATTTTTCTACTACTTCCATGCATATGATAATGTCCATATTTATATTAGATTTTTTCTAAAGAGGTAGGGGTTTCTTTGGATAGTTCATTTGTTGTTTTTGCCAAGACTTATGGTCTTCTACTATTTGAACCTTGAGAATCATTGGTGTGATAATTTTGTTGCAAACTTTTGTGCTAACCCTCATACTATAATGAATGTTTTGTTTTTTTTCTTCTTTTTTTGAAAGGCTTGGATTCGAGGATGAATCCTTTTAAATAAAGGAATGATTATACGAGCACAATTAACTTGAAATATATTACGAGGGGTTTCCACATATAGATAATAGCTTGGATCTCTAAAAAATAAATGGAGCAAGAAGCATACAAGGTACAATCAAGATGTCATTTGAGCAATCAAGAGAGGCCCTTTTGGATTATTTTTAAAATAGATACTTTTGGGCTATTTTTTTAAAATGCTATTTTATAAAAGAAATAACTATAGATAGTTATCTTTGACAATTTTACACTTAGAATTTGGATGATCCAATTGCCTTTAATAGACTTGATATTTTGTTAGTTTAGGATAGGGTCGTGGTTAGTCCCAATTCTAATTGTTAACTTAGAATGAGTGATTAGGGTTGGATTCTCGAATCACATGTGTTATCTTTCTTTCTTGATTGAACATCATGTTGTCATATTATGAATTAAAATTTTATTGAGTTCTTTTTTTCCTTGCTCTATTTATGAATTTGTTTAGGACTTTCTTTCTTCTATTTTTATCTCTCTTTGTAATCTATCTTCAATTTGTGTTATTTAATTCTACATTTCCAATATTAATTTTAGACACCCTGATTAGGATCGTTATCACATTCCTTCCTTGTCATTGATGTAAAAATAATTCCTAGACATCATATTTATGAAATTCTCCAAAAGTGAACATCTAATAAGAATGTGTATATTTTAAATAACTCCAATCTAACATGCTCTTTGAACATATATTGACCCTGATAGACCTTTTTTTATGTCTTCTATTTCAGGAAACCCATGTGAGAACTTTCCAATTATGGCATATTGTAAGTTTTCAATCAAATACATTCGATGTATCTCAATTTTTGGATACTTCACAACTTGGACACCATTAATGATCTCTACTTGTGTGATAGGGATTTGGTCGATTTTAATAATTGTTAGGTTGCTAATATGATTCAATGTTGAGACCTTGAGCAAATTACCATAGTTTAGAGGGGGAAAGTGAAAGCATTAGTAGGCCTATCAATAGTTTTTTTGGACTTTAAAGTTGTGGCATTTTTATTGTTGGGAAGAGGAGTGAAATTTGGAGAAATGTTTGGAGTGTCACTGACCACTGATATTCCCATCTGAGGATGGCAATGGTAGTGGTGGCATCATGTGAAGGGTTAGGTCATAAAAGGTAGGAGAGAGAAGACAACATTTTGTCCATCCCTGGATTAATGTGGTGTAGATTTGCCCATTCACTATCACAACAAAGTTGTCCTTTATCATGTTGTTTTTGATATATTTACCTTTGTCATTCAACTTTATGATCATATTACTCTTCATCAGTTAAAATCTAATATCAGCATAAATTTTTCTAGGTTACACTTCCTTTGTCCAACTAAATTTAGACTCTTTTACCCACTTACACAATTCATTAAAAATGAAAATTCAAAAAATTTATTTTTCATCCTTGGTGAATATAATTTAACCACTCAAGTTTAGTTCCAGTTAAACTTTAACTTTATTATTGACATAGAATTAGAGTTGCCAATGGTTATTATTTATTGCACTATTTTTTTAAACGAAAACATTACAATAAAGGTTAAAATAAACTTAAAAATCTAAAATATTAGTTTGACGTATATTTCTAATATAGTAGATGCATGAGTAGTAAGAGCAGGATCGACATGTCTTCTTCTTATGCATTTATTCATATTTTTGGGCCTATCTTTAGTTTTATCTATCATATTTACGTGTCATTAAAATAAATCATTGGAGTCCTTCAATTTTCTTACTTTGTGACACGTGTTCATTTGACTTCAACATCTTTTTTTTTTTAATTCTTCAATGATCTTTTATTTCATCCTCATTCTCTCTAACATGCATCATTCAAATTTCTCTATTGCAATGTCTTTTGAATTTTTTGTTGCCTTTTTATGTTTCTCTTCAATCATTTTAATAGTTTCTTCTTCCTTGGTTTGGGTGAGTTCCTTCATTTATTATTCTCTCAATGATAGTGTTTGACCTATTTTAGGTCTCTATCAGCATCGTATATTTTCCTGCTCCTCACATTCGTAGAGTTCTATTGGAGAACTCAAAATAATTTGTGCAGATCCTATCATATAAGAAGGTGTAGGATTCAGATGTACAAATAAACTAGATGATATATGGGGTACATCTAATCTTTGGTTTTGATTTTGTTAGCACACAAATTAAAGTTTTTATTATTTTCCTTATATTCATTGTTTTCTCTATTACCATTCAGTTGAAGACCCAAAACTTAAGGGTTGTGGGTGCTCCATTTTTTAACATAAGATGATGACGATGACATAATATAAATGCACAAAAATCTGAATGCAACAATAAATAGAAGTACAAGTAACATTATCATTAGCAAAGAGGCTTCCAATAACAAGTTTCTTAGAAAGAAGACTTTTACTCATTTGAATTTTAAAAAAATCTTGTGACATATTACAAATCACAACTGTGTCCAAATGCTTTATATATTTTCAAAATAATGAATAATAGCATCATTCTTACAGTTGAAAATATCTTGCACTCTACCTAAAAACTAATGTCACACAAATTACACCTCCAAATGAAATATAATGAAGCCACATCAAATATATAACACAACTAAGGTTAACGTAGATCTCACAAGGAATGAGCTCGATTGATGCGACTGTTTGAAAAATCAATAAATCTCATGATAACAAGTAATTGTTGTATATAATGAGAAACCAAGTAACAAATTGTTGTTTAATTAATGAGAGATTTGATTAGGATTTTGTTCACCATTGAGTTCATAACAAAGTAGGTGTGTCATACTACTGATCTATCTTGGTCCTTAGCATGCAAGATCAATAAGTTAAATTCACTTAGAATGTTGGTCCCTTAGATTGATGAATATCACTATGTAAATTGGTCTGGTCTATTGATATTTTTTTATCAACCATTATCATTAATCCCAAATTAACTATATCTAGACGAAGTTTAGTTATTAGATGATGATTGATAACCTAAAATCTCTATTGTTAATTCTTATTCCTATTTGTTAGACCTTTGGTATAGAAAGTGATAATAAGGTGAGTTTTGATGTTCGCAATAGTTAAAAAGAAATCAATACAAAGGAAAAAAAACAATACATGCATGAACCCCATTCAAGATTCAATAAGAACTTTTCCTATGTTGTTAATTCTTCATGGTTCCCACAACCCTAGGTGTGGAATTTAGACGATCATGTTCTAAAATCACAAGAAGAATTTTTAATCATGGACTTACAAATAAAGCACAAGAAATCTAGAAATATGTAAATTCTCTCAAATTTCTATACATTATGTGTTTAAGACCAAACAATTAGTATGAATGCGTAAAAAATGAAAAAAATCTGGAAAATGTATTTATAAACAATGAAAAACCTACCTTACATAAAATATTATTGCAATGTCGACACATCACTCGAACGTCAAGATGACTCAGTAGAGGATCCAACGATCGTTGTTTCTATTAGTTGCTGGATGGCTATCTTTTTAAAAACCTCCTAAGGTGTTTTGGGATGATATTGAGAATGAACTTATCCTTTCCAAGGATGAATCTTTTATTGTATCCATTGGATCTGTCTTGATTTTCAAACTTTTAAGTATCCTCTCGCACAATCTTCAGAATAAGAAAATTATTTCCTCTAATAATCATTAAATGTTGTTTTTGTCTGATGTTGTTAATTTTTTTCATTCTATGATTCGTCCAACCTTTACATAGGATACACCACTAGATGCTCCATCTATTCGTTGGAGGGATCATCTAATTAACATGAGCTTAATTCTCTCTATTTTTTGCACTTCAACTCTTGGAAGCTATTTTACCTGCACCTTCCAAAAAAAATACATTGTTCCCAAAAAATCACACCTTAAAACTAGCATATTTCCCTTATTTTAAGCATTGAAAGTTTCCTAAACCAAGACACATCAACACCATCAACTTATAATGTTTTCATGTTCTTGGGTGTTAGAAACAAAACTAGCACAAACAATAAAGCAGACAATGCTTAACTAACAGAGACCTAGGAATGTACGGTAGTACGATCATTTGATCAAAATAATACTCATGCACCTTCTTTATTTTCAAACATCTCTGTTTCAATCAAAATTAAAATCAATGTGTAGGTATGCAAAAGTACTCATCATGACACAAAGGAATAAAGAAATGGCGTTAGATTATTAGCATATAGTGTAGTATATGCACCAACAACACTACCTGAATAAATAGAACCTATCGATGTAACCCATACACCCTCATGTCAAAGAAATCTCATACACTTAAAATTTTTAATGAATCTCAACACAAACACTGAATCAAAGCACTCACTCTCACAAAGAAGTTCACATAGTATGTGCAAAACACCATAGGCTTGCCCTTATTTATGTGCCTCAGTTTTTAGACAGTTAGATTAGAATCACTATAGGACTTTATTGGCTAGTAATATAGGCTTGGTGAAGTGTATGGTAAATATAGATAAAGTGACCCAATTATCCTTGGCACTACACTACTTTTGGATCCACTTCTTAATTCTATTAATTTTTTTTCTTTTTCCTTCCTTATTTGCTTTTATTACCTTTCAGATTTCGGGTGCGATCACTTTTTTATGAGTTGAGGTGCATAGTTTTCAAAGAGGGACCAACAACAAAGTAGGTTCATTGTAATGGAATTGGGAAGGTGAATGGGATAGTTAAATGAAAAGCTTTATTTTTTCTCATGAATCAAGATCAAGGGAGATCATATTAAATTTTGTAGGGCATGTAGATTCAAATGGACTGTTCAATAATGGTCTGTGATGTTTTACTAACCAACTATCCTATAAACTAGGCAAGACTAACTTAGTTATAGATCACAAACACAACTCTGAACTAGGAAAGTACCTCACACACTCATGTCTCAGGCTACATTATTAGTTCCTGCCTATTTGGTTCATGCATAGTTAGGCTATGATTATCATGCCCATAATACTAATTCGCTAATGAGATCCACAATGGTAACAATTCACAGCAAGCACACAACATAGTCTAAACATTTAAGGAGGGGTATCATTTAGACATTCAAATATTTTTCTTAAAAAGCATAGGGTACATGCTATTTTCATTTTGCCTGCGCCATGTTCTCCCTCAATTTAACACACAAATTGACATACACGGAAATAAAATCATAGAATGTATGTTCTAACTATATAGTCATTCACGGGAAGATAAACATGACCATACAAACCCTCAGATATTTGTATACCACCATCCACACTTAGGAATCATACAATATCCCTACTGCACAACAACAAAACAAACAGTAAAAACTATGGTAGGGGTATACCTGTCACGCCCTAGGCGCCTGTAATGGACTAATCAGCGAGGGTCACAAATGCAACCTATTTATTTTCTCCAGCTCTCTGGGTCTCAGTGCAAGTGTTGCCAACGATTACTTACAAATTAAGTGGTGTAGATATCGTAGTGTAAATCTCCGTACCTTCACCACTCTCATAAAAAAAGCGGCAACATCAAAGAGGACCTCACTAGATAAGGATCTCACGGCATCATGCACTCTCTCACCCATCTTCGATAGGTATAACTCAGAGGAATATTTACTCTTACCAGTTTCTTTCTTCGTAATATCTTTTTCTCTCATTTCCTTTTTTAGGGCATCTCTTTACCTACTATATTATCCTTTTATTGCATTTCACTAATATATCTAGGCCTTGGTGTAGAAATTTATCACCTCTATATCAAAATCCTCTTCTATCACATGTATGGGAGAAGGATAGACAAGCTGGAACTGTCTCTCGATAAGGTCATTCATAGATGTCAAAAGTGAAGAAAGTTCAGCTGTGACCAAACTAAAATCTGAAGATATAATACACTCTAACCTATCTATTATCCACACCTTAAAGATATCAAATTCTCCTCTATCCCTCTCACAACATCTTTTATTTCATCCTTCACAGAAGGCTTGACCCTTTTTTCCTACTTTTCTATTTTTACTTCAGCGACAACCAACCGCTTTAGCACATTTTGCAAGAACACTTTGGGTATCAAAGCATAGCCAAAAATTATAGGATGGAGTGAACCATAGGTCACTATATAAGGCTATGAAGAAGAGGCTATTATGGCCTTAGTAGCTGATATGTCACCAACCCCAATAGCTGAAATCTCTTTGTTGTGATTAATAGGATTAACCCCTCAGTTTCTTACATAGATATACCTACCACGGTACCTCTATATTAGGTTATGGTATTCATTTTATCTTTGATTAAAGAAATGTCAGCCATCTTCGTGGTCTTAAACATCTGATCCACCTTTGACAAGATACGCACATTGGAGTTCCATCCTAACTGATGAATAAAACTAGGGAAAGGAAGGGTAGTGTTTTACAAGAGAACCTACTTCCTAATCTTGTTTTTATAATATACATAATTTTTAGCTCTAACTACTCAAAAATGACTACCACTACCCTTTTTGCTCGATTATCACTCATCACATTATCATTCCCCCATAGGTGCTAAGCGATGTCTAACTGTGGACCACCAATCCTGAGCGAGAAAATTCAAAGTACATTTATAAATTGGTGTGCATTGTCACCCAGACAACTTTCTCTTTTACCTAAGATATGTGATATGCTAACTTTTTGAAATGCATCAGCTTATCCTCTACAAACTACTTTTTTACTTTTTTGAGTTTGCCATCCTATAGTGATATAATACTGCTGCGATTGGAGCCTTAAAATCATGACCATATAGCAATCTGGAAATGTCCTTTATTGAGATGACAACATCTACACCTCAAACCCTTACCATATCTAAATGAGACTGTACGATCATGTCCTCCTCCCACATGAAAGAGTCCTATTTTTAATTATACTTGTGTAGTTTGCATAAAATTCTCAAATAACCTCAACACTTTATTTGCCTAAGGGTTTGTCCATCCAATCCAAGTCTATTTGATGAGAAATTTATGTAGCTCTAAAACCCGTTACAAAGTCCCCGAAAAATTTTGGGTTTCCACTTGTATAGTCTCTTTAAGTTACCCTTATTTTTTAAGGCCACATCATTATTATAATAGAAATTGGACCAAAGGACACCCTATCAAATAATGTTTGATCCCCAAAGCAAAGTTAACTTGGAAACAACTATGTCGGAGGCTACTGTACTAGCTTTATTGCATCCCTCCTCTGATACATCATCCTCAAAATCACTATCTTCCCCGTCCTTACACTCACTACCATTTATGCTGTGAGATTTTCCATCTTCTTTAGACTGAAGAGGCACAATGTTATTGGTCATGGGAATAATCGATTATGACATAGCAGCCTTGGACTAGTGGTTCAAGGCTCATATTGTTCTTCAACTTTGCTCATGGTGTATTCAATCTCTAAACCACTAGACGCCTCGAACCCAGACTCTGATGATGAGGGTTGGTCTTTTAGTGACTTATTTATAACTATCTCTTCATAGAACGCCTCTTCTTATTACTTCTTTCTTACTTTGGGTGACATAGTACCAACGGAGGATATAATTAGCCACTAAAATATCAAAAAAAATTAGCTGAATAGTGTGCATAAAAATTATAGATGACATTTAGGATGAGTCATTGTGTGATGGAATGATTTGTCCTTTGGGTCATTAGAAACACACCGAAACTTAAGTGTGTCTACCATCAAATGAGAGCTTCCAATGATTCATTCGTGAGATACCACAATCATTGTATGGTTTGTCTGATGAACCTCCTTAACGTCAATGATAGAATCCACGATGATCAAACCAATAAGCCATTCCAAGAAACAATTGGTCATTGGTTAGCTCGTTTTGTGCCCTTCTTTTAATACGTATACATTCATAATTATGCCCTAATATTTTAACCGTTACACCTTAGATTCTAGTCACAAATGCACAGATGAAGAATTCTTGCAATCTCAAGGTGATTTTTAAGTCTCTTCATTTTAAATTTATAGGTATGTAATCATAGTATAGCAAATGTAACTTGACTTACTTTTAGTTTTTGGTGAATGCACTTGCTTAGATATGAAGAGTAGTTAGGAGTTCTTTATTTTAAGGAGTAATCATCTTATCTTAGTAGTATCTTTCATTGATGATGTTTTTTACCACTACTATGGTTAAATTTAGTGGGGTTTCGCTCATTTAAATGCATGTTTGCAGGTATTAGGTAATCAGGTGGAAGGGAAAAATGACTAATGGTTAGGAAGAGTTGTGTCAGGTTGGGTAACTTTTAAACACAATTTATTAGACTCATCAAACAACTCATTTAATGGGTTGTTGGTGACACGCCACGACTGTTGTATGGCCTCATTCCTAAGAGTGCAGAAAACTTACCTGGGAACTGAACGATCTCAGGATGACTCATTGTATAATACAATGATCCATTCCTTATTATCGATGATTTCAACACCTAAAAGTTGGTGTTTAGGAGTTTAGTCAAATGGATTATTCATTTACTTGTTCTATCTTGGAATGATTTCTCAACAATTGGATGAACTCCTAGAAACTGAATTCAAATCCTTGTGCAAATGACATACACCACGAGTCATTGGATCTTCCAATGGTTTATTTGTTGGCACCTGGGTTCTATTGTTGTTCCCAACCACAAGTTCTTTTTTAAGTCATCACTTCACACTTTAACAAATATTACTCCTATACTAAAATCTAAGTGGAAAGAAAACAAAGTGAAAGAACTCAACTTTAGTTGCCTCCCAAGTACGGCCTGATTCAATGTTGCGGCACGAAGAGGTATCTTGATTACTCAAACTTCATGGGATACTTCTTATCATTTTCGGATTTGTTAAAGGGAAAATAAATTATTTAAAGAAAATGGTTGTTTACAACTCAAATTATTTCAATACTTAATGAAAATTTCAAAATAACTTAAGAAAAATTACTGAATTGACACATAAGTCTTACAGAAAAATCAAGAAAATTTTAACTAACTTCAAAGCTTCAAAAATAGAAATAAACCTCTAAAATAAGAGAAATGGGTAAGGATTCAATAAGCATCCTAAGAAAGTTTTTTATACACTTAGGAACGTCCGTTTTAAAACGGCTGGCCATAATATTTTGACTAACTTAAAATGACTAACATTGCAAAGAAATTGAATTTTATGAAAATACCTAAATTTTTTCAAAGGTGACTTTAAAGACCTTTAAAATGGCTTTATTCCATTAAAGGAAATTAATAAAATTTCAAACAAAGGGAATATTCACTCGAAAGAAGAGAGTTTAAGCAACATCAGTTTTTAAAAGGAAAATAATTTGTTTTTTATGATAAAATAAAAAAGACAAAATTAAAGGAAAATGAATATGATTATATAAATTAGTAGAGATAGCAATTTGAGGGGAATTTTTTTTAAGAAAATACCAAATCAAAATAAATAAAGAATAATTGGGACAAACTTTAAATGACTATGAAAGATTTTAATTTTTTTAATAGAAACAATTTAAAAAAAATTATTTCTTTTTATGAAGAGAAATTCCTTTACTCTAAATGAGACAGACCAGTACGTGAACGAAAAGAAATTAATTTTTATACAAAAAGGACTTGTTTCAAGAAGTTAACATAGAATCCATTTTATTTACTTTATTTTTATATAAGATAAATGTCACAACCCGAGGCTACCTCCTAGTGGCGACACGGTGCTTACGGTCACAAATGCCCACAAGCTAACTCATGAGCTAGTATCTACTGTGAACATTGTATAAAATAATAATAATGGACATGTGTGAAAACGACTGATAAAGCCATAAGTTTTAAATACTGAAAATACGATTTAATCTCAAGTTGAACAACTGATAAAAAATATTAAAAAGAACTAACTGTCTAACTGACTGTCTGAATGTCTGAAAAGCCTCTAACTAACTGACTATTGAGTTGATGGAACAAACTCCCAACTAACTCCAACGGACTAAGTAATAGAAATGATGAAATGACTGAATGAACGATACACTTGTCCTCAAAGGATGAGGACTCACCACTGCTGCTGCTGAGTAACGTTGGGATGTCTAACTGTAGTCAGGGAACAAAGTGTCTGAACTTATGATATGAGACATCATAGCGTAAAGAAGAGTATTCGGTCAGTACTTTGATATACTCGTATATGCAATGAGGGTAAGTTGAAATATATGGGGTACTATACATGCGAGATAATAACCAACTGAATAGCATGAGATAACTAAATAGGAATTCATGAAAAACTATAATATCTGAGAATGTAAGACCAAACATGGAATATTTCTAAAAGAAGTTTGAGATATAAAATACAGAAAACTGTAAAACTAAATAACTAAAAATCTCTACACATGGTTAAGCAAACCTGAACTGAGAATAAAATTATGGAAGGTATTATCAAAATGACATGCCCTAATTTGAGCTAATTAGGGTCCAACCTGTAACCCCAGTTTGAAGAGTATCAGTACTGTGCCACGGGTACTAACACTGGCTGTATGGATCTACTAAACTGGAGTCTCAAAGGACTAAAGAGTAACCCTATACTGGCAGGAGAACTCATGAGATATGTGTCAACCCTAAACTGGCAGGAAGACATCTAAAACCTATACTGGCTACGTAGTTCTGTAACTCAGGGATTGCTACTAAGGGTCAAACCCTAAACTGGAAGGAATGCTCCATCCCTAGGTTTGATTGATGTTGAAGCCTACTCCCAACTGAATAACACTATTTACGGGAATGAACTAAGCTTTAGATCACAATAAATAAGTAAAGGACAATACTCATGGTTTAACTAAAAACATTCTAAAGATACTAAAATTATGTTAACAACTAGATATCGGGTGTTCATAACCCACCATCACTGAATTGGAAATAATAATAAGGACATATAAAAGCTTTGGAAACCATAATAGGGAATCATCGTTCTGAATCCAACACTCAGGCAATTCATTAAACACATGAGAGTCATAAACTTGTGCATAAGAATGCGAAAAGCATACGAAAATAACATGATTACAAGATTAAATTAATGACTTAGGGATTTAACGTGAAAATTATTATATTCAAAATGTGTAAGGGCTTATTATACTTGAAAACATTTATAAACATAACTTATAATTGAAAACAATAAGAGCTACATGGAGATAATTCAACTTGAACATATAGTAACTCATGATTTAAAATCAAAAAGGATTCTTGGACTCCATGGGTGAAAAGGGCCCATGGATGGACATCACACATAACTTAAACCCTAAATCTTGGAAAATAAACACCAATATTGATACTTTCATGGAGGTTCTTGGATTTAGAAACTTGAATTCTTGGTTTCGTTGGAGAGAAAGTAATTGAATTAATGATCTTGGGAGATGAACAGGGTTTCTTTGAGAGGAAAATTGAAGAAGAAGGGCAAATACTGCCCTAACTCATGGTATAAGTCATAATATGATGACTTGAATTGAGGGAAAAAGATACAATTGCCCCTTAGGAAATTAAACTTGTAATTGAACTACGGTTTACATGCTCACCTAGATGCGGTGTATGTGCCATCGCTATTATCACAACGACGTGGTACTATCGTGGTTAGTTGTTGGATTCGTGATCCAAACGTCACCCAATTCTCATCTAAAAAATCAAAAACTTCTCTGAGATATGCTCCTTACATCCCTGAACATGAATTAACTCAAAAATTAATATCTCGGGATCGAGAATACCTATTTAAAAATCCTCAAAGTTAAGAGGTCTTAAAATGACTAAGGCTCTATTTGTTTTTATTTTAATATTCAGACATCTGAATATGAATGCACATCTGAATGATTAAGATGTTGTCTCTAAATCTGAAAACTGAATGATTAAGACTGTTCGTTTTTCAACATCTGAATGTGTAAAACAAAATTATTTGTATACATAATAAATAAAAAATAAAATTCAAATAAAAAATTAATTATATATTAAAAAAGTATGTAATTTAATACAATAAAATTATTAGTATTTGATTGAGAAAAAATATTTATGTTTGTTAGTGATACTGGAGATGGTTTATAATGGTGGTTGCAGTGACAATGATTGATGTTAGTGATTAATATTGTTGGTGGTGATAATTGTGATGGTTGGTATTGTAGTGACTGTTATGATGGTGGCGATTGATAGTGGAGGTGGTTGTTGTGATGTGACGTTGCTTGATGTTAGTAGTTTAAGATGTTGATGGTGTTGGCTGAAAAATAAATGCATGGCGATTGAGGATGTGTTGGTGCTAGTTGGAGATGTTATTTTTGGTGATGGTGTAGATAGTTGTTAGTAGAGATAAATTATAGTGATGGTACTGGTTGAAGTAGTGGTAGAGGTGGCATTACTAGTGACAATGGTGGTGGCGGCCAAAGAATGCGTAGAGGTTGTGATGTATTAGTAGTAGTTAGTGGTGGTGCTAGTTGTGATAGATAAGTTAGATGGTAGTAGGGATTGGCTGTTAGTGGTTGCTGATTATGGTGTTGTTGACGGCAGTGGTGGTGGTGAATATAATTAGTATAAAAAAGGTAGTAGGTGGGGTAGCGGTTGACAATTTTGGTTGGTAGTGGTATTTTTTGTCGATGGTGGTTGTGATGGTAGAGGTGGTTGGTGGTGGTGGGTGGTGGTTGACAATGGTGACGATGGAAGAGGTGGTTAGTGGTGGTAATTGCTGATTATCAATAGAATGGTGAATATTATCCAACACCAGAGTATCCCTTCAGACCAATTAAGACTTGGTTCTAGATCTGAATGATTAAGACCTATTCAGACCTATTAAGAGTGAAAACCTTAATAAAAAACAAATGAACTTAATGGTCTGAAGTCTGAACTATTCAGATTCAGACCTCCATTAAGTGCAAACAAATAAGGTCTAAGTGCCCAACACATAGTGAAATTTTTTGGATTTAAGCCCCTTATGCATGCAACTAGAAGCCGAACTGGGCTAAGGATGGTACGGGGTATTATAATATCTCCCTCTTGGAAACATTCATCCTCAAATGAGACTTATTAAGCTGAGAATACTAGGGAAATTGTGATAACATACTAAACATGCGTAAATGGAAACAAGATTACATGACTGAGTCTGAAACATGACACATGAATTGAACTGATTTTGTGAATGCATGCAATCACATTAGAATAATTTTATAGCTGGAACTGAGAATGGAAAAGATAAAATCTAAGGAAAAATATTACCTTAAGTTGAGTCTAAGTTTGCAGAGAAAACATGAGGGAACTTGGTACGCATATTGGCTTCTGTTTCCCAAGTAGCCTCCTCAACGGACTGATTCCACCATAAAACTTTAACAAAGGGAGCTTCTTTGTTCCTTTGTCTACAAATCTGATGATCTAGAATCTCAACTGGAATTTCTTTAAAAGAAAGGTTATCCCGAACATCTGTGCTTTCTAAAAGAACTACAACAGATGCATAACCAGTACACTTCTTTAACAAAAAAACATGAAACACTGGATGCACCAATGCCAAATTTGTAGGCAAATCTAGCTCATAAGCTACCTTCCCAAAATGAGTCAAGATTTTGTAAAGGCCTATAATACCTGGGACTAAGCTCCCTCTTTTTTCCAAATCTCTACACTCCCTTCATGGGCGAGTTTTTTAAATATACCAAATCCCTAACATGAAACTCAATGTCTCTTCTCCTCACATCTACATAGGATTTCTAATGGCTTTGGGCTATCTTCAGCCTTTCCCTAATCAACTGAACTTTCTCCATCACCTCAAATACTGAATTTTGCCCTATTATAGCAGCCTCACAGCCTTACACCAACAAATAAGAGATCTACATCTCCTCCCATAGAGATCCTTAAATGAAGCCATCTAAGTACTAGAGTGATAACAGTTATTGTAGGCAAACTGGATCAAAGGTATGTGGTCATCCCAACTACCTTTAAAGTCAATGACACAATCCCTTAACATTTCCTCTAAGGCCTGAATGGTCCTCTCTATCTAACCATCTATTTGAGGATGAAAAGTTGTACTGAGATGAACTTTGGTAAAAAGAACTTTCTGAAAAGCTTTCCAAAAGTGAGAGGTAAACTGAGTACCTCTATTTGAAATAATAGACAACAGGACTCCATAAAACCTAAAAAAATCTCTAAGATAGAGCTTGTGTAATCCTTGGTTGAATATGAAGTATGAACTGGCAAGAAATGAGCTTATTTGGTCATTCTGTCTACAAAAACACAAATAGAATCATGTTGACGACGCGTATGAGGAAATCCCGTCACAAAATCCATGTTCACAACTTCCCACTTCTAAGTGGGAATACTGAACTCCCACAATATACCACTAGGCCTCTGGTGTTCAACTTTAACCTGCTGACAATTAGATACTTAGCTACAAACTCTGTGATATTTCTCTTCATACCGCTCCGCCAATAGATTTCCCATAAATTGCGGTACTTCTTAGTGGCTCCTTGGTGTATAAAGTAACAAGAAGCATGCAGTTCTTCAAGAATACACTGCCTTAAACCATCAACACACGTCACACATAGCCTACCCTAACAATTCAATACACTATCTCCTCCTTGGGAGAAAACCTCTACCCTCTGCTCTCTAACTGATTCCTTAAACTTAACTAAACTGGGATCCCTATATTGATTCTCATTTACTTTGATAATCAAAGAAGATTCCAAACTATTCTAAACCCATATACTACCCTCAGCTGAATCAACCCACCAAACACCTAATCTAGCAAGTTGATGAACCTCCTGAACTAACTTCTTTATATCATTCTCAACATGAGCAAAACTACCGATAGATAATCTGCTAAGGGCATCTTCTACAACATTCACCTTGCCCAAAGGATAAAACACACTATATCATAATTTTTCAACAACTTGAGCCACCTTCTCTGACAAAGATTCAAAATTTATGCGAGAATACTTACTTCAAACTTTTGTGATCCATGAACACATAAAAATGAGCTTCATAAAAATAATGCCTCAAATTTTCAAGGCAAACATAATAGCTGCCAACTCAAGATCATTGGTAGGGTAATTCTTTTCATAGAGCTTAAGATGTCTAGAGGCATAGTCTATGACCTTACCTCTCTACATCAATGTACAACCAAGACTACCTCTGGAAGAATCATTATAAACAATGAATCCCTCTAAACCATCTGGCAAAGTCGATACTGAGGCTGAGGTGAGTCGAGTCTTCAACTCCTGAAAACTCTTCTCGAAAGAATCTGACCACTGAAACTTGACTTTATTCTAAGACAATCGAGACATGGGGAATGCAATAGATGTAAACCCTTCAAAAAACTATTTGTAATAGCCAGCCTACCCTAAAAAACTCTTGATATCTGATGAAGAGATGGGTCTGGGCCAGTTTCTCACTACTTTTATCTTTTTAGGGTCAACTCAGATGCCATCACCAAAAATAATATGGCCAAGAAAAGATACTGACCATATCCAAAACTCTCAATTACATAATTTGGTGAATAACTGATAAGCTCTAAGGGTCTACAATACAAAGCTTAGATGGTCAGCATGAATTTTTTGGCTATGGGAATAGACAAGGATATGATCAATGAAGACAATGAAGAACATATCAAATTACTACTTGAACACTCTATTCATCAAGTCCATAAAAGTTGTTGGGGCATTCGTTACTCCAAAAGACATAACTAGAAATTTGAAGTGACCATATCGAGTTCTATAAGTTATTTTTAGAATGAAACATTCTCTGCCTCTGAGTTGATGATAGTCAAAATTAGGGTCTATCTTAGAGAAATAACTGGCACCCTTGAGTTGGTCGAACAAGTCATTAATCCTGGGGATTGGATACTTATTCTTGATTGTGATTTTGTTCAACTGACAGTAATCGATGAATTTTCTCAGAGAACAATCTTTCTTATGCACAAAAAGGACTGAAGCACTCCATAGGGAAATAATGGGCCTGATAAAACTCTTATCTAAGAGATCTTTCAACTCCCTAAGATCAGCTGGAGAAATTATATAGGGTGGAATAGAGATAGGCTGGGTATCTGGGAGGAGATCTATTCCAAAGTCAATTTCCCTTTCGTTAAGGAATTCCGAGAAGATCTTCAAGGAAAATGTATGGAAATTCCCTTACTACTGAAACTGACTCAAGACTTGGAGTATCAAAACTAGAGTCTTTGACTCAAACAAGATGGTAAACCCACCCCTTGGATATTATTTTTCTTGCCTTAATATAATAAACAATCTGATCCCTAAGCATTGAACTACTACCCCTCCATTCAATGACTGGTTCATTAGGAAACTAAAATTGAATGACCCTATTTCTACAGTAAATTGAAGCATAGCATGAGTGGAGCCAATCCATGCCGAGAATGACGCAAAAATCAGTCATCTCTAACTCCACAAGATCAATAGAGGTGATTTTTTGGGATACTATAACTGGGAAGTTTCTGTATAAGCCCGTCAAGCTATGATAGACTCACCCACTGGGTAGCCACTGAGAAAGGTTCTGCTAAAGATTCAGGAATGACACCAAAATCGAATGCTATATAGGGGGTTGTAAAAGAAAGTGAAGCCTCGGGATCTAACAAAGCATAAACATAAAGATGAAAAACTTACACCATACCCATAACCATATTAGGAAAACTTTCCTAATCCTGTCGTGTTTGGAGGACATACAACTTGTTCTGACAATACCACTGGTTGCACTGGATGCGGCACCCTACTGAGTTGGGCGATCGGACTGAACTAGAGGATAACTGTGCTGACTCTGCTTACCAATCCTTAGACAGCCTTAGACTCTGTGGCCTATCTTTCCACACATAAAACACACATCACTAGTAGCACTACACACACCCTGGTGATTCCTTCCACATATATGGCAAAATAGATTAGTGCGACCACTATTCATAATTCTCTGGGACTTGGACCCTGGCACCTTATTCTGGCTGTCATCCCTAAATTTTGGCAGTGGTGCACTAGCTGAAGATGGAGCTGGGGCTGAGAATGTTTAATGAAACTGAGAACGGTTACCACCCTCTGACCTCGGCTGAGAAAAATTAAAGCTACCTATTCTGGCCCTCTTATTCTCTCTCTCTTTTTCATTATGATTTCACTCCTCATTCTGTTGAACATGAACCATAAGACTAGATAGGTACAACTTCTTAATAAACATAGAAGTCCTACACTCCTTGACCACACTATCGGCTACACCAAAAACAAACTTACTTAATCTCGACCTATTATCAACCATGCCAACTAAGTAAACTTGAGAAAGTATTCCTTCACAATTATATTAACTTGCTTCAAATTATTAAACTCCTACACCTTAGCTTCTCTCAACTCTAACCAAAAAACCCTGTCTAAGAAGGTCGTGGAAAACTTCTCCTGCTCAACAGGCCATACCTCAACACCCATATCACACTTTCACTAGTTATACCAGGTATAAGCTACATCCTGCAATTGATATGTAACAAACTCTGCAGTCCCACTAGAAATGACACCCATGATATCTGTCACTTTCTGAACCATATCAAGAAACTCGTGTGGATTCTCCTCAGACTTGAATCCTAAAAACAAAAGGGGATTCATTCAGGTGAAATCCTGAATCCAAGTTGCAGTTGTATTTTCCACTAGACTAGCTGAGGCAACAACCTGCTGGTTGTTTTGAGCAGCTACTGAATGAGCTAAGGTAGTAAATATAGCTCTGAATTTAGTGTGAGAGACATCCTCATCCGGGGGATCTTTCTTAACAGGCGAAGGTAGGGAATAATTCTCATTCCTTTTTCTGTTGTTCTTTTTGCGATGCATCATCTGTAAGCAGAAAGAAGGATGGGTCAAAAAGAGGGTTTATATAGAGCTCATGCTCATTCTTAGGATATGAATACTGAATGAAAGGAAACTTTTCCTAAAACATATTTTTGCCTCTTATCCATAAGTGTGGTGCGCTTCACACCCATACACAAAACTCTACTCATCGCGTCTTTCATAATTCTTAGGACATTGTAAAACCTTAGGCTCTAATACCAAGTTTTTTCATGACCCGAGACTACCTCCAAGTCGTGACAACCGTGCTTACGGTCACAAGTCACCACAAGCTTACCCGTGAGCTGGTACCTGTTGTGTGCACTATATAAAATAATACTAATGGACATATGTAGAAATGACTAATAATTTATAAGGTTTAAATATAGACAATACAATTTAATCTCAAGTATGAACAACAGATAGAAACTATTAATAAGAACTAACTTTCTAATAGCTCTCTGAATGTCTAAAAATCCTCTAACTGATTAACTGCGGAGTTGATGGGACAAGCCCCTAACTAACACCAACTGTCTAAGTAAAAGAAATGCTGAAATGAATGAATGAAAGATAAACTTGTCCTTGACAAATGAGTACTCACCACTGTTGTTGCTGAGTAATGCTGGGATGTCTAACTATGGTCGGGGAACTGAGAGTTCGAACCTATAATATAAGACATCATAGTATAAAGAAGAGTATACGATTAGTACTTTGAATGTACTGGTATATGTGATAAGGTCAGGATAAAATGCATGGGATACTGTGCATGCAAGATAATAACCAACTGAATAGCATGAGATAACTGAACATGAACGCATGAAAAACTGTAATATCTTAGAATACAAGACCTAGCATGTAATATTTCTGAAATAAGTTTGAGATCTAAAATATTGAAAACTGTATAACTAAATAACAGAAAATCTATACACTTGTTCAAGCAAACCTGAACTTAGAATACAATAAAAGTTGTACTGAGACTGTGGGAGGTATCATTTTACCGATATTCCCTAATTAGAGATAATTAGGTCCAAGTTGTATGCCAAGATGGAAAGGTGTCAGTACTGTTCCACGAGTACTAATAATAATTGTATGGATCTGGTTTCCCGAAGGACTATAGAGTCACCCTATACTAGCAGGAGAACTCATGAGATATGTGTAAACCCTAAACTGGTAGGAAGGCATCTCAAACCTACGCTGGCTATGTAGTTCTCTAACTCAGGGTTTGCGACTAAGGGTCAAACCCTAAACTGGAAGGAATGCCCCCATCCCTGGGTTTGCTCGGTGTTGAATCCTTCTCCCAACTAAATAACACTATCTACTAGACTGACCTAAGCTTAACTAAGCAAACAACCGATCATAATAACGAAGTGAATGGCAATACTCTAGGTTTATCTAAAAATATTCTGACGATATTACAATTTTTTAAACAATAAGGTATAAGGTGTTCATAACCCACCAGCACTAAATAGAAATAACAATAAGGACATATAAAAGCTTTGGAAACAATAATAGGGAATCATTGTTCAAAATCCAACACTTAGGCATTTCATCAAATACATGAGAGTCGTGAACTTATCAATGAGAATGAGCAAAGCATGTAAAAATAACATGATTACAAGATTAAATTCACGACTTAGGGATTTAATGTGAAAATTATAACATTCAAAATGTGTAAGATCTCATTTTACTTGAAAACATTTATGAAAAGAACTTACAATTGAAAACAATATAAGCTTCATGGAGACAATTCAACTTTAACATATAGAAACTCATGATTTGAAATAAAAAAAGATTCTTGGACTGTATAGGTGAAAGGGGCCCATGGATGAACATCACACATACCTTAAACCATTAATCTTGGATGAGAAACACCAATCTTGATGCTTTCTTTGAGGTTTTTGGATTTGAGAACTTGAATTCTTTGTTTCCTTGGAGAGAAAGTAATTGAATTGATTATCTTGGGAGATGAATAGAGTTTCTTTGAGAGGATAATTGAAGAAGAAAGGCAAATAATGCCCTAACTGGTTCTATAAGTTGAGATATAATGACTTGGATTGAGAGGCGAAGACGCAATTGCCTCTCAGGAAATTAAATTCATAACTGGACTGCATTTTACATGCTCACCGCGATGCGGTGTACGTGCCATCTCTAATAGCACCGCGACGCGGCACTATCGCGGGGAGTTATTGGATTTGTGATCCAAACGTGAACCAGTCCTCGTCCAAAAACTCTGAAACTTCTCTGAGACATGCTCCTTACATCCCTAAACATAAATTAACTCAAAATGAACATCTTGGGATCAGGAATACCAATTTAAAAATCCTCGAAGTTAAGAGGCCTTAAAATGACTAAGTTCCCAAAAATTAGTGAAATTTTCAGGGTTTAATCCCCTTATGCATGCAACTAGAAGCTAACCTAAGCTAAGAATGGTACGGGGTATTACAACAAATTAGATAATAAAATCTGAATAAGAAAAGAAAGAGAAAAATAAAGATAAAATAAAAATAACAACCTTTTTGAGAATCTATATAGATTAATTAATTAATTAAATGTTAGGAAATAAAAATACTCAAAACAAATTACACAAATAAATAAGAAGGGTTTAGAAAGTAGTCATTGAGGCCCATTTGGATTTTGTCATGCTTTTGGACAAAAACTCCACTGACTTTTGGTCCATTTTTCATCCCTGTTTATCAGATGTATATCAATATCCTTTTTCCCTCCATTCTTCTATTTACCACTATCACACTTATTTCCCTGTAGAAACCAGCATATTCGCTTTCTTTTTTAAGATACACCCACACATTGTTGCCTTTTTTACTGTATATTCTTTGTATATCAATGAATATCCCCAACCAGATTTCTAATATATCATTCCTATCTTTAACTTTGATGAGGCTTGAATAGATAGAGGTTGGGTGTAATTAGATGGAATGCAAGAGATGGGAGTTTGAGGTACTCAATGAGGGAGTTTATGCATAGAAATTAAGGGAAAAAATTAGAAAATAAAGAGGATTAAAATCAAGCTTCAAACATAAACACATACATTTAAAGATCAAGATGCCAATACTAGAGGAGAGAGGTTAATCATTTAATGATCCAAGTCATCTTTCAAACTCAAAAATTAATTTCTAATAGAGCTTATGTTCATGTCACATCTTGATTTCTCAAGTCATGATGGCGTCTACCTTATCCCAGTTCTAAGCAGCTAAGCTATAGCCCGAAACAATAGGTAATGGGCTAACAGGCAAAAACTAGAGAAGACTAGATAGAAATGATAACAATAGTAATAATAAGATAAAACAAAAGGAGAACATATATAATATATTAAAATAGGAGAAGGAAGAGGACCAAAATATTCAAACGAATCCCTCCCAAGACCTGTTAAGTTTGGTACTAGAGACACCACAAAAATATACCAAAAACACTTTACAAATAAAAAATATACATAATATATACAAGCAAGATCGAGTATAAAAGATTAAATTGGAATAGATGGCGGAGTACTGGAAAAGAATAATATCGTCAACTTCATCCCTAGTACTTGGATCAACATCAGGAAAAAGATGTAGAAGTCTAGTGTGAGTACTAATGCAATGGGTACTCACTAGGAATCATCGGCTGACTAAGCTCAATATAGGAATGATATAACTAAAATACGAGGGTGTAGTCAGAGACAACAATAAATAAGGATCGAAAGGTAAACATTTATCGAGCTATGCAAATGCAGCATAGGAAAAAGTAAAATCGATACAGAAATATAAATAACATGGTAATAAAAAGAAAAACTAAACATAACCTAACTGGACCCCATAAGCCTGCTAGGCATACTAAAAAAGACAATTAACCCAACCATGCCCTGATAAGACGGTAAGACACACAAGAAGTAACCATAGAAAATGAACGTAAATAATCCATAACTGAACTAATCCAATGAAAACATAGTATTCATCCAGAGATACATCGGTCTTGAACCGACACCAATGGGTAATAATGAGAGGCCAAATATAGGGCTCAATCGTGGTGGTGGCTAATAACAAGAGGCCAAATATCGAATTCAAAATGAAAATAATGGGTAATAACGAGAGGCCAATTACATGATACACATGAAAACTCATAATCAGATGCTAGATTCGAACCGGAACTCAGAGTAACTACAACTCCCAGAATAATAGTAATTAGTACCATAATTTCTTGATAATTTCATAGTTGAAT
Organism: Capsicum pubescens; assembly: GCA_030864215.1. NCBI lineage: Eukaryota > Viridiplantae > Streptophyta > Magnoliopsida > Solanales > Solanaceae > Capsicum > Capsicum pubescens. The sequence continues at coordinate 247,571,544 of CM061540.1, read as the reverse complement.
GCTAGACTCAAACTGGAACTCATGGTGACCGTACTGAACTATAAAATAAAAACCCATACCATACTATGACCGATACCAAAATGGTGCCGAAATTCACAATAAATAACCAAAATAAAATATATGGTAGTCGTATAATGTAATTGAAATGTAATTAAATAAATATTCGAATAACTTAGTTAAAAGGGAGTAATTCAAGGTTTCGCAACTTAATTCCACTTCCTAAAGTGATTGATGCTATAGTATACTAAAAGATAATGGGACCAAATTTTACTACAACGGGTTCCTAACCAAATAAATAAGGCATGCGATATTTAAAATGATACCCAAACTACAACTACTTGATCCAAAATAGCACAAAAGCACAGCGTTACCATAAATAAGCTCAATCTAAACCTAGGGTAATTAACTTATCTTTTAACCACATTCTAATTTACTTTAACTTTTCCACAATATGTTGGGTATAAGTAATATTCTCGAATGACTACCTGATAACAAAACTGCCAGTTCCAACAAGTCATAATAAGTTGGGGTAGTTATAGGAAAACTCTTAGTACTGAGAATGTAGGAAAATGAGTAAATGAATGGGAGGTTCATTACAACATCCAGTACTAAATGGACTTTTATCATAAAAGTAAATAATAAGGAAATAGCTGAAGGCTTAAACAAGGAGGGATGCTTATCACGTTCGGTCACCCATGTAGTCTCCTCTACAGGAAGGTAATACAATTGAACCTTAACTACTGGAATGTCCCTAGAGTGCAATAGTCTTACATCTCTGGCCAAAATGGACACAAGATCCTTTACAAATGTCAACCTCTCAACCAACTGAATTGAGTCCCACCAAAGCACGTAAGATTCATCTAGAATGTACTACCGCGACACAAGATACATGGAACATTGGTTTATTGGTTAGAAAATAGGAGGAAATGCTAACACACAATCTACCTCCCCAAATATTTGTAAAATCTCAAAGGCTCCAATATACCTGGGGCTAAGCTTTCCCCACCTCTCAATCCTTCTCATACCCTTTATAAGTGATACTCGTAGGAAGACCCTATCACTTACTCTGAACCTCAATGGATGATATCTGTGGTCGGCATAACTCCTGTGTGTTCATTAAGATGCTCATAAACTATAAGTGAACCAATCACCAGATATATAATAGGCTTGAACTGACACAAGTGGGTAATAACAAGAGGCAAGATGTTGGGCTCGACTGGTAGTGGTGGAAAATAACAAGAGTCCATATGCCAAATTCGAATAGGAAATAGTGGAGAGTAATAAGAGGCTATTTCATGATATATAATAGAACTCATAATCTGATGCAACACTCAAATCAGAACCCATAGTAACCATAACTCCCAGAATAACAATAATCAGTACCATAATTCCCAGATAATATCATATCCAGATACCAAACTCGAATCAAGACTCATGGTAACCATACTCAATTGTAAAACCAAAACCCAAACCATACCATACCAAGACCAAAATGGTGCCAAAGTTTAATATAAATGACCGAAATAAAATAAATAATGGCCCTAAACCATACTAAAATATATTTAATAAACATCCACATAACTTAGTTAAAAGGGAGGAATTTAAGGTTTCTTGGATAAATTTCACATTCTAAACTGAGAGATGCCATATTATGCTAAAAGATAACAGACAAAAATTTACTAGAACGAGGTCATGACCAAATAAATAAGGCATTTGATATTTCAAACGATACCCAAACTATAACTACTTCCTAAAAATAGCATAATAGCATACAATTATGATAAATAATCTCAATATAAATATAGGGTAATTAACTTTTCTTTTAATAAAATAGTAATTTAATATAACCATTCCACAACACATTTAGTATTAGAAAATTTCTTAAACGACTGCCCAATAATAAAACTATCAGTCATAAATAAGTTGGGACATTTGTAGGAAAGCACTAAACACCGAGAATGCATGAAAATAAGGAAAATGACAAGGAGGGTCATTATAGTTCATCAAGCAAATGCATGAATGAAAAATAGATCAAGTAAAAAGAAGAGTGGAAACATAAAACATTTTAATATATTTACACTTGAAGATAGATCAACATAAGCATAAGTTCTGGGAATTCAATAAGCTAACACATAATTTGCAAGGAAATCCTTATAGTCTCTGAGAAAGCATGGAGTCACACTTCAATTATACCTTCATGTTTTGGAACGATAGTGAAATCCTAATAACATGTGTTCTAGACCCGTTTTCACATGTTCTGAATCATGAGAAAATCAACAAAAAAGAAAGCATACAACAAGCCAGCTTTAAGACTCATAAATGATCTTGAAAGAATAAACAACCTGATTGCTCGGAAACGTATGTAAACAACTTTCTTTTTATGGAGAGACAAATGAAAAAGTTAAATAGATAATTCGAAAGGGGCATCATACTTGAAAGCTTGAAACCAATTGGATTTAAACCAACCTAGTATGGACCATAAATAACCTATTTTTGGAAGCAACCACAAATATTAAAAATATAACAGGAAGAAGTAGCTTAGACATTGGAAAGATGAATATTTCAAACATCATCTAGAAATATACTATCTAGATCCTGAAGTAATAAGTCAGGAACATTTCAAATTGTAGGCTCATGATCACTGTTTATGAACTTTGTCTAGAGATCAACATCAACTAAGGCTCATGAACCAACACAACTTATTATGCTTACTGGAGATGCTGAAATATTGTGTGATATTATTAGTATTGAATTAAGGCCATCCTTAATCTTGTCTAAACTCAAACCAGGATTAAATGCCCTTGACCTTGTATCACACAATACATATATCAAAAAAATTATAGCGAGGTAGCCCACTTTAGTACTTGAAATACAGCCATTTGGCTGGAAAAAATCTCACAAGTTTGCATGACATTACACGAGTTAATATATTGCTCTAAAATTCATCATCAATTATATTCAATATTATGATACAACTAACTCAATAATCTACAAGAAAATAATCAATTGCATATCATCATTTTCCATTTATAATTAAATTCAAGTAAAATTAAAAGATATCAAGTAACCTAGTGATGCTCTTAAAAGTCAAAAATTCGATTACACATCATATTTTACTCAAATAGTTTATCAAATAAGCTAAACATAAAACAAACATAAAATGAACTTAAGCAAAACTAAAGGTTGGTAAAATGGATATGGAAAGTAAATTTTTGAATGTTGCAATGCAAACTGAGATGAGTTATCAAGGATGATATTCCATGCACTTAACTCCTCTAAAATCTAATAATCCAAAAAACACCAATAGAATTTAAGCAAAAGGAACTATGGATATGTAATACTCCGTATTATTCTTAGGTCAGTTCAACCCATAGTGCATGTACAAGAGGTTTAGAACCTGAAAATTGAGCTAAGTGTTGGAGACTTAGCCTTTTTTTCCCCTCTTAACTTTGATGATTTTTAAAGTAACTTTACCAACCCCGAGATATAAGTTTTTGAGTTAATTCATGTTCAGGGGTGTAAGGATCATGTCTCGAGTAAGTTTGAGGTTTTTCGGATGAGGTTTGGACCACGTTTAGATTTCAAAAATAGCAAGTCATTGCGATTATAGCACGTCGTGGTGGAATAGCGTTTGCAGCCTTGGCACATAGAGTGAGGGCCCAATCAGGGTTCCAATTATGAATTTTAATTTTAGAGGGGCAGTCTGGTCTTTTCCCATCACCCCAATCCCTAAAAACACGGGATTTAAAGCCCCCAAAAGCATATTTGGTTATTTGTTACACAAAATCTCTCAAACTAAAACCTCGATCTCTTAAGAACAAACCCTAGCCCCTTCAATATTCTAGCTCAAACTTCAAGAAATCACAAAGAACTTCTACAAATTCTTTAATTAAGATATATTAGATGTTCATTCATGGACTCTTTTCACCCATGGAGTCCAAGAATCAGTTTTCAAGGTTATAACTTTGATCTTTACATGCTAGCATGAATTTTATCCATCAACTCCCATTAATTTCAATTTAAATATACCATGTTTTCATATGTTTTCATTGGAATTAGTCCTTGACATATTTGAAGGGTGATATTAGCATATTAAATCCTTAACCCATTAATTTAGTGTGGAGATTATGTTATTATCTCATGAATTAAACTATTCCCATATTTAAATCCATGAATTTCAAGTGTTTGATGAAATGCCTAAATGGTGGGATTTTGAACAATGATTACTTATGGTGCTTTCAAAGCTTTAGTATGTTTCTAATATTATTGTTATCGATTCTTGGTGGTTATGAATACCTAAAAATTTAGTTGTTTATAGAGTATCAAAATTTGTAGAACTATCTTATATAAACTATATGCATTATCCTCAAATCAATTAGTATGGTCAGTTGTTGGTTCATTCAAGGTTAGTTCAGTTTAGGAATCAGTGTCTTAAGTTGGGTGTAACACTTAGCAATGAGTGAGCTTAGGGATGACGTCTCCCCCATCAGTTAGGCATGGGCATTAGTAGTAGTCCCTAGGTTCCAGACTTACGGCGCAATCGTAAACTTTGAGGGGTCCCCCCACCAGTTAGGCATGACACCCTCATCCTTCAAAGCATCAGATAGTAGATCCACAAAGCCAGTATTAGTACCCGTAGCACGATTCTGACCCCCTTCCAACTGGGGTCACAGGTTGGGCCCTGATAATATATTGGGGAATGTCGGTTACATCTAGCTCCCACAGTTTCAGTTTAGTTTTTAGTGTGATTCAGTTAGAGTTTGTATTGACCATAGAATACAATTATCAGTTATCCATTATCGGATTTTTAGTATTTCTAGTTTGTAGACATTTACAAAGTCATATTTTATGCTTGGTCATACATTTTTCATATTTTATAGTTTTCCTGTATACTATTTATCAGTTATCTTATATTATTCCTTTCAGTCAGTTATTATTCATGTACATGAGCCCATTCATATCAGCCTAACCTCATCTAGCATTAAAGTACATTAAAATTACTGACCACATGCTTGTTTCTTGTGCTATGGTATCTCATATCATAGGTTTGGACCCTCAGGTTCCCGACCGTATTTTGATATTTCCGTGCATCAGCAACAGTAGCAATGGTAATTCCTCATACTTTGCGGGTCGATCATGTTTATTTCAGTATTTTTATTTTGGTTAGACATTTGAAGTTAGTTGGGTCTTGTCCCATCAATTGTATTCAGTCATTTTAGAGGCTTACGTACATGTCAGCAGTCAATAGTTGTCAGTTTTATCAGTCAATTTTTAGCATTTTTACTTATGTTTTAGACTTATGGATTTCAATTCCATTGTTTTAGTATTTAAAACTTATAGAACATTTAATAGTTTCCGAGCACATTCATATCAATATATTATTCAATGCTCATCAGCAGGTATCGGCTCATGGGTTAGCTTGGGATCATTTGTGGCTGTAAGAACCGTGTGGCATTTGGGGTGTACTCCCGGGGCGTTACAAACTTGGTATCAAATCCTAAGGTTTTAAAGTGTCCTAGGGATTCTGAAAGCTGTATTGAGTAGAGTCTTGTGAATGGGTTGAAGCATGCCATATGTATAGGTAGGAGGATACAAGATGTTTTAGGAAAAGTTTCCCTTCTTTCAGTATTCATGTTGTGCAAATGATCATGAGCTCAATTTAAACTCACATTCTAATTCAATCTTCTTTCCATTTAAAGAACATATCTTCCATAAAGAATTACGGAAGAAGAAATGGTTATCAATCCGTACCTTCACCTTTTCAGGAAGATCCGCTGAACGAGCATGTAACTCGTGTTCAAAGTCACCTTCACTACTTTAGCTCACTCATTAGACGCTCAGAATAATCAGTAACAGGCTGTTTTCCCATCCGTTCCAGTGGTTAATACACTTGCAGCTAGGATTCGCGACTTCACCCGAATAATCTCTCCACTATTTTTGGGATCCAAGTCTGATAAGGATCCGTAGGAGTTTCTTGACATGGTTCAGAAAGTAATCGACATTATGGGTGTGACTTCTAGCGAGAGTGTAGACTTGGGTGCTTACTAGATGCAGTATGTAGTTCATAATTAGTATAAGCTGTGGAAGGGGGATAGAGCTGCAGATGCATGGCCTGTTAAATAGGAGGAGTTTGCTTCGACCTTTTAGATAGGTTCTTTTCTTTGGAGTTAAGAAAATCTAAGGTGTAGGAATTTATTAACTTGAAGCATGGTAACATGATTGTGAGGGCGTATTCTCTTAAGTTTAGCCAATTGGCTAGGTAGGCTCTTTTGATGGTGGATGATAATAGGTCTAGAATGAGTAAGTTTGTCTCTGGAGTAGCTGATAGAGTGGTCAAAGTATGTAGGACCGCGATGTTGATTAAGAAGATGTACTTATCTAGGCTTATGGTCTATGCTCTCTAGATTGAGGAAGAGAAGGTTAAGGAGAAGGAAAGGGAGAATAAGAGGGCTAGGAAATGTAACTTTAATTTTACTCAGCCGAGGTCAAAGGGTGGAAACCATCCTCAATTCCATTAGAAATATTAAGCCTCAGCTCCATCTTCAGCTAGTTCACTAGTGCAAAAGTTCATAAATGATAATAAGGATAGGGCGCAAGGCTCTAAGACTCATGGTAGTGTGAACAGTGATCGGACTAATCCCCTCTGCCAGAAGTGCGGTAGAAATCATCAAGAGGTATACAAGGCTGGCAGCGATGCATGGTTTTAATGTGTCAATCCAGGGCATAGGTTGAAAGAATATCTGACAGGTAGGTGGAAAGGTAAGAGTGATCGCAAGTAGGGCTAGACTAACTCTACAACAGCATCAGCGGGTCGCCCCACTCAGCATGGTGCCACTTCCAGTGCCACTAATGGTCAATGCCAGAATAGACTGTATGCACTCCAATCCTGTACTGATCAGGAAATTTCTCTTGATGTTCTTATGGGTATGTTACAGGTCTTTCATTTATATTTTTATTCTTTGTTAGATCCCAGAGCTTCTCTTTCTTCTGTAACCCACTATATAGATGATAATTTTGGTGTCAGTCCTGAGACTTTAGCAGAACCCTTCTCAGTGTCCACTCCAGTAGGTGACTCTATTGTAGCCAGGCAAATATATAAGAACTGTCCGGTCACAATATCCCATAAAGTCGCTTCAGTTGATCATATAGAGTTAGATATGACTGTTTTTGATGTCATTCTCGACATGGATTGGCTCTACGCATTCTATGCTTCAGGTTATTATAGGAGCAGAGTTCTTTATTTTCAATTTTCTAATGAAACAGTCTTTGAATAGAGAGGTAGTACCACAACACTTAGGGGTAATCTTATTTTGTATCTTAGAGCGAGAAAAATAATATCCAAGGGGTGTGTTTACCATCTTGTTTGAGTTAGACTCTAATTTTGATACTCCGAGTCTTGAGTCAGTTTCAGTAGTGAGGGAATTTCAAGTTGTGTTCCCTAATGATCTTTCCAAAGTCAATTTCCTTTTTGGGAGGGACCTTTTTTCAAATACCCAGCCTATCTCTATTTTGTTCAACAAAATGGCTCCAGCAGAGCTATGGGAGTTAAAGGAATAGTATAAAGACATCTTATACAAAGTATTCATCAGGCCCAGTGTCTCCCTATGGGTTGCTCCAGTATTTTTTGTTAGTATTAAAGACGGTTCTCTAAGAATATGCATTGATTACCGTCAGTTCAACAAAGTCACAATCAAGAATAAGTATCCACTCTGCAGAATTGATAACTTGTTCAACCAACTTCAGGGTACTAGTTACTTCTATAAGATATACCACAGATCCAGTTATCATCAGCTTAGAGTCAGAAAATGTGACATTCTGAAAATAGGTTTTAGCACTCAGTATAGTCACTTTGAATTCCTAGTCATGTATTTTGGTCTTACAAATAACCCAACAACTTTCATGGACTTTTTGAATAGAGTGATCAAGTAGTATTTTGATATGTTCATCATAGTATTCATAGACATCATTATATTCTACTCCCTTAATGAAAATGATCATGTATACCCTCTCAAAATTATATTACAAACTCTTAGAGTCCATCAGTTGTTCGCCAAATTCAGTAAGTGCGAGTTTTGGCTAATATTAGTATCTTTCCTTAGCGATATTATTTCCGGTGATGGCATTAGAGTCAACCCTCAAAAGATCGAAGCAGTGAGAAACTAGCCCAAATCCATTTTTCCATCAGATATCAGGAGTTTCTTGGGTTAGGCTAGCTAATACGGACGGATTGTCAAAAGTTTTTCATCTATTATGTCACCCATGTCTACATTTACTCAAAATAAAGTCAAGTTTCAGTGGTCGGATTCTTGTGAGAAGAATTTTGAAGACTTAAAGACTCAACTCACCTCGACCCTAGTCTTAACCTTGCCAAAGAGCTCAAATGGGTTTGTGGTTTACTGTGATGCTTCTATAGTTGGTTTCGATTGTGTGTTGATGCATAGAGGTAAAATCATAGACTAAGCCTCTAGAAAGATTAAGCCCCATGAAAAGAATTATCCTACCCATGATCTTGAGTTAGCAGCTGTTGTGTTTGCCTTGAAAATCCGAAGGCATTATCTGTATATGGTGCATGTTGATGTGTTCATATTTCACAAAAGTTTGCAATATGTGTTTTCACAGAGAGAGTTAAATCTTCGTTATAGGAGGTTTTTAGAATTATTGAAAGATTATAATATGAGTGTTTTGATCATCCAGGAAAGTAGGACTTGTGGATTTCAATTGCGTTGTTTTAGTATTTAAATCTCATGGGACATTCAGTAGTTTCCGCACACATTCATTATCAGTATATTATTCAGTGCTCATCAACAGGTACCAGCTCATTGGTTATCTTGGGGTCACTTGTGAACGTAAGCACTGTGTGGCGTCCGGGGTGTACTCCGGGGGAGTTACAGATTACTGAAAGTTCTAAACTTAAAGGCTATAGAGAAGACTCTTTATTTTATTATTTTTATTATTTATGATTAATCAAGGAATAAGAACTACGAGAACTTTGTAGTTATCAATGTGGGATTCCAACATCGAAAAAACTCTCCCCAAATGGATCACCAAAACTATGTATTTATAGCTAAAAATATCTGTATGAATTTGTAAATAGTCATTTGAGAGAAAGAGAAGAGAAATTGACTTAGAAAGTTGAATCAAAATAACAGTAGGAGGGGAGACAAGAGATGAGGGATTCATCAAAGTCAAAGTCAACAAACAAGGCTTGAGGTCTGTGAGATTTCAGCTATAAGAGGTAGGGAGAGGCTGACTTTCATGATTTTAAGGGCTCACAAAAATAAGAGAATGAGTAGCACAACTATTAGGTTCGTTGTCATATCTACATTTTTCTCTTCGTATTGAAGAGAAAGAAATGCTTGTGTCATTGTTGTCCTTACTAGCATTGTTGTTCTGATGATGTTGACGTTATGGATTATGGGTAGAAAGGGTGTAGGCTGGGTCTATTTAGAAATTTGAGCCTGGGTGGTTGATTTAGGAATTGGGTTGGTGATTCAAAATAAAGTTGATGGTCTAGTTAGAGATTTGTACTAATTAGAGGATTAGTAATAATTTTGAATAATATTTCAATTGAGGAAAAAAAATAACTCTTAAATTAATTAAGGAGCTTCTAATTTTAAAAGAATTAAAGAATTACTTTATAATGCATAGTTACTTTATTTCAAATAAAAACAGTTATACAATTGATTTCCAATTTTAAATCAATTTAAGCAAAAAAAAACAAGCATTTTCAATTTGATCATCTGATTTCCTTAAAATAATTTCTTAAACAATTTCTTAAGTGAAATTTATATAATTCTATAAAATAAACCTATTCCACTGAATAACTATAAAATTAGCCAAAAATTATTTCAAAATTATTTTAATTTAATAAAATAATAATTTATGAATTGTTTAGAATTAAAGAAGCTTGAAACTAATTTAGATTGTGGAGGAAAATAATTAGGTATCAACAACCCCCATAGTTTGCGTTCCATGAAATGTCTGATTTATCGTCGCAGCACGACTCGGTCCTTTGATTACTCAGACTTCATTAAGTGCCCATATGCCAACTACATTTATCTCATCTTTAGTTCAAAAATACACTTTCACTTGATGCCTACTTACTTTAAATTGGTTCCTTTCATAGTTTTTAATCTCAATGGCACCATATGGGAAGACACGTACCTCTTGAAACAGTCATATCCACACAAAAAAAATTCAGCCTTGAGTTGAACAACAAGACCAGGTTGCCCAGATTGAATTCTCACTTTTCTATATTTTGATTGTGATACAACTTCATCTTCCCCTTATACACAACTGAGCTATCATAGGCTTTAGAGAAAATTCATCTAATTCATTCAATAGGTCTAGCCTAAAGTTTGAGGCCTCATCCTAATTCAAATTCAGCTTCTTAAGTGCTCACATAGCATTATGCTTAAGTTCCACCAATAAATGAAATATTTTCCATAAAAAAAACTGATAAGGGGATATACTAATAGGCATCTTGAACACAATTTGGTACGCTCATTAAGCATTATCCAATATTCTTAACCAATTTGTTGTATTTGCATTCAATTATTGTAATGATTATCTTTATCTCCCAGTTGGAGACCTCTAATTTCCCACTAGTTTGTTGGTGATAAGATGTTGCCACCTTATGCTTTACATCATATTTTCATAAAATAATCTATTAAAAATATGCAAGCCTCCATTACTAGTGATTGTCCTTGGCATACAAAACCACGAGAAGATGTTCTGCTTCAAGAAGCTTGTGACACTATTGCCTTCATTATTTGGAAGCGCAACTACTCCACCCATTTAGACACAAAATCAATAGCTACTACTGTTTACTTCATACAATTTGAGCTCACAAAGGGACCCATAGAGTAATACCATAAATGTCAAAAATTTCTATCACAAGTATGGGAAAAAGTGGAAATTCATGTTTTCTAGATATACCCCTTGCCTTTGCAACTTTTCGCATGACCATGAAAAGTCATGAGCATCTTTTGAATTGTGGGCCAATAATACCTACATGTAGAATATTGTAGGCTATGAGAATACCATTATTATGGCCCACAATAAGAGATGAATGGCACGTCTCTAATATGCTCATCATCTAAACATCAGGAACATATCTAAAAATCATCTCATCAATTAAAATATAGAACAAATATGGCTTATCCAAAAATAATCTCCTCATCAAATATAAACTTCTTTTGCTTCCAGTAGGACAAATCTGAAGGCACCATATCACTTACCAAATAATTGGCAAAATCACAAACCATAGATTATGTTTCGTGATGCAGCCAATACTTGTTCATCTGGAAAGGAATAATTAACGTCTATCTCATCCTACAACTTCACCATAGCCTCTTCTTTAAGTTAGGACAAACAGTCAACCACTTGATTATCTATCCACTTTGATCCTTGACCTTAAAGTCAAATTCTTATAATAAAATGTAATACCCCTAGTATCCAAAATAATATTAGAGCCATGCTTTGATATCATGAGAAATGAATTATAGTTATTTGGTATTTTTATGAGTGAGTTAGATGTGTATTAAGGCCTCAAATAACTCCAAGCTATTAGGCATATCAAAATATCCCTTATCGATTGAGATCTTGCGAAGGATGTTGCCATAGTCAACTTCAAAAGAGCATATCTTTCATTGTACTAAGAATTTTCTAGTTCAAGACCCACCAAATTGTAGATAATTGGGTCTTCTTTCCAACGATATAAATTTTAGCTTAATCTGATGTCCATCTGAGAAGTTATGGCATTTTTCATGTGAACCACCGTGATTGTACCGCATCGCGGTGATCCCACAAATCATACTCGTTCCTTTCCAGTAGGTCACCATAATTAGCCAGTGTCGCACCAGGAATCGCGATGGAGAAATTAGCGAGGTGCATTGGAGTGAAAATTTGCACTTGTCCTTTTCCAGTGACGTATCGCGATGGCTCCGCGTTGCGCCAAGGTGAAAAATCACACTCATCCATTTTCAAGTTAGCCACCGTAATGGCGCTGCATCGCGCCAATGGAAAAAATAAGGATTTTTCTAAAACTTTTAATTTTTCAAGGATAGTTTGGTCTTTTCTCATTTCCCTAAATCCATCCAAAATAAAACATTAAAACCCAAAAGGGTTATAATGTGCCCAATGATTCATAATTTCTTTCCAAGAAAATAATCCTATCTCAAGAACAAACCTTTTCCCCTTCAAGATTCTAGATCAAGTTCCAAGAAAACCATAAGGAACCTTCACAAATTCTTCAGTCAAGGTACATTAAATATTCTTCCATGGGTCCCTTCCACCCATGGAACCCAACAACCCCTTGTAAATTTAAAAGTGTGATTATTACTTGTTTTTTATGAATTTTGTCCATGAGTTTTCAAGAATTTTGAATTTTACATCACGTTTACAATAAATTGTTGTTGTTATTAAACCCTACACGTTTGAATGGTGTTGTTCGCTGATTTAAGACTTAATTGGTTATTTAGTATTTAAATCATGCTATTACTACAAGTTTTAAAACTACTTCCATGCTTAGCTTAAACTATGAATGCCAAGTGTTTGTTGAAATGCCTACAAGAATTAGTTTTAAATAAATGCTTTTATGTTATGTCCTTAAAGTTTGTGTATGATCTTTCTATCATTGCTATTGAGTCCTAGGGTTTGAATACCCAACTATTACCTGCTTAACTAGTTTTTTAGTGTTTAAATAATGGCCACAGAATAGTTACAAGTCCTATTGTTTCAGTCAGTTACTATAAATAGTTAAACATAGTCAGTTCAGTGTTCAGTGTCTATTAGTTGGGAGTAATATTTAGCACCGAGCGAGTACAGGGATGGTAGCTTCCCCGTCAGTTAGGAAGAATCGTTAGTAGCAATCCCTGTACTCCATAACTATGTAGACAACATAGGATATAGGGAGTCACCCATATATTCAGGCTTGACTACCTCTCAGGGGTCACCCATCAGTTTAGGCTTTATACCCTTAGTCTTTTGGGACAGCACATTAGTGGATCCACATAGTCAGTATTAGTACCCATGGCACGGTACTGACACCCTTCCAATTGGGGTCATAGGTTGGACCCTAATTTTATCATTGGGGCATGTCGGTTAGATGATAGCTCCCACCATATCAGTACAGTATTCAGCTCAGTAATACACTTTTAGATTTGCTTGACCATATAAAAAGATATAAGTCATTCATTTATCAATATTTAGTATTTCAATTTACAGATAATCAAAACATGTTTTATGCTTGGTCATGCATTCTCGGTCTTTACAAATTTCATGCATTGTATTCAGTACTATATGTTATTCATTCAGTCAATTATTACTCCTTCACATGAAATCATGCATATTAGCCTAATCTGATTTGGCATACTAGTACATTCAAAGTACTAATCACATACCCTTTTCTTATGCTATGATGTTTAATATCATAGATTCTGATGCTCAGTTCCCTGATCGTGCATAGACATACCAGATTATTAGCTCTAGCAGTGGTGAGTCCTCATAGTTTGAGGACATGGTTTATTTATTTCAGTTTAACTTATCAGTTCAATATTTCCTATTCCGTCAGAGTTAGTTAGGGGTTTGTCCAATCAACTCCACGGTCAGTTAGTATAGGCTTTCAGATACCTCAGATAGTCAGTTAGACAACAGTCAGTTTAACAGTTGTTATCAGTCTTTACAGTTTGACTTTAGACGTTTTAGACTTATATTTTAAATCATACGCTTCAGTATTAAAAAATTATGGCATTATATCAATTGTTTTCCATATATGACTTTTATTATCAATAGATTATTTAGTGCTCACAGTAGGTACCAGCTCCTGGGTTAGCTTGTGGTCTTTCGAGATCGTAAGCACCGTGTGGCGTCTAGGGTGTACTCTCAGGGTATTACAAACTTGGTATGAAATCCAGGTTTTAAAGTGTCCTAGGGAGTCTAAAATCCATGTCAAGTAGAGTCTTATGCATGGGTGTGAAGCGTGCCATACTTGTAGACAAGAGGCTATGAGGTATTTTAAGAAAAGTTTTCATTGTTTCAATATTCATGTCATGCAACTGAGCATGATGCTCATGTTAAACTCTAATCTATTCTTACTTTCTCTTACAAAACATGGCTCCCAGAAACACAAATAAAAAAATAAATGTGAACCAGCCAGCACCTCTGGCTGTTTAGAAAGATCCCCTGAAAGAGCATGTTTCTCATTCACTACTCTAGCTCACTCTGTTGTGGCTTAGAATGTTCGGCCAACCGCTTTTCCATCCAACCCAGTGGATAATACTTCCATAGCTAGGATTTGGGACTTTACCCAAATTATTCCTCCTCTATTTTTGGGAACCAAATCTGAAGAGGATCCGCAAGAATTTCTCAACATAGTCCAGAAGGTAAAAGACTTTATGAGGTTGACTTCTAGTGAGTGTGCTGAATTGGCTTCTTACCAACTACAGTATGTATCCCATACCTAGTTTAAGTAGTGGAAAATGGATATAGGCGCAGATGCAGGGCCTATAAAATGGGAAGAGTTTGCTACAACCTTCTTAGATAGATTCTTCCCGTTAGAGATGAGAGAAGACAAAGTGTTAGAGTTTATCAACTTGAGGCAGGGCAACATGAGTTTGAATGAGTATTCCCTTAAATTTACTCAGCTAGCTAGGTATGCTTCTTATGTGGTGGCTGATAACAGGTCTAGGATGAGCAAGTTCATGTCTGGCGTATCTGGCACTGTGGTCAAGGAGTGTAAAACCGCAATATTTATCAAAGATATGGACTTGGTGAGGTTGATTGTCTATGTTCAATATATTGAGAAGAAGAATACTTAAGTAAAGAAAGAGGGATAACCAGAGGGCTAGAATAGGTAGCTTTAATTTCACTTAGCCAAAGTCAGAGGGTGAAAACCGTCCTGAATTCCATTAGAAATCTTTAGATCCTACTCCATCTTCCATTAGTGCCCCTGTTCCAAAGTTTAGAAATGACAATCGGGATAAGACGCCAGGCTCTAAGTCCCAAGATAGTATAAACAGTGGTCTCACAAATCCCCTTTGCCAAAAATATTATAGAAACCATCAGGGTGAGTGTAGAGCTTGCAGTGATGTATGATTTGGGTGTGTCAACCCAGGCCATTAGATCCGCAAGTGTCAGGTAGTTTCTCTGAATAAAAGGGATTTACGCCAACAGGGTCAGTCCCATTAGTCATTGGCTTCAGCCGGTCGCCCGACTCAGCAGGGCGCCGCTTTCAGTGCTACTTGTGGTCAGCGTCAGAATAGGATTTATGTACTCCAGTCTTGAAAGTATCAAGAAAGTTCTCCTGACATGGTTACTGGTACGTTTTAAGTCTTTCATTTACATGTTTATGCTTTACTAGATCCTGGAGTTTCTCTTTATTTTGTAACCCCTTATATATTCATCAACATCGGAGTCAGTCCCAAATCCTTAGTAGATCCATTCTCAATGTCTAACCCAGTGGGTAAGTCTATTATAGCCCGACGGGTATATAGGAACTGCCCGGTAATCGTGTCTCGAAAAATTACTTCAGTAAACCTTATAGTGTTAGAGATGATTGATTTTGATGTCATTTTTGGCATAGATTGGCTCCATTCATACTATGCTTCAGTGGATTGCAAAAATAAAGTAATTCATTTTCAGTTTCCAAATGAACCAGTCCTTGAATGGAGGAGTAGTACTAGACAAGGGGTGTATTTATCATCTTATTCGAGTCTAAAACTCTAATTATGATACTCCCAATCTTGAGTCAATTTTAGTATTAAGGGAATTTCTAGATGTGTTTCCTGAAGATCTTCTCAGAGTTTCTTCTAAAAAGGAAATTAACTTCGGAATAGACCTTCTTCCAGATACTCAGACTATCTCTATTCCTTCTTAAAGAATGGCTTTAGCCAAACTTAAAGAGTTGAAAGAACAGTTGAATGATGTTTTAGATAAGGTATTCATTAGGCCCCAGCATTTCCCCATGGGGTGCACTAGTTATGTTCATGCCTAAGAAAGACAGTTCTCTTAGAATGTGCATAGACTATCGTCAGTTGAACAAATTCACCATCAATAACAAATACCCATTTACCAAAATTGATGACTTGTTCAACTATCATAACGATTCCAGCTATTTCTCTAAAATAGACCTCAGATTCAGCTATCATCAACGTAGAGTCAAAGAATGTGACATTTCGAAAATAGCTTTTTGAACCCTGTATGATCACTTCGAGTTTCTAGTCATGTATTTTAGTCTCTCAAATACCCAAGCAACCTACATGTACTTGATGAATAGAGTTTTCAAATAGTAATTGGACATATTCATCATAGTCTTCATTGATGACATACTTGTCTACTCCCATAACAAAAATGATCATGCAGACCACCTCATAATAGTATTGCAGACTATTTGAACATATCTGTTGTTTGCAAAATTCAATAAGTGTGAATTTTGGTCAATAGCTTTCCTTGATCATATTATTTCCGGTGATGGCATTAGAGTCAATCCTTAAAAGATCGAAGCGGTGAAAGACTAGCCCATCTCTCCATCAAATTTTAGGTGTTTTTAGGGTTTGGCTGGCTATTACCAATGGTTTATTGAAGGGTTTTTGTCTATTGCATTCACTATGTCCAGATTGAATTAGAAGAAAGTTATGTTTCAGTGGTCAGATTCTTGTGAGAAGAGTTTTCAGGAGTTAAAGACTCGACTCACCACAACCCCAATTTTGACGTTACAAGATATTTTAAATGGGTTTATTGTGTACTTTGATTCTTCCATAGTAGGTTTGCGGTGTGTTTTAATGTAGAAAGGAAAGGTTGTGGCCCATGCCTCTAGACATCTTAAGCCCCATGAAAAGAATTACCCTACCCATGATCTTGAGTTAGCAGTTGTTGTTTTTACCTTGAAAATTTAGAGACATTATCTGTATGAGGTATGTGTAGATGTATTCATGGATCACAAAAGTTTTCTTTAGTATTCTCACAGAAATATTTGAACCTCCGATAGATAAGGTGGTTAGAATTGTTGAAGGACTATGATAAGTGTTTTATATCATCCGGGAAAGGCCAATGTAGTGGCGGATGCCCTAAGTAGATTGCCTATGGGTAGTGTTGCATATGTTGAGAGTGATAAGAAGATGTTAGTTAGAAAAGTTCATCAGCTTGCTAGATTAGATGTTCGTCTGGTTGATTCAGCTGAGGGTAGCGTATGGGTTCAAAATAGTTTTGAATCTTCTTTTGTTGCCGAAGTAAAATAAAAGCAAGATAGGGATCCCAGTCTGGTGAACCTGAAGGAGTCAGTCAGAGACCAGAAAGTAGATGTTTCTCCCAAGGGGGAGATGGTGAGTTGCGTTGCTAGGGTAGAATGTGTGTGCCTGGTGTCAATGAGTTGAGACAACTAATTCTTGTAGAAGCGCATGGTGAAAGTTACTCTATTCATCCAAGGCCCATAAAGATTTACCATAATTTGTGGGAAATCTATTCGTGGAGTGGGATAAAGAGGGATATTATAGAGTTTGTAGCTAAGTGCTCCACCTTTTAATAGGTTAAGATTGAACATCAGAAGCCCAGTGGGTCTATGCTAGAGTTCAATAGACCCACTTTGAAGTGAGAGGAAGTGAACATGGATTTTGTGACAGGTTTGCCTCATACTTTTCATCAGCATGATTCAATTTGGGTCATTGTGGACAGTATTACCAAATCAACCCATTTATTACCCGTTCATACTTTATATTCAACCAAGGACTATTCCAAGCTCTATATTAGAGAGTTGGTCAGGTTTTACGGTGTTTCGCTATCTATCATCTCAGATAGAGGTACTCATTTTACCTTTTATTTTTTGAAAGCTTTCCAGAAGGTTCTTGGTACCCAAGTTCACCTCTGTACCACCTTCCACCCTCAAACAGATGGTCAGGCAGAAATGACTATTCAGACCCTAGAGGATATGTTGAGAGCGTTTGTCGTTGACTTTAAGGAAAGTTGTAATGACCTATTGCCTTTGATTGAATTTGCGTATCATAACATCTATCATTCTAGTATTCAGAAGTCTTCATTTGAGGCTCTATCTAGAGGGATATTTAGATCTCCGATTAGTTGGTTTGAGATAGGTGAAACCTCTTCGATAGGGGTTAATTTGGTGTTTGATGCTTTGGAATAAGTTCAGCTAATCCAGGAGAGGCTTAAGGCATCCCATAGCCGATAGAAATCTTATGCAGATGTGAGGAGAAAGGATCTTGAGTTTGAAATTGGAGATTTTATATATCTAAAGATCTCTCCCATAAGGGGGTAAAGAGGTTTGATAAGAAGGTGAAGCTTAGTCCCCGATATGCTGGCCCTTATAGAATTCTACGTCATTTTGAAAAGGTGGCTTATGAGCTTGAGTTGCTTGTAGACTTAGAATCAGTGCACTCGGTATTCCATATCTTTTTTTTAAAGAAGTGTATTGGTGACCCGGCAGTAGTTGTTCCCTTAGAAAGCGTAGATGTTAAGAATAGCCTTTCTTACGAAGAAATTCAAGTCGAGATCCTTGATCGCCAGATTCATAGACTAAGGAACAAAAAGGTTCCCCTAGTCGAGGTTCTTTGGAGGAATCAGTCCATTGAGGGAGCCACTTGGGAAGCAGAAGCAGATATGCGGACCAAGTACCCTCATCTTTTTTCAAAAAACTCAGACTCAGTTTAAGGCAATAAGTTTTCCTAGAATTTCTCTTTTCCATGCTCAGTTCCAGCTGCATATCATTTTTATGTCATTCATGCATTAACAAAACCAGTTTAATCATGTGTCATGTTTCAGAGTCAGTCATGTATTCACATTTTCATCATGTATATTCAGAATGTAACCTTAATTCCTCAGTGTTTTCAGCTTAACCAATCTCATTCGAGGACGAATGTTCCTAAGGTGGAGATATTGTAATACCCCAAGAAGCCAAACTATTGTTAGAGCCACGCTTCGAGCTCATGAGAAATGAATTATAGTGGTTTGGTAGTTTTATGAGTGAGTTAGATTTGTATTATGGCCTCAAATAACCCCTAGCTATTAGATGAATCAAATTATGCCTTATCGATTGAGCTGTTGAGAAGGATATTGCCATAGTCAACTTTAAATGAGTATATCTTTCATTTTCTAAAGAATTTTCCAGCTCAAGACCCACCAAATTATAGATAATTGAGTCAGCTTTCAAACGATACAATTTTGCCTTAGTCTAATTCCTAGGTGAGAAGTTATAGCATTTTTCGTGTGAGGCTGTAAGACACCGCGATTGTACCGCATCGCGGTAAGCCCATAAATCACACTCGTCCTTTTCCAGTAAGTTACCGCGATTGGCCAGTGTCGCACTAGGAATCGCGGTGGAGCAATAAGTGCATTGCGTTGGAGTTAAAATTTGCACTCATCCTTTTCCATCGACGCACCGCGTTGGAGCCACGTCGAGCCAAGGTGCAAAATTGCACTCGTCTGTTTTCCAGTAAACCACCACAATGGCACCCTGTTGCGCCAAGGGGAAAAATTATGATTTTTCTGAAACTTTTGATTTTTCAGGGACAGTTTGGTCTATTCCCAAGGCCCCAAATCCATCCAAAACAAGAAATTAAAAACCCAAGGGGGTATTATGTTCCTCATTATACATAATTTCTTTCCAAGAAAATAATTCTCTCTCAAGGACAAACCCTAGCCCCTTAAAGATTAAAGCTCAAGTTCCAAGAAAACCTCAAAGAACCTTCACGAATTCTTCAGTCAAGGTATGTTAAATGTTCATCCATGGGTTCCTTCCGCCCATGGAACCCAAGAACCCTTTTTAAATTTAAAAGTATGATCATTACTTATTTTTATGAATTATGTCCATGAGTTTTCAAGAATTTTGAATTCTACATCATGTTTACAAGAAATTGTTGTTGTCATTAAACCCTAAACATTTGAATGGTGTGGTTTCTGATTTAATCCTTAATTGGTGATTTAGTATTGAAATCATGCTATTACTACATGTTTTAAAACTACTTAGATGCTTAGCTTAAACTACGAATGTCAAGTGTTTGATGAAATTCCTACAAGAATGAGCTTTGAATAACTGCTTTCACATTATGTCCTTAAAGTTTTAGTATGACCTTGCTACCATTGCTATCGAGTCCTGGGGGTTTGATTACACAAATTTAGCTGCTTACCTATTTTTTTAGTGTCTAAAGAGCAATCACAAAACAGTTACAAGTCCTATTGTTTCAATTAGTTACTATAAATAGTTAAACATAGTCAGTCCAGAGTTAGACAGAGTAGTTAGTAGGGAGTAGGATTTAGCAACGAGCGAGTACAGGGATGGAGGATTCCCCATCAGTTAGGCAGAGTCGTTAGTAGTAATACCTATTCTCCAGAACTACGTATCCAACGTAGGATATGGGTAGTCACCCATCAGTTCAGGCTTGACTACCTCTCAAGGGTCACTCGGCAGTTTAGGCTTGACACCCTTAGTCCTTTGGGATAGCACATTAGTGGATCCACACTACCAATGTTAGAACCCTTGGCACAATACTGACACCCTTTAAACTGGGATCATAAGTTGAACCCCAATTTTCTCATTGGGGCATGTCGTTTAGATGATAGCTCCCACCATCTCAGTACAGTATTCAGCTCAGTAATATAGTTTTAGTTTTGCTTGACCATAGGATACAGATATAAGTCATTCATTTATCATTATTCAGTATTTTAGTTTACAGATTATATTTAGAACATGATTTATGCTTGGTTATGCATTCTTTTTTCTTTACAGATTTGATGCATTCTATTCAATACTTCATGTTATTCATTCAGTCAGTTATTACTCCTTCACATGAAACCATTCATATTATCCTAACCTCATTTGGCATACCAGTACAGTCAAAGTACTGATCGCATACTCGTTTCATGCACTATGATGCTCAATATGATAGGTTCGAAAGCTCAGTTCCCTGATCTGGCATAGACATACCAGATTATCAACTGTAGTAGTGGTGAGTCCTCATACTTTGAGGACATGGTTTATTTATCTCAGTTTACCTTATCAGTTCAGTATTTCCTATTCAGTAGGTATTAGTTAGGGGTTTTCCTATCAGCTCCACAGTTAGTTAGTAGAGGCTATCAGACACTCGAGATGGTAAGTTAAACAACAGTCAGTTTATCTGTTACTATCAGTCTTTATAGTATGACTTCAGATGTTTAAGACTTATGTTTTAAATCGTACGCTTCAGTAATTAAAACCTCATGGCATTTTATCAATTGTTTTCCTCATATGACTTCTATCATCAATATATTATCCAGTGCTCATAGTAGGTACCATCTTATGGTTTAGCTTGTGGTCTTTCAAAATTGTAAGCATTGTGTGGCATCCAGGGTGTACTCTTAGGGTGTTACATAGAAGTACCCAATGAGTCAATCTAGTCTTAGAATCCTTTCTAGCTAAAAGATATTGTTATAACCCAAACTCGGGCCTAGACGTGATGGGTATCTCAAGCCTACCATGGGTCGAAGACCACTCTCTTAGCCTTACCCAGGGGCACAATAAGAATAGACAGCAAAAACTAACAAAAACAATAAAAGGAAAGACAGAGATGTCAAATAAAGATTCTAAGAATCAAAATGAACAATCTACCAAATACTGGTCCATAAAAACTGCTAAACCAAGAATGCCAGACTAAGTCGGGACATAACCCTGACTATGAAAAAAGAATAAAAAATAAAATACCAAGAGAATACTAAAAATTTTGAAATGACTGAGCCTTCTAGAGAATGGAGGCTTATCACTTCACAACAGACGAATAGACATACCAAACCATCTAACGCTGCACAGGAGAAACAAAAAAGTCCTTCAAACGTACATCATGAAATGATGCAGCATTCGGGGATGGTTAGTGGAGAGAGCACCCACATGTAACTCAGGGAAAAGGGATAAAATAATGTCATCTCCAAAACCAGTCAAAAACCACATGCACAACATTTATATATATATATATAAGATGCTGGGGTAGGGACAAGTGTCATGAATATGAGAGTTTAAATCATTAACCTGAATTATGTATTTTGATCCATCCTAAAGGCACCCATAGGCTATATGGGTCTATCTTTCTCTGTCGAAAAGGAATTAGTACGTATTAGTCGCATGCACCAAGGAAACCAAGAAAAGGCTAAAGACACCAAGGGGATAGCCATCTAAAATATAATATGTAACCAGATACATGGTCATATAAACCTACAACATCGGCAAAATTTATTTCCAGCGTAAGTCCCCCCGGGACATAAACCTTTACGGTGAACTATACAATTCCCTTTAAGCTCACTTTAAAATAGATTGAACTTAAACCAACCAAACCCAAGAGATATTTATTAAGGCCTTTTCCAAATTTGTATCTACATACCAATATGCTTGCAAGATAATTCAATAATGACAAACTATTCCATTAAACCATTAGACTCCTAAGTTTCATTTAAAATCCAAAACCATGGCCACCAAGAGCATTCCAAAACCATTGTTATCTATCTATCCTTTAATGTAATGCAATAGGTTCAAAAGACAAGTTAAATTATGCAATTACCCATATTTAAAATCAAGTTATTCAACGTGGGTTGAGGTTAATGCCATTTCAAGCCAAAAATTCATCAATTTGGGGAAACTCATGTTGCCAATTCCAATCAATATCATAATACACCAATTTTTTCCCAAAAACCATAAATAAAAACATGAATAATACATTTAAAAATATTATAAATGATATTCAAGTAATAACAATCAAAACCTCTTAACCCAATTTCAAAATCATCAATTAAAACACATGAATATTGATTAAATAAATGAAACAATATAAAATTCAAGTCAAGGAATGAGAAACATGCCTGAAATACCAAAAAATTTGAAAAGAAATAAAATTTGGAGCTGGAATGGTGAATTCCCTATAAAATCCTTGAAGTTCTTGGTTGGGGAGTTAAATAAGAAAAGTATAGTGTTTGATCCTTGAGAACTGAAGGAAAAGGGTCAATTGAGAGTTTAAAAGTCGTTCAAAGGGTAATAGGACCAAAATCCCCTCACCCCAAGTGAAAAAAAAACAAAATCTAGATGAAAATTACATAGCGGCATGGCATGTCGCTACTGCGGAGCTTAGCTTCCGTGACACGTCCATATCGTGGAAGCTAAATGGTGTGGCACACCACTATCATAGAGGCTTACTACCTCAAAATTCCAGAAAGACCTCGAGCCCCTTCTAAAAATTCCAAAACTATTCCAATATACCCTTTTACATCCCTTATCATAATTCAAGTCAAAATTGATATTATATACATGGGAGGGTAAAAAATAAAATGATCAAAATTTTATAGGGTCTCACATTGTCCACCCTATAGATAACTTATCTCTGAATGAGAAGTTAGGACAGTTTGAACATGATAGATAGAAAGAATATTGGAGAATACAAGAACCAATTCATAAGACGATAGGAGGGAAATTAAATTCATACCTGAAGCACTTTCATCCAACTAGGGGAAAAAGAATGGGTATTTAGATTTCATATCTTCTTCAGCTTCCCATGTAGCTTGTTTGTAAAAGTTAGGGGATTCAATCTCAAACCGTAGTGTTTGTAAAAGTTAGGGTATTCAATCTAAAACACTAGCAATCTCGAGTAACCATAGATGTTCGAACAACAGAACCAATATGATCTGACCGACGAGACTGTGATGCCATCACCTGAGAAAGAATATAAATAGACTAAAGGAACTCTGCATTAGAGAGATCTCCCAAAGGTAACTAAACATAAGTATCACTAGATCGTGTAGCCTATGAAGTACTAGTAGGGACAGGTGGAACCCCACATGGAGTGAAACAATAGGAGAAGGGACCCTAGATGGGTTTGCACTTCATAAGAAGGGCAAGTCCACTCTAAATTTTCCCAAGGTGGCATAGAGGTATAAATAGAGTTTCAATGACCATTAGATCTTTGGTGAGACATGATCTTAAATGCGAGTAAGCTAGTAGTGAGAGGAGTTTCAAAGAAACTAGACACTATATCCCAAAAAAGAACAAAAGAATGAGAAACATTCCTAGATGCCTTGTAGACTCCCCCTTATAAGTGTTGCACACTACGCACCCATTAAAAGGACTCTACTATACACGACTTTGTGGAAACCTAGTGACCCTGAATCATGCTCTAATACCAAATTTTTCACGACCCAAATGCAATCCTGGACGTGATAGGTCTCTTAAGCCTACCATGGGCTAGAGACCACCCCCTTAGCCTTACCTCAAGAGAACAATAAGAATAGACAGTAGAAGATAACAAAATCAAATGAAGATTCTATGAATCAAAAGAAATAATTAACCCAATAACGGTCCACAAAAACATCTAAACCATGAATTCCAGACTAACTTAGGACATGCCCCCGACTATGAAAAGAAGAATCCAAAACAAAATACTAAGAAAATACTTCAAAAATGAAATGATCAGTCCTTTCAAACAATGAAGGATCACCACTTCACGGCAGACCAATAGACCTACCGATCCACCTATGTTGTATAGGAGAAAAAAAAAGTCCTCCTAACCTATTTCATCAAACAATGCAATATTTGGGGATGATTAGTGGGTCTAGCTTAGGGAAAGAGGGTAAAATAATGTCATTGAAAAAACTAATCAAAAACTACATGCATAATATTTATATATACATATAAATGATGTCGTAGTAGGTACAAGGGTTATGAATATAATAGTTTAAGACATTAACCTGAACTATGTAGCTCGCGCAGTTCTAAACGCACCCACGGGCTATATGGGTTTGACTCACCCTGCCAAAAAGGCCCCATTATGTGTTGGCCACATGTACTAAGGAAACTAATGAAAGGATTAAGACACCAAGGCGATAGACATTAAAAGATAATGTGCATCCAGACACATGGTCATATAAACCCAAAACGTCGGCAAAAGTTATTTCTAGTGTAAGTTCCCCTTGGGACATACACCTTCATGATGAGATACATAATTCTCTTTAAGTCCAATTTAAAATTGTTTGCATATAAGCCAACCATTAACTCAGGAGTCATTTATTACGGATTTTTTCAACTTGGTATCACCATACCAATATTCTTGCAAGATAATTCAATTATGCCAAACTTGTTAATTTAATCATGAGACTCCCAAGTTTTATTTAATATCCAAAACCATGACCACCAAGGAAATTCCAAAACTATTTTTATCCATTTATCCTTTAATATGATGCAATGAATTAAAATACAAGTTAAATTATACAATTACCCATATTCAAAATCAAGTTTACAACATGGGTTGAGGTTAATGCCATTCCATGGAAAAAATTATCAATTTGGGGAAACTCATGTCACCTATTCCAATCAATATCATAATGCACCAATTCAGTCCCCAAAACCATAAATCAAAATTAAATAATCCATTTAAAACATGGAAAATGCAATTCAAGTAATAACAATTAAAACTCCTCAGCTCAATTTCAAACCCATCAATTAAAACACATAAATATTGATTAAATAAATTCCATAATGTAAAATTCAAGTTAAGAAATGAGAAACATGCTTGAACTGCCAAAGAACTTATGAGAAATTAAAGTTAGGAGCTTGAATGGTGAATTCTCTGTAAAACCTTTGAAGTTTCTTGGTTAGCGTGTTAAGTAAGAAAACTATAGTGTTTGATCCTTGAAAACTAAAGGGAAAGGGTCCATTGGATGTTTAAAAGTCATTTAAGGGGTAAAAAGATCAAAAGCCCCTCACCCCAAGTGAATAAACAAAAATTGTACAAAAATTACGAAGCGGTGTGGCACACTGCTATTGCAGAGCGCAACCTCCATACCATGCCTTTATGACAGAAGCTAAGTGGAATGACACATCACTATCGTGAAGCTTACTACCTCGGGGTCAAAAATAACCTCTAAGACCTTTCAAAAATTTCAAAACATCCCCAAAAGACTCGTTTACATCACTATCATAATCCACGTTAGAGGGTAAAAAATAAAGTGATCAAAATTTAATGAGATTTCATAGATACCTAAGATCTACATGATTAGTAAGAACAAATACTTTTGTTCCAAGAAAATAAGAGAAATATTTCTCGAATACAAACACCACAACAAGAAACTCTTGTTTCATAACAATATAATTCTTCTGAGTTAGGGTAAGTGTTTTTCTAGCATAGTAGATTGGATGAAGTATTTTCTCATACCTTTAGCCTAGGACTTCTCAGATCATCATGCCACTAGTATAACACATAACCTCAAATGGCATGGACTAATCAAGTGACACAATAATTGGGGTTGATGTCAGTTTCTTCATAAGGCACTAAAATGCCTTGAGACATGTATCATCAAACACGAACTTAACCTCCTTCTCCAGTAATTTACCAAAAATGGATGTCCAATCTTAGAAAAATCCTTCGAAAACCTACGAAAAAATCTAGCATGCCCAAAGATGCTTTGAATACTTTTCATAGAAGTTGGTTGAGGTAATTTTTCAATCACCTCAATCTTCGTCTTATCAACTTTAATCCCTTTATTTGAAATTTTCTAATAGATTACTATTCTTTCTTTGACCATGAAGTGGTACTTTTAACAAAGAAGCACCAAATTTCAACTAAGCACCAAATTACAATATTTACACATTTTGAACATATTAGCCAGATAGGCCAAGCAATCTTCTAAAGATTCCACAACTACTAAAATATTATCCATGAATATCTTAATTATGTCCTCTACCATGTCTGAGAAGATAGATATCATACAACAAAAAAAAGGTCATTGGTGCATTACATAATCCAAAAGGCATCCTCTTGAATGCAAACATCCCATATGTATACCTGAATGTGGTCTTCTCATAATCTTTGTGAGAAATCAAAATCTGATACAATCTATAAAACAATAACATCCTCTACCAACAAGATGATCTAATATCTAATCTATAAAAGGCATCAGAAACTGATCTTATTTACTCAAGTCATTTATCTTCTTATAATCCATGTACTCTCTCTAACTAGTGACATATATCATTAGAATAAGATCATTCTTTGAATTTGGGATCAATGTGATTCCATCCTTCTTGTCACACATTAAATCAGTCTTACCTATTTTCTTTCTACAATAGTGTAAACCACAACTACATCCAACCACTTCATGATCTACTTCATCGATAGCTCTTTAATAGATAGGTTACATCTATATTGATGCTCCATATTA
The DNA here is from genome assembly GCA_030864215.1 of Capsicum pubescens. NCBI lineage: Eukaryota > Viridiplantae > Streptophyta > Magnoliopsida > Solanales > Solanaceae > Capsicum > Capsicum pubescens. Next base: position 247,544,370 of record CM061540.1, on the reverse strand, counting down.
GGAATACAATCTAGCCTAAGTTTGATTTAAGACTAAATTCTAGGCAAAATACTAATAAAGCCAGCAAAGGACCAGTTGATGGACCTCTCAACCTTTTGCAAAAATTGACACTAGAGCCTCAACCTGCCATTCAATCAAATATTCTGCTATAATAACCAACAAAGTATTGTTGTCTCCCAAGAAAACATAGTTAAGGTGCGAAGAGAGAGACTTGAGTTCCAAAATAAGAGGCTTCTCATTAGAAGAATTTGCAGATACAGTTGCCCTATTCTTTAAATAAAAATTTAACCTTTTGAAGTGTAAGAGTAGGAACCCCTACATGTAAGTACTCTCACAATTTCTTTATGATTCTCCATATCATCACCTTTAATGTTCATAATAATTGTCGTTAGTGCATCAATACCAAGCCTCTCCTAAATAAAAACTATCAAGATCTCCTCACAAGATGTATCGGTAACTGAGATCACAGACATGTCCTTTTATTGCTTCATGCATTGAAAAAAATTAAAAGTCATTATTTTATTGTTCAGTAAAAAATTTATATGCCAATTTTCATATCAACCAATATTTTTCCAGTCATAAAGAATGGCCTTGCTAAGATAATGAAAACCTTAAAATCAATTTCATAGTTAAGTATGAAAATGTTGATAGAGAAGAGTAAGGACTTAACTCTTACAAAAAAATCATATAAAACTACCACTGACTTCTTTACAGTGTAGTCTACCATAAGAAGTCTCATCGGAGTTGGTTTGGGTAACCCCTATCCCAACTATCTACACACTTCTAGCAGCATCACATTTATGCTAGTACCGAAGTCACACAAAGCATTAGCGAAATTGGATTCCCCAGTGGTAGATGGAATCATGAATTCTTATGAATCTTTCTTTTTACGCTCAGGAGAATGGGAAGCTATTGCACTATAATTGTGCAAATTATCAAGGGGATAAAACTCACTATCTTATTCCTTGTCTCTAGATTCTTCATAAACTTTACCTAACTAGGAACTTTTTCAAGTACCTCAACTAAAGGGATGTTCACGGACTAATTCTTAAGTATAAAAAGAAACTTTAGACACATCTCTTATTCAGCACTTTTGTTTAATCTCTATGGAAAATATAGAGGGAATCGTAGGATAGGATTCAAAACTTATGGGACCTCATTCTTTTTCCCCTTTCTAGAATTAGTGTCCTTTTTGTCAATTGGCGATATCTTTTCTGATAGATTCTATTCATCAACATATTCTTTAGATTTGACAGCTTTTTCATTTCTCAATCATCACGAGCTCACCTTCATTAACAACAACTACATATATAGGTGGATCAATAGTCATTTTATCAATTTTAGTGGTCAAATCCATATAGTAAGTGTCGTTCTTTATATTCAAGAGAGTGTTGCTTAGAAGTGTACCATTTTCATGTTAAATTTAAAGCAACTGAGATTTGTCCAAACTACTACTCAAAATTTTTAATTGTGGTAGAATGTGACTCCACTTTTTGATTTATACTAAAATATCTACCTAAATTTATTTGAGGATTTCATCATTTTTCTATACTTTTTTTGACACTATATCTAGAAACTCCTCTACTTTAGAATTAATCGAATAATCCTAATGGCTCCTAAGAGGAATGTATAGACATTCCTATCATATTTTAATTCATCCTTTCTTCCAATCACCATCTCTACCTCCACTCATATCCTTATACAAAAACTAGTTGAAGTTATTATCCTTGTAATAATTTCAACCTTTATTTGCTTGACAAGAACCCATTTTCTTTATTAGACCATTGTCCTTTGGCTCAGAAACCTATAACTTGATCATCTAGTTACTTAGCCTCCTCCTTAAAATTAGAGCCTTCATGTCTAGGCACTTTACCTGATGAACTAAATACATTCACCTTCTCTATCCCTATTTTTGCAAACTATTTTTTGGATAGGCTAAACATTGTCTTCAACTATGATACCTCTTTAGAGATTACCTCATCTATTATTTATTGTTTGATAGATACTCTAATCGAATGGTGCCTATAGGCATATTAATTTTTCATAAATGCCAACCCCTATTGGTGTTATATCCTATTATAGTGTCTGTTATATCCTTGTTGTTTGAATTCCAAGCTCTATAGAAGATTTCAATCAAACTATGAGTCAACATCTTATGATTTGGGACTTGTTGTAACTTCTTCAAAAACCTTAACCATGTCTCATAAAATGCTTACAAATATATTTGCCTAAAGTTAAAAATCTTGTCTTTCAAATGCAACATTCTTGAAGGTGGGAAGAACCTCTCCAAGTATTACATCTTTAGCTCCTGCCAATTAGTTAGTAATTCTCTGGGCAACTTTTTCAATAGCAGACTAGCTTTACCAGTCAGAGAAAAAAAAACAACTATTGCATGATAGAATCTTGTCTCATCTTAGGTAACTTGTAGGAATTGCAAATCCCTACAAAGTTCAACAAATTTGCATCAGTAGTAGAAAGTCTTATTAATACTCCTTTAAGTTTTATGATGGGTCCTAAGCTGGGGGTCTATCGAAAACAACCTCTCTACTTCTCTTGAGGTAATGGTATAGTCTGCGTACACTCTACCCTCCCCAGACTCCGCTAGGTGGGAATACACTGGGTATGTTGTTGTTGTTGTTGTAAGTTCTATGATGGAAACATAGGACTGGTGATGTTGAATTTAGCTCTTGGCGGTAGTAGTGGTGGAATAATAGAACCAATTTAATCCGAATCAACCAAATCCACATCATTATCTATATCATCAAACTGGGGAGGATAATGATAAGTATGCTCCTAAACCTGATTATTTATTTTACTTGCTTGTTCTTAAGTAGTAGCTAGGAAGGATACTTTTTTTCTAGACCATTCACTATATATGTCAGTCGAGTGCTTGTCTTTTTTGTTCCTTATAGAACATATGGGTGGCGACTTCATCCGCAATCTCAGGAATTTCACAATTGAAAAATCCATTATGTGCTATGTAATTAACCATTTTGCATCAATTTCTCATTGTCCTTTAATTTTCAAGATCAAATGCAATCAGGGGACATGACTCTGAGTATTGAACATACATAAAAGTAAAACCTACAAAAACAAATTAAAAAAGTAAAATTAGGAAAATAAGGACTAATAGTTAAATAAACACAATCGAACTAGTCTTAAGTCTCATTCACCAATAATAGAACAAAAATTTAATGTCACCTAAATTACACCTCCCAAAAAAGTATAATGTGGTTGTTGTCAAATATAGAATTCAACTGAGGTTCGGGTTAAACCACTGGGATTATGGAAAGGTGCTTGGTCGATGCAGTTATTTGAATTATCAGTTAATTATTTCCAAATATGGGTTTTATGTAATAAGTAATTATTGCAGATAATGAATAACCAAGTAACAAATTGTTATTTATTTCATGAGAAGTTGACTAAGATTATGTTCCCTTTGAGTTCATAATACAGTAGACATGTTGTACTAGTGATATATCCTAGTGCTTAGTATGAAAGATTGGTAAGATATGTTTACCTAAATGGTTGGTCCCATTGATAGATGAATATCACCATGAAACTTTGTTCGTCTATGGTGTTTCTTTACTAAACCTTAACTTTGATCTCAAATAAACTATTCTCCTATAAAGGTTAGTTATAAGATGAGGGTTGTTAGCCTTAAATATCTATTGCTATTACTTTTTTCCACGTGTTACTCCTTGATCGATCAAGCAACAATAAGGTGAGTCATAACTTTCGCGACCATTAAAAAACAACTAATACAAAGGGAAAAGTAATAAATGCATGAACATCTTTCAAAATTCACTATGGACTTTAATTATGTTAGAAATTAATCATAGTTCCCACAACCCGACTTGTGAGATTTAACTTCTCATGTTCTAAGGGAAAAATAAGAATTGTTAGAAGAACTCATAATTATAGACTTATGAATAAAGTAGAAGAAATATGGAAACTTGAATTATCAAAAGAAGATTCAATAACTATGAATCAATGTAAATTCTCTCTAATCTCTTTACGATATGTGTTGCTAAGACCAAAGAATCTAATGGATGTATGACAAATAATGAAAATCTAGGAAATGAATTTATAAACAAAGTAAGACCTATCATAAAAATAATGGGATTGTAGTTTTGACACATGAAACAAACCTCAAGATGACTCGTTGGTGGATCCAATGATTACTAATCATTCTTCATGCTCATCGTTGGATGGTTGTTTTTTAGGACAACTTTCAGATATTTTTTTGGATGATCTATAGAACAAGCTCATCTATTCTATGGATGACTCGTTTCTTGCATTTGTTGGATTTAAGCTTAGATTTCACTCTTTTCAGTATTCTCTGCCAGAATCTTTTAAATTAGTCCATTATTTCTTCCAATGATCATGGGACGTTGTCATCTAATATTCTTTATTTTTATAGTTCTTTGATTCATATAATGTTTACATAAGATGGCTCATTACAAGCTGCAATGGTTCATTATAGGGATCATCTGACGTACTTTAGTTTCATTTTCTCTATTTTTTACACTTCCACTCTCAAAAGCTATTTTACCTGCAATTACCATAAAAATATATATACACAAAAAATGTGCCTTAGAACTATCATATTTTCCTTACTTTACACATCAAAAGTTTCATAAAATCATTGCACATCACAAACTAAACAATCATTTAGAAATTCAACACTCATGTTGTTGTGAAGTACATTTTTGATATAGCTCATGGAAGAGAAAGTTCATTCCATAGAAGCAGTAGAAATGAGAAAAATAAGAGTAAACTTGATTATAAAATATATAAGTGATCAAATCTAATGCAATTTTTATTGAACATATCAGAACCTATTAGAACCATGAACATATGTAAAATTATCAAGCTGACAATTGAGATTTTGAGCTTATGGCTATCAAAGTCATTAGGAGTATATTTAGCCAAGTTCACTAATTTTTCCTTATATAAATTATTAAAAGACATGGATGAAAGTAAACAAGACATACCAAAAAGTAATTCAATGCTCACAACATTCAAACTATTATTAAGTTCTAAAATAGCAAATCAACAATAATACAAAATCTTCCAACACAAAAATGATAAGAATATATATCATTAAGATCTCTACATTTCTAACTCCCATGAATTTAATGACCATCCTTCTTTGGAGTCGCTATCTCACGTTCATGACAAAAAGAAAAGACATCATTCAGTAGTGATTTCCGCCCGCTATCCTTCTTTCTTTGCGAGTCATACTTTTCATTATTGAGGAGTATCATAGCATTCATTGTATCTTGATCCATCTTTTTCAATAAGGAGTTGAAATAATTTATCATCATTAAAAGTTCCAACATTAAGTGAAACATAAAAGCAAAATTAGTCCTCTGAATCATATTTCACTTGTATGTCTATCAAGATAATTTGGACACTCACGTGCAAAAAATTCAAGAACATAAAGAATCGATGGAAATATGTCAATTAGTTTCTTTAATAGTATACAAATCCCAATAAGTTTCATATAACCATTGAATCCCAACTTCTTGATTTTGTCCTTGATCTGTGTGCACCTCACCAAAAATAAGAAAATCTTCTAACATTGTAGATTGATGCTATCTGAGCGAATTCCCGTTCTTATAAAATGGTATAAAAATATTTAGCACATTAGAAAATAAATAAAAGTATTAATCCACATGTATATTCTTCCTCACAAGTGCTAAAAGTGTCAATTGCAACTGATGAGCAAAATAATAAGTGAAACATGCAGATGGAGATTCACACAAAATTAATCTTTTAAAATCATTTTGTTATCCTTTCATGTTGCTAGCACCATTGCAACCTTATTTACATATTCGAAATGGACATAATAAGTGATAAAAATGAAAAGAATTGGTTTTCTCCTACAATGATTGTGCAGAGGTATTAGGGACATGAAAAAAAAAACAAATCACTCGATCAATTCATATTTTTTGCCAACATATCATTGAACAAGTGTTATTTTCTCCTTTTGTGATACATCTTTTAATTTTTCAACTATTATTCCAAAATAATTACAATAATTATCCTTCCATTATTACGTATAAGTTCTTCATTTATGATTTTAGGCTAAAATTCTTTTTGGATTTGATGTTACAAATTTCAAGCAAGGCAAGTTTCAGATAAAATTTGATTGAAATGTTATCTAGGGAAATTTATGAATGATTTGGGTATGTGTGGTGGAGTTTGACTTAATTTATAGTTTTCTAAGATGATAATGAACATGTAGGATTTTACATAATTGATTATGGGTTGGTAAAACTTTCAAAATTAATCTTAGCATAAAGAATATTGTTTGGAGTATCTTGGATTTATGGTGTGTTGTGAAAAATAAAATTTTTGGAGATAATTGGAATATTTTACTCATAGACATCACTATTGCAACGTGTATGTCACTATTATGACATGCCAAAAAGTAGAGACAGTCCCGTTGTAGGTGCCCAGTCAATGTGGTAAATGGTTGTCACTATAGAAAATGTCGCTATAGTGATGTATGTTTGTATAGCGACATACATTGTTGTTGTATTCTAAAAATTCAGAAAAATGGTTTTTTCTTAAAATATTGTTTTTGGGCCAAGAAGAGGCAATTTTGGGCAAAACCCCTTAGTTGTCCATCATTTTACTTTATTAAGGTAAGGTGTTCATCCTTGTTAACTAGTAAGTTAATAATCTAGCCTCAGAATTGCTAGTTTACGTAGTTCAAGGAGGGTTAAAATGAGTTTAGTTGATTTTCTAGTGCACATGTGTAATTTAAATATAAAATCATTGAATTTTGGTTAATGATCACTAAATTACCATGGCATATTGTTAATTTATTAATTTATCAATAAAATTGGTAGTTTTAAGTGAATTATAGCAGAAAAATCCTAGAACAACAAGGAAATGGTCATGAACCATGACTTAGGGGTTGGAAATGTGATTTAATCCTGCAAGTTGTAGGCCATTTCATTAATTATATGTGTATAAGTACTTCTAGATTGAGATAAATTAGAAATTGCATAGAAAGGGAAGGCTCAATCTTAGTTGAGTTGTTCAAGCATGGGTTTTGGTAGGCAATAGTATTGTAAGTTAATCTATCCTATGCTAAATTTGTATGTAAACTACTTTTTAGCATTGCTTGTTAGTTCATATTGTTGGGTGTGGTAATTTTTAAATGAACTGTATGTAAAGTTTATGGATGTCACAGGTAATGATCAATATATCTTGTCACATGATTATTACCAACTTTATGATTAATTGTGAAAAGTTTTGGTAATTGGACATTCTCATAGTTTATTGGTGGAATAAGGTTGGCGGGCACTTGTGTCTGGGATCAAGGTACACATTTGGAACTTGTCCCATGCATGTTATGACTAGAGTGTGGTTATGATACCCTAAACATATTTGTACAAGGTACAAGTGAGTGTCACAATTCCATGAGTGAACTAGGAAAGGTATTTATATGTTGTGATATTTGTTTAACTTGGCTTGACTGGACTTGACTTAATTGAAGATGTATTTGACTTGTTGCTAGTAGTCCTGAATTTCTTTATTTGTTATTTTTTTTCCTAGGAGTAGTTAGGGTAAGCATATGTTGGCTTATTGTACTAGGTTTTTGTTAAGTGTTCATATTCTTATCTTGGGTTTTCCAAATGACACTACCAGTACACTAGTATTTTCTTATGTGCTGATAGTACACCTTCTCTTTCTTTTGTTGAGAGCATAAAAAATTCTCGTGGCTCCTACAAGACCTTAATTGTGACTCTAGCATGTTATCCAAATTCAAGGGTGGGCAGCATATTCAGGCTACCCTAGAATCCATCTTTGATGACATCATCCTTTATTTTCGACTTATGTACTTTCATTTAGTTTTTGGGGTTGCAACCCCTTCTTGACAATCTTTAGTATATTTTTGTATGCCGAATTTTGGATTCTAGGGTTATTTATTGGTTTTAGTACTATATTTTGCACTTCATAGTTAGTTTAAACTAGATAATTGGGACTTTCGATTAAAAGGGACAAACAAGTTTCCCAATTAAGTGAGGGTCCTTCAAGTGTTAAAAATTAGGTGAAAGGGACAAAATTTTTTTTAGCTTTTTATTAAATATTTTCGTTCCAACAACTTTGATAGTTGTTTGACAACTTTGTGAAGTTGTTCAACAACTATAGAAGTTGTTCGACAATTGTGCGAAGTTGTTCGACAACTGTGCGAAGTTGTTCGATAACTGTGCAAAGTTGTTGAAACAACTAATGCAGTTGTCGAACAACTATATCAGTAGTTTAAGCAACTTTATTTTTTTAACTTGGGGACATTGTGGGATCCACTTGTCTCCTTTTTTTAATTAAAGACTTCGGAGGGTTTATGGACTCATTTTTCTCCCGAAGATTCAGTTATTAAGTTTGTTTACTTTTTAAGATTTAATTTGCAATTACTATTTCCTATTTTCCTTTTTAATTATTTTTATTTGAGGTGTGTTCAAATTTGTTTTTAGTTGCCCCTTTCATCTTTTAAGAGTAATTTAATTAAATATTTTCTATTATACACTTATTTAAATTAAGAAGATCATTAATTAAAAATTTGTTTTTTAATATATCTAATTAATCCATGCAAACTTGGTAGTGAATACGAATTGAAATTAGTGACAATAGAGAACTTTTCATATACTCGAGTAGTGGAAATATAAATTTAAATTGAATGTTCTTTAAAAAAAAGTTTGTTTTCCCCATAAATGTATCTTCATTTAAAGTGGAAAAAAAATCGGCATCTAAAATTTAGTTATTTAAGTTTGTTTACTTTTTAAGATTCAACTAGTAAATTTAGTCGTGCTTCACGCGGTCATGCAATACGTAATTAAGTATATAATTTAATCTATTTTTAAGATATTAAAAATAATCAAAGGACCTTAAATTATGAAACTCGGTCGTAGAATGTTTCAATTGTATATAATGATACCAAATCCATGTAGTATCATATCAATATAAATAAAAATAATTTTTCAGCCCTAGAGTATGTTGTAAACCGTTTGTGTGTTAAAATATTACAAATTTGTTACCAATTAAATCCACTCTGTTATTATTAGGGTTGGACATAAAATAGCAAAAACTGAATTACCAAACCGAACTGAACAATTTGGTAATTGGTATTTGGTATGGTATTTGTGAGTAAAATTTTAATATTTTGGTATTCGAAATTGGACTTGGTACAAGATGTTAATACCGTTTGGTATTCAGTATTTACCATATATATATATATATATATATATATATATGTCTAACCCAACCCAATAGACAATAGTACTAGTCATTCTAAAGAATCACTTGGCCTTGGTAATATATTTGTAAAAAGCAACAAAAGAATACTAAATAGCGTTTCTATTAAATATACTCTTTAAAGTTTAAACGTACATTTGCACATCTCCAACTTTAGTATGGTATTACCAAATACCGTACCGAACCAAAGTTTAATTTATCAATTACCGAACTACCGAATCAATGTTTATAAGTATGGTATGTGGTATCTATGTTCAAATACCGATTACCGAATTATCGAACCTGAACTTTAAAAATGCCGAACCGAATACCGAACGCCCACCCCTAATTATTATCGTTCTAATAAAAAATTGCCACAAAAATTTCTTTTGTATAAGCATTATAGGTTATGACAAAACTTCTTCTTTCCTGTAACAACTGATAAGATATTTAAATGTCAAAAATAATTATTACTAAATTATTGTACATCGTGAATAACTGAACTTCAACTGCCATGAGTTCTTTAGATTACCCTAATGCAAATTAGGAGAAATGATTATTTTTTTTTACAAAAAAAGATAGAATACTGACACAAATCTTAAATTTTCGAAAAAGAGAAATCAAGGTCACAATTTGATTGATGCTAACACTTTTCAAGATGTAGCAATAACCTCTAGTGTCATCATCCATCAACACCATATATTTATTCAAACCCCTTGTCTTCCCTTTGTAATGTTATTTTTCCTCATAGTCTTGATCATAATAACACTATTACAAAATATTAAATAGTAAAGAGTGAAACTCTGGGAATTTAAGCATATATAGAAAAACAATGTAGTGGCGCATATCAATAGGGATGAAAGATTTTCTATAACTGATGATGATATAATCAACTATTAATTAAACATAAATAAAATGATAATCAAATTATAATTAAATGAAAAAATTATGCATGATTCTTGTGGTCTTTTCATTAGCTACCTACAAATAACATTACTAAATAATTTATCGAACGTAAAAATCTATTATAATTTTTTTAGTTAGTAATCTTGAAAGGTAGTTTAGGTTAACATATGATTGTAATCAGAGGCGATGCTAGCATATATTTAGGGGTTCATTTGAACCCCCTTCGGCTAGTTCGCACGTGCACTTTTGAACTCTTTAATGAACATCTCGACTCCACCACTGACTGTAATGATCTATGAAAACCTAAAAATATTGAGAAGTTTAATCAACAATAAAAAATAAAAACTTGATGGTTGCATTTTTATATGTCAATATATAATTTTTATGATTTAAACTATATTCTAGAAAGTACTACAAACTAACTTTACATTCTAGGCTTATTAAAAATTTGTCTAAGGAAATATATATAGTTTCTTAAGCAATATGCACGTATGCATTGTCTTTCTTTTTTTCACTTTCATAAATACAGTAACATGGACATATAAAATGTTAATATCCTTAATAAAATGATACCTAAGCATGAAAAATGTAAGGAATACTATAGTTAAAAATTATAAGGAAAAGATGAACTCTATTATAATATCATCAATAAAGAATAATTAAGCATGAAAAATGTATGAAATACTATAGTGAAGAATTATAAGGGGAAGATGAACTCTATTACGATATAACATAACCAAATCATTTTCAAACGGAAGAAAAAAATAATGCATAAAAAATGCAAGAAAATATTGTAGTTAAGAGTTAAATAGGAAAGATATAATATATTGCAACATAACATATTCACATAATTCTAAAAATAAGGTGAAAAAAGTGACAAAATTTAAAGTATGTTTTAAAGAGATTTTTTATTCATACCTTGAAGGAGCCAAAATCTAAGGTTCTTATCGATTGCTAGCACTTCAAAATATATCATAGCCAATATAACTTGAAACAATTTTTTTTAAATAGGAATAACATTTATGTGGGATTTTAAGGGTCATAAAATTATTTATTACATAATTAGAGTTATAAACATGGAAGTTTTGGAAGTTATGGATATTACTAATACTAATTAAGAGTAAATATTATGAAGATGAAAAGATATGAGTTACATATATGATTTTTTATATAAAAAAATGAGAAAAATAATTTTAAAAAGAGAAAATAGATAAATAGGAATGGAGGTCATAGAGAGTGCCACATCACCTTGTCTATAACTCTCCTATTTATTATATATAGATTTTCTCAAAGAACACCACATTTCCCATTTCTATTTAGACCATCTAAGAGAGAATTCATCCTTAGCATTTCATCTAATTCAGCATATTCACGAAAAATTTAATAAAAAATTATTAAATCATGATTTTTTCTTTATCTCCTCATATCATTTACCACTTACTTTTAGTACACACATAATAAAAATTTAAATGTTTGGAAGCACAAATGAAAAAATGTCACAGGTTAGTGCTAAAAACATAAATGTTAAACTCATAAAATTTAATCGTGTTTCACCTCCATATCTTCATATCATATATCACATGTTTTCACCATACACACAGAAAAGTTCTGGAACTCAGAAAGCACAACCTGAGAAAATATAAAAATATTAAAAGTTAAGTTCACCAAATTTAAATCATGATTTCACGTCCATTTCTTCATATCATATACTACTTACTTTCAACAACACAAACAAAAAAGTTTTAGAGAACACCCTCAAAAGTATAACGGATAGTGCTAAAAACATTAAATGTTAATAAATTTTTGACTCTATTTCTTCATATCACAATCCATTTGTTTTCACCACTCACACAAAAAAGTTTCAAAACATCAAAAGTACAATTTGAAAGAAATATCACTCACTTATTTCAACAACAACATACCCAGTGTATTCCCACAAAGTAAGCTCTGGGGAAGGCAAAGTGTATGCAGTCTATACTGACAGCACACACGCAAGTGTATGTGGTCTTATCAAGTAGTAAAGTGTCCTTCAAGAAGCCAAGTATCGATCCCACAGGGACTTGATCTAACAACAATTCAATTCTAGATTAACTTCTAAGATTATTTTGATGAAAAGGTAACCAAGGAGAGTTTTGAATACTGTAAATTGTATATAAAGTAAATAATGTGTAAAGTGAAGTCTTGTAACAATCAATGGAGTAAAGCCCAAGGTTAAAGCACTTCGAACAATTATAATATATTATTCAACTTCATTTTTTAACTTGCTTATCTTGGTTGTTTATTCGTAGGGTTAATTGCATGATCATAGTCTCCCGACCTCTAACAATTTACCTAAGTTGGACATTACAACTACATCATTGAGCGCGGATGTAATAATCCAATTAAGTTCTTTAAGATATCATCCTACGTTTGAATCAAGTTAGGCATCCAAGTACATTCCTTTCCTAGATGCTAATTTGAATTCCATATTTTATAAAAGAATACAAACCCTACTTTATTTATTCCCACGTTCTATCTCCCTATTTCCTCTCCTGAGATCACAAGGCTGAAAATAGATGTATTTTTTGGGTGATCAATCCATCAAATAATTAAATATAAAATAAATAATTAAATAACCAATAATGATAAGCAAATTAGATAAATTTAATTTAAAATAATAGTACTCATGTTTTTGGCTTTAACTCCGAAAAAAGGGCATTTAGCTGATAATATTCAAAATCATGATCCAAATAATTAAATACATGATATGAATTATCAACAAGATAATTAAAGAATGAAAATTAAAACCTAAAACGTGAAGCAACCTCCTCTTTATAATACACGATGTCACAAAATTGTCTAAAACCGTGTCAAAGAATTTGTCCAAGGTTTTCCTTTTAAAAATTCCCACAAAGTGGGTATAAAATTGTCACGACCCAAACTAGGGCCTGGCCGTGATGGACATCCCAAACCATGAGGGCCCGGAATGTCCCTCTCTATCTAGTAAGCATACACACATTCATATAAATAAAGAAGATGCGGAAACATAATCTGCTACGAAAACATGGTCAATTATGAATTCAGCATAAGTATGAAAATGAAAATCAACTACATCTAATAACATCTGACTCAGTTTGTGAAATCTCTACTACAAGAAAATCTGACAACTTTCTGAAATTGGGACAAGGCCCCCAGTAGACTAAAACAGAAATAAATGATATAATCTGAAAAGACAGGCCTTCCGAAATAGAGAAGGCTCACCAACTGGACACTGCAACTCTGTCTGATAAATACTACTGCTTCTCCGGACCCCTAGATTGAGCCTTAGAACCTGGAGGGAGGAGGGGGGGTCAATACAGATATACTGGTACGCAAAGTAATCCAAAATAATCATTTATTATCAACATATATGAGAGTAATTTAAAATAGTTCATAAACATATCATATAGTAAGAAATCACATGGGCATTTTAAAGAACTTTGAAATATTTCTTTGAAACCATGACTCACTCTTTGTCTTACTTTTTAGCTAGATGGCATACCCTACAATCTGTAATTCCACGGGTTATATGGAATCTGCCTTGACTCAGCGGCCAAGCCCCCAATCCAAGTTTGCCGCAAGGATTAGAGTATCTATAAGGGGGACACACAAGATCACATAGCAGGGTGCCAAAATCCCTAATCAAGTCAACGTGTCATGGTAGTGCACAAGATCACAAAGCAGCGCACCTAACCATAGTTCCAATTTGGGATGACATGAATCAAGGTACACAAGATCACAAAGCATGGTACCATAATCTCGTGTCGGTAAATCACGGTTTCTAACATAGAGTCTTTCAACTCGTACTTTCTTCGGGTAACCATCTAACTCTCTCAAAATCAAACTCTAACTCTGTCATGGCATACATTTATATGGTATCGTCATTCCATTGACTTGCAAGTCACAGTACCACATCAATTCTCCAACTTTTCATGCCATTTACAACATACAGATATATAAAACTTTCACACACATCAAACACATGCACCATGGTTCTCAACATGTAATAGTTTCAAGAAACTTTATCGTTTATGAGTAATATCATGTCAATTACAAAAACTCATGCTCTCGATGGTTTAACACAAGTATAGTGTGGGGTATAAAACATTATCATGGGGGATTTAAAGAATTCACAATTCATATACATCACACCTTTTCAAAATTCAGATCACATGTTCACAATTCAACAATTGAAATATATGCAAGCCAACAACCCCATGATATTTCAATATTTCTTTCAAAACCATATCATAAAATATTTTATTGATAGTAAAACAAAACTCCACTTGTAAAAATATATGTATACGTATAGATAGTAAGGTCTTGTGTAAATTCTTTTCAAAAATCATGCCTATGAAATTTGGGACAACCCCACGTACCTTAACCTCGAAAGATATTAGGTAATTTCTCGAAGCTTGTGGATTGGGGATTCCAAATCTTCAATCGCTTTTGAAAACCCACGGTTTAATCTTGAGTTATTTGGGATTCTTGTTTGAAACCCTAGAGAGTGTTCTTGATGAATTTTGGTGAAAGTGTATGTATTTAGGTGTATTTGGGATTAAATCTCATGTTTGGATGGGTTTGGGGACAAGGTAAATGTATAATTTGATCTTGGAATTTAAAATCCGGGATTGGAACACCATAAAAGACTTCACCGCGATGCGCTGGAAATCAAGGTGAGCTACTGGAATTGACAATTGTAAATTTAAGGCTCATCGCGATGCGGTGGCCAGTCAATAGGGAATGCTGACACTAAAAATGCTTTAACTTCTTTATCGAGTGTCCGTTTTAGGATAATTTTCTATCGGTGGAAAGCTAATTCGAATATATTTCATTTTATATATAGTAGGCCACCCATTTCGTTATATACAAGGATCTATGGTCGATTGAAGTTGACTCAAGTTTCGACGCTCACTAAAACTCAAACGATAGGAAAGCTTTCAGATTTTCCTTGAGTTAGGGGGCCTTTATGATCTCAATTCATTCTCAAATAGGTTACCATAATACATACTTGATTAAAATAGAAAATTTGCATAGGATTTATGGCTTTTGGATCATCTACGCATAGAAATGATGGTTTTCATTCTAGCCCGAAACATGGGGCGTTACAAAAATAATTCTAATCTTTGTAGGATTAAAATAAGTCACTTGATCTAGGAATATTCCCAAAAAAAAATCCTTAAAATGCATGCCATATAATTATATTAATGATGGAACAATGCCCAAGCCTTGTTGGCAAAAAAATAAAATTGGTTGTGCATGGACACAGTGACGCGGCGCGATGCTCAGCGTGTTGGGCACATCGAAGCCGTGCATTGTTTATAGCATTTTTGTACTGGTGTATCGCGTTTCTATCTAATCGGCTCACTGGAATTAGCCTCCAATATTCTGGTTAAGTGTTGAACGTCCCTCCTTTTTTCCATGTCTTTTGTAGTATATTTCAAATGAATTTCAAGACTTTTTATCATCAATATATCACCATATTCATCTCACAAAGATTCCTAAAATATCACACACCACAAAATAAAAATCAAAACAATAGAATATCCTCAACATTGAATCAAAACAAGAGCTAAAATAAGGCTAATTCCCATGATCTTCAACTTATCACTCCGACTCTTAACTTAATAAAATTGAACTTTGCATATTACAAACAAGTTGTTCGACTCATAATGAAACATTTAGACCATTTAGAACCCTTTAAACACAATAGAATCCAACGAAACCAACTAGACACACACCTAGCTCAAGCTAGTAAAACTAGTTTTCCGGGTTGAACTCTAAATGACTCAATTAAGTACAAACTTGTTTGGAAACACTTTAAACCATTGTAATCATGAACTTGGACACTTATATGATCATTTTTATCATATTAACACATAAAGAACTCAATTTATCCTCAAAAAGGAGAAATAAGCTAGAATAGTAATAATAGAATGCATAAATACACCCAACATTACCACCCCACACTTAAATCCTTGTTCGTCCTCGAACAACTCTTAACTCTAACCATCATAAGTTGAGGAGACTCCACACTTCTATGAAATGCAAGATACTCAATCTAATACTACAATGACTACATAGAATGCAGGTTTCTACACAAAGCACGTTATTTACACAATTGATAGCTCATGAACACTACTCCAAAACATCCTAGCCTCAAGAATGGACTTACCTAATTGAAAAACTCATGCTTATTGATCAATAAAGGACATCATACAAATCACCCTTATTCATTAAACATGTTTCCCTTACAACAAGAGAGTTACCCATAATCACTCACAATAATGTAATTTATCACAATGGGTACAAAAATTGAATTAAGCTCACCCTCACAAAGAATTAACAAGTTACACATAATGAATCATAGGTTTTCCCTTAGTGTAGTACTCCACTAATATCAGAATGATGAACTTAGGATCAAATAGGTCTTTTTCGGGTTGTAATGTAGGCTAAGGGATGGGTAGGAACTATTTTGGAATCGTGACTAACCTCTCTAAGAATTTTAATACACTATGTTATACATTTAAAACCAATCTCCAACAACTAAATTACACTTTTTACATCCACCCATCACCTTTGTTTTCCCCATATCTTTTAAGTATATTTACAAACACATGGTGGAAGTATTGTTTATTACCACATGAATTAATTTTTATTCTATTTTTCTTTTTTTTTTCACAACCACGCTAATATTTCTAGCTCAAAGTCTATCACACCCAACCACCACACATCAATTATCAACACCAATAAATATTACCTTGAGGCATCAATTTCACTTTTCTCCTCTTATTTTTCAAACTTTTTACTAAATTAACTTTATACTACAGCATTTAGAAGCTTTTTGGATCAAATTAAGGTCCATCAACAAAGGGGATTAGGTTACATATGATGATACCAAAGAAAATAAGAAAAAAGATCAATGGGGTTTAACTAGGATTATGCACAGGAGTAGGTCAAAATAAAAGGTATAAAATCAGGTTATCAAAGAAATACCTGAATTATCTCCGAACACCAAACTCATTATTTCGCTTTGCACACACACCGGGCAAGTTCTAGACATCACATGCAACAAAAAATACACAAAATACCTCACATCACACATGGAACATACTCAAATCAATAGGATATTCATAGACTCCAAACCAAACAATAACATAAAGTCAAACAATAATGATAAGTATGATCCTAGACTCGATTATTTCTTTTACTTGCTTGTTCTTCAGTATTACCTAGCATGGCTAATTCTTTTTTTATCCCATGCATCTATCGATGTTTGTCGAGTGCTTGTCTTTGTTGTTCCTTATAGAGCATATGGGTGGCGACTTCATCTGCAATCTCAGGAACTTCACAATTGAAAAATCCATTATGTGCTATATAATTAACCATTTTGCATCAATTTCTCAATGTCCTTTAATTTTCAAGATCAAGAGCAATCAGGGGACATGACTGAGTATTGTACATGCATAAAAGTGAAACCTACAAAAAATAATAGAAAAAGTAAAATTAGAAAAATAAGGACTAATAGATAAATAAACACAATCGAACTAGTCTTATGTCTCATTCCCAAAAAATAAAACAAAAAATTGATGTCACCTTAATTACACCTTCAAGAAAGTATAATGTGGTTGTTGTCAAATATAGAATTCAACTGAGGGTGGGGTTTAACCACTGGGATTATGGAAAGGTGATCGATCAATGTAGATATTTGAATTGTCAGTTAATTATTTCCAAATAAGGATTTTATGTAATAAGTAATTGTTGTAGACAATAAATAATCAAGTAACAAATTGTTATTTAAAATTGTTGTTTATTACATGAGAAGTTAACTAAGATTATGTTCCCTATGAGTTCATAATGCAGTAGACATGTTGCACTAGTGATATATCCTGGTGCTTAGTATGAAAGATTGATAAGATATGTTCACCTAAATGGTTGGACCCATTGATAGATAAATATCACCATGAAACGTTTTTCATCTATGGTGTTTCTTTACTAAACCTTACCTTTGATCTCAAATTAACTATTATCTTTTAAAATTTAGTTATTAGATGAGGGTAGTTAGCCTTAAATAGTTGGTGCTAATACTTTTTTCCATATGTTACTCCTTGATCGATCAAGCAATAATAAGGCGAGTCATAACTTTCGCGACCATTAAAAAATAACTAATACAAAGGGAAAAATAATACATGCATGAACACCTTTCAAGATTCACCATGGACTTTAATTATGTTATTAATTAATCATAATTTCCACAACCTTACTTGTGAGATTTAGCTACTTGTGTTCAATGAGAACAATAAGAATTGTTAGAAGAACATATAATTATAGAATTGTGAATAAAGTGGAAGAAATATGGAACCTTGAATTATCAAAAGAAGATTCAATAACTATTAATCCATGTAAATTCTCTCTAATCTGTTTACGATATGTGTTTCTCAGACCAAAGAATCTAATGAATGTATGATAAATAATGAAAACCTAGGAAATGAATTTATAAACAAAGTAAGACCTATCATAAAAAAATGGGATTGCAGTTTTGAAATATCGAAAAAACCTCAAGATGAAACATTGGTGGATCCAACTATTACTAATCATTCTTCATGCTCATCGCTGGATGGTTGTTTTTTAGGATAACTTTCTGATGTTTTCTGGGATGATCTATAGAACAAGATCATCCATTCTAAGGATGACTCGTTGCTTGGATTTGTTGTATTAACCTTGGATTTCATACTTTTAAGTATTCTTTGCCACAATCTTTCAAATTAGTCCATTATTTTCTCCAAAGATCATGGGACATTGTCATCTAATATTCTTTATTTTTCTAATTCTCTGATTCATATAATGTTTACATAGGATGGCTCGTTGAAGCTGTAATAGTTCATTATAGGGCTCATCTGACGTACTTGAGTTCCATTTTCTATACTTTTACACTTTCACTCTCATAAGCTATTTTACCTGTAATTACCATAAAAACATATCATACATAAAAAATGTGTCTTAGAA
Source organism: Capsicum pubescens (assembly GCA_030864215.1). NCBI lineage: Eukaryota > Viridiplantae > Streptophyta > Magnoliopsida > Solanales > Solanaceae > Capsicum > Capsicum pubescens. Next base: position 247,525,188 of record CM061540.1, on the reverse strand, counting down.
CTAGCATATTTCCCTTGTTTTACACATCAAAAGTTTCATAAAATCATTGCACATCACAAACTAAATAATCATTTAGAAATTCAACACTCTTGTTGTTGTGTAGTGCATTTTTGATATAACTCATGGAAGAGAAAGTTCATTCAATAGAAGCAGTAGCAATGAGAAGAATAAGAGTAAAATTGTTATGAAAATAAATAAGTGATCAAATATAATACAATTTTTATTGAACCAATACTTTAGCATAATCAGTTATTCCCTTCGTACTAAAAAATCTCCTATCAGAACCATGAACATAGGATGTAAATTTATCAAGCTGACAACTGAGATCTCGAGCTTATGGCTATCAAAGTCTTTAGGAGAATATTTAGTCAAGCTCACTAATTTTTCCTTATATAAATTCTTAAAAGGCATGAATGAAAGTAAACAAGCCATACCAAAAGTAATTCAATGCTTACAACATCCCAAACTATTATTAAGTTCTAAAATAGCAAATCAACAACAATACAAAATCTTCCAACACAAAAATAATAAGAATATGTAGCATTAAGAGATCTACATTTCTAACTCCCGTGAATTTAATGACCATCCTTCTCTGGAGTCGCTATCTGATGTTTATGACAAAAAGAAAAGACATCATTCAGTAATGATTTTCGTCCACTATACCTCTTTCTTTGCAAGTCTTGCTTCGCATCATTGAGGAGTCTCCTAGCATTAATTGTATCTTGATCCATCTTTTTCAATAAGGAGTTGAAATAACTTATCATCATTAAAAGTTCCAACATTAAGTTAAACATAAAAGCAAAATTAGTCCTCTAAATCATATTTCACTTGTATGTCTACCAATATAATTTGGACACCCACATACCAAAAAATCAAGAGCATAAAGAATTGATGGAAATATGTCAATTAGTTTCTTTAATACTATACGAACCCCAATGAGTTTCACATAACCATTGCATCCCTGCTTCTTAATTTAGTCCTTGATCTGTGTGCACCTCACCAAAAATGAGAAAATCTTCTAACATTGTAGCTTGATGTTGTCGGAGCGAATTCCTGTGCTTATAAAATTCTCTAAAAATATTCAACACATTAGAAAATAAACAAAAATATTAATCCACATCTATATTCTTCCTCACAAGTGCTACAAGTGTTAATTGCAACTGATCAGCAAAATAATAAGTGAAACATGCGGATGGAGTTTCACGCAAAATTAACCTTTTAAAATTATTTTATTATACTTGTATATTGCTAACACCATCTCAACCTTATTTATGTATTCGGAATGGACTTACTGAGTGATAAAAAATAAATTGGTTTTCTACTATAATGATTGTGTAGAGGTATTAGGGACATCAAAAAAAAATCACTCTATCAATTCACATTTTTTGCCAACATATCATCGAACAAGTGTTATTTTCTCCTTTTGAGATACATCTTTTAATTCGTCAACTATTAGTCCAAAATAATCACTATAATTACCCTTTCATTATTACATATAAGTTCTTCATTTATGATTTTAGGCTAAAATTCTTTTTGGATTTGATGTTATAAATTTTAAGCTAGGCAAATTTCGGATAAAATTTGACTGGAGTGTGATCTAGGGCAATTTATGAATTATTTGGGTATGTGTGCTGGAGTTTGACTTAATTTATAGTTTTCTAAGATGATAATGAACCTGTAGGATTTTACAGAATTGTTTATGGGTTGGTAAAACTCCCAAAATTAATCTTATCATAAAGGATATTGTTTGGAGTATCTTGGATTTAAGGTGTGTTGTGAAAAAGAGAATTTTTGGAGATAATTGGACCATTTTTTCCATAGACATCACTATTGCAACGTGTATGTCACTATTATGACATGCCCAAAAGTAGAGAGAGTCCCGCTATAGGCGCCCATTCAATGCAGTAAATGGTTGTCACTATAGAAAATATCGCTATAGTAATGTATGTTTGTATAGCGACAAACATTGTGGTTGTATTTTAAAAATCTGGAAAAATGGCTTTTTCGTAAAATCATGTTTTTGGGCCAAGGAGAGGCAATTTTGGGACAAACCCCTTAGTTGTTCATCATTTTGATTTATTAAGGTAAGGTATTCATCCTTGTTAACTACTATGTTAATAATCTAGCCTTAGAATTTCAAGTTTACATAGTTCAAAGAGGGTTAAAAATGAGTTTAGTTAATTTTCTAGTGCACATGTGTAATTAAAGTATAAAATCATTGGGTTTCGATTAATGATCACTAAATTACCGTGGCATATTGTTAATTTGTTAATTTATCAATTAAATTGGTAGTCTTAAGTGAATTATAGTAGAAAAACCCCAGAACAACAAGGGAATGGTCATGAACCATGACTTATGGGTTGGAAATGTGTTTTAATCCCTAAAGTGGTAGGTTATTTCATTAATTAAATATGTGTATATACTTCTAGATTGACATCAATCAGAAATTGCATAGAAAGGGAAGGCTCAAGCTTAGTTAAGGTGTGCATGCATGGGTTTTGGTAGGTAATAGTATTGTAAGTTAATCTAACTTATGTTAAATGTGTATGTAAACTACTTTTTAGAATTGCTTGTTAGTTCATATTGTTGGGTGTGGTAATTTTCAAATGAACTATATGTAAATTTTATGGATGTCACAAGTAATGATCGATATATCTTATCACATAATTATTACCAACTTTATCATTGATTGTGGAAAGTTTTCGTAATTGTACATTCTCATAGTTTATTAGTGGAATAAGGTTGGTGGGCACTTGTGTCTGGGATCAAGGTACATGTTTGGAACTTGTCCCTTGCATGTCATGACAAGAGGGTGGTTATGATATCCTTAGCATATTTGTACAAGGTACAAGTGAGTTTTACGGTTCCATAAGTGAACTAGGAAACGTATTTATATGTTGTGATATTTGTTTAACTTGGCTTGATTGGACTTGACTTAATTGAAGATGTATTTTACTTGGTGCTAGTAGTCCTAAATTTCTTTAGTTGTTAATTTTTGTCCTAGGAGTAGTTAAGGTGAGCATTTATTGGCTTGTTGTACTACGTTTTGGTTAAGTGTTCATATTTTTATCTTGGGTTTTCCAAATGACACTACCAGTACACTGTTATTTTCTTTTGTGCTGATAGTACACCTTTTCTTTATTTTGTTGAGTGTATCAAATATTCTTGTGGCTCCTACAAGACCTTAATTGTGGATCTAGAATATTATCAGTATTCAATGGTGGGCAACATATTCAGGCTACCCTAGAATCCATCTTTGATGACATCATCCTTTATTTTGGACTTATGTACTTTAATTTAGCTTTTGGGGTTTCATCCCCTTCTTGACAATCTTCAGTATGTTTTTGTACGCCAACTTTTGGATTCTCGGGATGTTTATTAGTTTTAGTACTATTTTTTGCACTTCTTAGTTGGTTTAAACTAGATAATCTTTGAATTATTTGTGAAATGTTTCCTTTTTATCTAAGTGTTGGTTAATACTTTTGGGGTTATTGGTTCTCCCACCGAAAAGAAGGGTGAGTGCGACTCATGTCCATTTAGGGTGGGACAAGTTAGAATCGGATCCTAGGTTCATTGATCTTGTTATTCCAAAATCAGTCCAGTAGAGTCTCCCAGAATGGATCAAAGACCTCTTTACTTTTTGTCGGGAGGCTATAGAAGTTTAGGGAGACTGTCATTGTTGCATCCTTCGTGGTATAACTTGATCTGATTGGTATCGAGTGATCTAAATCGGTATCTTATTTTGTTTACATGTTTACCCATAGATAGTGACTACTAAGCTTGACAAAACTCGAGAAGGAGACCTCGAATCGACCAATTTAGTTCTGGATCCTATTATAATAGGAATAATGTAAGTGAGAGAAAGAGAGAGGAGAGGAACAGGATGAGCCACACCTTCGAAGGGTAAAGCTCAAATAGCTGTTGTCCTGGCTCAAAAAAGGTCAGTATCCCCTCACCACCACAAGATAACATAGAAAGATAGAAGCAGCAGTGGAGCAGGTAATAAGGCTAGAGGTGGCAGTACCAGCTGAATTTGTAGCCTTACCTCTTATGTCTACTGAGTTTGATCAAAATGTGTTAGCTTTTTTGAGTGGGTTGGCTAGCATTGGAGACACTATTTTTTTATAAATTGTTCAGGCTCCAGGTGAGCATCCTCTTATTGTTATAGATCCTATAATAGATGAGGCTTCAAGTATTAATGATTTTCCTCATCCAATTTTGGGTTTGTAATGACTAGTACTAAACATGATTTGTAGAACAAGTTATTGAAAATGAAACCTCCAACATTCTAGGATACTAAGTCTAAGATGTTTTTGAGTTCATTGACTATTATGAGAGGTTACATAAGATATGTATTGTTGTCACGAACCGAGGCTACCCTCTAGTTGCGACAATAGTGCTTACGGTCATAAGTGACAACAAGTAGACGCATGAGCTGGTACATATTGTGAGCACTGAATATAATAGAACTAATATAACTTATACGGAAAAGAAACTGATAAAATATTGTTAAACTGGATACCTAAATACGAATCAAAACATGCCTAAAATATTTGATAACAACTGATAATACTGAAATGACCGACTGACTGTCTAACTAACTGTCTGAATGCCTCTAAATTGACTGAAGAGTTGATGCAATAGACCCCCAAATAACTCCAACTGACTGAGCTTATGAAAATTCAAAAATAACTAAAATAGGAAAATTATGTCATCGATAGATGAGGACTTACCATTATTGCTGCTGAATGTCGCTGATCTATCTAAGAGTGTCGAGAAACTGAGCGTCCGAACCTATGTTATAAGACAACATAGCGCAAAGAAAAGTATGCGGCCAGTACTTTGAATGTACTGGTATATAAGATGAGGATTGGCTGAAATTCATAGGAATAACTAAACATAAATACATGATCATATATGGTTTGTAAGTGCAAGACCAATCATAAATATGTTTCTGAAATAATCTATAAACTAAATAATTAAAATCTGAATAACTGAGGTTCTGTACACTTGGTCAAGCAAACTAGAACTGAAATACACTGAATAATGTACTAAAACTATGGGAGGTATCATCTAATCGACATGCCCCAATATGAGCTAATTGGGGTCCAACCTGTAACTCCAGTTGGAACGGTGTTCATACCATGCGACGGGTACTAACACTGACTGTGTGGATCCACTAAAGGTGTCTTGAAAGACTAGGAAGTCAATCCTAAACTTGTGGGTGAACCTTAAGAGAGTGTCAGTCCTAAACTGGAAGGTGACATCTTATAATCCTATGTTGGCTACATAGTTCTGGAATATAGGTACTGCTACTAAGGACCCAGTCAAAATTGATAGGTGAGCCCCCATCCCTAGGTTCTCTCGGTGCTAAATACTACTCCCAACTAAACTAACATTAGTACTTAACTGGGATGAATTAGAAACAACAGAACATACAACTGACATTGCTCATCATGGTTTGATCATAACAACTGACTGAATGATAATACTCATGGTTCAACTAAAATTATTTCCGAGACACTGAAATCTTGTAAAATAAATAGGTATTGGGTGTTCATAACCACTAACATTGTATGATTAAAAAATACAATATCAAGATTGAAGTACTATAGCATGAAATCACAGTTCAAAGAACCAAAACATGGCATTTCATCAAACATGTAATAATCATAAACTTGGACATGGGAATGCCTTAAACATGAGGAAAGCAACATGATTACATAGAGAAATTAATAGCTTGATGGTTAATCATGAAATGAATGGATCATAACTTGGGAATTACAACACTTGGAGCATGATTTGACTCATTCTACTTGAAAAAACTTAAAACCATAATTTGAAATTGAATTAAAAAGAGATTTATGGATTTATTTCATCAAGAACAAGTATAAACTCATAAATTAAACCAAAAGAGGATTTTGGCCTCTATGGGTGAAAGGATCTATGGATGACCATCCCATATACCTCACTAGATGAATTCTTGAAGGTTCATTTAGAATATTTTAAACTTGAAGCTTGAGTTTATTGATTTCTTATGAAAGAGTTAGGGTTTGTACTAAGGAAGAAAGAGGGCATTTCTTTATAGAATTTGTGAGCAAAACAAAAAATAATGCTCTTTGGGGACCCCAATTTCGTGTTATAAATGCATTGGGAGAAGGAAATTGACCTAAATACCCTTAAAAGTTTTGAAAAAAATGGAAAAATAGGTAGGGGCAACGCTACCCTTGGAGCGGTGGACTACCCTGGGTGGCGCTTGCCTTAGACTAGGGGACTAATCCGGGAGGTTCCCATCTTACCCCAATGGTCTAAAGGGGTGGCGCCTTCCTATCCCGGTGGTGTTTCTTTTTTGGTTTCCTAAACATACCCCTATGCTTGTCTGAATATTCTGAAACTCACCCAAGACATACTTTTAACAACCCCGATCATGAATCAACTAAAAAATTGACATCTCGAGCTAGGTAAGACAAAATTAAAAATTATCGAAGTCTAAGGGTCTAAAAATGACTAAGACCTCAACACTTGATGAATTTTACAAGTCTTGGACCCCTTAAACATGAAACTATGAGCTGAATTAAGATAGGATCTTACAGGGTATTACAGTAACTCCCCCTTGGAAACATTAGTCCTCGAATGAGACTACTAAGGAAACTGAGATCCTATACTAAACATTCATGATGGAGTCTGAAACATGATATGTAGTACCCCATATTATCCTAAGTTTAGTTGCTCCTAGTGCATACATAAAAAGCTTAAAACATAAAAATTTCACTAAGTGATGGAGACTTAGTCATATATTTGACTCCTTAACTTAGTGAATTTTTAAGTTGACCTTCTGGTATATGAGACGATGGTTTTTGAGTTGATTCATGTTCAGGGGTGTAAGGATCATGTCTCAGAGAAGTTTTAGAATTTTCAGACGAGGTTTAAACCGTGTTTGGATTGTATTTTCAGTGGCTCACCGCGATCGCAATGCGTTATGATGAATTGTAAAATCACACTCATGCATTTCCAGTGGCTTAATGTAATAATCTCGCGTTGAGCCAAGCCCCTAAATCACACTCATCCTTTGAATGGCAAATTACAGTAGCTCAACGTGATTCCAACGCATCGCGGTGAAGGTGTATTTGTCATGTTCTTGATCAATAATTTGAAATTCATGTGTCATAACCTTTATCCTAGTGTTTTAAGTTTTTATTAGGTGAATAATGTTCCTAGAAATTACTTAGTTCCAAGTTGAGTTAAGAACCGTAGATTCGTCCAAAGTTTAGGGTTCAATTCTACAAGGGTCAACTTCAAAAGTATATAAATTTTAATGTATGTTTAATTTTATAGATTACGAACCACCAAATTGTATATAATTGAATTAGCTTTCCAACTATACCAATTTTTCCTTAATCCGATACCCAAGTGAAAATTTATAGCATTTTTCGTGTGAGGTCGTAAGTTGCCGTAATGGTACCACATCACAGTAAGGTGTAGAATCGTGATCCAGTCACGAATTTAAATGTATAAGAGGTGTTTAATTCTTCCTCTCAATCAAAGTCATCTATGCATGAGTTAAGACGTAATTTAGGGCATTATTTGCCCATTCTCCTTCATTTTTCTCTACAAGAAACCCAAATATAATTCCAAGAACATCAAATTCAATCCTCCTCTTCAAGAACTATCAAGAATCAAATTTTCCAATTCAATAAAGCTTTCAAGATTATTTTTCTTCTTTAAGATTTAAAGTTTTAAGGTATGTGAGAGTTCATCCATGGGTCTCCTTTCACCTATGGAGCCCAAAAACCCTTTTCTTTTAATTAAACAATGAATTTTCCATTATTATGCTATTTTGTATGTTCAAGAAAGATTGAATTTTATGTTTTCATGGTGTTTTTAATTCAATTCAGCCCATGTATGATTCCATGTGAGATTTTTAATTCCTCATGCTATGAATTTAAGTTTCCTATGCTTTATTTAAGTAAATTCCATGATAGATCCTAAATTCATGATGTTTAGCAATATTCTCATATTTTAAACTCATGCCTTCCACATGTTTGATGAAATTCCCATATCATGTTTTATGAATTTTTGGCATGTAACTCTATTGTTCCCTCAAGTTTAGGACATTCTTACGTTCAAGCTATGATCTTTACATGTTTTGATGAAACACCTATGTCCTATTTCAAACGAATTTCATGTAAATCTCCCAATTCATAATCTTAGTCATGTAATGATACTATTCTCCCATGTTTAAGATATTCTTATGTTCAAGCTCATGATTCCCAAGTGTTTGACGAAATACACTAATGATTGGGTTTTGAATATTGACTACATATTATATCCCGAAGCTTCAGTATGTCCTATTGTTATTGTTATCGAATCCTAGGGGTAATGAATACCTAAAAACATAGTTGTTTACTTAGTCTCAGTATCTTCAGAATAGTTTTTGATATAATATAATCATTATCTATTTAGTCAGTTATAATAATCAGTTAAACTTATAACAAATCAGTAATCTGAGTCTGTTCAGTTGGGAGTGAGATTTAGCACCGAGCGAACCCAGGGACGAGGGCTCACCTGCCAGTTGAGGGTGTGACCTTTATTAGTAGTCTCTGAGTTCCATAACTATGTAGCCATCATAGGTTGAGATTTTAACCTTCCAGTTAAGGGTTAATCTCATAAGGGCACCTGCCATTTGAGGGTAACCCTTAGTAATTCGGGATAGTACATTTATAGATCCACACAGCTAGTATTATTTCCCGTGGCAAGGTACTGACACCCTTCCAACTGGGATTACAGGTTGAACCCCAATTAGTTTAGAGCGGTGCATGTCGGTTAGATTATACCTCCCACAGTCTCGGTACAATATTCATTGTCTCGTCAGTTTAGGTTTACCTGACTAAGTGTACAGACTTTCAAATATTCAGTTTATCAGTTTCAGTCTCTCAGATTATCTCAGTACCATAAAAGATATACACTTAGTCTTGCATTCTCAAATCTTACAGTTTTCATGCATTCGCTCTCGGTTATCTCATGTTGCTTTGATAGTCCTTACCTCATAAGCATAGTACTCCATAGTTTCAGCCCAGTTACTTGGACTAAGTATATTTCAACCTTACATGAATTGGATTCAGCTATCCGTCATTCAGTTACTCAGATAAGCTTAGCACATGTTATGTTTGTTTCTGTGTATTTATGCATTCGTGCTTCATATGATTTTATATACAGATCCTCAAGATATGTAAGCCTACATCACTAGTTTTAGACTCAGTATTCATGTTTTAGACTCAGTATTCATATAATATCCATATTTTATTGTATCCCAGCTTCAGTTCTACTTATGCCATAAAAGTAAAGTCTTACAGAAACAAAGTGTAGAGATTTACCAGCTTATCAGATTATATTTGTTACTCATGTTTTAAGATATTTAAGATTTCAGTTTGTTGCAGCCCATTAGTGAGTCTAATTACACTTAGCATGCATATTGTATGATTATATATGAAATCAATTTTACTTATTGCATTAACCCCTGCATACTCAGTAAATTCCAGAATTACTGATCTACATATACGTCTGTGTGGCTACATTGTTTCATAATATAGCTACCATTTGTAGCCTGCACATCATGATCAGATAGTTGCAGTTCCCAACCAACAGTTTATGAGTTCTCTTATTTCAGGAACTCAAAATAGTTTTAGTTCATGTACAGTTTATTTATTTTTCATATCTATTGATTAGTGGTAGATGGAGGTATGTCCCATCTATCCATAGTCAGTATAGTAGAGGCTTCATAAATGTCAGTCAGAATCAGTCATGTAAATTTAGTTCTTTTCTCAGATTTATAAGATTATAAAAAATTATCAGTTACATACCATTTAAGACTTTTAGTATGATTACATTTTTGCGAACTAGAACTTGTCATTTAATGTGTTATAATATAGTTGCTTAACAGTATACCAGTTCATGGGTTAGCTTGGGATCACTTGTGGTTCTAATCACCATGTGATGACTAGGCGTAGTCTCGAATCATTACAAACTTTGTATTAGAGCAGAGAGTTCAAGTGTCCTAGGGTTTCTATGAAGTTGTGTCTAGTTGAGTATATTTTTACTTTTTTTCAAGAGGCTACAAGGTATTTGGGAAATATTTCCCTTTTTTTATGTATTAAATTGTGCTATAGAAAGGTTCTCTTAGAAACATACACAAGTTCTCATCTTGCTCTATTTATGCCATCTCTACCTTATTTTTTAGGTAACAGAAACAGTCAAGCTCAAATTTCTACAGACAGAGTTTCCTTAGCCAGTCCTTACAAACAATTATGGGATTGCATATTTACTAAGACAGTATCCCATCAATGCCTTTATGTCCTAAAGTTTGAAATATTTTATTCATGTTCATGAAAATCATACATTAAGCCAAAGTTAGGTGTGTTTTCAAATCCCTTCTAGAATCCCTTTTAAAATATGTGATCTAGAGTTAGAAACATAAACCCATAAGTTTAGTAGTAGCAGAGTTGAGATAGTGCTATCTGGATTTAGCAAATTATGTATTTATGGGGCTAGTTGTACGAAAGGTGAATCAGTAAGCTTGAACAGTGTATGTAAAAATTTAAGTTTGTTGATTCGAAATTAAGTATGACGGTATGGATGTGAGTTAAGAGGTGTGATATTAGAAGTCTATGAAGAAACAAAAGTAGATGATGTGTTTAGTAAGGCATGTATTTTTCGAAAAGAGTGTACATATGTGATGATGATTACAAAAGCTAAAGTAAGTTAAATGTAGTATATTCTATAGGAGTTTAGTATTTATGTGTATCGTTAAACCCTGGGCTATACAGTATAGTAGCTGCAGTTCAGTTAGAGTTTATTAAGTGGTTCACAAACTTAGAATAATGGCTTAAGGCTAAGGAGAGATGATAGAACAAGTAACCAAGTCAGACCCTCAGATTTTATTAGTGATGCTAGAGTATGGTAGAGCATCTGTTAGGGAGGATGATTCCCAAATCATTCTTATTTTAATATTATATTTCAGTTATCATGATATTTACTCATGCCTTACATGTCAACTCCATGATCATAGTTCATATTAATGCACATAATATAGAATCATGTACTCTCCCAGTTCCTAGTATGAGGAGTTCCAGTTCACTCAATAGTACGAATTATGTTCCATGAATTCATGAACTACAAACTCAGGTCATGCAACTCATGACTCATGTACTCATGCTTTACAGTAGGTTCAATTCCAGTACCATTGCCATAATTTTAATGATCAGGAAAATTCAGATTTATGACATGTATGTCCTTAGTTCAGACCTCTCTAACGAATTCATGTCATTGATACTTTATTCCTCATGCCTCAGTTGAGTGTCAAAGTTATTCTTTCATGCTTCAGTTCCTCTTGTTCTAACCTTTCAGTTCCTTTTCATTATGTCAATATAGTGATGATGAGAAGTTTTAAAAGAACAAGGGATGTTAAATTCTTGATTGAGATTAGTATTACAGTGTTATGGGTTCACCTTGTAGTTTCGAGTAGGATTGAAAATAATGAGAGAATACAGTTTAGCTTAGAGTTTAGTAGGTAGATTTATCAGTGCCATGTGAATATTTTAAGTAGCCTCATATGAAGTATATTTTTGAAGTGGAACGTATAGATGAGGTTAGGCTTTCAGAATAATTCAGTCCTTATAGCCAGCAATCATGTCTAGTAATCAGACAAACAAGTTCGTATGGTTTCCCATATTTCCTATTCATAAGGTAATTAATTAATGGACATGCAAGTCTTAAATCTAGTTCAGTTCATGCTTCAGGCATTAGATTCAGATTCTAGATATTCATCCATGATTCAGTTCGTAAGTGTACCGTGCATCATCTTAGTCTTTCCTTAGTACTTCAGTCAAGTCAGTATCATTTGAGGGATGAAGTATCCCAAGGGGAAGATGTAATACCCTGAGTATTCATGTCTTAAATATTTTATCTCTTCCTCATGAAATAAGATCCAGCTTGAAGTAATGGTTACTCATAAGTTGTCTCTCTCATTTCTATCTCAGCCTCATGACCATTCTCATCTCAGTGCATTTATTCACGAAATAAATTCAGTTCATGTATCATGCTTAGAATCAGTTATATAATCATGTTCCAAGTCATGCATGTTTGTAATATGATCTCAGTTACCTTAGCACAGTACTCTCAGTCTAACCAGTTTCATTAGAGGATGAATATTCCCAAGGGGGAGATATTGTAAAACCCCGTATTATTCTTAGTACAGTTCAGCTCCTAGTGCATACATAAGAATCTTAGAAACTTAAAATTTCACTAAGTGATGGAGACTTATTCATATATTTGACTTCTTAACTTCGTAGATTTTTAAGTTGACCTTCCGGGATATGAGACGATGGTTTTTGAGTTGATTCACGTTCATGGGAGTAAGGAGCATGTCTCGGGGAAGTTTTGGAATTTTCAAAATAGGTTTGACCTGTGTTCTGATTGTATTTCCAGTTGCTCACCACAATCGCACCGCATCATAGTGAAGTGAAAAATTGCACTCATCCATTTCAAGTGGCTCAATGCGATAAGCTTGTGTCGCGCCAATCCCCTAAATCGCACTCGTCCTTTGAATGACAAATTCCAATGCTCAACTCGATTCCACCGCATTTTGGTGAAGGTATTCATGTGATATGACCTTTATAATAGTGTGTGAAGTGCTTATTAGGTGAATAATGTTCCTAGAAATCACTAAGTGCCAAGTTGAGCTAAGAACCATAGATTCGTCAAAAGTTTGGGGTTCGATTCTACAAGGGTCAAATTTGAAAGAGTATAACTTTTAATGTATGTATAATTTTCCAGTTTAATACCCACCAAATTGTATATAATTGAATTAGCTTTCCAACGATACTAATTTTTTCTTAATTTGATACCCGAGTGAAAAGTTATAGCATTTTTCGTTTAAGGAAGTAAGCTGTCGTGATGGTCGTATATGCATGATTTAAGACGTCATTTAAGGAATTATTTTCCCATTCTCCTTCACTTTTCTCTCTAAGAAACCCTAATCTAATTCCAAGAACATCAAATTCAACTCTCCCCTTCAAGAACCATCAATAATCAAGTTTCCCAATTCAACAAAGCTTTCAAGATTTTGTTTCTTCGCCAAAATTTAAAGTCTTAAGGTATGTGGGGGTTCATCCATGGGTCTCCTTTCACCCATGGAGCACAAATACCCTTTTCTTTTATTTCAAAAAAGAATTTTTCATTATTATGGTATTTTGTATGTTCAAGAAAGATTGAATTTCATGTTTTCATGGTGTTTTTAATTCAATTCAGCCCATGTATGATTCCATGAAAGATTTTGAATTCCTCATGCTATGAATTTGAGTTTCCGAAGATTTATTCAAGTAAATTCCATGATAGATCCTAAATTCATGATGTTTAGCAATATTCCCATGTTTTAAATTCATGTCTTCCACCTGTTTGATGAAATTCCCATATCATGTTAAATTAATTTCCAGATAAATTCCCAAGTTAAGAATTTTGCCATGTAACTCTATCGTTCCCTCATTTTTAAGACATTCTTACGTTCAAGCTATGATCTATACATATTTTGATGAAACGACCATGTCCTATTTTAAATGAATTTCATGTAAATCCCTTAATTCATGATCTTAGTCATGTAATCATGCTATGCTCCCATGTTTCAGATATTCCTATTTTCAAGTTCATGATTTCCAAGTGTTAAATGAAATTCCCTAATGATTGGGTTTTGAATATTGACTACTTATTATATCCTGAAGCTTCAGTATGTCCTATTGTTATTGTTATAGAGTCCTTGGGGTTATGAATACCCAAAAACATAGTTGTTTAGTTAGTTTTAGTATCTTCAGAATAGTTTCTGATATATTATAAATATTATCAGTTCAATCAATTATCTCAATCAGTTAAACTTAGAATAGTTTAGTATTCTGAGTCAATTCAGTTGGGATTAGGATTTAGCACCGAGCGAACCCTAGGACGGGGGCTCAACTACAAGTTGAGGGTGTGACCTTTAGTAACAGTCCTTGTATTCCATAACTTCGTAGCCAACATAGATTGAGATGTTAACCTACCAGTTGAGGGTAACTCATAGTCCTTCGGGATAGTATATTAGTGGATTCACACAGCCAGCGTTAGTACCCGTGGAACGGTAATGACACCCTTCCAATTGGGGTTACAGTTTGAACCCCAATCCGTTCAGAGTGGGGCATGTTGGTTAGATGATACCTCCCACAGTCTCAGTACAGTATTCAGTGTCTCTTCAATTTAGGTTTTCCTGACTAAATGTACAGAGTTTCAGTATTCAGTTTAACAATTTTCAGCCTTTCAGATTATCTCAGTAACATAATAGATATACACTTAGTTTTGCATTCTCAGATATTAAAGTATTCACGCATTCACTCTAAGTTATCTCATGTTTTTTTATAGTCCTTACTTCATTAGCATAGTACTCCACAGTTTTAGCCCAGTTATTTAGTCTAAGTACAGTTCAGCCTTACATGACCAGTATTCAGCTATCAGTCATTCAGTTACTCAAATAAGCTTAACACATGTTATGTTTGGTTTTGTACATTTATGCATTCGTGCTCCGTATGATTTTATATTCAGATCCTCGAGTTACGTCAGCATCCATCATGTAGTTTCATACTAAGTATTCATATAGTATCCATGTTTTACCATATCCCAGCTTTAGTTCTACTTATATTATAAAAGTAAAGTCTTACAGAAACTAAGTGTGGAGATTCACCATCTTATCAGATTATATTTGTTTCTCATGTTTTAAGATATTTCAACTTTCAGTTTATTCTATCCCATTAGTGAGTCTACTTACATTTACCATGCATGTTTTACGATTACGTATGAAATAACTTTTACTTATTGCATAAACCCTTGTATACTCAGTATAATCCATAAATACTGACCCATATATACGTATGTGTGGCTACATTGTTTCATAATATAGGTACCATTTGTAGCCCACACATCATGATCAAATATTATCAGTTCCCAACCAGCAGGTGATGAGTTCTCTTATTTTGGGAACTCCAAACATTTTAGTTCATGTACAGTTCATTTATTTTTCAAATATATTGATTAGTGGTAGTTGAAGGCATGTACCATCTATCCATAGTCAGTATAGTTGAGGCTTCATAGATGTCAGTCAGACTCGGTCCTGTAAATTCAGTTCTTTCCTCAGATTAATCATATTGTTAAACATTATTAGTTTCATACTATTTTGGACTTTCAATATGATTATATTTCCGTAGAGTAGAACTTTTCATTTAATATGTTATAATCCAATTGCTCAACATTATGCCAGTTCATGAGTTAGCTTAGGATTACTTATGCTTCCTAAGAACCGTATGATGACTAAGGTGCAGTCTCTAGTCATTACATGATATATGAACTAAACTGGTTTCATGAGTGCATGAAATGACATGAGGATGGTACATAGCAAAAACAGGCAACTGAAAGTATTCAATTTGAGGAAAATAGTTACCTCAAGCTGAATCTGAGATTGTGAAGAAAAGATGATGGTACTTGGTTGGCATATTTTGTTCTGCTTCCCAAGTAGCTCCCTCAACAGAATGATTCCGCCAAAGGACCTTAACCAAGGGAACTTCTTTATTCCTTAGCCTACGAATCTGGTAATCAAGGATCTCAACTGGGACTTCTTCGTAGGAAAGGCTATCATTAACATCCATATTGTCTAAAGAAACAACTACAGTTGTATAAGATTATGGACTCTAAATTTTAATCTACCTTTCCAAAACAACTAAATATTCTATATGGACAAACATAACAGGGGAAGATTTTCCCCTTCTTGAAAAATCTCTTCACTCCCTTCATAGGCAAAATCTTCAAATAGACCTAATCTCCAACCTCTAACTCAAGATCCCTTCTCCTCACTTTTGCATAAAATTTCTAATGGCTTTGGGTTGTCGTCAACCTCTCCTGAATTAACTGAACTTTCTCTATTTCATCAAACACTGCACCTAGCCATATAAAAGCAGCTTTGCCTGCCTCAAACAAACTAATATGAGACCTACATTTCCTTCCATAGAGAGCCTCAAATTGAGTCATATGAATACTGGAGTGATAACTGTTGTTATTTGTAAACTCAATCTAAGGTAAGTGGTCATCCCAACTACCTTCTAAGTCAATAACAAATGCCCTCAACATGTCCTCTAAGGTTTGAATGGTCCTCTCTTCCTGATCGTCTGTTTGATGATGAAAAGTTGTACTGAGGAAAACTAGAGTACCAAGACCCTTCTAAAAAGTCTTCCAAAAGTGATAGGTAAATAGAGTACCTCTATATTAAATTATAGGAAATATAATCCCATGCAAATTAACCAACTCCCTAATGTAAAGCTTGGCGTAAACCTAAGTTGATAACTGAGTATGAAATTGTAAGAAATGATTTGATTTAGTCATTTTATCGATAATGACCCATATCGAATCATGCTGACGATGCCTACGAGAAAACCCTATCACAAAATCCATGCTCACCAATTCCCATTTCCACGTATGGATGCTGAACTCCTGCAATGCACCACTATTCCTTTGGTTCTCGACATTGACTTTCTGTCAATTTGGAATTTAGCCACAAATACTGCAATTTCCTTCCTTATACCACTCCACCAATAGATTTCCCACAAATAATGGTACTTCTTCGTGGCTCCTAGATGGATATAGTACTGTGCACCATGCGCTTCTACAAGTATTTGTTGTCTAAAATCATCAACAAATGGAACACATATCCTAACCTGACAATGAAGCACACCATCTCCCCCTTGGGAATAAACCTCTACTTTTTAATCTCTCTTCTTTATCTTAACCACACTAGGATCCGTATCTTGCTTTTATTTTACTTCGACAACCAATGAAGATTCTGAACCATTTTAAACCCATACACAACCTTCAGCTGAATTAACCAACCGACTGCCTAATCTAGTAAGCTAATGATCTTCACTAACTAACTTCTTATTATCCTCTTAAACAACAGCAACACTGCACATAGACAATCTGCAAAGGCTATATGCCACTACATTATCCTTGTCCAGATGATACAACACACTTATATCATAATCTTTCAACAACTCAAGCCACCTTCTCTGACAAAGATCTAGATCTTTCTATGTTAACATGTACTATAAACTCTTATGTTCATTGAACATATAAACATGAACCCCATAAAGATAATTTCTCCAAATTTTCAAGGTGGAAACAACAACTATCAACTCAAGATCATGTGTAGGGTAATTCTTTTCATAGGGTTTAAGTAGTCTAGATGCATAGGCAATGGCTATACTTCTCTGCATCAATACACAACTAAGACAAACTCTAAAAGTATCACAATAAATATGACATCTATCTAAACCATCTGGCAAGGTCAATACTAGAGCGGACGTGAGTTGAGTCTTCAACTCCTAAAAACTCTTCTCTCAAGAATCTAACCACTGAAATTTGACTATCTTCTGAGGCAGTCAAGGCATGGGGTATGTAATAGAAGAAAACCCTTAAACAAACCACCTATAATAGCCATTCAAACCCAAAAAATTCCTGATGTCTGATGGAGAGACAAGTCTGGGCTAATTTTTTACTGCTTCGGTCTTTTGAGGGTCAGCTCTAATGCCATCATAGAAAATAATATGGAAAAGGAAAGCTACTGATCTTAGCCAAAATATTCACTTACTAAATTTTGTAAATAATTGATGAGATCTAAGGGTCTGCAACCTAATTCTCAAATGGTATGCATAATCATTCTCACTAAGAGAATAAACAAGGAAATCGTCAATAAAGACTATGATGAACATGTCCAAGTACTGCTTGAACACCCTTTTTATCATGTCCATAAAAGTCGTAGCGGAATTTGTTAGTCCAAAAGACATAACTATGAATTCGAAGTGACCATACCGAGTTTTGAAAGCTATCTTTGGAATGTCACATTCTCTGACTCTAAGTTGATAATAGCCGAATTTGAGGTCTATCTTAGATAAATAACTTCCACCCTTAAGTTGGTTGAACAAGTCATCAATTTTGGAGAGAAGATACTTATTCTTGATTGTGACTTTGTTCAACTGATGGTAATCGATGCACATTTTGAGAGAACCATCTTTCTTACGCAAGAACAAGATTGGAGTGCCCCATGGGGAAACACTAGGCCTAATAAAACTAATATCTAAGAGATCTTTTAATTGCTTTTTCAACTCTTTAAGCTTAGTTGGATCCATTATGTAGTGTGGAATAGAGATAGATTTGGTATCTGTAGGGAGATCTATTCTGAAGTTGATATCCCTTTCGAGAGAAACTCTGGGAAGATCTTCAGGGAACACATCTAGAAATTCCCACACTACTAAAACTGACTCAGAACTCAAAGTCTTAGAAAAATATTCTTTTACTCGAACAAGATGGTAAAACACTCTTTAGATATCATCTTTCTTGCTTAGGGATATGAAACAAACTGACCCTTAAAAATTGAGTTACAACCTCTCCATTCAATGACTGGTTCATTCAACAATTGAAATTAAACCACTATATTTCTATAATTACATGATGCACAATATGAGTGAAGCCAATCTATGTCGATAATGATAGTAAAATTTGTCATCTCTAACACCACAAGATCAACTGAGGTAACTATATAAGATAATATGATCGGGTAGTTACTATATACCCGCCTGGCTACAATAGAGCTACCTACTAGAGTAGACACTGAGAAGGGTTCTACTTAAGTTTCTAGACTAACACCAAAGTCTACTGCTATGTAGAGGGTCATAAAGGAAAGTGAATCTACGGATTCTAATAAAGCATAAACATAAAGATGGAAAACTTGTAACATACCTATAACTACATTTGGAGAACTTTCTAGGTCATGCAAATCCTAAAGCACGTACAACCTATTCTGACGCTGCCCACTGGTTGCGCTAGAAGTGGCACCCTACTAGAGCTGATGAAAGAATAGACTGTCCCTAATGGCATAAATTATTTCCCTTCTGAGCAACCACTATACATTCTTAGACCCTATGACCCAGCTTGCCACATCCAAAACACACATCACTACTCTCTTTACAAATACCCTGATGATTTCTACCATATTTTTCGCATAGGAGATTAGTACGTCCACTGCTCACACTGCCTTGGAACATAAATCCCGGCACCCTATCTCAACTTTACAACCTAAACTTAGGTACTGGCGCACTAGCTGAAGACAGCGCTGGTCTAAAAATTTTTGATGGAATTGAGAATAATTACCACCCTCTGACCTTGGCTGGGGAAAATTAAAACTACCTGTTCTGGACTTTGTATTCTCTCTCTCCCTCTCCTTATGCTTCCCTCTCCCACTCCTTATGCTTCTCCTTATCAATCATATTAGCATGGACCATAAGTCTAGATAAGTCCATCTTCTTAATCAACATCGAGGTCCTACACTCCTTGACCACACTATCAGCTACTCCAGATAAAAACTTACTTAGTTTAGACCTATTATCTCCCACCATAGCAGGAGCATACCTAACCAACTGAGTGAACTTACATGAGTACTTCTTCACACTCATATTACCCTATTTCAAATTAATGAACCCCTGAACCTTACCTTCCCTCAATTCTAATGGGAAGAACCTTTCTAAGAAGGCCGTGGCAAACTCCTTTTACTTAATTGGTTCTATCTCCACACCTCGGTCCTCCTTACACTGCTTAAACGAGGTGTGAGCTACATCCTGCAATTGATATGAAACCAACTCTACACTCTCACTCGAAGTGATGCCAATAAAATCTATCACCTTCTCAACCATATCACGAAACACCTACAATTCTCTTCAGACTTGGATCCTAAAAACAAAAGGGGATTCACCTGGGTGAAATCCCAAATCCTAATCACAACCGTATTTGCCACTATATTGGCTAGTTCAAGAGCTTTTCGGTTGTTTAGAGCAGCTACTGAATGGTATAAGGTAGTTAAAGCAGCCTTGAATTTGGCATGAGAGACATGCTCATTCAGGGAATCTTCCAAAATAGGCGGTGGTGCATGATGATCTCCATTCCTTCTTCGTTGTTTCTTCTAGGAGGCATTGTCTATAAACAGAATGAAGGATGTGTTAGAAAGAGTGTTTAAATAGAGCTCATGCTCTTTTGCATGATATGAACACTTAAAGAAGGGAAACTTTCCAAAAATGTTTCATAGACTCAATTCCATAAGTGTGGTGCACTTTACACCCATGCACAAGACTCTGCTCAATTCGTCTTTCACACTTATTAGGATACATTAAAACCTTAGGCTCTGATACCAAGTTTTGTCACAACTCGAGGCTACTCCTAGTTGCGACAATGGTGTTTACGATAAAAACGTATCACAAGCTAACCCATGAGTTGGTATCTGCTGTGAGCACTGCATATAATAGCACTGATATAACATATGTGAAAAATAAATTGATAAAATACTGTAAAATGCAAAACCAAAATATAAATCAAAACATGTTTGAAATATCTGATTAGAACTGATAATACTGAAATGACCGACTGACTGTCTAACTATGTATCTGAAAGACTCTAAACTGATTGAGTAGTTGATGGGACAGACTACCATATAACACAAACTGATTGAGCATATGAAAATATGAAATAACTAAAATAGGTAGATCTTGTACTCGATCGATGAGGACTCACCGCTACTACTATTGAACATCGCTGAGCTATCTAAGAGTGGTCGAAAAACTGAGCATCCGAACATATGTTATGAGACAACATAGAACAAAGAAAAGTATGTGATCAGTACTTTGAATATATTGGTATATGAGATGAGGACTTGCTAAAATGCATGGGAATAACTAAACATAAATGCAAGATAATATATGGTATGTTAATGCAAGACAAAGTATAAATATATTTCTAAAATAACCTATAGACTGAATAACTAAAATCTATATAACTGAATAATTAAGGTTCTATACACCTGCTTGAGCAAACCTGAACTTAAATACACTGAATATTTTACTAAGACTATAGGAGGTATCATCTAACTAACATACCCCAATATGAGCTAATTGGGGTCTAACCTGTAACCCTGTTGGAAGGGTGTTACTACCGAGCTATGGATACTAATACTAGTTGTGTGGATCCTCTAAACTAGTGTCCAGAAGGACTAGGGAGTCAATCCTAAACTGCTGGGTTACCCCTAAGAGAGTGTCAGTCCTAAAATGGTAGGTGATTTTTCATAATACTATGCATGCTACATAGTTCTTGAACTTAAGGACTGCTACTAAGGACCCATTCCTAACTGGCGGGTGAGCCCCCATCCCTAGGTTTACTCGGTGTTAAATCCTACTCCCAACTAAACTGACATTGGTACTAACCTGGGTTGAATTAGATACAACTGAACAAAAAACTGACATGTCTAATCATGGTCTGATCATAACAACCGACTGAATGATAACACTCATGGTTCAACTAAAATTATTTTTGAGACACTGAAATCGTGTAAAACAACTAGGTATCGAGTGTTCATAACCAACAACACTAAATGATTATAAAATACAATATTAAACTTGAAATACTATAGGATGAATCATAGTTCAAAGAATCAAAACATGGTCATTTCATCAAACATGTAATAATAATTAACTTGGAGATGGGAATGCCTTAAACATAAGGAAAACAACAAGATTACATGGCTAAATTTATTACTTGAGGGTCAATCATGAAATTAATGGATCATGACATGGGAATCACAATACTTGAAGCATGATTTGACTCATTCTACTTGGAAACACTTGTAACAGTAATTTAAAATTAAATTAACTTGAGATTCATGGATTTATTTCATCAAGAATATCTATAAACTCATAAATTAAACCAAAAGAGGATTTTGAGCTCCATGGGTGAAAGGACCCATGGATGAACATCCCACATAGCTCACTAGATTAATTCATTAATATTCCTTGAGAATTTCTTTAACTTGAAGTTTTAGTTCCTTAATTTCTTGTGAAAGAGTTAGGGTTTGTTCTTTGGAAGAAAAAAGGGCTTTTCTTAAGAGGATTTGTGACCAAAAGGCCAAATAATTCTCCCTGGGACCCCAATTAATATTATGGATGAACTGGGTGAACTGAATTTACCTTAATACCCTTAAAACTAAAGAAGAAAAAACTGGTCGGAATAGGTAGGGGTAACGCGGGCCTAGGAGAAGTGGAGTACCCCTGGCGGCGCCCATATTAGAGTAGGATACTAGCCTAGGCGGCAAAGCCTTAACCCGATGGTCTAAAGGGGGCGGCTCCTTCCTATCCCGTTGGTGCTTATATTTTGGTTTCCCAAACACACCCTTACGCTCATCTAAAAATTTTAAAACTCACCTGAGACATACTTTGAACAACCCCGATTATGAATCAACTCAAAAATTGATTTCTCGAGGTCGGGAAGACCAAAATAAAAATCATCAAATTTTAGGGGTCTTGAAAATGACCAAGTCCTCAACACTTAGTGAAAGTTTCAAGTCTTTGACCCCTTAAACATGGAATTGTGAGCTGAATTGAGCTAGGATCTTACAAGGTATTACAATTGTTCAGCAACATAGAGTTGATTTTTTAAACTACTGTTGGAGAAGGATGTTAAACAATAGTATAGGGAATATGTTAAATATTTGTTACCAGTTTTACCTCAATTAATTTGGGAACAGTTTCATGCATTATTCTTAGAGAAGTGTGTGTCTCAGTCCCTCTGTGGTAATAAAAAGGATTGGTTTTGGCATTAATGTAGGGTGATATGTTAGTTGTAGCCTATGAGGTTAAGTTCCATGCCTTGTATCACTATGATACATAGTCGTTGGCTACTTAGAAAAAGAGGATTCAATGTTATGCCAAAGTTTTGAATTATGATCGTTAGGTTTTGTCTATTCATATGACATCTATACAAAGAGTGTTCAATGAGGTTGTAGTTATGTAAAGAAGTTTGAACTGGTAACACAAGCGGGACATGCTAAGATGTTAGCTAAGAAATATCGCAATGTTCGGAATTTCAATGAATCTTACTCCAAGGGCCACAGTCAGTAGGCCAACCTAGCTCACCCTATTGAGATAGCATGGTTAGATTCTATAGTTAGTCCAGTTAAGGCCTCCTCTCAAATATAGGTTATTATAAGCCAAGAGGTTTCTTACTCTTCTAACATTCATCCTTCTCTTATGTAGGGATATTATTATTTGGTACGGTTGGTGATTTTAAAAAAGAGTGTCCTTTGAGGCAAGTAAATAGCCAAGCGCAACAAAAAACTCAAGCTATTATTCTAGTATATAATGGTGAAGAAGGTAATGATAGGGGTCGTCCACAGGGTAGATAGAGAAATTAGATAGGCGATTCCGGCGGTCAAGAAAAGGGCTATAGGGGAGAAACACATCCAGGTAGGCAGTTTGGTTCGATTACTGATTAAGCTCACTATTATGCCTTTTCATGAAAGACTAAGAGGCTTTTGATGGGGATCCCATAGGCATCATTTCTCTTTATGATTGTATGGCTTCTATATTATTTGATTTTGGTCTACCTATTTGTTGTGCTCAAACGTACATAAAAGTGTACGTGGTCCACCCAAGTAATATAATGACCTTAATCAAAGACATTTATTGATCCCACATGGACTAGTGTTAAGAAACTATCCAATTTTAGTTCAACTATTGAGATTAAACAAGTGCACACGTAACCATTAGAGTTTGAGACTTAAGAATACAGTAAACTTAAACAACGCGGTAAATTAAAGGTTTTAGACAATTATAAGGGATATCCTAGGTTTAACTCTCTAAGAAAAATCATACTAAGGTATATAATTTCATTTCTTAGTTTAATTATCTTTTTTTTTGTTCACAAGGTTGATATTATGATTACAGTCTTTCGAACCGCTAATAAACCATCTAACTTAGACTCACAACTATATCATTGAGAGGGAATGCAATAAATAAGTTCATTACATTCATATTTCATCTCGTAATTGAATATCCTAGTTGCGAATCATTACTTTATTCAATTGACAATATGATCCTATTCTATTCATCCCACATTCTACCCTATAATTAATCCTTCCAGGTTCATAATAGAGTTAATCATGTATAGTAAGGGTTGTGAATCTTTAAAATAGTAATAAAAAGGATAAATAAGCAACCAATAATGATAAATAATAAAAACCAAATTAACTCATAACAATAGTAATCATGTCCTTGTCCCTAACCCTGAAAAGGGGTGTTTAGCTGCTCATGGATGTAAAAATAATCACAATAGTCTAATCCATGGTACAATCCAAGAAAATACTAAACTAAAAGATTAAAAACCCTATTTTCATAATTATCCAATGTTTTCCAATCCCTAAGGTATTCCAAGGTGTATACAAAAAGATCAAGTGTCCTATTTATACTTCGCCTAAGTTGGCCGATTTGAAAATAGCACTGTGCTACACCCATATAGCGCTATATAAGTAGTGTGGAATTTCCTAATAGTAGTGGTATACTGTAATTTTTATCTTATAATGCATCAAAGGTAACTCCATGGCCTTAACGTGGCATTTAGGCAGCGTGGCACGTCAATGTGTCCATATTTTCCAGATTTGATAGTGTCGTGTCCCATGCATTTGTCTTTCAAGTCAAAGCATTGTGGTGCCTTTTTATCTCTATTTACAGCTTGTTTATCAACTATAATCATATTTATCGACTCAAAAAGAATCCTATAGTATCAAACACCATACATTAGAGCCCAACATATCATCAAATCTCACACGATGCACTATAAAAGAACATAGCTCAACCTAAGTGTACTAGTTTTTGCATTTAAACTTTAACTTAGTGTGTTGACTACAACCTCACTATGAACTCACCTTAAAGACTATAAGTACATAACTAAACACTTTGATGCTAATTTATACAAAGATTACTTTATTACGAACAAGAGAAATCCTCAAAGAAAATCTAAACAAGGTGGGATAACAACTCTAAGGTGCATAAATTCACATATGATCACTACTCTTATATGTATATCCAGTTTGTAGTGGGC
This sequence comes from Capsicum pubescens, assembly GCA_030864215.1. Taxonomy (NCBI): domain Eukaryota; kingdom Viridiplantae; phylum Streptophyta; class Magnoliopsida; order Solanales; family Solanaceae; genus Capsicum; species Capsicum pubescens. Next base: position 247,500,159 of record CM061540.1, on the reverse strand, counting down.
TTGAGTTGTGTTTTGTGATGACCTTGACTATCTTTTTTATTTGTCTACCCTAGTCGATAAATCTGTGGTAGTAACCCATGTTTATCATTCTTTTTTACTGTTGTTTGTGGTCTTTCATTCTTCGGTAAATTTAATTACTTTGGATATGTATGACTTTGATGTAATTTTGAGTATGACCTTGTTATATACATATTACTTTATCCTAAACTATAATGCTATGGCAATGACTCTAACTTTGCCTATGATAGATAAACTATAGTGAGAGGGAGTGTATAAGGCCAAATCAGTAAAAATTATATTATTTATCTGGGCTAGAAATCTATTGAGGGAGGAGTTCTTAATTTTGTTAGCTCATCTCTGAGGTGAGTGTGAGTTCCCCTTCTATAAAGTCGGTCCTGGTGATTTGCAAATTTTAGGAAATATTTTCTTTAGGTTTACTAGGTATACCTCCATGTAGATATATTGATTTCTTTATTGACTTAAAGAAGGTCATCGGTCGTAAATCTATTCCCCATATTAAATTGATCCAGCATAGTCAAGGGAAGTCAAAACTAAAATATAGGAACTACTCAACAAAGGGTTTATTTATCTAATTGCTTCACCTAGGGGTGCTCTGGTCTTGTTAATTATGAAAAATAATGGTAGTATAAGGATGTGCACCAATTATATCTGTTGAATAAAGTTACCATCCGGAATAAATATCCTTTACCTCATATAGATAATCTATTTAACTAGTTAAGGGTGCGAATATATTTTTTCAAAATTTACTCATAGTCGATTTATAATCAGATGAAAATTAGACCTGAGGACATACCAAAGACAACTTTTAGAACTTTATATACTCACTATGAGTTTATGGTAATCTCCTTCGAGCAAACTAATGCTCCTACATCCTTTATGAGTTTGATGAATGGTATCTTTAAGTCATTAGTGGATTCCTTTGTGATTGTTTTTACTAATGATATTCCAGTTTACTCTAATAGTAAGAAGGAGAATATAGGTCATCTTCAGATAGTATTGGTGATTCTAAAAGAGTAGAAGTTATATGGCCAATTTTTGAGGTATGAATTCTAGTTATCTTTGGTTGCCTTTTAAGGGTACGTTGTTCTTAAAAAGTAGGTGATGGTGGATCTCAGGAAGATTGAGGCAATTAAGAGTTGGATCTGGCCTAGTTTAGTGACCGAAGTACAGAGTTTTGTGGGTCTTGTTAGTTATTACTGCAGGTTTGTCAAGAACTTTGCATCAATTGCAATGCACTTAACATGGCTGACTCAGAAGGAAGTGTAATTTGGTAGGTTAGACCAATGTGAAGAGAGATTTCAAAATCTTAAGACACTCATGACTAAAACTCCTATTCTTTCTCTACCGATTGAAAGTAGGGACATTATAATGTTTTGTAATGCTTCACTTTTAGGGTTGGGTGTTGCATTAATACAAGATAGGAATGATATTTCATATTCTTTGAGTTAGTTGGAGCCTCATGAAAATAATTAACAAATCCATTATTTAGAGTTGACAGTGGAAGCATTTACGTTAATAGTTTTGAGGCACTATCTTTATAGTGTGATGTAGGAGGTTTTCACAGATCAGCGCAACATGTAATATGTGTTTACTCAAAGATATTTGAATCTAAGGTAGTGGAGATAGATGTATTTGTTAATGGACTATGATATGACTATTCATTATCATTCGGAGAAGGCCATTATAGTGGAAGGCATATTGAGCCAAAAGGATATGTGTATGGGTGGTTTGTCCTTCAAGAAGGTGTCTGAGAAACCTTCATCTAGAATGTTTCAAACTCTAGAATCTCAGTGTATTCAGTTTGGTATTTCAAATAAGAGGGAGTGTTGGATAGTTTTGAGGTAAAATAAGAATTTATAGATTAGAGGATAAACAATATGAGGAAAACAAGGTGAACGTACTCCAAAATAATTTTGTACATGGAGAGGTGAAAGACTCTAATCATGACACGGATGGAGTGTTGTTGTTTAAAAAAGTATGTGTGTTCCTCGAGTTGGTTATTTGATTTGTGATGTACTTTTTGAGGCTCATGGTTTGTGTTATTCTATTTATCTAGGTGTATCCAAAATGTATCTTGATTTGAGGTAGTTTTATTGATGATTTGGAATAAAGAGAGAAATAGTAAAATATGTATCTATCTTTCTAAACTGTCAGCAAGTAAAGTATGAACATCAAAAGCATGTCGAACTACTTCAGAGAATGTCTATACCTATATAGAAATGGGAGAATGTGAAAATTTATTTCATGGAGGATAATCCTAAGACCATTGGAAAGTATGATTCCATTTGGGTTATAGTGGATTGGTTGACCAAATTAATTAACTTCTTGCTAGTTTGATTTGGCTACAAATCCAAGAAACTAGCCAAAATCTACATGATGGAAACAGTGAGGCTTTATGGGGTGCCCCTTACCATCATTTCTGGCATAGATAAAATATATACTTTTAAATTTTAGGATAGGATGTACAAGAAGTTAAGTACTAAGCTCACCTATAGCATAACATTCCATCATCAAACTAGTGGGTAGTTAGAGAGGACGATTCAGGTGCTATAAGATATGTTGAGAGCCTATGTTATTGACTTTGATGGCCATTGGGACCAATTTCTACCATTGTGTAAGTTTTCATACAACAACAGTTATAACTCAAGTATTGGTATAACACCATTTGAGGCACTCTATGAAAGGAGGTACAGGTCACCTATAGGGTGGTTCGAGACTAGGGATGTTGAATCATTGGGTACTGACTTGATAATAAAGGCTTCAGAAAGGTAAGGATTATTAAAACCAAGTTGTTGGCTACTCAAAGAAGACAAATATAGAATGTAGATCATAAGGTAATATATATGGATTTTAAGGTTGGTGAACAATTGCTTCTTAAGGTATTTCCCATGAAGGGATTCATGAGGTTAGGTAAGAAGGCAAGCTTATCCCTCAGTGTATTGTTCCTTCTAAGTTTCTTGAGGAAGTGGGTCTAGTTACATAAAGAATATCCTTATCATTGGGGTTGTCGGGAGTCTATTCAGTATTTCATGCTTATATGCTCTAAAGGTACCATGGGGATAGATATTATATCATTAAGTATAACTTGGTTTTATTAAATATGGATTTGGCTAATGAGTAGAAACCACTAGTGAATTTAGAACTGGGTGTTCTGAAGTTAAGGAGGAACGGAATTCATTTGGTCAAAAATAAATGAAAGTGTCATGTGGTCGAAGATTACATTTGAGAATCGTTAAGGACATATGGGACAAGTATCCCCAATTGTTTGAGAATATAGGTAATATTTTATTTCCTTATTTCAGCCTATCTTTCATGTTTAAATTCAAGGATAAATGATGGGTATATTGGTATCTGTTGTAATGACTTTTTTTGTCATTATGTATAAGTTCCTTATTTAAATTTTCAGGCTAAAATTCTTCCTTAAGTTATAAATTTTAGGCTAGGCTAGTTTTGAATGAAATTTAAGCAAGGTGTGGTTTAATTAAATTTGGATATGGTTTGGATAAATTTTATGGTGGTTGAATAAATTTATATTTTTCTAAGATGATAAGAAACCCATAGAATTTTATGAAATTGGATCTAGGTAAGTAAAACTCCTAAAATTAATCTTAGCATAAAGGGTATTGTTCGAAATATCTAGAACTTAAAGTGTGTTGTGAAAAAGGAAATTTTGGGGAAAAATTTGACATTCTATACCATCGACGTCTCAATAGAAACATGCATATCTCTATGGTGACATTCCCAAAAGTGGACAAAGTCCCATTATAGCACATAATCAACACGGTCAATGATCTGTATAGCTATGTTTGTTGTTGTAGCGACATAAATTGTTGCTTATTCTTAAAAGTCCTCATTATTATTTGTTTTTTTAAAATTGGTTTTTGGGCAAAGGATAGTTTTCCATCATTTTGCTTCATTAAGGTAAGAAATTTATCAAGTAAGTTGATGTCTAGCCTTAGAATAGCTAGTTACATAGTTTGGGGAGGGTTAAGGGTTGATTTTTGTTAATTTTCAGGTGCAAAGGACTAATTTATCTATAAAATCATTGGGTTTAGTTTCATGATCGTTCAAGTACTTGCATGTTGTTAATTCATAAATTTATCCATGAAATTGATAATTTTAGGTGATATTCTGGTAAAATAGCCCTAGAACGGGAAGGGAATGATCATGAACTTGGCCTTAGACGTTGGAAATGAGTTATAGTCCCCAACGTGACAGTTTATTTCATTAATTATGTGTTTGTATGTATTTCTAGATGGAAATCAAGCAGATATTGCATAGAAAGGGAAGACTCAAGCATAGTTGAGTTGTACAATCTTTAATTGAGGTAGATAATGGTATTGTAGTTTAATCCAATTTGTCTTATATTTGTATGTCAACTACTTCTTAGTATTGTTCATTAGTGCATATTGTTGGGTATTTTCATTTTCAAATGAACTTTACGTAAAGATTGTGGATGACACAAGTAATGGTCGATATATCAGGTTGTATGATTTTGACCCACTTTATTGTTGATTATGAAATTTTAAGTAATTGGATATTCTCACGGTTTATTTGGGGAATAAAATTTGCAGGTACTTTTGTCTGGGATTAAGATATATGGACAAAATTTGTCCACTACAGGTAATGACTAGTAGATGGCTATAATAACATTAGGGTGTATGTACAAGGTACAGGTAAGCTTGACATTCTATGAGTTAACTTGGGAATTTATTGTGCTATTTGCTTAACTTTTCTTTACTAGACTTTACTTAATTGTAGATGTCTTTGACATGTTGCTAGTAGTCTTGAATATATTTAATTGTTCATTTTTATATTAGGTGTAGTTACGGTGAGCATGTATTAACTTGTTGTACTATGTTTTGTTAATTTTTGATATTCTCACTATTTGTTGGCCAAATGACCCTACCAGTACATTGTTGTTTTCTTTAGTGTTAATATTACACCTGCTTTTACTTTTATTAAGTGCTGCGCATATTCAAGGACTCCTACAAGACCTCAACTATGACTCTAGCATTTGATTAGGATTCAAAGGTGAGCAGCATATTAAGGATACCATGGAATCCTTCTTTGATGACATCATGCTTTGTTTTAGATTTATGCACTTTATTTTAGTTTTGGGGGTTGCATCAGCTTCTTGATAATATTTAGTACGTTTTGGTATACTGACTTTCAAATTTCAGGGATTTATTGACTTTAGTACTATATTCTGCACTTCATAATTTATTTAGACTTGATACTTATTTTCTCATAGTGTTAGTTAATCCTTCTGGGGTTATTGTTTCTCCCATTGATGAATGGGATCGGTGTCACTAACGTCCATTTGGGATTAGACAATCACCATCCAAGTCTTCCATGATAGCTTTCATTATTACTTTTACACAAAAATGAACAATACCTCTTTGATTTTTTAGACAACTTATTATTTTACTTTTTTGGGCATTTTGTAAAATAATGCTTCCAACATTCTGATTTATATTTCCATACCATTGCAAAATATCAAGAAAAATACTATTATATGTAGATTCTACACTCTCATTATGACAAAAAAATGATAATTTTAATTTTTAGAGAGATATTTCCACATGTATGAAACATCCAAGCAATATTGGAATTCATTTTTTTTCTTGGAATGATTATCAAAAAGATATGCAAATAGAATGTGATTGATTCATCAAATCAACCATCACTTTAGAAACACTTATTGAGAATGTTATTTACCTCTTTAAAATGCTTATCAAATCTCTCCTTCGCCTTGTTTCAATCCGTAAAGCCACTTCTAGTAAAGGTAATATCTCTCATATTTTCATACATTGCATGCTAATTTTTAAATAAATAGAAATACAAACAATAAGTAGCATCTTTGAATACGCAATACTCTAACCATTTTGATATTTACCCTTAAACAAACCACGATGATATCTAGGCATTGTTATTTTCTTCTTCCCAAGTTTTTGAAAAATATTTATCCTCAGGCTGACAATGTTCCATTGAAATATCACATCTTCTAACTTCATCATGTATATTAGGTTCATTTTCTACTATAAGCCTTCTTTCTGTTGGTTGGATTTAAAATATTCAAACTTACTATTTGAAGGAGTTGTATTTTTTTGAACTTTTAAAGATATGGATGAAACAAGGGGTGGAATAGTAGCACTAGAGCTCAATTTCCCAGTTTTTGATCTAATGATAAAATTATCGATTCCATTCACATATATTTATGAAAAATTATACAAAAAAAGATTTAATTAGTACTCCTTTCAAGTTAAAATCATTCTTGAGTTTAAAAATAAAAGAAACAGAAAAATTATGTGGCAACTACAAAAGTCTTATTTTAAAAGGAGTTTTTTCGTGTCTTTTTAATTGATTTAGCAACTAATAACATTGAACTATTTTTCAAAATAATTCACTAATGAAACAAAATTAAATTTATAGCCAAACTAAAGTACTTAAAACCATTAACAAATAGCAGAAAAACTCCAACAATATAACAACCAATAAACCCATATATGAGATCATTATAATGATCAAAACAAATTATAGCAGAATGGAGAAAGAAAATCTAAAGCCCTTTAACTTGTAATGGGTAAGAAATAGATAAATATTATTAAAAAAAAAGTTAAAACTCAAAATCAGAATTCAAATTTTTAATTCTAAAGAAAATTAAAGTACTCGAGTTTTGAAAATAGTAAATGGAATACTAGAAATCAAAAATAAAATTTAAAGAACAGAAGAAAGAAGAAACAGACAAGCATGAAAATTTGGATTTTTGGTTTTGAGGTAGAAGGGTTTCTGTTGTTCGATGTTTTTGATTAAAAGGTACAACACTTTTACTATTTATTCAATAAATCAAAAAGAATGAAAATATAAAATAAATTAATAATATATATTAAACCCAAAGAAATTGTATTGTTGAGCTATTGTGCGTGTAAAGTTAAAGTTGTACTTCTGTGTGGAAAATTAATTTTAATTAACAGAATTAAAAAAAGGCATTGAGCAGGGGTCCGAATACAGGAATTAGGTTGGGGACTATTGATGTTAGGCCAAAATTGTATATACTCAGCCATTATCCGCCTCACAATTAGTATTTTTAGTTGGCCTTCTTGACATTAAATTTTATGGATTATACTTTGATGTGAAAATATTAAAAAAAAAAAAAGCAAAAATAAAATTAAAATCTAGAAGTTATATAAGAAAACCAAACATGCAGCTTAATAGATTAAATAGAATATTATATAAATATGTCACGCTCCAATTTCCGAGTCATGATGGCATCGCCTAAAATCCACCAGTAGGTAAGCCAACACCGTAACACGAAGCTAAGGCAATGTGTTACTTTGGTACAAATGTCCAATAAGGACTATATACACGAATACAATTATAATTAAGAGTATTCCACTAAAAGATGACAGTTAAAATATGGATACTAATTCTACGACCTCGTAATATCAGTTCAAGAGCATCTAAGTCTGATAATAGAAAATACAACTAATAAATCTATAATAGTAAAGAATTTTATCTTGAATACAAAAGAATGAACAAGGATAGAGGGAAACGATGACTCGAAACTTCAAGAGCTCACTCTGTCTCCAAAAGATCAACACTGCATGATCTCAACTCAGCGGTGACCATTAGTACTCAGGTTTGCATCAAAAAGGTACAAAAGTGTAGTATGAGTACGAAAAAAACTAGTACTTAGTAGGCATCATCAGTCGACTGAGCTAAGTTATGATATAAAGATGATATAAAGCAAGACAATAACTCTAAGTCAAGGTACATAATCAAACTTGAATAATCTTCATCTTCACTACAACAACAATAACAACAACATACCTAGTATATTCCCACTTAGTAGGGTCTGGGGAGGGTAGAGTGCACGCAGTCCATACCACTACCTGAGGTGAAGTAGAGAGGTTGTTTCCAATAGACCCCCAGCTTAGAATCAATAACAATACAATACACACAAAATATAAATGAATAAAAACTTATACAGTATGCAAAATAAACTAACTACACTAGCCATAAGATAATACTCAAACTATAAATCTAAAACCATAGACAACACTCAACACCTACGAACAAGAAACATTAGAAACAAATACAGAATACTCCCTTACTGTCACTGACACCCTCCCACCACCTAACCCTCTAACCTAATCCACATCCTTCACACCTTCCTATCAAGGGTCATGTCCTCCGTAAGCTATAACTGCTCTATTTCATGTCTAATCACCTCCCTCCAATATTTCTTCAGACTACCTCTCCCTAAATATCTCACACCTCCACACTAGCGCATTAGCACCTCTCCTTATCACGTGCCTAAACCAACGTAACCTCACTTCTCGCATCTTTTCCTCCACGGAAGCCACCCTACCTTTTCCTAAATAATATCATTCCTCAACCTATCCTTCTTGTTCTGACCACACATCCATGACAACATCCTCATCTTCTTCTGCTTTAATTTTTGGACGTGGGATTTCTTAACTAGCCAACACTCCGCTCCATATAACATAGCCGATGGGACTGCCACTTTGTAGAACTTACCTTTAAGCTTTGGGGCACCTTCTTATAATATAAAACTCGCGAATAAAGCCTCCATTTCAACCACCATGACCCAACACGATACGTGACATCCTCATCAATCTCACCATCGCCCTGAATCATATAGACCCCAAAAACTTTAAACTCTTTCTCTTCTGAATGGCCTGAGAATCTAACTTCACAACCACATAATTCTCCTATGACACATCACTAAACTTATACTCCAAGTACTCCATCTTGTTCATGCTCAACCGAAAACCTTTAAACTCAAGGGTCTGTCTCCAAATCTCAAACTTATCATTAACTTCTCCCCGAGTCTCATCAATTAATACCACATCATTTGTAAATAGCATACACCAAGGCACCACTCCCTAAATATGTCACGTCAACACATCCATTACCAAGGTAAATAAAAAGGGGCTAAGAGTAGATCCCCGATGCAAATCTATTACAATTGGAAAGTGCACTGAATCTCCACCAACTTTCCTCACACGAGTCTCTGTACCATCATACATATCCTAAATCGACCTAATGTATGCCACAAGAACCCTTTTATCCTCCAAGCACCTCTACAGAATCTCCCTGGGCACTCTATCATATGTATTCTTGAGATCAATAGACACTATATGTAAGTCCTTCTTCCTCTCCCAAAATTGTTTTACTAACCTCCACACAAGGTGAATGGCCTCAGGAGTCAAGCGACCTAGCATGAAAACAAACTGATTCTTATAGATAGTCACAATCCTTCTCAGTCTTAACTCTACCACCCATTCCCAAACCTTTATAGTATGACTCAACAATTTAATACATTTATAGTTGTTGCAACTCTGGATGTCTCCCTTGTTCTTATATAATCAAATCATCGTACTTTAACTCCACACTTCAGGCATCTTCGGCCCCCTAAAAATAATTTTAAACTCTTTGTCAACCACTCCAAACCTACCCCACCAGTTCTCTTCAAAAAATCCACTAGAATCTCGTTTGTCCCCATCGCTCTACCCCGACGCGTCCTACGAATATCCACCTTGACCTTCACAACCTCAATATTTCTACAATGACCATAATTATGACACTTTTTAGAATTTTCCAAATCCCCCAACATGAAACCTTTGTCCCCCTCGTCGTTCAAGAGTTTATGAAAATAGGACGGCCACATCTTTTTTATGAGGAAATCCTCAACCAACACTATAACATCCTCTCTCTTGATGCCCCGCACTTGGTCTAGATCACGATCCCTCTGCTCCCTAGCCTTAGCAATCTTATACATCTTTCTATCCATACTTTTCTTCTCTAAAGCTGCATACACACTCCCAAAAGTTATTGTCTTATCTTCCTTAATCGCCAGCTTAACCTCTCATCAAGCTACCTTATACTTTTCCTTATTATTCTGTGTTTCTTCCTCATCCTTTCTCTCAACCAACTTGTCATAAGCCACCTTATTATACTCCACCTTACTCTTAACTTTTTTGTTCAACCACCAATCTCTATGATGCTTACCAGATCGACCTCTCGAGACACCCTCACTATATAAAATAAATTATCAACTAGAACAATAACACAATATCACATATCAATACCATCATTTATAATGAGTAATTGATCTAAAAGCATAAAGTGACATTAATACAATCACAACCGCATACATATCAAGTTAATGCACAAACATCCATTAGAGCATAAAGTAAAAAAACCAACCACGGTGTCCCATACCACTGATCTTGAGTGTATTTATACGCCTAAGAACCATAACTTATCCATGTTTTAGCTTAGTTTAGAGAACAAAATGCCTAGTTTCTTATGTTTTTACTCTACTTCTATGTAATTGATCTAACCAATTTGATTAGCATGATTTAAGGTATTAATGAGGTAGATGAAGGCATAATGGGACTATGGAATGCAGATGGCATATGACACAAGAGAGAGTAGCAGTCTGGACCAAATATGGCGCCTACAAACTATGTTCAAGACTAGTTTGTCATTTATAATTAGTTCAGGGACTTAGAAGGCAATTATGAGAGAAAAGATAATTAAAAGGCTTAATGCTGAATTTTTATTCAAAATTTGAATTATTCTGTATTAGTTTTTGAAAGAAGAGTGGCGGCTTAGCTTGGGGAGAGAGAGAGAAAATGTTTCTTCTCTCTTATTTTCACTATTCACATATCAAGATCGTCTTCTAGTTTTTGGTATGATGAATATTTCTATTGTGATTTCTATTTTATTCATGAGTAGCTAAGTTTATTAGTTAGGGTTATGTAAGCCATGTAGCATACAATCTATTACTTTGGGTTTTGAATTCATTATGCATTGATTTGTTTACATCATACTCTCTTCGCTTATCTTGAATTCTCATGGTTGCAAACATAGACGATATGCCTTAAAATGCAACTTATTTGAAGGAAAGGTTGATGTTCAGAAAAGAGAGTAGTAACAAGAAAATAGGACTACCAACCTCTATTTCATATGTTAATGCCTTAGTAGGATTAACTACTTGGAGATTTCGTATTGTTTTTGATAAACGCTTTTGATTCGAGAGAACTAAAGTGAATTAGTCCTTGATGGTTGAGAAACACTAGCATTATGTTATTAAATACAATACATTTCTCTGTAAGCATGATGCATGTATGATTTCATAAAGCCCATAGTTAGAGAGTATTGAAAACTACAATGTGAATATAACCCTAGCTTGCTATTTCTCTGAATTTGAATACTACTACACGTATTTCATCTTGTTAAACCGAAACCATTAATTTGTGAACTGAATAAAATCCCCCTTATTTATTTTACGGAAATGAACGATTAAAAGTCAACTAATCTGCATACAACTTAATTAATACCAATTCCTTGTGGGATTCGACCCCAACCTAGTTGGGTTATATATTTGACAACGACCGTTTACTCTCTCGTAAGAGAGGTGTAATTTGGGCATATCAAATTTTGGCACCGTTGCCAGGGAATACGATTGTCAATTTAGTTTATGTGTGTTAGTTAATTGACTATTAGTCAAGTTTCCTAATTTTACATTTATTTGTTATTTTTGTTCATTACAGACTCATTGCTGTTTATGCCATGAACCAGAAGTTTAGGAGAACCATTATTACTCTTCAATCCTGAACCTCATCTTATTTAAAGAATGGCTAACCAATAGGAATCATCCATTTAGAGGAGGACCAGAACGCCAAGCCATACAGTTTGATGTTGACAATGATAAGGACGATTTAGATGGAACTTGATCTATAGGGGCAATCATTCTACCATCACTAGCTCCTGGGGTGAAATTGAACATCACCAGTACTATGATCTAGCTACTAAATCTAAAATGACTCTTTGGTGGATTACCTGGTGATGATCCAAATCTACATTTGGTGAATTTCATCAGTATTTGTAAGTAATTTGATAATTCTGGAGTGGGACAAAATGCTAATCATTTAAGATTGTTCCCACTGTCTCTGTATGGAGATGGAACTATGTGGTTGAATGAGCTGACTCCTGATTCTATAACAAACTGGAGGCAATTGAAAGGAGCTTTTCTAGAAAGGTTTTTTTTGCCCTCCAGAATGTTACAGTTGAGGGATGAGATCAGCAACATTAGGAAATTGGTTAATGAAGCTTTTCATAAGACTTGGGCGAGATTTAAAAAAAATTGACTCAATGCCCAAACCATAAGATGACTGATGAACACTTGATGGAAATATTCTACAGAGCTTTGAACTCACTTACAAAGACAATAGTGGATAATGCTGCAGGAGGAGATTTTATGGAGCTCACCTTTACTGAGGTTGCGGACATGTTAGAAATAATAACTAAGACAAGTAGATCTTGGCACACCAAAGATTCTGTGGTAGCAAGAAATACTGGGTCTAGTATAATATCAGTAGGGCAGCATAGGAGAGAAGAGGAGCGTGAACAGGATATGGCTCACATGAAAACCTAGATGGATTTGCTCACGAAACATTTTCTATCAGGAAATGTAGAAAAGGTAAAAGTTGTGGAGTCCCAAAAATTGAGGATGATCCTTGGGGATTCATAGATTAAATGAAAAAGATTTCCAGGTGATGCATGTTACTGAGGTAGAAGGTGTGGAGTTTGTAACCTACAAGTTGAAGGATGTATTTCATCAATGGTACTAATGGTGGGAGCAACTTAAAGGTGTGGAAGTGGAGTTTGCCTTATGGGAGGACTTTTCTAGAGCATTTCTTGATCGCTTCTTTTGTCAAGAGCTGAGGGAGGAGAAAAAAAATGAGTTTGTTAACCTAAAGCAAGGATATATGTTAGTCAAAGCGTATGCCTTGAATTTTCACTAGTTATCTCGATATGCTTTGGAGTTGGTATCTAGTATGAAAGCTAAAATGAGAAAGTTCAATTCTAGGTTATCCCGAAATTTGTTTTTGGAAAGTAAGGTTGCCATGTTGAACAAGGACATAGATATTTCCAGACTGGTAGTGTATATGCAATAAGTGGAGTAAGAGAACAGGAAGTAGGTTAAAATTATGAAAAGGCAGAGCAAGAAATTTTGGCATTCAGATCAAAGGGGGTCAATAGTAGTGTGGCAGGGATGGTGGAAAGTGGTCCAAAAAAAGTGGGGAAATTCTTGGTCTTTCTCGATGGCTAGTTCTCCTACCCAAATCCATTTGGTTATAGGTATTTTTAGGGTGTCGATGGTTCTAGGGTACAGGATGCCCAATCTCAGGCTAGTGGAGCCCAATCAGTTCCATCATATCCTCCTTACAAATTTTATGGTCAAATGCATTGGGGGTTTTGTGATGCAGGAAGGGACAAATTCTTCAACTGTGTTCATTCAGGGAATATGCTTAGAAACTATCCAGTGGATAAGTTTGCTTCTAGGGAAAACAAAGTTCTGATTACCTCTCATCTGCTCTGGCGCCAAAGGGTGCAACATCTAGATTCGACACTGGTCGAAATTGACTATATGCTCTCACTACTCATCCGGAGTCTGAGGCATCGCTAGATGTCGTTACTTGTATGTTGAAAATCCTTTACCATGATATTTACTATTTACTTAACTCAGGGTCAACTCTTTCTGATGTGACTCCATTTATGGCTATTCATTTTGGTTTTAGTCCCGAGTATATTTTGGACCCCTTTTCTATTTCTACCCTAGTGGGTGACTCTGTGGTTGTTAGAAGAGTCTATAGGGGTTGTGTGGTATCTATGGGTGGTCGGGAGACTTTGGTGGATCTGTTTGAATTAAACATAGTTGATTTTGGTGTCATATTGGGGATGTATTGGTTGTACTCGTGTTATTCCTCTTTAATTATCGAACCCCTAAGGTCATTTTTAAATTCTTAATGAGTTAGTAATTGAGTGGGAAGGTGGTTCTCTAGTGCCTAAGGGGAGGTTCATATCATATCTTAGAGACTAGAATTTAATTTCAAAGGGATGTTTTTATCATTAGGTCCGGGTAAAAGATTTTAACTCAAAGGGTCTTTCCTTACATTTTGTCCCAGTGGTAAATGAATTTCCTGATTCTTCCCTGATGATATTTCTGGTGTCCCTCCTGATAGGGAGATTTATTGTGGGATTAATCTTTTTTCGGACACTCATCCTATCTCTACTCCCCTATATAAAATAGCTCCAGCTGAGTTACAGGAGCTTGAGGACCAATTAAAGGAGCTTGTAAAAATGAGTTTCATCTATCCTAGTGTATCCCCATGAGGTGCACCGGTGTTGTTTGTGCGCAAGAAGGATGGTTCCTTTCGTATGTCTATTGATTATCGGTAGTTGAATAGGGTGACGACAAAGAATAAATACCCTCTTCTACGGATAAATTATTTGTTTGATCATCTCCAAGGTGCTAATTTTTTCTCTAAGATTGATCTTCGATCTGGGTATCATCGATTAAATATTAGGGAGTAAAATATCCCTAAGACTGCCTTCCATACCCAATATGGGCATTTTGTGGTCCTGGTTATGTCCTTTGCGTTGACTAATGCCCCGATGACATTTATGGACTTGACCAACAAGGTCTTTTGTCAGTTTCTAGATTTATTTTTTATTATATTTGACAGTACCCAAGCTCACACACAATTGTACTTGGTCTACCAAGTAATATAGTGGCCTTTAGGAAAGCTAAATATAGATTCCACAAGGACTTGTTATAACAACTATTCGAATTCAGATCACAATTTAGATTCAATTGATGTGATAGTAACCAAAGAGAGTTTTGAATATTTGTAAACTAAGTTAAAGTAAACAATGCATACAATAAAGGAGTTGAGAGAATCAATAGAGCAAAGCCCAATGTTAAATCACTTCAAACAATCATACTACATTATTGAACTTCATTTGTTAATTCGCTTATCTTGGTTGTTGATTCATAGGGTTTATAGCATGATCATGGTCTCCCGACCTCTAATCGTTTACCTAACTTGGAAATTATAACTACCTCATTGAGTAGGGATGTACTAAGCCAATTAATCTCTTAACGTTACCATCCTTCTTGTGAATCAAGTACGACTTCTAGGAACATCCCTGTTCTAGTTCAAATTCCTTATTTCGTAAAAGAATATGAACCCTTCTTTGTTTATCCCCACGTTCTATATCCCCATTCCATCTCCAGAGATCACAAGGTCAACAATATGTGTATTCTAAGGGTGATAAATCCTCAAAATAGTTAAAACATGAATAAACAAGCAACCAAATATGATAAGCAAATTAAATAAAATTTATCCAAAATTATAGTAGTCATGTTCTTGGTTTTAACCCCGGAAAAAGGGCATTTATCCACTAATCGACAAAATCATGATCCAAATACTTGAATACATAATAAAAGCAATTAAAAATCTAAAATCTAAGAATAAAAACCCTATAAACCAAGTGCAGAAGCCCCTGAATTGTTCCAAGATGTTTCAAGATGATTAACAAAGTGTGTAACATGTTCTATTTATAGTTGAATGGATTTAGACCGGCATGTAAATGGAGAGGGAATCGCCTTCTATAGTACACTGCACTAATGTGGTCTGCGCAGGCTCTAGTGAACCTCAATAAAGGAGCCTACTCAGGCTCTAGTGCACTGCAATAAAGGAGGCTACACAGGCTTATCTACATGCCCTATCTGGAAGTTGCTTTCAAAATTTTGACTAAGTGTTAAGTGCTCCTCCGTTTATCCATGACTTGTGGTGTTATTTTGTCTTTAATTCCGGCTTGTTCAACATAAAAATACCATCTAAATAAACTACACAAGCATCCTACAACATCAAACACCAAGCATTAGAGTTCAACACAACACAACATCAAGAACAACAAGCTAAAAACTCCAAAGAAGCACTATTCTTGACAACTTTATGCTTTAACTTATTTTTGACTCTTGGCTCATTTCAATTGAACTTTGCACACTTTAAAAAAGTTTTTCAACTCATAAATCCACAATAATGACATTGGGTACTTATTTACAACCTTAGAATCCATCACGAAGACTAGAACAACACCTAGGTCTAGCTAGTAAAACTAGTTTTCTCATCTAAAGTCTATTTGAAAGATTTAAGTCCAAACTTGTTTGAAAACACTATTAAACATTTTAATCACACATTTGAACACTTAAGATCTTATTTATATCATCGTAATCACATAAATCACATGAATTATCCTCAAAACAAGACTAAACAAGGTAGAATAATGATACTAACATGCATAAATACACCAACATCCCCACCCCACACTTAAAGCCTTATTCGTCCTCAAACAACTCTTTACTCTAAGCATCATATTATGAGGAGACTTTACACTTATACTATATGCAAAACACTGAAGCTAGTACTACAATGACTATATAGAATGCAAGTTTCTACACTAAGCATGTTATTTACACAATTGAAAGCTCAAGAACATTACTCCAAAACAATCTAGCCTCAATAATTCACTCAATAAGTGGCAAACTTCTGCATATTTCTCAATAAAGGACATCATATAAATCACCCACAGTCATCAAACATGTGCCCATCACAATAAAAGAGTTACCCATAATCACTCGCAATAATGCAATTTGTAACACAATGGGTACAAGAATCAAGTTACGCTCACTCTCACAAGGAATTCACAAGTTACACATAATGAACCATAGGCTTGCCCCTTAGTGTAGTGCTCCACTAATATCGAAATGCTAAGCTTAGAATCAAATAGGTCTTAGTTGGTTTTAATGTAGGCTAAGGGATGGGTAGGAACTATTTTGGCTGAATAGTGATTATCTTCCCTAAGCACTTTAATGCATCACTTTATATATTCAATTCAACTCTAACCACCAGATTACACCACTTTTGTCTACCACATTCTTTTGTTTTCACCCCATCTTGTTAAGCTCATTTATGTACACTATGGTGGGAGTATTCTATGCATAGCTCATTCAATTTAAACAATTTTTTTATTAATTACTTAACTCCCTACCAAAACACATAACAATTTTTTTCTCTTCACACCAATAACTATCACTTTGGGTCTTCAATTTCACCTTTCCTCCTCGTATTTCTCAAACTCCTTACTCAATTAATTTTTTATTAAAGCGCCTAGGAGCTTTGGATCAAATTAAGGTCTCTCAAAGAAGGGATTAAGCTGCATATAAGGATTCCAAAGAAAAAAGATAAAGGCTCAATAGGGCTTACTAAGATATGCACACGGGTAGGTAAAAAAGAATATCTAAAACAAGGCTATCCAAGAAATGCTTATATCATCTCCTAAACCCATACTCATTATTTTGGTTTGCACACACACATCAGGTAAGTTCTAGATATCACATGCAACAAGGAATATACAACACCTGACATGCATATTGCACATTCTCTACTCACGTAGGATCATCATAGACACTCAACCAAATAATAGCATGAATTCAACATTAAGCCAACAAGTACAAGAGTCATAATCATGAGCCTAGGAGTCTAAAAATTAGTAATTCACACAATCAACATGCTTTTACAATCAAAACACTTGCATCATGCCATCACATATATAGCACTAACAAGAACATCCTACTTATTCCTAACCTAAAAAAATTAAATTTACCCAAAAAACTGGGAATTTCCTCTACCCCACAAATAAAATTCTACTTTGTCCCCAAATTATACTTTAAAAGTATATATAGAAATACTCCTTGAGGCCTTTAGGCATAGCTAGTAATATTCTTACACATCAAGAGGGTCTGCGGACCCGACACTCAATCTTTTCCATAATCCTTAGCTCAAATTTCTTGTACATGAACTTCCCATTAACCTATGACTCAACAATAACAAAATTTATGTGAAGTAAAAACTAAAAACTAAAAATAAATAATAGCTACTTAACTTTGGTTGCCTCCCAAGAAGTGACTGATTTAGTGTCGCGGCGCGAGCCAACTTACGGCTTAGTCAAATTACCTCATCATTTTCCTCCCGTTTAGGATCTATTTTCTCATTAGTTTATGACCTATTGAGTGTGAAATATTAAGGTCAACAACATTCTAAACTTTAGCCTTCTCAGGATCATCAATTTGCATCATGTCAGGCTTTAGTGCTAATGGATTAGGGCACTCAATGAGGGTATCCGAAGATTTATTTTATGGAATAGATTCTACCACCCAACACTTATACACTTCAATCAAAGTAATCATCACAAGTCTTTATAGTGGGATAGTGTGTTAAGTGGTTTCTATACTATAAAAACCACCTCTTCATCCTCTAACCTTATTGTGATCTTACCCTCTCTCACATTAATTAAAGCTCAACTCGTTTCTAAAAATAGATTCCCCAAGATGATTAGTACCTGTTCGTCTACCTGAAAATCTAGAATAATAAAGTCGGCAGGAATAATAAATTTACTAACCTTTATGAGGACATCCTTTATCACTTCTTCAGAATGGGCTATAGTACCATTTGTCAGCTGCAATAGTACAGATCTTGGTCTAGGCTTTCCTAAATCTAATGTTTTGAACAAATATAGGGGCATCAAATTGATACTTACCCCTAAATGACTAAGATCCTGAACCACCTCATTGTTGCCAATCTAAATAGAAGAGTGAACTTCTTAGCTACCTTAAGCCTTTTCAGCATCTTCTGAGTTATCACAAAACTACACTCCTCAGCGAGTGCTACCTTTTCAACTTCCTGAAGCTTTTCCTTATCAACAACCATATCCTTCAAGTACTTAGCATACTTGGGCATACCCTGCAAAACATCTAAAAAGAAAGGTTAATGTCAAGCTCTCTGAACTTGTCAAAGAACTTCTTAAAATATGCCTCCTCCTTTGCTTTTCTGTGCTTGTATGGGAAAGGTAGTTGCGACATCTTCTACTCCAATTCTGAAGAAATTTTTTCTTTTGAGTACTCAGACTTCCTCGACTTTTTAGCAACTATGCCATTTACCTGTTCAGTCACCACATCAGCATCTACCTACGTAGTTTACTTTTGAGGTTCTTCATCAAGCTCTTTACCACTTCTCAAAGTGAGTACCATTACTTATTTTGGGTTTTCTATATCTCCTAGAAAACCACCTTGAGGTATGGTATTTAATGTCAGTTGTAACTGCCCCAATTGCAACTCTAAGCTTCTCAAGTACATTTGGCTAACTTTGTAGTTCATCTCTTGGACTCGAAAGATGGTGGTGTGTTTGTTCAAGAGGTGGCAAGGTCATCTTTTGGTGGTGAGGAGAAAGACAAGAAAGTGTTAGATCTTATCCTTATGAAAATCAAGGGTGTTATAGGTAGGAAAAAGATGATGGTCTTTGAAAAATCAATATAGATGGTTTGCTGGAAAGAATCTTAGCCGAGGCTCATGAATCGCATTATGACATTCATCGTAGTTCAAAGAAGATGTTTCATAATCTTAAGGAAATCTATTGGATGAATAATATGAAGCAAAATGTTGCCAATTTTATGGCTAAATGCATGGTGTGTTAAAAGGTGACAGTTGAGCATTTGCGGCCTGAAGGGTTGTATCAAGAAATTTAGTTGCCTTTGTGGAAGTAGGAAGTGATTAATACGGATTTCATTACCAGTCTTCCTCATTCCCAAATTTTGTTTAATTCGGTTTGGGTCATCATGGATAGGATGACAAAGTCTGCTTACTTTTTCCCAGTAAGGACAAATTTCTCGACGGAGGATTATACTAAATTTTTTATTGAGGAAATTGTGACTTTGCATGGGGCACCTTTTTCTATCATGTTCGATCGTGGTGCTCAGTTCTCATCACACTTTTGGCAGTTATTTCAGAATCATTTGGGGACTAAAGTTAGATTTAGTATGTCTTTTCACCCACAGTCGAATGGACAAGTGGAAAGAAATATTTGCACATTGAAGGATATGCTTTGGGCTTACGTGATTGTCTATGGTGGTAGTTGGGCTGAATATTTTTCTGTTATATTATTTGTGTATAGTAATAGCTACCACTCTAGCATTGAATGGCTCCATTTGAGGCCTAGTATGGTAGGAGGTGTAGGTATCCTATTGGGTCGTTCGAGGTTAGTGAGGTGGAGTTATTTCTTCTGGAATTGGTTCACCAAACCATGGAGAAGGTGAAGGTAATTCAGGAATGACTCAAAGACACCCAAAGTCACCAAAGTCCTATGCGGATATGAGGCATAGAAAGTTAGAGTTTGAGGTTAGGGATAGGGTGTTATTGGAGGTATCTCCAATGAATGGTAATGTTGTTTAGAAAGAAGAAAAAGCTCAATACCTAGTATTTCAGTCAGTATCTGGTCTTAAAGATGGTTGGTAATATTGAATATGAATTGGAGTTTCCCTATAGTTTAATATCCATACACTCAGTATTCCACATATCTATGTTGAGAAAGTGTGTGGGCGATCCATCACTAATTGTGCATATCAAGGATATTGGTATTTTGAATTCCCTGTCTTATGAGGAAATCCTGGTTGAAATCTTTTATTGGTAAGGTCATCGGTTGTGAACTAAGTACGTAGCTTTGCTAAAAGTTCTATGGAGGAACCACAAGGTTAAAAAGTCTACTTGGGAAGCCGGAGAGGACATGAAGTCCAAGGTTCCATTCTTATTCCCTATTGAGGTATGCAATATTCTTAACATCCCTTTTTGTATCTTGTTAAAGGAAGATTTTGAATTACTTGGTATTAAGCTTTCTGTCTTAATGGTAAGAGTAGAGATGTTTGGGGTTAATCGTGCTAGTCAATACCTTTCATTAGAGAAGGAATGATCCAAGTGAGGGAGAATTTAAACAACCCAGATTTTAGCCCTTAAAATTTTCTTGATCTCTGAGCTTACTGCCTTGATTACGACTTGACCATATGAGGCGTATAGTGTATTGATGAGTCAGGTGGCCCAAACTATAAGGTATCCAGTGGATGGTGTTTGGGTTTCTGCCTTAGTTACGACTTGGGGATACAAGTTGTAAGGACTGGTGATAGATCATTATGAGGATCCATAGTAAAATTAGTAAGTTTGTGGCTTGACTCTGCTCTGAATACAAGGGGATCACTAAGATCCATAAGAATATGTTTTGAGTTGTTTCGTGAAATCATAGGTTGTCCAGTGTCTGACCCATTTGAATTTTGCGTTGCCTATGGATGGACCTTACGAGTTGTAGGTTCTGATTATTAGTTGGGTGGTTGAGTCATAAGGTTGGCAGTGTATAGGGGTCTTGGTTACTATCTTGTTTACGACTCGTGGTCACGAGTCATACAGAGTGGCTACGATTCAATGGTTAACGCGTAGCCAAAGGAGACACTGTTTTTGTATTTTAAGTTAAGGGCATTTGGGATATTTCCCACATTAATACCTTGGACCCCACAACATAAAACCTTCCTTGTTACTTTATTATCACATCATTCCCAATAAAACACTCCCTAAATTCTCTCTCAAACTCTTTGTTAAAGCTAAGGCTAGGATTTCAAGGAAAGTGATCATATAGGGTTCTAAGGGTGCTATATCTTCAAAATTTCTTAATATTTTGGGCATGTTACTCTTCCCTCATTGTTATTTTCTAAAAATAACATGTTTTAATGTATATCTTTCATGGTACTATTATGGTTTTGAAATAAAGGTTGGGGTTTTTTAATGCTTATTGTTGAATTATGTTTTCCCTGGTTTAATTATGATTTTCTATGTTTTAAATATGGTTTCGAACATGTGGGTTCATGGGTATAGTGGTTGAACTTGACAATGGTAATTTTCTCTAAACTTGTGACTTTTGAAGTGGTTATGACCCCAACCCTGGATTGTAGAAATTGTTTATAGTTATGAGAAAGGCGGGAATTTGAATTAGGGGTATGATGGATCCCTATAGTGTTTTGTTTGATTTATTACTTGAATTAATGCATTGCATGAAAGGAAAAATGGTTTGGGAATATTTTGAAAACCTTGTGGTGTACATGGGAATCTCCAAGTGATTTTAATAATGGAGTCTGCGGGGTACACAAAAATCCCCGAATTCTTGGCTTAATGACATTGCGCTAGCTATAGTCAGTATGAAAATACCACTTAATAATGCCTTAACAATTTACTCCTTGTATTTGTTGTTCATTATGTGTTAAATTTTTTAATTGGAAATAGTGGGGGTTGTGATAGATAGCTGTGAAGGCGTGAGTCAAAAGGACAGACACTGGAAACTCATGTTTGCCGACATAAGGGGTGGTCTTGATTACCTTAAGCTTGTGTTGTACAAGGGAATCCCCTAAGTCTATACATATATGTATGTATCATAGGGGTGAATTTATAACGGTAAAGCTACACAATCCAAGTTAAGGTTTTAAAATTCATGCTAAACCATCTTCCCTATCCCTGAATTGTATATATATGTATATATGTATTTTCATACGGTTATTTGTATTGGGTTGATTTGGTTTTTGATTAATGTAATTACTTTATCTTTATCCCTGATTTACATACTACATTTACCCTGCTAACCATCTTTGGGCATTGTATCCCCACGTGATGCAAGAACCAGCTATACTACCACTCCTCATGCTCAGTGACTTGGTGATTTGGGGATAATTTTTGATTCATACTGAAGTGGTGAGCTTCCATAATCTGAAAGACTCCATTTCATGCTATGGATTGCCCTATGTCCTTATAATTTCTTTTGGTTTTATTTTAGCTATAGTTGGGGGCATGTCCCGACTAGATATTATTTGGTTTTGATTAGAGGATTTGTTGGACTACTATGGGCATAGGTGGTGTTGGTATTAGTGTTAGAATTGGTATTGGTATTGGCATTGGGATTGGTATTAGATGGTTAATTGGTTGTGCATTTCGGTTTTGATTATAGACTTGTTATCATGTCTTCAAATTAATATTATTTTATTGACACGAACCGAAAGTGGGCCTTGTCCAATGGGAATCTCAATCCCAACAAGTATCGGAGATTGCCCCGTTAACCTAATCCAAATCAACCATCATATCATTCCACAAGTATCATATGAACTACGACCATATAATGAGAAAGACGAAAAAAGAAAATGATCATAGCTTAAGAAATGTCTCATCAATACATTTACATCAACATTTTAATCCAACATACCCAAGTTCACATTCATCCAAAAAGCCTCTTCAGAATCATGTCAATAATATGACAGGACATGCCCCCGACAATAGCCAAAATTTCAAGTCTAAACAAGTCTATGACATAAGATAAATAGACTATAAAAAGTATGCCTTCCAAAATAGGGAAGCTCACCACTTCAATGTCAACACATGAACCGGCCGAACACCAGGTAACTGTGTAGGAAGAGAAGAAGAAGCTTTGTCCCCTGTGTCGCATGGGGACACAACGTCCAGAGATGGATAGCGATTGGAGCGCAAGCATGTAACTCGAGGGTAAGGATAAAATAGTACCATCATTCAAAACCAAGTCAAACCATCATATGAAATCGCATTTGAATATGTATACATATATTTAGATATATATAGATACATCATATTCCAAAAAGGGAAACAATGCTTAGCATGCATTTTTGAAAACATTCAATCATGAGACACAAAGTGAAGGACTCCAACCTTCCACCCTTATAGATTGGAATGTTTGGACTTGTCATTTATATTAAGAAAGAGGACCCTAACCTTAAGTTTTCTTATCTTATATGGAAAGTAGAGTATAACCACAAGCCATCCTATCTTATATAGAAAGTGGACTCTAACCACAAGCCATCTTTTGTAGCAAGTGGACTCTAACACAAGCCATCCTATATAGCAAGTGGACTCTAACCAAAAGAGATCTTATATACAAAATGTACTCTAACGATAAGCCATCATATATATATAGAAAGTGGACTCTAACAATAAGCCATCACATAAATAGCAAGTGGAATCTAACCGCAAACCATTAAATTAGGCAAGTGGACTCTAACTGTAAGCCATTTTATTAGGCCAGTGGACTCTAACCACAAGGCGTTGTCACCATTACTAGTATACATTGGGACTCTAACCCTTTGTCCATGCATTAACATACATTCAATTCAACACATAAGGACTCTAACCTATTTAGCCAATTCAAGACACCAAGGCTCCAATTCAACAACATATATGACCAAATGGTCTTTATGAAACCATATATCAAACAATCATTTAAATAGGCCAATGACTCAGTTCATACCACAATGTAAATCCATTTATGGTCATGGAGACCTTTACAAACCATTTTTATCATTAGCATTCTTATACTAAACTTTAGATAAGAACACAATTCAATTCCATGCTTAGGGACTCTAACCCTTTTAGCCATCATACCATCAAAGTCACCAATTAACTTATTAGATGGCCAACAAGGCCTTCAAAAAAATATTTACCGAGAATTCATATCCATTAGACCAATGACATAGTTCATTCATATTTATTAGACCAATGTTAGAGTTCAAAACACCATTAATATAAGACTAGTTATTTCTTAGACATTTTCACAAACACCTAGAGAGCATACATTTATTAAGATCAAAACCAAAGTAGAAATCATCAAATATAGGGTTACTCATGAAACATTTGTTAAACCACCATCAACAAGCACCCACATGTATGATTCATCACCACAAACATGTATAAATACAAGTTTAAGCAAGAGTAAACAATACCCAACACTATGCATCATAACCCTCAATATTTGACTTCAAAACCACCATTTATAAGTCAAAATCAAGGTTTAAAACACATGATATTTTGAACTAACAATGAGGGAAGATTCACATGCCTTATACAAGGTGATTCACGAAATGAGATTGACCCCTTTAGCCTCTTAGATAAAGCCTCCAATCTTCAAGAAAGAGTATTTGGAATATTTGATCCACCAAAAATGAGTTATGAGAGGCTAAAATGGGTTATATAGAATAGGGACTTTGGACTTTTGGGGTGGGAAATGTGTGCAAAGCACTCAACTTACAAGCTAAAAGTTTACTCCCTGGTGGGTATGACTCCCATATCTAAATTGTACCCTAGGGTATGAGTGGTACCCTAACTCGTACCCTAGAATTTACCATGATCTCCTATACTAACAATTATATGACCACATAGGTCTAAATCGTACCTTAGGGTACGAATGGTACCCTAAAAATGTACTTTAAATCATACCTTAGACAAATTCAACTAGGCTAAGCATATAGCATCATACACCTCATATACTACCATAAAAATAGTATGATGCTTAGTCGTATCTTGTACAAAATCCAACCTAAAAATACTAACTAACATATGAGAGAAGGGTTACCAAACCATATCCTAGGATACGACTAGTACCCATGAGTCCTACCATGACCAGAGTCTCAAACTTAGGAAAATTCTTTCAAGAGCCAAAGTTTAGGATATTTTATTTATTTTATTATATGATCGGACTTCATCCAACATAGGGTGAAAAGGGGGTCAATGGTCTAGGTATTGGGGTGGTCTTTCATCTTAGTTGGACTTGAGATACCGACATAGCAAGGCCTTTTTTTGAGTCGTGTCATATTGGTCTCAAAGCATAGGCTCATGGTCAATTCGGTGTCCACAAAACTTTGTAAAGTAGATTCTCTTTTAAGTGTGTGTAGCTCTCCACACTAAAAAAGAAGAGGCTACAAGCTATTTAGGATTTTTTTTATTTCTTGAGTTCTATTTTTAGGCTGTAGAGTCTAAGCTCTTGGATCTCTCTAATTCCTGTTTGTTCTCCTTCATTCCTTCAAAAAGATCAAATATCTGTGGGAACATTCTAACCTAATTGAGGACAATAGATATGGAGCTCATCCTAACCCATGGGTTCAGACTAGGTCTAGGGCCATTATCTCTAATGGTCGTAATAGAGCTCTATCGGTTCCTCCTATCCCTCTTTAGAAACCTTAAATTGATATGTCTACTGTCAAGTTTTGTCATTCAATCCATTTTATCACTAAGTTGGTCACCACTCAGACTGAGCATTTAGATTCTGTTACTTCATTATCTGAGTCCACTAGAGTTGGCCAATTTATGAGTATGGTGACTATGTGGTTGCTAGAAGAGTATATAGGGGTTGTGTGGTATCTATGGGTAGTTGGGAGACTTTGGTGTATCTATTTGAATTAGACATGGTTGATTTTAATGTCATATTAGGGATGGATTTGTTGCACTCGTGATATGCCTCTTTAGATTGTCGAACCCATAAGATTATTTTTACATTCCTAAATGAGTAGGAAAGTTGTTCTCTAGAGCCTAAGGGGAGGGGGGTTTCATATCATATCTTAGAGCGCAGAAGTTAATTTTCAAGGGATATCTTTATCATTTGGTCCAGGTTAAATATTTTAACTTGGAGGGTTCTTTCTTACATTCTGTCCTACTGGTAAATGAATCTCCTGAGGTCTTTCCTGGTGACCTTCCTAGGGTCCCTCCAGATAGGGAGATTAATTTTGGAATTAATCTCATTTTGAATAGTTGTCCTATCTCTATTCCCCCATGCAAAATGGCTCCGACTGAGTTAAAGTAGCATGAGGAGCAATTAAAGAATCTTTTAAAAAGGGTTTTATCCATCCTAGTGTATCCCCATGAGGTGCACCGGTATTGGTCATGCATAAGAAGGATGTTTCCCTTAGAATGTGTATTATTTACCAGCAATTGAATAAGGTGATGGTAAAGAATATGTACCCTCTTCCAAGGATAAATAATTTATTTTATTAGCTCCAGGGTACTAAGTTTTTCTCAAAGATCGATCTTCGATCTGAGTATCATCAGTTAAAGATTATGGAGGCGGATATCCCTAAAACTACATTTCGTACTCGATATGGCCATTTTGAGTTGACTAATGATCTGGTGGTATTCATGGACATGATGAACAGGGTCCTTTATCAGTTTCTGCATTTGTTTGCTTTTGTATTCATAGATGATATTCTCATGTACCATAAGAGTGAGGTAGATCATGTTGATCACCTCTGCATTTTATTACAAACCTTGAAAGAGCAGCAGTTGTATGCTAAATTTTTGAAATGTGAATTCAGGTTGAATGCTGTCAATTTTTTGGGTCATGTCATATCTAGTGAAGGGATCATGGTTGATCTGTAGAAGGTTACAGTGTTTAAGGAGTGGCCTAGATCCACGACTCCAACCGACATTCGGAACTTCTTTGGTTTAGCCAATTACTACAGGAGATTTCTAGAATTTTATCTTTTATAGTTGCCCCACTGACTAAGTTGACTCAGAAGGAGGTAAAGTTCTTATGTTCTGATGCTTATAAGGATAGTTTTTAGAAGCTAAAGGATAAGCTTAATTCAGCTCCTGTCTTGACTTTGCCTTAAGGAAATAAAGTATTTGTGGTCTATTGTGATGCATCCTATGTGGAGCTTGATTGTATTTTGATGCAGTACAGCAAGGGGTAGCTTATGCTTCTATGCAGTTAAATGTGCATAAGACAAATTATTCGGATTATGACTTGGAAATTTTAGTTGCGGTGTCGCCCAAAACTGCACTCCTCTCGGAAGTATAACATGGTTGATTGCAAATATAATAACCCAACTAGGTTGGGGTTGATCCCACAGAGAAACTATGAATAGTTTCTTGACTTGATGTAATTCACGAGCAGTACAGAAAAGTAAATAGGAGGATTTGTAGAATCAATTATAAGTAGTAACCAAATCTTGAGTGCTTTTGAGTTGTGTAATACGCCACACTTCTCCTAGTTCAAATTCATCTCTAGAACATCAAAGATCTTGCTTCAAAGATGAATATATTTTTTTCCGTGTGAAATTTTTAAGATTTTGACTTTTTATCACGTGAAAAATTGAATAATCTTTCCATCGATATCAAATTCGCCTAAATCCGACACTAGGGCGAAGAGTTAGAGCCATTTTAGTGAGACGGTGTACCACTGGTACTTTAGAGCATCGCGGAGTCTGCCAAAATGGCAATCGTCAAAATCCAGTGAGCCTCCATGATTATGGCGCACCGTACCAAGGCTCAATTTCAGAATTGTAAACTTCTAGTAGCTCATCGTGATTTCACCGCGTTGCGGTGAAGCTTTTATCGGCATTCTAGTTCCAAATTTTAATTCCAAGGGAAAAATGGTCATTTTGATACCCCTATATATACTCCTTAACATGATATTCATCCATATTAAACCCAAATATTGTTGTTTTCTCTCAATTTCCCTCAAGAACAAGAGCTAGCGTTTCAAAATAAAGACTCCAATCATCAAGGTTTCACCATTAAGTTTCCAAGAATCATATAATAAGGTATGTTAGATGTTGATTCTTGGGTTCCTTCCACCCAAGAAGTTCAAGAATCCTTTTTAAAATTTTAAGGTTTACATATTTTTGAGATTTCATGATTTATGTGTATTAGAGTTAATGATTTTATATTGTTGAGTTTGAATTCATGATTTAGACTACCAATTTCAAGAGTTGATTCTAGTATGTGATGAATTGTATGATTTTTATGATAAACCCTCTTCAAGTTGCATGATATTGATGTATTCATGATGATTAAGTATAGAAGTTATGGTATAATCAAAGCATGCTCCCCATATGTTTGATAAAATGCTTAAGTAAAGATAATAGTGCCTTTTTAGTATGTTAAGCATGAAATCCCTAATTATGTGTTAACTAATGCATGCCAAGTGTTTGTTAAAAAGCTTTAGTGAATGAATTGTGACATGATAGCATAAAGTCCTCAATTATGTATATTTGAATGCATGTTATGTGTTTAATGCAAGATCTTATGGGATGAGTTATGAATGCTGGTGTGCATTCCCTATGTAAATATATATTAGTATTTCCAAGTGCTTGAAGAGATGTTTTATTGAGAGTATAGTGAATCTATTGTTATGATGTTGATGTTGGTTATGAATTCAAGAAGTCAGGTCTTGTCAGTTTCCTTCTATCGAGCCCTGGGGGTATTTATACGCAAAAACTTAGCTTCTTGTCTAGAGCCGAGTCAGTCTTAAGATAAATCTCAGTCGTTCTATGATTAGTAGATTTCAGTTAGTGACAGAAGTTAAGAAAACTCAGTAATCTCAGTATTCAATCTAATCTAGTTCAATATTCAGTTCGGACTTTAGTAGTACTCCGTCAGTCAACGGAACCAAGTGAATTCAGTCAGATCAGTCAAGAAATATGAACAGTAACAGATTCAGCTCAGTCTAGTATAATCTAAGAATTAGTTCAGTGTCTATTCAGTTGGGAGTAGGATTCAGCACCGAGCGAGGGCAGGGATGGCGGCTTCTCTGTTATTTAGGCAGAGTCGTTAGTACCAATCCCTATACCTCTAGAACTGCATAGCCAGCGCAGGATGAGGATTCACCCATTATATTAGGCTTGACTACCTCCTATCAGTCACCCGTTATAATAGGCTTGGCTCCAACTAGGTGTCACCCGTTATATTAGGCATGGCATACTGGGTTCATAGAGAAGTGTCTTACCCATGGTACGGTACTGACACCCTTCTAACTGGGGTATAGGTTGGACCCCAACAAGATAGAAGGGCAAGTCGGTTAGATGACTACCTCCCACAGTTTCAGTTTCAAAATTAGTATTAGTAATAGAATTCAACTGAGGAGTCACCTATTATACTAGGCTTGACTACCTCTCAGAGGTCACCCATTATATAGGTTTGATCTCAGATTCAGGCAATCATATTCAATATCAGTAGACTCAGAGGTCACCCATTATATAGGCTTGATCTTAGATTCAGACAATTATATTCATTATCAGTAGACTCAAAGATCACCCGTTATATAGGATTGATCTCAGATTCATTTTATCAAGTATCAAAATCATTACCAGTAAACTAAGAGGTCACCCGTTATATAGGCTTGATCTCAAATATAACAAAATCAGTATCAGTATCAGCAAGACTAGACATCAATCTCAATAGACTCAGTTATTCAGTCTCTCAGTATTAGTAAACTCAGACATCAGTACTAGTAGACTCATTCATTAGTGAATCAATATTTAGAAACCCATATTTAGAGTTCGTAAATGCGATTCCAGTTTTGGTTTGTGCATTCATGCATATGTCCTCCTTCAGTACTCTCATGTTATTCAGATAAGTAACTGTTCATGTATAAACCCTTGTATTTATCCTTACCTCATCTAGCATACCAGTACATTCAAACTACTGACGCATACTTTTATCTTACTTTATGGTATCTTATACCATAGGTTTCGAAGCGCGAGATTCAGAGCACCCTTAGCAGTCCAGACTTAGTCAGCAGTAGTAGATGTAGAAGTGAGTCATCTTCATTCGAGGGTGATCCTTAT
Organism: Capsicum pubescens; assembly: GCA_030864215.1. Lineage (NCBI taxonomy): Eukaryota > Viridiplantae > Streptophyta > Magnoliopsida > Solanales > Solanaceae > Capsicum > Capsicum pubescens. The sequence continues at coordinate 247,469,970 of CM061540.1, read as the reverse complement.
TTTATTATGGCATTAGACTTAGTTTATTTTCGGAAGACGAAGTTAGTTGGGGACATGTCCCATTAACTCCCCAATTCAGATAGTTAGAGGCTTTTCGGACAAATGTATTAGTATTCAATTTTCAGTATTGATTATTTTAGATGTTTTCAACCTTATGGCAAGTTTTCTGCCAGGTTTCTATATTTATTTTGGTATATTATGCAGTTCTCATTTATCGATATCAGAAAGGTCTAACTTGTGGTTCCTCGGGGTCATAAGCACCATATGGTATTTCGGTTCCAAAAAATTAGGGCGTTACAAGTTGTAATCAATAAGAGATGAACACTAGGTTTGTGTTCCCCCTGGCTTCTCAACTCCATAAATTTCTCTTGATCAACCTAACTGTTCTGTTGTTCTACATGCAATGTCTACAAGATAGGTATTATCAACTGTCGGGTAAGCTAGATGATACATTTCCCCCTTTACCAGGTAAGTTTCAGGGTGTCTCTTGGTTTCCCCTTTCTAAGACCTTAGTTCACTTGTCTAGGTAGGATAAGGTGATTAGATGGGATGCAGGGACTAAAAGATGGAGGTAAAAAGGTCCCAAATCACTGTTTTAACTTCTTTTCCCAATCGCAGACTCCTTGATAGGGATGAATGTGAATATAGACTATCTCAAGGTACTGCACATACTTGAGAATAATTATTATGAAAAAGATTAAAATTCAAGAAAAAACCCTAGGATAGTTGAATCTCACACTTTCTCTATGTAGCTAATCTATCAGGGTTCCCACAACCCTTGTCGAGGAGATTAGTCACTCATGTTTGTGAAAGAAACCATGTTTATCAATGAAGATAACATAAAATCAATTGCATAAGAATAAGATGATTAAACTCCAAAGTCTTTAATTGAATAAACCCTAAAATCCTAAGAGCAATTGTGAAAGTTTTGTAATAATATGTAAAAGCATGTAAGAGATCATTCTAGAGTGTAACCTAATAAAACATAAACCATAGAGTATCTCAAAATAACCTTAAAATCCTAATAAAAACGGAAAGATAAAGTTAAGTCGGCAGTTGGTACATCTCGGTCTTCACTCGTATCGGCATCATATAAATCGTACCTTGGTTTATCGTATCCATTATAGTGTCTAATCTTCCCACGTCTTCAAATTTTTGTTCAGCATACAACTTTTTCTTAAGAGTCATACCTAAGTGTACGACTCGTATCTTCCATCTGTGTATCCACCTGGACTTTTATCCTTTTAAGTCTTGAACACTGGTTTGTATACGATATCTCTATACGAGTTGTACTCAAACTTTTGACTCTTATACTTCCGACACTTTAATCTTTGAATAGTATCTTTGGTTCTGTTAAGCTCATGGCTACATTATATGTCTCGTATTCACAGTATACGGCTCGTATGGATGAGTCATATCATTTCTTCACTTGGTCTGTTGTTTAGGTCCGCAATTCTGTAACACTGATGTTTGGTTGACACACCTCGTATACTAATCTTATGACCATACACATAAGTCGTATCTTTTCCTCAGTTAGCATTTTATCCTGGTGTTTTCTTTTGTTAAGGATATGATTCCTCCTACGAGTCGTATGTTGAGTATACAACTCATGAGCTGACTTGTAACTTTATCAGTTTTGGTCTTTTTCTAGTCTTTTTTTCTCTTTTCATTCAAATACCGTTGTAGATTTTTTTTACCTGCAATATACACCAAAGTGCATCAAATCTAACAAAATACCCTAAATTCAGGCATAAATTCCCAGTTTTAAGTATCGAAAGTGTCGTGTTTCCGCACCACATTAACACCCTTAACTTAAACTCTTTCATGTCCTCAGGTAAACAAGAACCAAATAAATATCCTCTTGCCCTGAGACAATACTTAAATAGAAAGTTGTCGAGCAACCCATGGCAGTGATTTTGAACTTAATCTCAATCTTGTGGTGCTCCCGTTTAATGCTAACTTTCAAAACTCCGCTGCGTATAACAATTTACCAAACATAAAAAACATGAGGGAATCTGATGATGGCATTACATTAGCAATATACACTTGGGAATAAACATAGATTACAATTATAAAACATTCTAGCAACCTAGCAGTATAACCCATCACAGTCAAAGCAATACCATTCAGCCTCCTTTTGGATGAATTAATCTATTCACGTATAAAAATTGACTCACTCACTCATAAAGAAGTAACAGCGATGTTTACAGAGTACCATAGACTTTTCCCTATGCTCTTTTCCTAAGTTTGTAGACATTTGCTATAGGATCATTATAGGTCTTTGTTTGGATTGTATTGTAGGCTTAGTGTGCTGGTATGGTACATATGGCCATTTAAAGTGACTAACCCTCCTTGGCACTACACTAACTTTTGGGGTCTACACTTAACCAATTTTTCACTTTATTTATTTCCATCGTTATTTCTCCCTATTTATTTTAAAGCATGTTCAAGTTGGGTGTGGTCTTCTAGTCTTTCTTTTTTTCTTTTCTCTTTTTTCACAAAGTTTCTTTTTCTTTTCTTTTTCTACCAACCCCAGCCTTATTTTATTTCTCTTATTTTGCCCTTCTTCATACCCATTTCATATCACTTACCCCTATGATAGCCACCCTCAACATAGGCGATTTCCCTGAGTTAAAGTGCACAATGTCCAAGGAAGAGCAAGGCAAAAATAGGTTGATTGTAATACAAATGCAAAGGTGAGAGGTATAATAAGAAAAATATGCTATACAGCTCAAAATCGGGATAAAGGGATACCATTCATGCATGGAAGGTCAATTTGGCTAAAAGTGGACAACTATAAAAAATGGCCTATGATCATTTCCTACCTAACTATCCTAGACCTAGGTAAAAGCAACCGGGAATGTTCTAGATTCCAACACACCGAAAACTCATTATATCTTACACGCATTTGCACATGGCTATATTACTAATTATTAGTTATCCAACTATGCAACTGTTTTTCCCTCACTGTTTTATCGCCAATCCTAATGCCATTTTCAGATTCACAACAGTCTCACACAAGTATACCAAAAAATTTTTAGGGGTCACTTTTTTCAACATAATTTTCATTAAAACATAAACTTTAGCAAAATATCCATAAGTCAAATCACCCTCATCAAAACATAAAAACAAAATTTTCAATACAAATAAAAAAAAATTGAACTCATCAACAAAAATAATCAATCTGTTGCCATAGGCGCGTTGATCAACTCCCTATCTAAGATGTCTACGTCAAACCTACAAGTTATAACAGACTTTCAGTTCTTAGCTACATCTTTTCAGCTACTCCTAATTTTTTTTGGAATAACCCGCACCCCTAACTAAAAATCATTGCACTGGCCCCAGTGCTATAAAAATAAAAATAGAGTAGGAAAAAGGGTCATACCAAGGCGCTCAAGTCATCGGTGCATCATCAGTCATTCATGGTCCCGCAGATCGCGTCCCACTCTTCTCAGATACCGTCCTATCAACCGAGAATGAATCAACCACAAACTGGGGAACAACATCAAGCCCTACAGAAGAAATGGAGCTCTCGATCCACCAGATCTAGAGGCTATCTAACGGACCCTTGTCTCGCGGTCCCGCTCATCTTGAATACTATCTTCTCTGGTTCTCTTCTCAGCTTCTCGATCTTCTTTTCTCGTTCTCTTTCTCTCTCTTTTTTCTTCTTTGGTCTCGTTCATTCTTTGCTCTAGGATGTCCTGAATATTTGGTACATGTACAGTGGGACTTACTATCTCAGTTATCGGTTCTAGAATCACCAATTGATCATATATCTCATGCACTATTATCTTAATCACTGTCATCTCTGTCTTCAGCTCCGTAGCATCAAGTGCCTGACCTTGTCTCAACTGTCGAGTCATCTTCAACTCAAAAGTATCTAATATGGTCTGGACTCTCCTATCCTACTACTCAAACTGAGAATCTATCCATGACCACACACCACTCTCTATGTGTCCCACTCTTGCCTACATGTGGCTAACCTAGTCATAATCTACGTCCAGAGGGCCTATGAAATCAGCATAACACTAGGGGGCATACATCAAGGTCTTGACGGCATGGACTGGACTGGTGGTGGGGCACTTTAAGTACTTGATGCATCTACATGTGCACCCTCTATCTGTTCTCCTGCCTCAGTAGCCTTAGCTGTAGTAGAGGATTCTATCTGATCATTTTTCAGGAATAATCTCACCATAACATCTGCTGCTTGTCTCATAGGTCAGGACAAAGGGTTGGCCATATCTCTAATCAAACCAATATTAAACATCTTCCGTGCCTCGATTATCTCATTAATCCCTGGGAGTTCTAGCACCCCCGCAGCTAGACATATTTGAGTAATCATACAGGGGTAGGCCAATAGTGCCTTTTGATTCCCTACTACTCTATCCTTAGTGTCTCAATCTAGGAACTCACCAACACCAAACTTTTAATCGACTGTAAAACCGGCTATCATAGCTGCCCGAACTGGGCTCAGAACATCTTCTTTTATCATAGTACACAAGCGGTGTCGGGCTGGTATCCACCAAACTCTACCCTCAAAGTTTAGGGTACTCTTCATTATTTGAAGTGAGACCACCCTGGGTTCTCCTACCACCTAGACTGCATTCACTTTGTTCGAAGTAATACGCTCCATAATCCACCAAAATATTACCATCTTGTCCTTAGAACCCAATGTACTCTTCGTAATCTTCCTCATTTCTTCCCTTTTAAATTACATCTCTACTGTGTTGACTGGGGCCTGATAGTCCGGCCTATATAAGAATCTTCTGATGGTTTGGGGATAAATATCCACCCAAACTCCACAAATCATAAGGGAGGTAAGGATCTCCTCCCTTTCACAAATAACCTTGTGGATATTTTCTCTGTAGCTCACCCTTGTATGTTGCATTGAACTCAGAGACTAAGACCTCACTATATTTTATGAGCGCTGTCATCATCCAATCAAACTTGTACTGCCAAAAACTTTCTTTAAATTCAGGTAAGTCAAACATACCTGTGGTATTCATTCTTCTCTTTGGATATAGTACTCTCCTTTTCTTACAACTCGGAAGCCTGAATAACCCAATATTGGAAGTATCCTACATTTTGGTGTACCCTCATCACTGAATGATGGACACTAGTATAGTGGTTAGTGTAAGTGAGGGGTCCTATCATGCTATCGATGGCACTTTACTCACATTCTCCACATCTTCAGCGTGACTCTACCTCTTCCAAACTGGACTCAACCTCTTTATCATTATCATCTTCATCATTTGAATTATCATTTTGGAAAAGTGGTTGAGGTATATGGGGAGGAGATATAGTTGAACTCTTCTTCTGTAGGCCCTTTGGAGTGGGTGACTCAGACTCCTGCGGAACCACCTTTTCTTCCTTTACTTTAGTACTTGTCTTTCTTTTCTGCACAACTTTGTTTGTGGTGATTCGATCATATATTTCCCCACTTTTTTCAGATAAAGTTTCATAGCTCACTTGATTTTATGATAGCACTTGGTGTTGGCTTAGCATTTTTCTTCCTAGTGTGTTTGGATGAGGAAGGGTTCTTGGGAGGCATGGTTGTTGCAAACACACCATTACTAGTAACTAATCTACTAAAATGAAAGAAAAAATCAAAATTAAAGTTCAATGTTCTTGTTCTGATTCAGGTACGAGTTTTGGGTACTCGTCATACCAACTGAGTATGACTCGTATAACCGAGTCATTTCTTATTCAGTTTCTAACCTTTGTTCACTGGTTAGCTTACGACTCCTCCTAACCAGTCATACCAAATGGGTAAAACTTGTTACCAATTATCGTAAGTTGATCAGAACATTTATTCTGCTTTAGGTCATCCCAGGTGGGTACGACTAAGAGTGTACGAGTCGTATGGTTAGGGTACGACTAATATGGTCGAGTCGTCTCCAATTCGGAACCTTAATTTTGTTAGACTTCTATACTGTTAGTGGGTATGGTTTGTAAAAAGTCTCGTATCCATTGCAACATAGAAGTCTAACTTTAAAGTTTGACATATTAGAAATTTCCTAAAATACCCACTACAATTTTCAGCTATATCCACCATTTAATCCTACACACACATATCAAAATCTATTTCCAAACCCTAGTTCTTCCCGAAATTCCTATTTTCCAAAATAATACACAACTAGGATATCACCAATTTCACTAATTTGTATAAAATCTACTCAAATCAAGTTCACCTACTCAAACACTACACATTTCAACTTAGAAAAGTAGAGAAAATGAGTTTAGAACTTACTTGATGAGAGAAGAATTTTAGTTCTTGAGTAATGCTTCCCAAAATCAAGTTTGATACTCAAAATTGAAATTTTGGAAGTTGTTGGTAGTAAAATAGTGTTGAAAACACTTTGTTTTTATGGATTGAAGTTTGAAATTTTCTCCAAAAAGGAAGTGGGTGCAATCAGTTCAATCGGGTGCCCGATCAGGTGCCTTTGACTTTTATTTTAATTGAATAATTGGGTTGGGTCAACTTAATTGTTTGACCTTGTAAACATGGGTACGAGTTGTGCATATGACTCGTACCTAGGCTTACGGGACTTGTATTTGACTCTATAGCCTAGGAACTTACTTGGGTTTCTGGAGTGGGTATGACTCAAGGTAACGAATTGTACCTTGAGGGTATGACTCGTTCTGAGAATTGTATCCTTTCCAAAAACTTTTTCCTGATTCTAATTTTATACCCAGGTCAATAAAACTCCTACTCATGAGTCATACCATATAGATATGACTCTTAAAGATTCTTTATGTCTACTTTTCTCCTTCTCTTGATTTTTTCTGTACTCCTTAGCCATGCACATTGAACAAACATATGACCCTATAAATAAAATAAGTACAAAAAATGGGTTGCCTCCCAAGCAACTTGATTTAACGTCATGTCACGAAGTGGCCAAGTTGGGTACTCAGATTTCTCCACATAGCATGTAGGTTGCCTCCTATGCAGCATATGATTTAACGTCACAGCATGACATAATTGCCTTGATTAGTCAAACTTCATCAAGGTCAATATCAGCTACTTCATTCATCTCTTCTATATTTCCCATGTAGTGTTTTACTCTTTGTCTGTTTACCTTGAATGGGAGATTACCATCCCTCTTATGTTCTAAAGCACCATAGGGATAAACCTTTATAACTGTGAATGGACCATGCCACCTCGACCTTAGCTTACCTGGAAACAAATGAAGCTTGTATTTGTATAGTAGCACATGGTTACCTTTCTCAAATACCCTTTTCTCAATCTTGTGATCGTGATGCAACTTCATCTTTTATTTGTAAAGTTCTGAACTTACATATGCCCAAAGTCAGAATTCATCCAACTCATTAATGTTATTCAGCCTTGATTTTGTTGCATCCTTCTATTCTAGATTCAGCTTCTTTAAATCCCATAGTGCTTTATGTTCAAGCTCAATTAGTAAATGTCAAGTTTTTCCATACACAAACTGATAAGGTGAAACACCTATGGGGAGCCCAAAATTCATCATCTAACTTTCATACCCAGTCAGTCCTATGGGCATTGACAGTCTTCCCCAATATGGACTTGATTTCTCTATTAGATACTACAACCTGTCCACTAGTCTGTGGATGATAGGGTGTTGCCACCCTATGTTTCACACCATATTTTTCAAGAAAACTTTTGGATAGGTTATTGTAGAAATGTGACCCACCGTCACTAATGATAGCACATGGCATACCAAATTGAGAAAAAATGTTTTTCCCAAAAATGTAGTGATACTAAGAGCTTCATTGTTAGGAAGTGCAATTGCTTCCACCCATTTCGACAGATAATATACAACTACAAGTATGTATTTCATGCCACACGAACTGATAAAAGGTCCCATGAAAATGATGCCCCATACAGCAAACACTTCCAATTCTATAATAGGAGTCATAGGTAGTCCATATCTTCTAGAGATAGTACCTTATCACTTGCATTGATCACAAGCAAACGCAAAATCATGAACATCTTTTTATATGGTTGGACAATAGTAGCCACATTGCAGGATTTTGTGATCCATGCAGGCCCCTCCATGATAACCCCCAAGTGGCGATGAATGACATGCTTCTTGTATTATCATAATCCCCACCTCAGGTATGCATCTTCGAATGATTCTATCTGGAAAAAAATTAAATAAGTAAGGTTCATCCCAGAAAAAATTTCTTACCTCATGCATGAACTTCTTCCTTTGTTTATATGAATGATATTTTGGGACTAGATCACTAGTTAAGTAATTTGCATAATCTGCAAACCATGGGATTATATCTTAGGAAACTGCTAATATTTGCTCTTCTGGAAAACTATCATCAATCTCTAACTCAGTAGCAACCTTCTACATAGCTTACTCCTCAAATCTAGACAAGTGATCTGCAACTTGATTTTTCGTGCCTTTTTTGTCTTTCACCTCAAAGTCAAATTCTTGCAACAACAACACCCACCAAATAAGCCAAGGCTTTGCATTTTTTTTAGCCATTAGGTATTGCAATGTTGCATGATCAGCGTGCACAATTACCTTGGTCCCAATCAAATAAGATCTAAACTTTTCAAAGGAAAAAACCACTGCCAATAACTCTTTTTTTGGGAAAAAAAATTATTTATTACCAAGTAAGCAATACAAAGTAGAATTACTCCATACTAGAAATCTCCTAATATACAGTAGCCACATTCTTCCAGCAAGCCTAGCTACTTTACTACACAAGGTCAAACTATCATGCTACCAGGACTTCTAGATACAAGGATAGTAGTTAGATCTAAGTAGTGCATTTTGCATTTTAGGTTCTCTGCTCCCCCTCACATGGAGGTCTTGGATAAGTAGCCTCATAAGTACCTTAATCTCTCTAGATTTTTCCTGGTAAATTCTCAGTTTCCTTTCCTACCAAATGACATAAACACATGTAGCTAAACTTTGTCTATAGAGCATAGTCTGTAGTTGTTTGCCTCTACAATGATTTATCACCCATGCTACTTCCTCCTCCTATCTAGCAGGTACCCTTTCCACTCCTTGCCATGAAAGAACTAGGTTTTATAGGTGAGAAGATAAAGTACATTAGAAAAATAAATGACTAATACTTTCATGCTCTCTACCACACAACACACGCATTCTATCTTCAATATATCCCCATTTTACCAGTTTATCTTTGGTTAGTAATAATATTCCTCCTAATAATCCAAAATGATATGCTATACTCCCCTATCCATGTATTATTCTTGAGATAGCATGATTAGTAAGTTCCAGTTCCTCCCCAGATAACGCTCTCAGATTGACTAACAAGAAGCTCCAGAAGTCATACAAAGCAACTTAAGAGGAGCCTTCTAGTATGTTATAAGTCTCTCAAGATCAAAGTTATGTCCTCACTCTTATGAGTCATGCAAGTAAGACATAATAAGATGTGTATTCTTAGATCATTGAATATTGTGTGTCAAGTTTCTATCTCTTGTAACCTTGTTACCATTGTTTTGTTGAAAACAAAGTCTAGTGAAGCCGTGTAGGGCTCTTTCGATTCACTAGCATAGTTGTGTTGTTATTTATCTCATTTTCTTGTTCAAAACTCAAAATTAAAGTCTAGTGAAGCTATGTGAGGCCTATTTTGATTCACTAGCAACTTGTTGTTTATCTTGTTGTTCTTGTGTTGGTTAGAACTGGGGGTTTAGAGGTGTAGTGACAAAAAGGGTGGTAAGTGCGATTTATTGAATATATTTATAGTCAAATCTTTTTGCATATGATTGAGTTATTAATGAGGTAATATGTCCTTGTGCATTAGAAGTTAGAGAAGGAGTTATTAGTTAAGGTGAATTATTGTTTTCTTGAAGAATGAAAAGTCATTGATAATATTTGTGGCGTTAGAAAAGTATAGGTTATTGGTGAAAGCACTTGGTGGTTGAGTGTTGTTTTCTTGAGGTTACAGAAAGTAGTTTATCTAAAATTTATAGAGCTATGATGGTAATTTAGATATATAAAAAGGGTAAATAGAAATGATACATAGAAGGGGGATATGTTAACAGATTATGAATAAGATAGGCCTTATGGTTATGATCGATTATTGTTGTTATGAAGTTCTAGTGGACTAGTGTTTCTTGGTGTTTTATTTTATAGCTTCCAAGTGAGAATGGTATGTGAAGTTAGGTTATTAATTATTTCTAGCACTAGACACTAAGTTGGAATAGTGAATGACTATCAATACGGATGTAATGATTACTTGGTTGATGATACTAGTTATATAGAGGTAAACCAAGAGGTTTGAAATGGTGAGTGCAAGAATTTAAGTTTATTGACTTGAGATTAAGTTTGATGTTGTATGTATGATATGGAAGTACGCCCAAGGTGCTATGGGGCTGCAATATTTTTTAGGATCATTGTATGTTGTGTGGTTAGCAGTACCATTGAGTTGCTAGGTGGATAAAGACTCATTATATAATGTACGATGTTCTTGATAACTAAGTTAAGGAGTTATGATTGAAGATGTTGAGCCTGTTATGTATGATTTTGATTCTCATGGTTTAGAAGTATAAGCTTATAGGCAAAATATTAGTAGGCTATGACAGAAATAGTATGGTCCGTCAAAAGTTTGGAGATACCCATGTTAAGCATTAGAATCTAATTTTGAATGTTGGGAGATTGAGCTAGTAGAAATAAGAGTTAAAGCACTAGATGGTGTGCGCTCCGACTATGGGGATGCTCATGTAGATACGGAGCTAGAAGGTGTTCAAGAATTATATGATGACTATTGGGGCTATAGAAAGATAGGGTGTAACGCAGAATGTAGCATTAAAAGTTGGCTTTACGCTTTCAGATGTAGTCATTCGGGTTAAGTTCTATTGTTCATGTGTATTATTATATCCCAGACTCTAGAGTAAAGTGATTGTAGTTGGACTAGAGTTTATATAGTAGTTCACAGACTTAGAGTGATGGCTTAAATCTAAGGGGAAGATGATAGAACGAGTAACCAAGTCAAGTTTTCAGATTCTAGTAGATGTGCCAGTAAGTTCTAGAATATCCACGAGAAAGAATGATGCTCAATCTATTCTTAACTCAGCATTTTACTTCAGTTATTTTGATATCTACTCTTTCCTTACGTTTCAGCTCCATGATCTTAATTCATGTTACATATGATAAAGAATTATATACTGACCTAGTTCCCAAAATAAGGATTTCCAGTTCTTTCAGCAGTTGGAATCACATTCCATAAGTTACGAGCTCCAAGTTTAGGTCATGCAGCTCATGACTTATGTACTCATGCTTTACAGTATATTCAGTTCAAGTACTCAAGCAATACTTTTAATGGCCAGTAAAATTCAAATTTATATCATATATGTCCTCAGATCAGACTTATTTGATAAGTTCATGATGCTAAATATTTTATTCCTCAAGCCTCAGTTGAGTTCCAAGTTATACACAATATTTCTTCATTCTTCAGGTCCTTGCGTTCTAATCTTTTAGTTACCTTTCCTTAGTCATGATAGTGGTGATGAACAGTTGGTTAGATGAGGGAGAGTAAATATTTCTTGTTGATGAAAAATCATTGTATGCTTATTTAGCGAAGACAGTAAAGTGGGAGGTAAGATGGAAGCCAAGTCTTTGATTCATGTCATGGTTAGTTGAAGTTTTATGAGTTATATTTTGGGAAAAGTTTTGTGTGCTTGTTTTATGTAACTCTATAAGTTTGAAAGAATTTTGAGGTAAAGTGTTGTGTATGGCTTGGTTAGTTGAGAATATTTTATGAGTGTTTGTTTAGAAGTGCATATGTGGTTATAGAAGCAGGCTTGAGCATCATGTTTGTAAATCTGGATGAATGCACTGCACGTTAGTCAAATGTTTAGTACGAGGTTGAAAGTGGTTGTTGAAGTGGTAATGAGAAGTTTGCGTGAGATGAGAAGTTTTGAAGTGAAGGGTGTGTTGAATCTATGGTTCAGATTATTATTACGGTGTTATGTGATGTATCCTGTGATTTTGGGTTAGGCTTGAAGATGGTGAGGAAATTTAGTTCAGTTTAGACATGAGTAGATGGAAATATCAACAGTCATGCGAGAATTAGAAGATGAATCAATTAGTATGTTTTTTAAGGGAAGGAATAGTTGGTAGAATATTTTAGAAGTGGGTCTAAGTTTTTAAGTAAGGTGTTGCGTTTCCTAAGGGCCCAAAAATTCTATCTCTGTCTACAATTCCAAGTTATGAAGTTGTAGCAATATTGTAGTTTCTTATTCAGATGTCTTGTTCAAATTATTCCTAAAGTTCTTTGATCCTTCACATCATTAGGACTCCCCAGAAGGGTGTTTAAGAAGTCCTTCGTTTGAGTATGAGTATCTAGTATGATTTAGTTTGACTAGACGGCAGTTCAGTTTAAAAATCGGGTGGATAGATTTCTATAGTTTTCCATTTTTCTGAACTAGTCTGGTCTTACTACCTGAAGTTTCATAAGTACGGTCATTCCAAGAAATGGTGGTTCGCACCAATAAGATTATTCTGCTCAGTATATAAACCAGGCATCAGTTTCAGAATTCAGATATCTAGTCATAATTCAGTTCATAAGTCTTCAGTGAACGATCTTCGCTCTCCAAGTGTTCCAGCTCAGACAATATAATACCATTGTGTAATCTTAGCCTTGTCTTCTCGTGATTTGTGCCTGCATAAACTATCACTTCCCAGTCTATTAGTACGATCACACCATGAGCATATCAAGAGAATTTTAAACTCTCAGCATGAGTCAACTCCTTATAATAAGTAAAAGCAAGTTAGCTCAAATTCTGACGCAGATAACAGCCTTTCTTAATTCAGCCCTTTCTAGTCCACATTCAGCTGTGTAGCTATTCTTATCATAAGTGCATGCCTTCTTTGAAGTACTCAAAGTTTAAAATGAAGTAGGGTCAGTTAGTGAGTTATTTTCAACTGTGTATCCTTAGTTTTCTTTGTATTCTTAACCTATATAGTGACATTCGAGGACGAATGTTCCCAAGGGGGAGATATTGTAAGACCCCAAAAAGTTCCCTAATTGTTAAAGCCTTTCGACCGAGTCAAAAGAAGCCTTACACTTAGAATTTTATCTAAGTGTTCAACACTTAGTTTATTTTTTAGCCTTCAAACTTCAAGGAATTATTTTGTGACCTTCCCGACCTTCGATTCTTGGCTTTTTTGTTGCGTTGCGATGGGACAAGGTCGTAGTACATCTCGGGTGAGTTTTGAAATTTTTAGAATCTGTTTAGGGCACGTTTGGGGTGCCAAACCAGTAGCTAAAGGCGCTGGTGAGGCACCGCCTATCTTGGCAATGGCTCTCACCAAGGCGCCGCCTTGGTGCTCCAAGGCTCTATCCTAGGCGGTGCCCTTTGCATAGCCTTTTTGCCCAGTTTTCAGCTTCTCTTCTCCGTCTTATTAAGGGTAAGTGTGGTATTTTCCAATCCCCTATCCTCTTTAACACAATTTATCCCCAATTACACCAAAATTCATCACTTTTCATCAAAACCTCTCAAGAACTCTCATAAGGGTTTCAACCTAAAGATCAAAATATCTCAAGATTCAACCGTAGGTTTTCAATAATTTTTTGAGATTTGGATTCCCATTTTTGAGGACTACAAAAAGCATCCATCAATTTCATGAATAGAGTCCCAAAAGAAAGAGTCCATAATTTGAGGTATGTGGGGTTTGAACAAGGGCAATCCTTTCGCCTTTGTACCCAAAATTATGTTTTTTTTTTTGAGAATTTCTTATGATTTTGAGCATTGGGTTATGCCCAAAGTTTCTTATTGATGATTTTGAGCATGATATGATTAAATTATGAAATTCCATGGTTGCTTGAGTTAAAGAATGCTATTTTCATAATTTTGAATGCCATGAATATGTTATGAGATATTGATTTTAGATTTTCAATTGAGTTTGAGCATGATATTATGACTCTTGAATTTTTATGTTGATATTGATGAAATGTTTTCAAGAAAACTTATTGAGCATGACGAGTTACTATGAATTTACATGAGTTTGATAAATAGGTCATTAGACCCTATTTTGAGTATTGATATTTCAAGAACTTGTGCTTTTAAACACCCTGAGATTTGGTTATCTTCAAGTTGTACAAGCATTATTTGATCTTCGGATCCCCAATTGAGATTTGGAATCCACTTTTCAGAGTTCATTACAGATTACATATATGAGTTTGGTTTCATTATAAACCATGAGATTTTATTTTTAAAAGTGGATTTCCAATAAGAGGAGCTAGTAAATAATAAGGGAGTAGTGTTTAACACCGAGTTGGGTATGATTCCGAGGTCTCATACCCCAGAACTATGTGCCATCATAGGATTAAGATTAATGGGCCTGAGGCCAAGATTTTGATCACTAAATTGAGGTTATACTCCCTAGCAAGAGTATAATGCTCCTCCCCAACGTGGGGCTTCTTCCTAAGGAGGACAAAATATTGGACTCCATGTAGCTCGCATGGTTTATGTCGGTTAAGAGAACCTCCCTTGAGATAAGATATTTTCCTTAAGAGAACTTATTTTCCAAATAGTAAAGTTTGCAGATTAGTTTCCTAAAGTATTTTCCCTAAATATTTGAGATAAGTGATTTTCCTATTAGTAAAGAAAGGCTTTCAGAAGTATCTCCTTAAGATTAAATAATCTTCCTTAAAGTTTTAAAGCTTACAGACTATAGATTTTAGAACAGAAAGGATTTTAGAAACTAAGTGTAAAGGCTCATAACTATACTTCAGATGTTGTTTTACCAAAAGATTTGAGTTATAGAGTTCAACTTCAAAATTTAGATTTAAAGAGTGAGCCTTTTTTACACTTAGACAGTCCGATTTAAAGAGATAATACAAGTACAGTTTTTAGAACTAAGTGTAATGACTCACGAGATTTATACTATGTGCTTTGCTATTCCCGATTTATGAGATTTAGTTTTCAGATTACTCAAGCTATGTGTCATTTACATTTAGCATGCATGATTTCTATAAAGATTGATGATATTGATTAACTACTGCATACACCCCCATATATTCAGTACATCCTCAAAGTACTGATCCACATATATGTCTATGTGCTACATTGTCTCATAATGTAGGTACAAGTTGTAGCACATATACCATATTCAGTCGGTTCGCAGCTTTCAGTCAGCAGGTGATGAGTCCTTTTGATTCAAGGGCTTGTGTTAGTTATATAGTTTGAGACGTGTTGTATTTTCTGTATTCAGTCGTATTGAGTTGGGATAGTTAGGAGTCATGACCCAGCTACCTATAGTGAGTACTAGTAGAGGCTTCATAGAAAGTCAGTCGAAGTTAATGTATTCAGTTTCAGTTTTGTTGTAAAAGCAGAGTTGTAATCTCTTAAATTCAGTTTTGTATTGAGCAAATTCATAAAAGAGTTATCTTCTGCATTATTCTTTTAGATTTATGCATTTTATTCAGTGGTTTATGAGTTATGCCAGTAGAAGCGTTAGCTTGGGGTCACTTGTGACCCTAAGCACTGTATGATGTCTCGGGACCCATTTTATGGGCGTTACATTACAGTAGATGGTTAATCTATTAGGAGTCGGGTTCAGAGAACCAAAGCAACAGATGGGTAATTTGATGCAAGATATCAATCATTTGTCGCAATAGATTATCCATCTGTTGCACCGGTTAGCACAGGACGGGTAATCTGTCGCAACAGATGTCCCATCTGGTGCATCAGATATAACATCTATTGCACCAGATATAACATATGTTCAATATCTTTCATTGAGTAAAATTATTTTACTTGAAGAAGAAGTACTGCATCATCCGAAGGGTTAAAGATATCAGCCTCCTTAATTTTGGTGTTGTTCTTTGTAGCCATCCACATAAACATCGTTGGATGAGAAACCTTATCCGGGTAATCCATTACTTGCTTTCGGAGAAGAGAAATGGCTTCAAATGCCCAAGCCTAAAAAATGTAAATAGAAAGAAAGCAAAAAAAAAGTCATAATAACTATCTATATTCAATATAAATTAATGGATGAGTAAAAATAGTTATTAATTTTACCATGAATGCCCAAGGAAAATCGTATAATGTGGTCGTCCCTGAGGATAGCTTTGTCAGTAAATATTGGACAGTCAAGTAGAAGTTGTCATATCCCTAAGGATAATTATTGAATTTATCAAAATCTTCAGTACACGCCAACAAATCATCTTCTATGACCTTGTTAACATCTCTTGCCAATATAACCAAATGGGTAAACCAAACTAAGCATAATTGCTCCCTGTACTGCTTTGGTATGGTGTTATCCATGAGATCTGTCAACAAATCTGATGCTTTGTAGCCACGTCGAGCAATGTCAAACAACCCATCTATTTTTTCCTTGCATTTTCTTGCCTTGGATTTTTTGCGGGGTGTTCCCTTAGCGAAAGGGGGTTCTTATGGACGATGGCATATCAAGCCCGTCACTATGGAAAACTATTGCAAGCCAAAACAAACCGACATTCCACAGTATTTGATCCAAATCACATCCATCTTTTTGCCCTCCCCCCTCCTTCGAATCTTCATCATCCCCCACGTACTTGATCCTGCGCTTGAGAAGAACATATATCATCCTTATGTGGAAAAAGGCAGGGGACTCAGGCAGCTCAAGAAAGCGTCCAAAGTAGATATTCTTAAAAAGTCCGTCTATATTTTTTTCCTTCATAATTTTCCTAAAATAAATAAATTTACTCCCTATCTGACATTTAAGTACAATTTCACCAGTTAGTTCTTCTTCTGCTTTTGGATCATTTATCAGCATCGCAACTTGAAACTTGTCAATACTAAACATTTTGCCAGGATCATGCTAGAACATCGATATTAATTCACACCCCATTGGTGATCCATTATCATCATGTTGATGATCATCCTCTTTCTCTTTCTCACTCTCTAATTCCTCTTCTTCCTCACTTTCATTTTCTTCATCACCATCTACAGACCCTTTTCTACCTCCCTCAATGTTGCTTTCATATCTCTTCTCAGCTTCACTTTTCCCTGACTGAGATTGTTTAGGAAGCTCCTCCAAATCCCTCTGTACTATAGCCTTTTTTATTAGGTGGTCAGACGTTGATCCGCTTTCACTTTCTTTTCATTTGGGAGACATATTTTACCTACAAATAGTAGAAAAACAAAAATTACATTACAATTGATATATGTATAAATTTTAAAAAATACATTACAAACACTACCAATATCGACACACCAACAGCCACCACCACCACAAACACCACCAACTAATGCCACAAATACCACGAATACCGACACCACCAACAGCCACCACCAACCAATGGCACCAAAAAATCCACCAACAGCCACCACCAGTGCCACTACAACAATGACGATGACCACAACCACCACCACAAACACCACAAATACCATCCAATAATTCCACGACAGCCAACTGAACACTGTGATAGAAACCAGGGTTTTCTTGAGTTCTTCCTATGATTTTACCATCAAAACTCAAAATTATAAACCTATTCTCGAAGATAATACAACTAAAGTTATTCTTTTTCATACTTAACTTAAAATCCCTTATTTTTTAGAAAAAAAAATAACAAATATAAAACTCTTCTTGAGCTCTGTTACCTACAAAGACAGAGAAAACGACTGATACATACAAGAATAAAGTCAAAAATAACACCTATGTGGTCAAAAATGAGATGAAAATTGATCTACTGTGAAGGGTAAAGCAATTTGTTGAGTAGTTGTTATTTGTACTGTATAATTGAGTGAGAAAGAGAAAAGAGTGAGAACTCAAGATTTGAAATGATGAAATGTTTTTCTCGCAAATGGATGATTTGTATGGGTTGATTAGTATTTTGGAAAAAAATGACAAGTTTTGAAAATGTTAATTTGGTCTGAACTGATCTTAATTAGTTTTTAAAATTATAAAAGATATGTGTTATCTTTAACCCTCTCATCAGGCAATTACCAAAAGACTCAATTGAAGTTGTAGTTTACCCTATGAACTCACCCCTGGTCCTAGATTAAGTAATTTAGGAATATGAACTCAATTGAATTTGTATAAAAAAAATGTTCAACCTGTTGCATCATCTATTGCAAATTATCAAATAGATTAAGTGCGACAGATTACCTATCTATTGTAAATTATCAAATGGATTGTCACATGTCACAACAGATTACCCATCTGTTGTAAATTATCAAATAGGCACTATCATCTGTTGTAGTTGACCCTATGAGAACTCACCCCTAGTCCTAGATTAATCAATTAAGGTATTAGTTGAACATTTGAGGTAGTAAGAATTGGTTCAGTTCAGAGTGGTCGATCGACGAGTCTAGTCGGGAGGAACACAATACCATCTTATCATTCATTTGCTAAAAGACTTAATTGAAGTTGTAGTTGACCCTATGAGAACTCACCACTGGTCCTAGATTAATCAATTAAGGTATTAGTCTAACATGTGAAATCAATTGAAATTGTATAAAAACAAATGTGCAACCTGTTGCAACAGATTAACCATCTGTTGTAAATTATTAAACAGATTAAGTAATTTTTTGCAATAGATTACTCATCTGTTGTAAATTATCAAACACATTAAGACATCTATTGCGACAGATTGCCCATTTGTTGTAAATTGTCAAATGGATTAAGTCATATGCCGCAACAGATTACCCATTTATTATAAATTATAAAATAGGTGTTGCCATCTATTATAGTTGACCCTATGAGAACTCATCCCTGGTCCTAGATTAATCAATTAAGGTATCACAACTAGAAATTACCCCTATGGTGATGGTTGCAAAACCATTGCAATAGACAGAAAAACCGTTGCCATAGCTCTACCGCAATGGTTCAGCAACCATCCTATAGGTGGGCATTGCGATAGGTCTATGGTAACGGTTTATGCGACAGTTATATAAACTATCGCCATAGGTCAAGCTATGGTGACGGTTTTAGAAAACCATCTCCATAGCTTGACCTATGGTGACGGTTATTTTTTGACTTATTGAAATGCCTATTTTCATCTATTGCAACAATTACAATTGTCGCCATAGCTTGACCTATGGCGAAGGTTATTTTTTGACTTATTGCGGCGCCTATTTTCATCTATTGCAACAGTTACTAACCGTTGCAATAGAAACTATTGCAATGAAATTAAACCATTGCAACAACATCTATTGCGACGTTTGCATCTATTGTGACGTATTGTAAATTAGTATTTACATACATAATAAATCACAATAAACAATTATACACACATCATAAAACAAAATCATTCATTAATAATCACATAATCCAAAATATGAAACAAATTAAACTAGTAATCTAAATTCAAAAGCAAAATATATGTTCAATACTCAAATGATTAGTTAAGTTTTTACATAGTATCAAGTTTTAGTCGCGATAAGTTTCAAGAAATTCTATGTAGCATGTATTCTTCTTCTTCTTGTGTTCTAGCATCTGTTTTTTCCGTAAAGCTACAAGTGATCCAGCTGAAATAAAGTTCTTTAACTTTCTGATAATTTCTTGAACACCCTTATAGATTCATGATTGTTCAAGTCACTGTAAGATCAAAAAATAAAATATCAAATGGGTTTACAGTAAGTTCAGGTAGCATGTTATCACTACAGACAAACACATAACACTTGTTATAGACAAGGAAAAGCCTAAAGTCCTTGAACTTCAAGAACCTGCTTAAGAAAGCTTCTCAACATAAGGAAGAAGCTCAATCAGGTCATTTTTGTTTATTATCTGTCTTTTGCAGAGCTAAAAATTTCCCCAGAAATATCTGACTTCAATTTCCATGTAAATTAGGCAATCTCATGAAGTAGATAATCTATTTCTTTCTCATTTTTCTCATATATGAAAAAAAAACAAAGTAAAGACACATGGGACTCCTGCAATTGAAATAAGATGGTAAAACCACCTAAACATGGGATTGAACTTTCATAGCTTGATATGCTATTTAAATAACAAAGAGAGCCACATATTTTCTTCATCCAATGTCAATATTTGACAAATAAATGGTAGAGTTATTTACCTTTCCAGACCATTGGTCAAGAACTCTGAAGCTTAAAATTGTTTTCAACCCTGGAGAAGCTTCATCAAGTGTGGTGGTTGTGAAAAGCTAAACATCGGTCACATAATTATATCAGATCAATTTCATTGTATAAGAGAAAAACAAGAAAACTATGCTAAGTAATTACCCTAAAAGCAAATGATAAGAATGCTATAAATATAAACATGGTATTGTAAATCAAAAAGGGTTGTGCATTCATATATTGTCAAATGACCACTAAAAATGAAGAGCAGAAATCCAAGATCACAATACAAGAGTGGGATGACAAAATAAGTAGTGAAATAGAAGAGAGAAATGCAGAACTCACATTGGAGCTTGAGTCTAATTTAATGTCAGTTGTAATATTCTTGTTCTTTAATTGAGCATTGACATAATCCAGAAATAGATCACCCTTTTTCCATCTTGATGAAGAAAGAACGTACTAGAACAAAGAAATTGTTCAAAATGAGAACATAGAACAAAAAATATCTCAAGTCATCCATGCGAGCTTTTATAGACAATAATGTAGCAGATATTGAGAATTATAACTAAAGGGACAATTAGTTTATATAAAAGTATATTTTCTCAGAGAGAACAAGTAATTAGCGTGAGGCAACCATAAACAAGTATCTCAAATTTCAACATGATTATGCTACCCAGACGCCGCAAACACAATATCTACGTGCATATAAAAACTTTTTATCTCAAGGGATCACAGTTAAAAGACGAAGTTCATCAACGATCCAACATTGGTCTAGTGCATAGGCCACTTCAGTAGCACTGGACTTCTCTAAGATTTCCCTAATTTCTACGTTTGTTTAATCCTTATTCAGTTACTTACTGAGACAGAAAAGAAAAAAGGATAAAAAACAAAAAGAGACAACTACGACCAAAAAAAACAAATTAATATAATGCAATCAATAAGGTAAGCATGAATTTCCATTAGAACCTGACAAACACAACTCATGTGAGAAAACAAATGTATGTTGATATGAAAAATAAGAAATGACCAATATCCATTGTAGAAGAAAGCTAAGATAGCAAATCAATGCAAGCAATATTAGAAGAATCGAGATAATAGATGCGTATTACTTTGAAAGGAGCAATAAAACTTTGTCATGTGATTACATCTTTCAGATAATCCAAGCAATTCTTACTATAATGATACTAGAAAAATCTTGTGGATGTGGAGTAAAGTGCCATATATTAGCTAGATTCAAGATGATACAGATAGTCAAGAAAATCAGAGTACACAGAATTATGGGCATTCCAAGAATAGGATCTTCAAGCCCCTAAAGTGGCTCCATCTAACACACCGAATGACAAAAATAAAGAAGCAATCAGAGATAATGATCATAAGATTGGTGAAGGCAACACGATACGCCAATACATAGCTACAGAAATATAATCAACTTTCCTCAAACCTGATATCATGAAGGAGAAAGAGTACAAAATATATACACAAACCAATACATACCAGTAAAGTCGATGGCCACCATGAAGTTAAGTTCATAACCCCATGCCAAGTAATCGAGGAATATGTGTTGCGTTTTCTTGAAAAAGTATTCCACAAAAAGCTAGCTCTTTATGACCTTGTAAAATTAGTGACCTCAATAACCAAATACATTAAGTTTAAACTAGAAGTATCTTTTCTAGACAATAGAGATTTTTACCTTATTTTGCGAATTTTGGCCCACAGTAGTTGGTATGAAAATATTTGCACCCGAACTAGTCGGATGCGACACTTCTAAATTTGCTAGCGATTTTTGAACCTTGCTTACAATTGTCATATAAGAAAGGCAATCAGTTTCCAGTCTGTAGAGGTCAAAAATGATAGAAGGATGAAAGAAAGATCATTTACCCAATTAAATCATGCTTTATGTTTGAATCAAAGTCATAACACTCAATAGTCAATGGACTGTCCTGCATTTGTTCAAATGTTATTGATATCATAATACAGTTTCTTGACATACCCGAAGAATGGTTATTTTTTAGAAGTTTCATCCCCAGTAATTTAGTAAGATTATTAGCGGTACAGGCCCTTTCAAAGCTATAGATGACTACTGTAATGTGAGAAACTTCGATTGTATTCTGCAATGGGCAATGTATGAAACACTTCTAAAGAATTCTTCTAATATATTATTTAACCAACTAATAAAATCATAAAGTATCATATTACATTAAAGAGCAAAGAAAAGGGAAGCCTGGTGCACTAAGCATCCCACATTCATGCAAGGTTCGAGGAACAACCGCACCCCTAAGGGATGTGATGTCGGAATGTTACCTTGATGCAGCATCAGTGGATGATTCCACGGATCAAACTCGTGACCTATAGGTCACACGGAGACAACTTTATGTTACTCTAAGGCTCTCCTTCAAATTTTTACTGCAGACATGGAGCAAGCTAACACAACTTGTAACATTAATGGAGTATATATATCACTGATGATTTGGATTTAAAAGTTTATCCATTTCCAGATCTAAACTCAACTTATATGATGTAGACCTGACACAGGGAAAATACATTACTGTTGACTAGGAAAAATATCTTTTGAACTCAAGTAGATATATATTTGGGGACTTAATCTAGAAAATTCATACCCCCTCTAAAGGCCACAATATCATATAAGACTTTCTTAAGGTAACTAGCTAATTTATACAGATTGCATTCTTGAATCGCACCAAATACACGGCACTCGTGCAAAACAAAACATTTGTAGGACATCGAATACACTTAACCTTTCTTGACATAAAAATCATATAATATACAATAATAGACAATTTTATTTACTCTGCAATTGAATTATAATGTGTGGCGAATACAATGTGCATCATATGCATTTATCCAGAATATATTATGTAAGCATTCTAAAGAAAATTGGTACACATACCCAAGGTTTCCAATGCCGTTAATAGGCTTCAAAAGTTGCAATTGATTTTGTTGTACCTCCTACTGAGGTTCAATTTGCTGCAAGGGCTGCACATGACCACCCTCCATCACTATTGATGTAGTAGTTGGGGTTCCATTTCCCTAGATTAACCACCATATATACCATGCCCCAATTAATCGGTATGGACTCCATTCTCATAGTATTGCTCCATTTGTGACGGCCTTGGCAATTCCTCCAACCCATACAACATTCTCACTCATTTTCAACACAGAAAGGCCTTGGCACATTTTGCTAGCACACAATCAGAGTATATATCTCACAAAAGTCACAAGAAATAAATATTATACTATATCAAAAAAAAATATCTCAATCATATAATCTGATATCAACCTCGGTTTTTTAATGTCAAGCTCCAGTTAAGGTTTTAAATCGAGATCCGATTGGAAGTCTCAGTGGTAGATTTCATAATTAAAGAAGAATTAGAGGGAGGAGATTAAGGAATACCTGCAAACTCATATTCATCCCATTCCTCAAAGGACATCGACGCAGGTTTTGGGTTGGACGGTGAGAAATAACTTTAGTGGCCACTAAGGGAGGAGGATAGAGATGTTGTGAGGCAAAGATGGGTTTATCGAGGTCAACAAAGTTAGTGATATCATCAACGTCGAAACCTTTGAACTGGTGATGCTCGACAGAGATGGGAGAGAGGTGGTGGAGAAAGAAACAGGGGAAAGGAAAAATGAGTGTTTCACAAATAAGAATGTTTGGATTTGATTTCTTTATCTATGCTTTTGATGAAACAAATAGCATAACAAGTGGAGGGAAAATAAAACCGATGTAATAGCTTTTTTTTCAATAAAGCATTGCCATAGGTGTGTCTATGGAAACGGTTCATCCAACTGTCACTATAAGACACCCTATTGCAATGATTATCCATCAATAGCAATGGTTGTAGTACCAACTAGCTGTACTACAATAATTTTTTCTACAACGGTTACAACCGTTGCAATAGACCTTCTATAGCAACGCTTTGGGAACCGTTTCCAAAAGTTTCATTGCAATAGGGGTAATATATAGTAGTGTATTATTTGGACATATAAGGTAGTAAGAATCTATTCATCTCAGAGTGATAATCGATGACTCTGGTCGGGAGAAACGCAATACCTTCTCACCATTCAATTGCCAAAAAACTCAATTAAAGTTGCAGTTGACCCTATGAGAACTCACTCCTGGTCCTAGATTAATCAATTAAGGTATTAGTTAAACATATGAGGTAATTAGATTGGTTCGTCTCAGAGTGATCAATCGACGACTCTAGTTGGGAGCAACGCAATACCGTCGCATCATGCAATTATCAAAAGACTCAATTGAAATTGTAGTTGACCCTATGAGAAATCACCCCTGGTCCTAGATTAATCAATTAAGGTATTAGTCTAACATGTGAAATAAATTGAAATTGTATAAAAATAAATGTTCATCCTGTTGCAACAGATTAACCATGTGTTATAAGTTATCAAATAGATTAAGTCATTTATTGCAATAGATTACTCATCTGTTATAAATTATCAAACAGATTAAGTCATTTGTTAGGACAGATTACCCATCTTTTGTAAATTATCAAATGGATTAAGTCATATATCACAACAGATTACCCATCTGTTGTAAATTATCAAATAGGCCCTGCCATCTATTGTAGTTGATCCTATGAGAACTCACCCCCGGTCCTAGATTAACTAATTAAAGTATTAGTCTAATGTATGAGGTAGTAAGAATTGGTTTAGCTCAGGTTGATCGATCGATGACTCTGGCCAAGTGAAACCAATACCGTCTCATCATACAATTACCAAAAGACTCAATTAAAATTGTTGTTGACCCTATGAGAACTCACCCTTGGTACTAGATTAATCAATTAAGGTATTAGTTGAACATATAAGGTAATAAGAATCAGTTCATCTCAGAGTGATCAATAGACAACTCTGGTCGGGAGGAACATAATACCGTCTCATCATGCAATTGTCAAAAGACTCAATTAAAGTTGTAGTTGAGCCTATGAGAACTCACCCTTAGTCCTAGATTAATCAATTAAGGTATTAGTATAACATGTGAAATTAATTAAAATTGTATAAAAATAAATGTTCAACATGTTGCAACAGATTCACCATCTGTTGTAAGTTATCAAACAGATTAAGTCATTTGTTGAAACAGATTACTGATCTATTGTAAATTATCAAACAGATTAAGTCATCTACTATGACATATTACCCATCTATTGTAAATTATTAAATAGATTAAGTCATATATCACAATAGATTACCCATCTATTATAAATTATCAAATAGGCGTTGACATCTGTGATAGTTGACCCTATGAGAACTCACCCCTAGTCCTAGATTCAGCAATTAAGGTATTAGTTGAATATATGAGGTAGTTAGAATTGGTTCATCTTAGAGTGATCGATCGACGACTCTGGTCGGGAGGAACGCAATACCGTCTCATCATTCAATTGTCAAAAGGCTCAATTAAAGTTGTAGTTTACCCTATGAGAACTCACCCCTCGTCCTAGATTAATCAATTAAGGTATTAGTTGAACATATGAGGTAATAAGAATCGGTTTAGCTCAGAGTGATCGATCGATGACTCTGGTCGGGAGGAACGCAATACCATCTCATCATGAAATTGCTAAAAGACTCAATTAAAGTTGTAGTTGACCCTATGAGAACTCACCCCTATTCCTAGGTTAACCAATTAAAGTATTAGTCTAACATGTGAAATCAATTGAAATTGTATAAAAATAAATGTTCAACCTATTACAACAGATTAACCATCAGTTGTAAGTTATCAAATAGATTAAGTCATTTGTTACAATAGATTACTCATCTGTTGTAAATTATCAAATAGATTTAGTCATCTATTATGATAGATTATCAATCTATTGTAATTTATCAAATGGATTAAGTCATATGTCGCAATAGATTACCCATCTATTATAAATTATTAAATAAGTGTTGCCATCTGTTGTAGTTGACCCTATGAGAACTCACCCCTGGTCCTAGATTAACCAATTATGGTATTGGTCTAACATATGAGGTAGTAAGAATTGGTTTATCTCATAGTGATCGATCGACGAATCTAGTTGGGTGGAACGCAATACCGTCTCAGCATGCAATTGCCAAAAGACTCAATTAAAGTTGTAGTTGACCCTATGAGAACTCACCAATGGTCCTAGATTAATCAATTAAGGTATTAGTTAAACATATAAGGTAATAAGAATCGGTTCAGGTCAGAGTGATCGATCGATGACTCTTGTTGAGAGGAATGCAATACCATCTCATCATATAATTGCCAAAAAACTCAATTGAATTTGTAGTTGTCCCTATGAGAAATCACCCCTGGCCCTAGATTAATCAATTAAGGTATTAGTCTAACATGTGAAATCAATTAAAATTGTATAAACACAAATGATCAACCTGTTTCAACAGATTAACCATCTGTTGTAAGTTATCAAATAGATTAAGTAATTTGTTGCAATAGATTACTCATTAGTTGTAAATTATCAAACATATTAAGTCATCTATTGCGATAGATTACCCATCTATTGTAAATTATCAAATGGATTGTCATATGTCACAACAGATTACCCATCTATTGTAAATTATCAAATAGGCGATGTCATCTGTTAGAGTTAACCCAATGAGAACTCACCCCTGGTCCTAGATTAACCAATTAAGGTATTAGTCAAACATATGAGGTAGTAAGAATTAGTTCAGCTCAGAGTGATCGATCGACGACTCTGGTCGGGTGGAACACAATACCGTCTCATCGTGCAATAGCTAAAAAACTCAATTAAAGTTGTAGTTGACCCTATGAGAACTCACCTTTGGGCCTAGATTAATTAATTAAGGTATTAGTCTAACATATGAACTCAATTGAAATTGTATAAAATAAATATTTAACCTATTGCAATAGATGTCTTTGCTGTTGGATTTAATCAAACAGATTAAGTCATTTGTTGCAACTTATTATGCATCTGTAGTAAATTATCAAACAGGTGTTGCGTCTATTACGACAGATGATCGAGCTTTGGAAATTTTCAAACAAAAATTGTTATCTGTTGCACTTAGATGTTTTAATACCCTTTTTAAGGCAATTTAGGTATTTTCTATCCGAGATAAAAAAGTTAAAATACTAAGGTGGTAAAAAATATTACTTGGATAACACAAAAATCTCCTGAGTGAGTAGTCTTATCTGGTCTTTGCAATGTCACCGTCTCCTCGTGCCCCTCAAGAGTTATTAATGAATATTTAAACCCCATATCTAGAAGAAGAATCTCTCCTTCATCCATAAAGTAAAGCTCAACTCATCTATCACTTTTCTTTATTCTCAATTCTCTTTCTTTTCTTTTTTCCCTCTCTTTTCTCTTTTCTTTCAAATGAGGATCCTTTCATATCTCAACCGATCAATATCTTTTCTCGACTGAACTGGATGTTCTGATCCCTTTATTTTTTTCACATTGTAAGTATGGTTCACTATTGCTCTTTCCATCTTGTCTTCTTCTTTATTTATTATTTAAATTAGATATTTACATCTGTTGTTGTTAATGATTTACCCATTAGAAGTTTCCTATTTATTGAGAAAATTGAAGGAAAGGTGATTTTTAAGTCTTGAATGAATGAACCGTTATTTTTATATCTGTTGCAAAATGCCTCATCGGTTGAATAGATGGGCAATCTGTTGTATCAGATTGGTCATCTATTGATTTACTCAATTTTGTGCAACCCTTTTGTACAAACGGAGCAACTGTTTAAAGAAATCAAACCAGTCGCAAGGCTGGTTTGAGTTATTCCAATAGATGACTCATCTATTGCAATATGTCGTTTATCTGTTGCAACAGATGCCCCATCGGTTAAGCA
The DNA here is from genome assembly GCA_030864215.1 of Capsicum pubescens. NCBI lineage: Eukaryota > Viridiplantae > Streptophyta > Magnoliopsida > Solanales > Solanaceae > Capsicum > Capsicum pubescens. The sequence continues at coordinate 247,442,183 of CM061540.1, read as the reverse complement.
GATGGGTAATCTATTGTATTATATTGACCATTATTGATTCGCTCAATTGTGTGTTGCCCTTTTGTAATGTTCTTTTTTTTCTTCTCTTATTTGATATCAAATGTATTTCTTTTGTTTTCAGATAAAGGAAAGTGAAACTGTATCCACTTTTTCTCGTCCAGCATTAAAGGCTAGAGTAAAGATGGGTTCAGAGGAATAAGCTGCTTGCAAATAGAACCAATTTCTATATGGGAGGTATGTATTACTGATCAACCTATCGTGAAAAACACATCCAGTACAATGATTTTGTGAATGTTTGTTCTTTACCTATTAGGCATTAATCCTTCAAACAAGATATGGCATTTTACAGTTAAGATTGTTAGGTTTGAACTGGTAAGGTTGAAGGACCAAGTAGATGGTGTCGATACCCTATTATAATTTAATGACATGCTCATGTTTTTGTGTCAAGTTTTGGGAAGGGTTTAAGTTTTTGGCGGCAGTGTAAATATTCAATAGTGATTGGACCGGTTTTAATGGCTCAATGGACTTCTTGAAAGGCCTTTGAAGCCTCACACTGCAGCAAACAAAGATGGAACCAATATAAATTCCCCTGGTCCAAATTTATATAGATGGGTTGCTGGAGGAGACTATTATACTGCAGTAGGTGCTTGGGAGAATACTTGTACAGGAAGGGGGAGGTTGAGAAGGCCATATATTATCTCAGACCTTGTTTAAGAGGAAACACAGGGTAGGAAGGAAAGTGTAAAAAAATTGGCTGATGAAATTGACATGGAAAAATGAAAAAAATTGGATGAGCTGCGAATGTGAAAATGTATCTAAAAATGAAAATCCATCAGTCATTGAAGAAAGAGAAAAATGGTCAAGAGGAATGGAGCTAGTCACTTTGCTGAAGACTGCAACTAGCGAGCGTGGCCTCAGTAAAGACCCATAAAATGCAGGACCAGAACTCTAAGGAAGCAGTTTCATGAGCACGGAAGGTAGTAAGATTATCGGTCAAAATTAAAACCTGAACCAACTACTCCTGAATTAAAAATACGGGATTAAGACAAGGTGGCAAATTCTCAAGTTAAACTTGCATCCCCTGCCTCCTGTTTATGGCTCTGGTCTAGTCAAAGATAGTGGAAACAACAAGGCATGGGATTTCTGCCCAACTTCAGACCTTTTTGTTTCTACTGCCATTGACCTGATCATAGCCACAAACAGAAGGCATGGCATGCAAGATAGACTTCAAAAATTGATGCCTTGGCTTCTTTTATTTTTAATTCAGAAGTTGTTGGTTCTGGTTTTAATTCCGACCGACAATCGTATCAATTTCCTATGCTCGCAAAGCTTCTTCCTTAGAGTTCTGGTACTGCACTTTGTGAGAGTCTTCATTGAGGCCACGCTTGCTAGTTGAATTCTTGAGCAAAGTGTCCAGCTCCAGGCCTATAGATAATTTTCCTTTTTTTTCAATGACTGATGGATTTTTATATTTGGATACACTTTCACATTTTAAGCTCATCTAGTTTTTCCGTTTCTCATGTCAATTTCATTGGCCAGATTCACTAGAAGTTCCTTACTTGCTTCCCTGTGTTTCCTCTTAAACAAGGTCTGAGATGATATATGGTTTTCTCTACCTCCCCTTCCTGCACAGGTATTCTCCCAAGCACCTACTGCAGTATAATAGTCTCCTCCAGCAACCCATCCATATAAATTTGGACCAAGGGAATTTCTATTGGTTCCATCATTGTTTGCTACAGTGAAAGGCTTTGGAGGCCTTTTAAGAAGTCCATTAATCCATTAAAACCGGTCCAATCACTATTGGATATTTACACTGCCACCAAAAATTTAAACCCTTCCCCAAACTTGACATAAAAACATGAGCATAGACCATTATTAAATTACAACAGGGTATCAACACCACCATCTCAGAACCCTTTGGCCTTATCAGTTCGCACCTATCAAACTAAACTGTACAATGCAGGATCTTGTTTGAAGGATCAGTGTCTAATCGGTAAAAATTTACATTCACAAAATCATTGCACTTTATGTGTGTCTGTCATGGTAGCCTAATCAATAATACATAACTCTCACACATGAAAGTAGATCCATTGCACGCACCTTATTCTTCCTATCCCATTAAGATATGTCAGACAATGTTGTTTATTCATCTGCACGCATGTGATGACTATTAAAGAAGAGGTGTGAAGAGTCATGAATTTTTATCTTAACATATTCAAAATAGCTGATGAATCGAAATCTCCATCTATTGTAACTGATGAATTAGTTGTTGGAAGAAATCAAAACATCTCCTCCAACATATGGTCCATCTGTCGTAACCGATAATCCATATGTTACAACAGATGGTAAATCTGTTGAGACAGACCAAATATTGTTTATTCATCTGCATGCATGTGATGACTATTAAAAAAGAGGTAAAAAGTCATGACTTTTTATCTAACACATTCACAACAGTTGATGAACCAAATTCTCCATCTGTTGCAACTGATGAATCAGCTGTTGGAAGAAATCAAAACATATTCTCCAACATATGGTCCATTTATCGCAACAGATGGTAAATCTGTTGCGACATATCAGACAGTGTTTATTCATATGCACACATTTGATGACTATTAAAAAAAAGTAGTCGTGACCTTTTATCTAACACATTCAAAACAGTTGATGAATTGAATTCTCCATCTGTTGCAACTGATGAATCAGCTGTTAGAAAAAATCAAAATATCTCCAAAAGATAGTCCATCTATCGCAATAGATAACATATATGTTGCAACAGATGTCTCATGTATTGCACATACAAACCATCTGTTGCAACAGATGGTAAATATATTTTGACAGACCATCTGTTACATATACAGATAATCTGTTGCAATATATGGTAAATCTATAGCGATAGATGGTAAATCTATTAAAACATCTCAATAATAACGGTCGTTATTAAGTCTCAAAGTTGTTTTAAAAAGGTGAGAAGTATTAATGTAAAAGAAAAAGTCATGACTTTTCACAGAAAATAAAATTCCACCAGTTTGAATGTAATTAATACAATGGAGCTTAACAGTCGTTCCTTTTGGCCTGACACATCTAGATTCAATCCTCTATAAATAGGTCCCTCCTTACTCTTCATTCTACTAAACTTTATTTATTTCTTACATTATTTCTTTTCGTGTGATATCTTCAACTACTTCTCTTCAAAGATCATATTCCTTTCTCATTGAGGTAAGTTTTTTTTTGGTGTAAATCTACCAGTTGGTAGTATACGTTGTATTACATTTGGACTCTTTTTCTTTATATTTTTCAATTCATGTGTGTTCTAGATATGGTTGATCCTATTTGGGATATTGTTATTTTGCATGACACAGTGCAGAAACTTTAGAGGCAGGTTAATGGCCTACAGAGAGAGTTGGTCGCTGTGAGAGAGACGATATTCAAAGAGATGCAGAGGTTGATGAGGGCCTTGCTATTACGAGTTTATTGGCCGGCTATCAATAATGATGATGATGATGATACTAATTAGAATTAGAATGTGTTTTTTCTTTTAGCGTATGTATTTTAATTTTTCTATATCAAATCTATACCTAATGTATTTTATTTTTCATTTAATGAAAAAATTATTTTTAGTCGACTTTGGCTTATTAATTCTTATTCAATTTTCATTCTATCTATTTCTTCCAAACATACATGTTAATGTTAACATGTCAACGGTTAGAGGTAAGGAGCAATTTTGAATCCAGTAGCAATAGAAATTTTGGCTTTTGAGTTCTTTCAATAATTGGGCCATGTGTTGGAACAGATTGGTCATCTGTTGGATTTCTATCAATAGATTATCCATCTGTTGCGATACATTTGTCATCTGTTGGAGGAAAATATTCCAGTTTGATGAAACTGTGTTGTGCTCTTCCAGCTAACGTCCATTTGTTGCCACAGATGGTTAATTTATTGAGAATAATTGTGGTTTGTTGTATTATTTAGTTTATGTTTTACCTCTTTTTATTAACGCACAAGTTATTAAAAAAGATATTTTATATATAATAAATGATAACATTGCATTCACAACAATGAGTTAATAAACAAAAGTCCACAACAAATAACTACACAAGTTTCTGCAATTACAACGATCATGGTTGGTTACGATCCGGGCATGTAATTCTTTTGTGGCCAGCGCGCTTATATACGGAGCACTTGTTCTTCTTGATGAAAATGATTCTCCGACTCCACGCCTCTTCTGATATGTCTTTCTTCCCAATTTAATAGTGCTTGGGTCAATATATGGAGGAGGTATTAATCTCCCAGAGATTCTTCAGGAGGCACCGGAGTAATATGCCCACTATATGCCATTTCATATTCTTCCATCAAATAATATCGAGAGGAGTGCTCGTAAACTTTAGGTCCATATTTTGGACTGTATTGATCTTGAAGCGTTGTCATGGCATGTGTATAGGGTATTTTGTCCAAGTCAGAAAATCTGCACGTACAAGATCTTGTTTGAAGATCGACCATGGCAACATCACCATGACTGGTGATACTGAATTTGTAATCTGCTATTTTATGAGATAATAACCTATTCCCCAAACTGATGTTCGTTGATATTATTTTTTTGATTTCGAGAACAAATCAGGTTTTTTAGGACCTTTAACTGCACACGCCTTTCGTTAAAAAATCATCCATACTTCTTGTTTATTACTTCAATCATAGTCTTGATGGGAAATTCTCTTTCATCGCCAAACAATAAATTCACCGATTTAGCTATGTTTAATGTCATAATATTGTACCTATACAAAAGAATCACTTAGTACGACATCATACTAAACTTGTAACTCAAACAAGACATTAAATTCATAAGAATGTATCTATCTGCTAGACAGAATGCCCAGCTCCATCTCTCCAAACTAACACAAACAAGAAATTCTGCTACCTTGGGATTCACATCCATTATTTGATTGAAATGGTCTAAAAACTCTTCTCTACTATATGTTTTAGCTTCTCTATAAAAAAGGTTCACGACCCTTTCGTTGTGATAGTTGGTCCGAATGTTCTCTCCAAGATGCCAAATGCAACAACCAAAGTATGCTGAAGTAAAGAAAATTGAATCCATCTTTGGAATACTTGGATACCTATCCAAAATAAAATACAACTCTTCAGTATCTTCGACGCAGCTTCGTAATTGTTCAAAAAATCCATAAGAGGTATCACATTCCTTGTCGGCTAGACAAAAAAGCAACAGAAAAGATATGGTTCTCTGCATCCTGCCACCACCGTTAGCAGAACTCCATTATACCTACTCCTCAAGAAGGTACCGTCGACGGCTATTCCTTTTCTCAAATGTCGAAAACCTTGAATCTAAGAATCATAGGATACAAAAAAGTACTTGAACCTTCAATTTTCATCGACATGAAATGTCGTCTTACTTCCGGGATTTGTGGACTCAATCATGTAACAGTAGGCCTCCAGGACTGCATACCCATGCTCGTGTATCCCTCAAACCAAGTCCTTGTCAATCCCTATAGCTACATATATCTTCCAATAACTGACCAGGACACCCAATTCTGTAAGGAGTTGATTAGCCATAACCCTTGTTGAAGGGCTTTTGCCATCAGGGAAACTACTCCTGAAATATTCACTGAGGACCTTTGCCGTGGTGTGAGGATTTCGGCCCGAGATGTGGTCCGAATCACATGTGTGATGCTTTTCATGTTTATGAATGAAAAATATATCAGAACATGCGTACTTCACCACTCTCAACCACCACTTCCAGTTCAGACTAACACATTTGAAGCAAAAGACACTGCTCGAATTAATCACCTTCTTTAATCTGAAATCTTTTTTTAAGCAAAAAATAAACAAAGTGGTAGATAGTTTATTCTTGTCCTTGAATGACATTCTAATAAAAAAGTCAATACTGTCGTCTTGAAGATTTCCAGACTGTGTCGATTGAGAAGAAATACCCATTGTATTGGTCGCATCAACGGGCGTGGGTGTTTGATCATCATCTGGAATATTCATGTCTAGATCATCCAACCTATCATCAAAGATGTCTTGTTGTTCTTTTTCTTCTACGTTCTAGTTCTCATTCTCTCTCGTCTTTTCAACCACGTACACCCTTAACACCAGCTTTGATGAATCACTAAAATAAGCATGCAACCGAACCTGATTGGTTATCTTGAAAGGCAGTACCCTCTGATTTTCAAAGGAGTTGTGCATGTAGCTCATGATCAGTTCTTCCGATTGACAATTCAATCCACAATAACTGATGATAAAGTTCACAAAATCATCATACAAAACATCACTTTGGACTTTCATTGTTATCGTTTCTAGCATTACACCCTCGTTCCAACGCCATACATATTGATTTCTCTTCTCGATCCATTGACCATGACAATCCACCCCTATTGTTATTGATCCCTCCATTGGTGGTACCTAAATAAAGTCATTTGTTAAAAAAAGTTAATAGTGATTTCATAGTGCCGTAAATGAATCCCAATAGATGTGTAATCAGTCACAACAGATTAATTACCTATTGGGATTCATGTTACACTCCTGAAGCTGATTTCAACAGATGAGTCATCTATTGTAATAGGTGAATCATATGTTGCAACAGACTATATATCTATTGGAATTGATGTTACAGTACTGAGGCATCTTTGAAGCTGATTCCAATAGATGAGTGACATATTGCAATAGATAATTAACCTGTTACGACAGATGACTTACCTGTTGCAACAGACGACGATCTATTGGAATCGAGGTCAGGTTCTATCATAATAGGTTACTAATATATTGCTATTGATATTTACCATCTGTTGGAATCTAGTTCATGTTCTATTACAACGGGTTAATAATCTATTGCAATAGATTTTTCCCTATTGCAACAGACAACATGTCTGTTGGAATTGAGTTCAGGTTCTGTTGCAACAAGTTAATAATCTTTGTAATAGATATTTATCACATTGCAACAGATAACTAATCTATTTAAATAGATAAATCATCTGTTGCAACAGATGACCCATCTGTTTGATTCATGTTATGACCTATAGAACCATAAATATGAATTCAACATATTAGTCTTCCATTGAAACAGATGTCTCATCTATCGCAACAGATGATTTATATGTTTAAACAGATGGCTCTTATGTTGAATTCATGATCGGGTTCTATCCATTATTGGAAAAATAGCACAATAGCAGTTACCTAGATGACAAATTCAACTAAAAATCATAATTTGACTTACTAAAGTCTCTTATGAAGTAATGCCAAAGTGGAAAGTGATGTACAAAACAAAATTTGACCAAAGAAATTGGTCATATAGCAACATTAGAGGTAACAACAACAACGACAATGGTCAACAAAAAGAAGATGAAGATGATAATGAAGTAGAAGATGATGATCATGAAGAAAAAATGGTGAATAAAGTAGCAACAACAATGAACAACAAAAATCGCTAAGAGAGAAAAAAATAACAATGGATGAGAAGAGAGAGAAAGGCATTTTTTCCTCCGTTTCCCATTATATTAGGTAAACATTTGAATCAAAGTGTAAATTTAAAAACTTCTAGGTTATTCTCAAACTTACCAAACTTTCTTAATCCATAATAAAGTAATTGTCACCTCCACTCAATAATTAATACTTGTGTCACCAACGCCTCATTTTAAAACTCTTTTTCCACCTACAGCTCAAAACCCCATGCAACTTTATAGTGTATGGAATTCGAATGAAGCTACAACTTCAATCTTCAAACAAAAAGAATGACGGGTATATTCTTATACATAAAACTTATATAATTAAAAAAAAATTATGTGTATATATCTTCAAATTAAAAATAGGTGTGGAATCTAAGGAACTGATAATATTAATATATTGAATAGGGTTATTTATTTAGACGAACAATAAAGCTGGAGGCACCAAAACTGGAAAAAAAATAACATAAAACATAATATTTAAATCACCTACTATAGATTCAAAAAAATAATATTGACTTTACATACTTTTGTTTCTACCTTTTTTAGGCTACAAATAAAACAAACAATATTAGAACTAAGAAGAACCATAATAATTTAATAGAAAATACATACCAAACAAAAATAATATGTAAGAAGCAAAACATATGTGTCTTGTACGTGAGTCTTTGATTATTTAAAATTAAATACAAAAGGATGATTAGTTATTTATGATCAATAAACTTAATGTAATAGAAAAGAAAATGTGTAACCTAGAAATCACAAAGTTACATTGGTATTCAATAACGAAAGTTACTTACAAACATAAAATAATGTGTAATAGAAAAGAAAATCTGAAACTTGAAAATTAAATCTAAAAAATTATATTAAAGAGTCTATAGCATAAGTTGCTTACAAACATAAATGGACGATCTGTTATTTATGGTCAATAAAACCAACATAATAGATAAAGAAATTTGAAACCTAGAAATAAAAAGTTATTCAATAACAAAAGCTTAATGTTCATGATCAATAAATCAACTATAATAAAAAAGAAAATCTAAAACCTAGTGTAATGACCAAAATTTGGATGATTTTCCTTTTCATGTGTTTTGACCATTTTACCCCTCTCTATGGTTGTTCCATCTGATTTATGAGTTACGGGAATGGTTGACATGTTTTCCAAGACCTTTAGAAATATTTTGGGTGAGTTTTAGGTCATTTTGAGGCTTTAAGAGCTAATAGTTGACTTTGATCAATATACCAAGATCCGAGTGCCCAATGGAAAAATGAACAGCACCAGCAGATCTAAAATATTGAATTTGAATTTGCCATGTTTTTTACAATCAATTGCAATATTGTATCATGTTCATAGGGTTTCGAATGAGTTTCAGGGGTCAAAAGTAAGTTTTTGCAATTGTTGGTGTTGGTGTAGGCGCTAAAGTGGTCGACCGTTGACCATTAGACATACCTATAAGGATCCCATTTGACTACTTTAGCAGTATATTGAACATTTGAACGGCCACTTTAGCGGCCATCGCTGAGGTTTAGACCAAAACCGAGCCCATTTAGTATTTTTGACATTTTTGGAGCTAGGAAGCTTCGATTTGAACGATTCTCGATATGTTTTTCACAATTAATCATTGTTTATCAAATTATAAATTCATTTTCTCATTTTCCAAGAACATCTATTTTATTTTTTTGTGATTTCTATCCAAGTTGTGAATCAAAACCCCATTTTTACCATTTTAGGGGCTTGAGAGCTCGGAGTTGGGGGATTCCAAAGGAGTTTTCAACATTTCCTCCATGGATAAGTTTTCTAATATTATACTTATCATTTTCCATTAATTAAATCTTCAAAAGACTTTAAATTCTTGATTTTAAAATGGATTTTGGGGGGTTTTGCTGGTAAAGCTTGAAAATATTTTTTCTTTATTTTGAACCTCGTTTTTAACTTGTTTTTGCATGTGTTTTCAGATGTATACTCCTATGAGTATGGAAAATATATTTTTAAAATAAAACTATAGCTTTATCCCTTTAATTTTCGAACATATTTTTGAGGTCCATTTTTAGACCTGTTTGAAATATAGTCAATATGGGTATCATTGACTTTTTTTGATGTGTAGATATCATATTTGATAGTTTGGACTTGTTTGAAGATGTTTTGAAGGATTTGAGCTTTTGGTAGGGAATTTGTGCAGTATTTTGATTTGTAAATTTTTTATCAAGGCAAGTTAAGATGTACCTTGATCTTTTTTCAATGTGTTTATGTGCTATTTACTTGATTGTCAATATGTAGTATTTTTTTAGGCTGGAGTCCCGCTTAGATGACATGGTGAGCATCTCCGCGGGTATCGAATTCTTAATAATGGATTGTATTTAGTTCATTGCCTTAGTTTATATTATTGCTTGTAGATATCCTTCAAATAGATTGTAGTTAATAATGAGGATTTGGATTATTATTATTGGATGTTTACTTTGGGGTTTTAGAACTTGTATAGCATCCTTTATTATAATTATTGTGGTTTAGCAAACTCTAGGAGAAAATTATGTTAGTACTGAAATGATAGAATGATCGAGCCTTAGATAATGCCTAGAGTGTAAATGAGCTTGTATCGGTTATTGAGGTGTAATATATTAACGATCTAGGATTGGGTAGTTTTTTAATATTTTATTATTGGTAGTTATATTTATTCTGTGTTTTCATGTGGAACTTATATGAAGTATTTATGGACTTGAGTAATTATTTAGGTTTGTGTGTCATGTGGGGGCTTATTTATCTATTACTACTGTTATGACACTGTGTGGGGTCATATATTGTTGCTGGTGGTGACTTGAGATGATATTCGCAGTATGTTGCCCGTGTGGGTGCTTTATCTGATATATTGGCCTTGTAGTTGCATTTTGTGTCTTGATAGTTAACATAATGCCCGAGTGGAGGCTTAAAATGAAATTAATGATTCCTTACATGCATGATGGTCCCAATGGTACATTGCTCATATGAAATCATGGATGGTTGACCTATTAAGTGAATTTGTGGCTCACATACGTGTATATTAGTTGGATTGAGATTCTCATTCTAGTTTGGTTGTGAGCCATACATCATCATATCATACATACATTCATGAGACATTGGTACCATATAGAAATACTATTTTTTTATGAAAATGTGAAACCTTCAAAAATCCTCTACGAAGTTCATGATCCATAAAGGAGATATGTATATTGATACTGGATTAGTTATTGAGATTGTATATGGGATGTGAACCCCCCATGGGTCCTACCTTGGGAGCTTTGATCGGTAGATGTATACAGAGTTTATGCGATAACCTCGAGTATATTACATTACCTTCATCATCATTTTCATCACTACATTGCATCACATTACTTGCATTGCATAATCCATCTTGGTATGGTTGATACTGTGTTAGTTTACTCTGTATTATCATGTTATAAACTTGTTTGTGATATTGTATTTTGAGCAACCATTTTACTTCATTGCATTACTTTACTTTATTTTATTTGGATTTGGGGTTAAGATATTATAAGACTTAGGGTAAGGCTATGGCTTAATCTGAAAGATCATTGAATTGCACCTTCAGTAGCATGTTATTGAATTTTTATATATTCTCTCTTCTTATTTGATTCCATAGTTGTTGGTTCATATCATGTGATTAAGCTTGAAATGTATATGTTGTGTAGTGAGTCTTCTGTATAAGTATTTATCTCTAATTGTGGATCATGAAGTGGCTAGTGTTAACTTACCTAGGTTATAGTGCCGACTCTATTCTAGTTATAGTTGTTGACCGTTGTTTTAGGTTACCCTGGTAGGATTAAGTATTATGATTTGGTGAGTTATAGATTAATTTGATACATTGGGTAGCCAGTCTGGTGGTTCTCGCCATCGCTTTGGATTAGGGTCGGTTATCGATGATGTTTGCTTTGTACAGATGGATTTTCATACTCACCCTTGATTTTCTTTTCCTTATTCTTATTTTCTGCACTCCATTCAGGTATTGGATAGAGTATCAGTCTATAGATCATTTATTTTTGCTTTAGCATTGTGGAGATCGAGGTAGTGATAAATGGACTTCAAGCTTACCCGAATATCTTCCTTACTATCTTGTGCTTACTTTTGCATACAAGATATCTTAGTATATTTTTTATAGATATATATTAGAGGATTTTATTATTGACAACCAGACTTGAGATATATCATGAATATTATTTCTTTTTTATTTATATTTTGGATTTATTTCTTTGGTCTTCCACTTTTTCATTCTAAAATTTTACTTTTGGGTTGGGATAAGCTTACCTGTGCTGGAGGGTGTGCACAGGTTCCAACATGTGCCTATTTGGGTTGTCAAAAATTGTCATCAGAGCCTCAAATTCATTAGTCTCATTAGTACAAGCTGAGTCTAGTAGAGTCTTGCGAATCAGTTGGAGACATCTGTTATCTATCTTCGAGAGGCTACATGAATTTAGGAGATTTTCACTTGTTCATTCTATTTCATGCATTTGTAATTTTATGTAACTCAAAATTCTCTTATCTAGTCTCTCACAGATAGTGAGCATGCGTTTATCTGTGGCTAGAGATGCAGAAGTCATGCTTTCGATGTGCGGTAGGAGTAAAGTTCAAGATAGTTGTCAGAATGGAATATCCAGACTAGTTAAAGATTAGGTTAGAGTTGCCTCTTTAGGTTCTAGAGTTATCAGTGAGGGTAGGTCTAGTGAGTTAGACAGTCTGACGCTAGTTCAGTCACCACTTGTGCTTAAGGATTAGTTTTGGTTTGAGCATTGGGTTTCATTTAGAGGGTAACTTTTATTCTAGTTCAGCATGCTACGGCAGGGCTTCAGACTCTAGATGCATCTATGACTCCTACTGGCTCTCCTAGTGTTGATGAGATATTACTAAGGATTGTTCCATATCTAATAACTTTACCATTATGTTCATGGATGGACAGAGTAGATATGTAGAGTTTATAAGGCCAGACCCTCCTTGATTTAATGGACATATTAGGGTTGATGTTTATATGTTCTTGCTTGGTTGCCATAATAGGTTGAACATATTGTGCTTGGTAAATTCTAATAAAGTGGAATTCACTGCCTTTCAGTCCTTTAGGCTAACTAGACAGTAGAGTAGGCCAGCTGGATCACTTTTTATTTCATAGGATCAGTTTGCTCGAGTGTTTTAGAGGAGTTTGTATGGATATATGAGAGGTTTGCTGGTTATAGGATCCAGGGATTTGGTGATCATAATAATATGCCTGGTGGAGGCTAGATTCTCCATGATTATACTTGGAAAGTATTAGATCAGAGTGGTTATTCGGGTTCTTCGAGCATATCTCAGCGAGTTCCTACTTCTTTAGGTTGTTTCTAATATGGTAAATTTTCAATTTAAGAGGGATTTCTCAAAGCTTAGATAGAGAAATGTTTTACCATTTGCTCCAGGAGATTTTAGATTCTAGTTCACTATTCCACGGGATAGACTCAAGATAGGAGTTTCTAGTACAGTTGCCATAGGTATGGTTCTTGGTACACCTTTATTATGCCTAGGTGGTGTTTTATCGAGGTTATATATTTTCCTAAGTGTTTATTGGTTTGTCTTCGAGGCTTGATATGATTTATCAATTTTTGTTGGAGTGTTTCCTTAGTGATGGATCGGGTGTGTCGATCCAATATTGGAAACTCATTCAGAGTATATCACTGAGTTTGGTGGAATATCTTTAAGTGTTATGCATTTTGGTGTTTTGGGTATAGTGTTCTTGATGGTTATGTTGTGAAGTAGTGGTGGATTGATTCTAAGATTTTGGTATACATTTAGAGTGTAGATGTAACGACTAGAGACTACCCCCTAATTGTCACACTGTGCTTGCGACCCCGAAGGACCACAAGCTAACCCATGAATGATATCTGTTGTGAGCACTGAACAATAATACTAAAATAAATGCGGAATAATGGGCTGAAATACCATAAAGTTCAAAACATCTAAAATACGGATAAAATAAAACATCGATAAAACTGAATACTATTTGAAAATCTAGTTTGAAAAGCCTCTAACTGAATCTGTCTAAAAGTGGAGTTGATGGGACAATCCCCCAACTAACTCCATCTACTAAAATACTGCTAAGCTGAAGTGCTGAAATAAAAGCATATCCTCGATAGATGAGGACTCCCTGCTAAATCTGCTACTGCTAGCTGAATCTGGCTAAGCGCAATCAGGAACCTGAGCATTCGAACCTACGATATGAAACATCATAGCATAAGAAACGGATATGCGGTAGTATGTAGGAATGTACTGGTATGCTAAATGAGGTAAGGATGAATGCATGGGTTCATATGCATGAACGATAACTAACTGAATGATATGCAAGAGCTGGATTCGCATACATGGAGGATTTGTAACTATTAAACATACTGTGCATACTGGGACTGAGTACACTGGAACTGAATCTGATAACTGATAACTAAATATACTCATAATCTGGGATCACTGATAATCTGAGATCACTGATAATTTGAATTACTGTTAACTGAGTCACTATATCTGACAGTCTTAATTCTGTAGAACTAAACTGAGTTCTATTTTGAAGACTGAGATCGAAACTAAAATTGTAGGAGGTAATCATCTAACCGATATACCCCAAATAAGATAAGATAACTGAGCTGATGTCCAATTTCTAAGCCCAATTGGAAGGGTGTCAGTACCGTGCCACGGGTAAAGACAAGTTGAAAAGTAACCCTCTACTAGTAGTTTCCCTAAATAAGAACGGTGGTACCCTCTACTGGAAGGTAGAGCATCTCATCAACCCTCAACTGGCAGGTTTGATGTCTTAACCTACGCTGGCTACATAGTTTTGGAATGCAAGGATTGCTTCTAAGGATCATACCCTCTGCTGGAAAGGGAGCCCCCATCCTTCGGTTCACTCAATGCTGAATCCTACTCCCAACTGAAAGACACTAAACTGTTATACTGGATTGAATTGGATTGAAATCACTGAGATTACTGAGTTTTCTTAAGTTCTATAACTGACTGAATTCTGCTGAGTTCTTTAAAGGACTGGGAGTACTACTGATCGTGACATGACTGATACTATTCTGTAACTGACACTGGCTCTAAATAAACAGCTAAGTTGCTGGGAATTAAATATCCCCAGGACTCGATAGCATGAAAAGTAAAGAAAAGCATGATCTCAAATAACATAACAATGTTCACTTGGTCATAATTCATTCTCATAGACAATTTATCAAACACATAAGAAGCATACTTGGTTCATTAAATCATAAACACTTAGGGTTAACATGGTTACAATAATCAACTTGCAAATTGAAGGGTTTATCATGAATATCATATGATTCAACGCATACTAGAAGTAATTCTGGGAACTTGTAATCTAAATCATGGATTAAAACTCAAAAAACATCATGAACATGAATTCAATATAATTAAAATATGGAAATCATAAATCTTGTGTATTGAAAAGGGATTCTTGGGCTCCATGGAAGGAAAGGATCCATGGATTAACATCTAACATACCTTAATTTGATGAGTTTTTTAAGAAACTCTTGGGATTGACCTTTATTCTTGAGAGCTAGGGTTTATTTTCTTGAGAGAGAATTATCTTTTGATTTTGGAGAAAAGTGAATAATAAAGGGTTTTACACATTTTTAGGGCTTAAATCCCACATCTGGGCGAAATAAAATTATAGGAAAAGACTGTTTTAACCCTGGGCGCAACTTCAATTTTTCAAAAAAAAATCCCGATCTGGACCCCTGGCGCGACGCGACGCTATCATGCTGGGCCACTTGAAAATGACAACTGGACACTTGCATGGTGGCGCGACACGGTGGTATCGCGTTTCCACTTTGTTTTGTGAACTGGAAGCGCACCGCGACGTGGTGGAATCGCGTTGGTACACTAGAAATTGACAATTGTGAATTGGGTCTATGGCACGACATACCAATATCATGGAGCAATACTGGAATTTGACAATTGCTATTTTAACACACTCCGCGATGCGCTTCTGTCCTGAATGATGATGCTTAATGACTGAAACTTAAAATTGCCATAACTTCTTACCTGATTGTCAGATTTAGGCAAATTTTATATCATTGGAAAGTAAATTGAATTTCCTATGTAACGGTAGGCCCAAATATGAAAATTACTAAGTATGTCAAAATTTTTATTTAGGATAACCCATATACTGAGGATTAATCTAGGCTAGGGAAATACGGGGTATTACAGTAGAATGGATAGGTATTATGGTTTTGGCATCTCGAATTGTAGAATGCCTAGTGGTTCTCTTTAGTTGTATATCTAGTAATAACCTAGACTTGTGGTGTGCTTGATTTGAAAAGAAGCTGAGTAAAGAATTTTTGTTGGTTAATGAAAGATTTTAGGCATTTGGTCCTTTCAATTTTCTACTTTGTTAGTATTTAACTTTTTCCTTTTTGGATAAATATTTTGGTATTAAGACACTCTTCGATCAGATTTGAGAAATTTTAGATCACGAGGATCTTTTCTTTTGACTTAGGAAGAATTTCTAATGGAAATGGGTACCAATTCTGTAGCATTCATTACTCTTGTAGCTAAGTGGCTTAGTTGAATAGTTTGCTCATAAGCTTCAATTTGAGTATATGTTATTCTTTCTATATGTTGTGTCATGCAATGTTGAATAGAAATTGAGCGGGTTTAAGTTATATCTCATTAGTCTACAGATTTTGTATAAAGAAATATTGAATGGAAAAAGAGTTAAGGAAAATATAAGGATCCTCGTTCTTAAGGAAATTGGTTAAGTTTAGATTTTTTTTATGGGTGTGAGATAGAAATTTAGGGTTCTATGTTGCGGTTCATCAGTAGCTATGCAGAGTTTAGCGGTGATTCCTCCTGAGTTTTGATTAAGATTTTGACATTCGTAGTAGAGTTAATGGTTGTTGCACTTCCTCCATGGATTGATTGACTCTATTATGATAGGTTGCTTATGTATGTGTAGTTGTAGAGACTTTTCTATCTACTATATTATTGAGGACTTTGGGTGATTAATGTCACTTGAGCATTGATGATTTCATGGGATATCATGATGAGTTACTTGAGCATTCTGTATATTTTTATAGATTTCGTGTCCATGGAATATAGACATCAATTTTTTTAGGACTTCAGGTTGTTTGATGATTTTTGGATATTGAGAACTACATGGGCCACTATGATGGGTTGTTTGTGTATTTGATGTCTTTCAGAGATTTTACATCCTTGGTATAGAGCGTTTTATTAGTGTTTCTCGTCTTCCTTATGGATTGAGCTTAAGGATGTGATGGTATATTAGTGACCTATGAGTGCAAGTATAGTCTTTTAAGTTTTGGTATAATTATGAGATCAGGTTTCATAGTTAGGCTTTAGTCTGTAGCTATAACGTTGTTTGAGTTGGCAATGATAGTATCGGCCCAAGGTAGGTTGAGCTAGTGTTTTAATGGATAGTTTCGTATTTTATGGATTCCTTGGCTTTTGTGGGTTAGAGGATGATTTTTGTTCTTGTGATTGTAGCTAGTGTCTAGTGGTTGGTCAGGTTTAAGATTAGTTGTGCATGTCTAGAACTTCTATTGTGTTGGACTCACTAATTGATATAGAGGAAGTTCAAAAATTCAAAATTTGGTTTTATTGATGATTTAACCCGTTGATGCTTGTGTTATAACCTGGTGAGTCCTTATATGATATATTTCTTCTTCCATGTTGTGACTAGTAGTTCTATGGTTGTGACTCTGCGTTGGAGTGCTTGTTTGATATTTCTTGAGGTATTTATCCACCCTTTATTTATTTTTGGCTTTCTTGCTTTTACGTTCAAAGACGAACGTGAAACTTTGTGGTGGATATTGTAATGACCTAAATTTGAATGATTTCCTATTTTATATGTTTTAACCATTTTACCCTCCCTATAGTTTTGCCATCTAGTTTATGAGCTACGAGAATAGTTTGCACGATTCCCAAGACTATCGATAAGGTTTTAGATTAGTTTTAGGTCATTTTTTAGGCATTAAGAGCTAATAGTTGACTTTGTTAAATATATCACAATCTGAGTACTGGATGGAAAAAATGAACCACGCCAACAGATTCAGAATATCAAATTTGGATTAGTAGGGGGGTTGATTTGATTTTGTGGCTTTTAGATCCCATTTTGGCCTATAGCTAGAAAATAGTGTAAATAGGGTCCCGGGAGTTCATTTTTTATAATGACATTTTTTGTAAATCTAATAATTCTAGTGGTATCCAAAACTTCTTTTACAATCATTTTGCACTATTGTATCATGTTCATAGGGTTCAGAATGAATTTCGAGGGTAAAAACTAAGTTTTTGAAATTATTAGTGTTGGTGTAGGCGCTAAAATGGTTGGTCGACCGCTTTAGCAGCCGTTGACCATTTGACCGACTGCTAAAGCACCTTTTTGACCACTTTAGTGGTACATTTACCATTTGATCAGGCCGCTTTAGCAGCCAAACTTCCGCTTTAGTGGCCATCACCAAGGTTAAGACCAAAACCTAGTCCATTTCGTATTTTTAACATTTTTGGAGGTAGAAAGTTTTGACCTGGATGATTCTTAATGTGTTTTCTCGTATAATCATTTTCTATCAAATTATAACTCCATTTTACCCATTTCTCAAGAACTTCTATTTTATTTTTTGTGATTTATATTCAAATTATGAATCAAAACCTCATTTTCACCATTTTGAGAGCTTGGGAGCTCAAATTTGGGAAATTCCAAAGGAGTTTTTGATATTTCTTTCATGAGTAAGTTTTCTAATATTATAACTATCATTACCCCTAGATTTCAAATTCAAAAAAACTTTAAATTCTTGATTTCAAAATGGGTTTTGAGGGTTTTGCCGGTAAAGCTTGAAAATAATTTTTCTTTAATTTGAACCTCATTTTTAACTCATTTTAGCATGGGTTTTCAAATGTAAACTCCTATGAGTATGGTAAAAACATTTCTAAAATAAAATTATGATTTTACCCCTTTCTATTTTGAACCCATTTTTGGGATCTATTTTTAGACCCTTCTTGAATATAGTCAATATGAGTATCATTGGTTTTCTTTTGATGTGTAGATAACATATTTGATATCTGTTCATGGTTGGAGATGTTTCAAAATATTTTCACTTCTGGTTGGAGATTTGTGCAGTATTTAGATTTGCAGATATTCGATTAAGAAAAGTTGAGATGTACCTTGATATTTTTCAAAAGTGTTTATCTGTTATTTGCTTGATTGTTGATATGTTGTGATTCATTTAGGTGCAGGTTCCCGTTAGATAACATGGAGAGCATATCTGCGGGTACCGGAGTCTTAATAATGGATTGTAGTTAGTTTATTTCCTTAGTTTGTATTATTATTTGTAGATATCCTTAGAATAGATTGTAGTTAATAATTCAGGTTTAGATTATTACTATTATTATTGGATGCTTACTTTGGGGTTTCAAAACTGTATAGCAGTCTTTATTGTGATGATTGTCATTTAGCGTACTCTAGGGAAGAATTATGTTAGTACCAAAATAATAGAATGATAGATCCTTAGATAATGCCTAGAGTATAAATAAGCTCGTATTGATTGTTGAGACTTAATGTATGAACGAGCTAGTTTTGGGAAGTTCAAGCTATATTTTGCTATAGGGATATGTATTTATTTTTTGTTGCCATGCGGAACTTATGTGAAATATCTATGGACTTGAGTAATTAATTAAGTTTGTGTACCATATGGGGGCTTATTCATCTATTACTACTATTGTGAAACTATGTGGGGGCATATATTGTTGTTGGTGGTGACTTGAGATGATATTCGTTGCGTGTTTCTCGTGTGGGGGCTTTGTCTGATATTATTGGTCTTATAGTTACATTTTGTGCCTTGGTAGTTGACATAATGCCCGAGTGGAGGCTTAAAATGACATTAATGATGCCTTACTTACATGATTGCTTCAATGATGTATTACTTATATGAAATCATGGATGTTGACCTATTAAGTGGATTTTTGGGTCACATGCGTGTATATTGGTTGGATTGAGATTATCATTTGGATTTGGTTGTGATAATTACATACTAATATCATACGTACATTCATGAGACATTGGTACCACTATAAAATCTTATTTTTTCACAGAAATATCACACCTTCAAAAACCCTTTGTCGAAGTTCATGAGTCAGAGAGGAGATATGAATATTGGGACTAGATTGGTTATTGAAATTGTATATGGGTTGTGAATTTCCTATGATTCCTACCTAGGGAGATTTGTTCGGTAGGTATATACAGAGTTAAGCAATAACCTCGAGTATATCACATCATCCTCATCATCATTATCAACATTGCATTGCATTACATCACTTGCATTGCATTAAACTTTTTGGTATGGTTGATATTGTGTTAGTATTTACTCTTGTACTGTATTATTGTTCTATAAAAATTTTGTGATATTGTGTTTTGAGCAACCATTTCACTTCATTGCACTACTTTACATCATCTTATTTGGATTTGTGGTTGAGATGTTATGATACTTGGGGTAAGGCTATAGCATAATCTGACAGATCGTCGGATTGCACCTTCGGCGGCATGTTATTGAACCTTTATATACTCTCTCTCCTTATTTGATCCCATGATTGTTGGTTGATATCATGTGATTAAACCTGAAATGTATATGTTATGTAGTGAGTTTTTTGTATAAGTGTTTTTCTCTAATTGTGGACAGTGTTTTTCTCTAATTGTGGATCATGAAGTGGCTAGTATTGACTGACCTAGGTTATAGTGTCTTCCCTATTCTGGTTATGGTTGTTGATCGTTGTTTTGAGTTACCCTAGTAGGATTAAGTATTATGATTTGACGGGTTGTAGATTAATTTGATTCCTTGGGTAGCCGATGTGGTGGTTCTCTCCATCGCCTTGGATTAGGGTCGTTTATCGATGATGCATACTGAGTACACGTGGATATTGTACTTACCCTTTTTTTTCTTTCCCTCCGTGCAGGTATTGGATCAAGTAGCAGTTTGTAGATCATTTCTTTTTGCATAAGCATTGCAGAGATCGAGATAGTGGTAGATGGATTTCAAGCTTAGCCGGATATCTTTCTTACTATCTTGTGCTTACTTTCACATACAAGATGTCTTAGTATACTTATTACAAATTTGTATTAGAGACTTGCATTAGTGACCATCAGACCTGAGAATGTATCATGAATATTATTTTTTCTTTATTTATATTTTGAGTTCATTTTTCTGATCTTTTGCTTTTTTATTCTGAAATTGTATTTTTGGATTAGGATAGGCTTATCTGTACCACAGGGTGTGCACAGGTGACACCTAGAATTGAAGATTCACTTTTGCAATATACAGAGTTATGCAATAACCTCGAGTATATCACATCATCCTCATTATTATTTTCACTTTTGCAACACTCCCACTTGTCTTTCTATTTTGGGTCGTGACACCTAGAACCACAAAAGTTATATTGAAGATTCAATAACAAAAATTACTTGCAAGCATAAAAAGTAAGCAAGAAAAAGGATCAAAATTATAAATTTGAATTAATTAAAAGGTAACATAGTTGGTATCACCTACCAACATAAAAATTAGCACTAATGGATCAAAATAAAAAATTACACTGAAAATATTATTTCTATTAACTCCATAGACTTGGAATTCTTGATTGAGAATCCTGACTTGTCAACCAAAATTAAATTTTTATATAAAATTCAACTGTTTTTCCTTTTTCCTTTTTAATAGGATTTTTTATTTTCCTTTTTTTGTTCACGTTTTTGCTTTCCTCTTCTTAATTGGCCTTTGCACCTTTATTCAATATAATAAGAAAATAGTGTTGGACTTCTTAATTATTAAGTCTCTTAATATCTCTTTCCATATACATATTTTAAGACTCTTTAATTTCTAAAATATATTTTTTCCTTACCATATATTTTATTTGAAAATAAATTTATCATTCAAATTGAGCTTAGAGGTAGTGTTAAATTGACTCATTTCAATGCTAGACACTTATATATTGATTTGAATAATGAGTATGATCACTCTATTGTTTGGTCTGAAGGTAGAATGTATATTGAGGGACAAATGATGAGGTTACAAATTTGGACTCCCACTTTTAAACCTGAGAAGAAAGTCCTTTAGTTCCTATTTGAATTGTGTTACTGAAATTACCATGGCATTGTTAATGCATACAAATCCTTGCTCCTTTGTTACCTCTTGTAGGTAAAGCTTTGTTCGTTGATTTGAAAATAAATAGAAAGACAAGAGGGAGTGTTACAAAAGTGAAAATTTAGGTTGATCTTACCAAGGATAGACCTTCTCATATATGGATGGGTTATGATGAAAATGAAAATGGTGAAGGCATGTGGCAGAATGTTCAATATAAAAAAGTACCTGATTATTGTTGTTACTGTAAACATCAAGGGCATCTTTTCAAGACTTATACGATCAAAAAGAAAGATGATGAGGCTAAGAGAAAAAAAGAAAATGAAAGAAGCAAAAAAATGGTATATTCCAGCAAATTGATGGTAACAAGAATAATATTCAAAGAAATAAAATTGTAAATTCAGCACTTACAAGGCAAAATGATAGAAATCAGCAAGAAGAAAACAATAATGTAAATCCTCAAGATTAGTGGAAGGTAGAAAGAAGGAGAGGTAGAAGAAATAATTGAACTCAACAACATAACTATCAAAATCAGAGGGAGCTTGGGAACCAACAGCAGGTGTTTAGAACTAATTCTCCACCAAAAGTGAATGTTTCTACATATAGAATCAACAACAATAGCAAAGAATAGGTTTGAACCCTCAACTTAATAAAAAAATCCTATTGATTGTAATGTTGATTCTGGAGTCCAAAATCAACAACAACAACTCCAACCCCATACCTCTGGTAATACTATTCTTGATCCAATTCCCTAAATTCCCAAGAAATAATCATATCAGCAAAATCAAAGAAGTACAGGTAATCAACTTCAAATTTTAGACCAAGATCACCTCCAATGAATTATACAACAAACCAACAAAAGAAAAATCATGTATAGGAAAGTATGAGTTCTCAATCTATTAGCAAACTTCCCACAAATTATAATATTGATTCTGGAGTCCAGAATCAACAACCCCAACCCCATGATAATGTTTATATAGTTGGTGATCCTAAGACTCAAAATTTTATGTAAAATGAAAACAATCAGACTAGAAAAAGTTGAATAATGCAGCAGACTGATGTGAAAAAAGATGCTAAAAAGTAGGTTAATTCAAAGGCTATAGATGCAGAAAATGTCCTTAAAAGGACCCAAGTTGCTGGAGTTGATAATGTTCCAAAAAGAGGCTTAGGTATTGACTCAATGCTCCATGAAACCCACCCCAATAATTTTAATATTTTGGTTGGTTTTGTTGTAGTTGATAGGGGTGGGGATGATGGTCAGGAAAAGACTTCTAACATGTAGGAGGGGGTGTCCATGGAGGGGGGTTGATCTCCAAAACTCCTGCTGCCATTTTTTAAAAATAATGAGAAGATGTGTTGAATATTGTTGCTATGAATCAATCTGATTTGGTTGATAAAGAGATGAATATAGTGGTTAAAGATCATGGTATTCAATGTGCAGAAACTAAGTTGTATGTTACTACTGAGTTGTTGTCTGGTTTAATTAATAAAGTGTTGGGGTAATGTGAATGTTAATCCTCAGGGTAAAATGATGAATCAAGTGTAGATTCAGAGCTCAGAATTTGTTCAAGACACTGATAAGAGAGCTACAAATCCTAGTAATCTTATTGGTGATGAGTCAGATAATGTACAAGATTATTCACAAGGTTTTGGTATAAATGAAAGGGTAGGAGAATCTTTCCATCCTCGTAACAATAAATCTACTTTTGGCTTCAGCAAAGAGAAAAGAGATCATATAAAAAAGACAAGAAAAAAGGGATAACAGTGGGTTAAAGTCCCCAATGTGTTGAATTGAGTTATGCCTTGTTTAGACAATGGGTTAAAGTCCACAAGCTTTGGATTGATTTATATCTTGTTAGACCATGGGTTCAAGTCCCTAATGACTTGGAATTATGTGTACCATTCTCTCTCTCCCCTCTCATACCCTAGGCAGTATGGTGAGGGTAACTCACTATCCTAGGTACGAGTAAGCCTCCAACCAATCATACCTTAAGGTATGAGTCATACCAAGACCAATCGTATAGAGTGATGCCTTGATCAAAAGTGGACTATTTTTTGTACGGGCGATATGTACGAGTTAGTGCACGAGTGTTACCCTTTGGATATGACTAAAAGGTGTGTAGTCATACCCTAACCAGTGTAGATGACCTAGGATAATCCTAGGGTATGATTTAGGGTACCACTTATACCCTAGGGTACGATTGACTCAAGTGAGTCGTACCCAATATCGGGCTCATTTTCCAGCTTTAAGTTGAGGGCCTTATCATCATTTACTATACCCAAAATCCCAAGTCCCCTCATTATATAAGTGTTTGTATCCTCCTAAACATCCATTTTGAGTGGATCAAACATCCAAAACTCTCTTAAGCATATTTTGGAAGAATTGGAGGCTAGGATTTCAAGGGTGATCTTTAAGAGGCAAAGTGAAGTCAAGACTCTTGGTAAATCAAGTTTTCTAAGGCATGTAACTCTTTCCCTTGATAAACAACTCTAAACCCATGTATTTCACACTTGTATTAGTAAGTGTACATGGTGATTTTGAAATCAAATAAAAAGGGTTTTGTTTCCTAATGATGAATAATGTGGACTTTTGCTTAGACTTATGTTTATACATGTTATTGATAATGATTTGCACATGTGGGTGCTTGTTGTATGTGGTATAACACGTGAATCTTAAATAACTCTAATCTTGATGATTTTTACCATGAAAAAGGCCTTGGTAAAGGCATGCACACAAGGTGTTTATGAAAATGTCTAAGTGAATTATCTAGTCTTATGTTGGTGATATTTTGAACTAGGGAAATGTCCTAATAAGTATGAATAGTTGTTAAATAATATTGTAAAGGTATTATGAGCGATGTATGATGAAATTTATGACCTTGTTAGTTAATGGTTAATGAGGGGTTAAAGTCCCTAAACATAAAAATAAACTTGAATTGTGTGTTGAACTAAAGTGTATATGAATGTGATATAAGATTGCTAATCAAATGTGAATAGTTTTGTGAGGGTCTTGATGACCATAAATTGAATTGTATGATGAATTGAATTAAGGCATTGGCCTATTGAAATAGTTGAGCAACAAAGGCTCCCATGAGGACCATGTGGTAATGTATAGTGTTGAATTGTCAAAATGGATTAATGTCCTTAAGTGTGAATTTAATAGATGATGATGAATGGACAAAGGGTTGGAGTCCCAATGTCGACTAACGATAGTCGTAATGGCTTGAGGTTAAAGTCCCTTGCCTAATGAAAGGGCTTGAGATTAAAGTCCCTTGCCTAATAAAATCACTTGTGGTTAAAGTCCCTTGCACAATGAGATCTCTTGAGGTTGAAGTGCCTAGACAAATGAAATGGATTGGTTTAGAGTCTCTTATATCATATGGCATGATGTTAGAGTCCCTTGCCTAATGTGTGGGCATGTGGTTAGAGTCCCTTGCCTAAATGAATGTATGTATGTGGTTAGAGTCCCTTGCTTAATGGGTATATAGATGGTTAAAGTCCTTCGTTTAAGTAATACGTAAACGTGGTTGAAGTCCCATACGTAATAAGAATTGTTTGAATCTAAGTGTGGAAGGTCGAAGTCCTCCTCTTTATATCTCATGATAGGGTGTTTTGAGAATGTTGTTATGACTTGTTTACTTGTTTAGCATGTGATACACCTGTATGCATGGATAAGGTCATGAATATGGTTGAATAAGATATATTGACTTATTGTTTATTGTTGAGGCTATTTTATCCTTATCCTTGAGTTACATGCTAGCGCTTCAACCGCTAACCATCTTCGAACGGTATGTACCCACGCGACATAAGGGTCGGAGCATCACCTTCTCTTCCTGTGCTGTAATTAGGTGATCAAAGCAGTTCGTGCATTGACTTTGGAGTGGTGAGATTCCTTTCTTCGGAAGACATTCATTCTTGGTCTCCTATCTTTAGACTTAGTCTCATTTTGACTTGATTTGGCTATAGTCGGGGGCTTTTCCCGACATATACATTTCTAAACATCGGTTTGTATAGAGGTGTTGTGGATGACTGTGGACTTGGGTACATTGGTTAGTTTGATGAATCTAATGAAGTGTTTAGACATGTTTAAGTTATGACCTGTAGTATGTTTTCCGCTATCTTATTATATGGTCGAGATTCACCCGACCATTGTGATTAATGTGATGATTAGGTTGGGTTATCGGGGTGACCTCCGGTTCATGTGGGCTTGAGGTGTCCATACGACATGGCCCGATTTTGGGTCATGTCACTCACACTTTTAATATAGCATAGATTATTATTATTATTACTAGTTTAAGATACATGCATTGCACGTGTATTTAATATTAAACAAGAAAGTTGTATAAATTTATTTATCCAATGTTTAAATATTTATACAAAAATATGTGACATCATTCAGATAAGAACATGATTTATATGAAGTAATTGATATTTTAATTTATTTAAATTAAAATGAAAACTTTCTTGAATTTCTAAATACTAAAAAATAATTAAATAATAATATTATCCAATGTGAAATCTGTTATTTAAAATAATAAAAAGAAGATCACTATTTCATTGCGTAAAAGACATCAAATGCATCTTGAAATTATCCCAAAAAATTGACTTTACACTCAAACTAATTGGGCAATCTATTACTCCATGCACAAATTAAAAATGAATCATAAAAGAAAGGGAGGATATGTAGAGAAGCATCACACCTTTGAGAGAACTTGATGGATAAATGTGGCTAAAGAGAAGCTTTCTTCTTTTTTTTTTTTGTAAATTAGCCGATGGTATTTAGATATTTTTTATAAACTCTGATAAATTTTCTTTTAGGCCACAATCTCAAACTGCACAATTTTTTATTCCTAAACAAATTTGAATTACAAAGAGAATTAGAGACGAAAAAGGTTATAGTCTCAAAGATTTTAAAAGAAATTATTATCTAAAAACGAAAACATGAATAAAAATAAAATACATTATTAACACAATGCTGATGTTTAAATATTATATTTCGAACGTGACCCTCTTTTAACCCAAAACATTAACCATCATAATTTTAAAAAAAAAAATTGAATGGTCAATAAGAAAAAAAAGACTTGAATGGAAAATGATTCTTCAAATCATATCATAATTTTTATGATAAAACTGTAATTAATTAATATAATTCAGTACTTTGAAGATATATAAGAGAATTATGTATAATTATAAATAATATTAATCTATAGAATTAAGAAAAATAAAATCAATTATGATGAAAATTAAAATGATCCCTAAAACAATTACTCATCGCTACTTTTTTATATTGTAATTCTCATTCCACCCACCTCGACTCTTAACCAAAAGAAAATTGCATGAGGTGTTCACTATTAAATTACTTTATGAAGACCAGTAAGTTTGTTATGTTCCTCTTGTCGCACTTCTAGTTTACGATACATGCATTGCACGTGTATTTTGCGTAAGTTCATTAGGTTTTTATCTTCAGTATTAGACATTAGTCTTCACTCTATCTTCTGTTGACATATCTTCTGTTGACATTTATGTACAGGCACAAGCACAGGCAAACACATTCACCATGTCCCCTTAAAGAAGAGACGTGTAAGACGATCCTAATTAGTTTATTAGCTATATTTTCACTTTTACGCACGTATGTATCACGTCAATAAATTAACTTGAATACTATAAATGTTTAAAATTCCTGAATATCATTGTAATCCTACATAATTTTTGAAAATTTCTATCTAGTGTCCACACCACATTAGAACATATTTGCATTGGGTAAAGCCCATATGAGATGGTACTGAGGTCCTACCAAAAAGATTTTTCATATCTAGCCAGCACAATTCTAAGTGGAATAATAATCAATTACCTTAAACATAAGTTTAATTTAAATTTAAAGAGTAAATTTTCAAAAATATTTTATGAAAAATTATTATACTTCCATTGATTTTATTGTGTATCAAAATCATCATATTTTGTTTAAACACATAAATTTGAAAAATTATTAAATAGCTTTTAATATACTTTTATGACAATTCATCAAAAAGCTTGTTAGGAACTTTAATTTTTGAAAAATATGAGAGTGAAACGATTAGTCTTTCAACTTCTATAATAATAATAGTTGTTGTTCAAGTGTTGTGAACTACATACACATGCAAACACATTCACCATGTCTCCTTAAAGAAGATACTTGTAAGACGGTCCTAAATAGTTTATTAACTATATTAACTTCACTTTTACGCACGTGTGTATCACGCCAATATATTAACTTGAATACTATAAATGTTTTAAATTCCTGAATATTGTTGTAAGCCTACATATTTTTTTGAGATTTTCTATCTAGTGTCCAAAATCACATTGAAGCTATTTACGCCGAGTAAAGCCCATTCGAGGATGGTACTTGGGTCCCTATCAATATTTTTTTCATATTCAGTCATCACGATACTAAGTAGAATAATAATAAATGACCTTCAACATCCGTCTAATTTAAATTTAAAAAGTATATATTTAAAAATATTTTATGAAAAATTATTATACTTTTATTGATTTTATTCTGTATCTGAATCATCATATTTTTTTATACATGTAGATTTAAAAAATTAGTAAATATTTTTTAATTTACATTTATGACAATTCTTCAAACAATTTGTTAGGCACTATAACTTTTTAAAAAATATGAGAATGAATCTATAGGAATAATAGTTATTGTTCAAGTATTGTAAAGTAAAAGTATTTTTAGTTTCTTGGTTAAGATCAAATGATTCAAAAGTCTTCCTTATCTTTTTCAAACTTTGTGTCAAGTTAAAATCAAACAAACAAATTGAAAAAGAGGAAGTAGCGCTTATGAGAATCAACTTCTATGAATCTTGATTTATTAATTTAAATTGTTTCCATCTAATATTTTAATTATTATTCAAAGTATGACAGATAAGTATATAAGTACTAAGTAAAAATACATTCAAGTGTCCTTTTTTTAAAATCAGTCTTTACCCTACCTCATAGAGATAGAGAGGCTTTTAAGATTATCAACACGAGTAAATTATTACATTATCGAGTGCACTGCCGATTGAAAAAGTCTACCTTCTCATACATATAGGCCCATTTGGCCATGAGAAATTTTCACTATTTTTTATTTTTTTCACTTTATTAAATAAAAATGGTGTTTTGTCCATAAAAATACTTCAAGTTGTACTTGAAAAAGTGAAACACGCCCACTCCTCTCACAAAAATTTAAAAATAACTCAAATTTATATTCATGACCAAACACACCCCAACTCCAGCTTCAACTCCCAAGAAAATTGATTTTCATGGCCTAAAACACCTACATAGACAGTAAAATACATATCTTGTTTGTCCAAAAGACGACATTTGTTACTTACTTATATATCTAAATTATAAATACTCATAACCACAATCCAATGCTAATATTATATGAGATGACCCTGGGATATGTTCTCTCAAAATGGCTTCTGTAACAAAGCCAGTGTTGTACTTATTATTTTGGATACACAATCTATATTTTACTTCGCATAAACTTCAACTAAGTTCAAGAACAAACTTGTCAAGAACAACTAGAAGTTTCAACATCTTCAACACAAGATCAAAAATGACCTTTCAATGGAAGTGTGTAAATCAATATTTTGAAAGAAAAGAGATGAAGCAGAATTTGATCAAGTCCTCCAATCGCACAGAGTGTCCTTAAGGAATTAATTCCCCTAAAGCACCCGAGTTTATGGAATTTTTACTCCCAAAATAAAATGGCTCATAATCCGACAATAGTGGTACCTTAAACTATCGGATTCTTCGAACTCACTCAATGGGAGATGATCACACAGAGTATTTTAGAAGACAAGAATTAATATAGAAACTTTCGTTACAACCTGTGGAAAAATACAGGTATTTATAGTCATCAAGTGCCTCTTACAAAAGGAAGCAATGATTCATCAGAAAGGTGTATCCCTTCGGAACAATCATGTGTGTCCATTCCAAAATATTGTGTCTTTTCTGAACAGTCATATCCGACAGAATAGTCACACCTTTTACAAAATAGTATGTCTTTTTCTCAAAGGGTTGTGTTCCTTTCGGGTATCGTTTCAGCATTTCTGCATGCGTTTTACATACATGTTCATGGAGGAAAAGTTATTTTTGATTTTCTTTGGTTTTTTGGATCACTTGTTTTTCCATGTTTCAAATAAATTTTGTCTAAAAAATTAATCTCATCGATCGATAATTTGATAAATTCAAATCCAAATCCGAAGCCAAAGCCGAGCCGAGCGAGCGACGACGGGCGAGGCACTTCTTGGTTCTGCCTCACTATCCATATGGAGTTGTGTTTCTGAATAAGAACATATGAAAGTTTCTTTCTCCTATCAATGTGGGAGAATTAGTAGACTTTCCTTATTTTTCAGTACACTTTTCTTTTTAAATGTGATCTCAATTTTTTCCTCCACTAATTTCCTTCATTTACCATTCACATATCCAACTTGAACCCAACAATCCCCCACATGAATAGAAAATGGCTATTCTTTATAAAACTTTATGGACAAGTATGTGATCAGCAAGCAAAGACTGATTGCATCTGGATAAGTGGGTTTTCTTTGAAATTTTCATAGTAAACATCCATCGTATTCACTCGGTTAATTTTTAGATTTGATATCTTTGAACCGTTGAGCTTTAATGTATACCTAGACAACACATATCACACAACCAACCTTTTATCATTTATGATTCTCATGTTTTTGTTCGTTTCAGCCATGATCACGTCCTGGTTTTATGAGAGCATAGAGAATAGGTCTTTACTAACATTCTCCTTGAAGCAGCTTCCACTTCACCCTCACATAGGTGATTTCTAAACGTTCAATCCTATAGATTAAACTATTTGGTCAAATCTAGTAAATTTAGATAATCATTAAAGGACTTCACACCATAAGTCTTATCCTTGTTTACTAAATATTTTCTACATTATGAGAATGGTTGGGTATATTGACAATGTTGAACCTGTCAGACACAACTTTGTTTGATCTCCTTGAACCTAGATCTTAGGATCTTCAGTCTTCTAGGTAGAGTTACCGTCATGCTGACTTGTCCTAGGCCGTAAACTCATTCCCTTGGATATTCTATCAACTCCCTCTCTAGATAGGCCTTTTGTAAGTAGATCCGACACTTTATCCTTTAACTTCACATAATCAATAGTGATAATTCCACTAGAGAAAAGTTCTCTAAAGGTATGTCTCTATCTTATATGATGAGATTTACCGTTATACATCATGTTCCCTGCCTTACCTATCATCATTTGACTATCACAATGTATACATACTAGAGCCAATGGTTTGGGCCAATAAGGAATAACTTACAAGAAATTCTAGAGCTATTCTGCTTCTTCACCAACTTTATCTAATGCGATAAATTCAAATTCTATTATAGAGCGAGAAATACATGTCTGTTTGGACGATTTCTAAGATACTACTTCTCCACCTATAGTAAATACATATCCACTCGTGGATTTTACTTTATTCAATCCGATGATCCAATTTGCACCATTATATCCTTCAATTATCGCAGGATATTTTTTATAATACAAAATATAGTCTTGAGTGTATTTAAGATACCCCAAGACTCTTTTCATTGCCATCCAATGAGTTTTATTGGAATTACTCGTGTACCAACTCAACTTACTAATAGGACATGCTATGTCTGGCCGTGTACAATTCATGATATGCATTAAACATCCCAACACTCTTGCGTACTCCAACTGTGAATCACTTTCACCTTCATTCTTTTGAAGTACAAAGCTCACGTCCAATGGAGTCTTGACAATGCCAAATTCCAAATACTTGAATTTATCAAGTACCTTTTCAATGTAATGTGACTATGACAATGCTAACCCTTATGGATTTTTATGGATTCTTAGTCCTAAGATCACATCCGCAACTCCAAGGTCTTTCATATCAAACTTGCTCTTAAGCATTCGTTTCATCGCATTTATGTCAGAAATATCTCTACTGATGATCAACATATCATCCACATACAAGAAAACAATGACCTTGTGATTTGGAGTGTCTTTAATGTAAACACATTTATCACATTCGCTTATCTTAAACCCGTTTACCAACATGGTTTGGTCAAACTTTTCATGCCACTGTTTAGGTTCTTGTTTTAGTCCATAAAGTGACTTAACAAGTTTACACACCTTCTTCTTTTTTCCTGGAACCATAAAACCCTCAAGATGTTCCATGTAAATTTCTTCCTCCAATTCTCCATTTAGGAATGTTGTTTTCACATTCATTTGATGGTTTCAAGACCATATACCACCGCCAACGTAATTAACATATGAATTGACGTTATCCTTATTACAAGCCAGTATATATAAATGTAATCAAGGCCTTCCTTCTATTAAAAGCCTTTTACTACAAGTCTTGCCTTGTATTTGTCAATATTACCATCTGCTTTCATTTTTCTTTTGAAGATCCATTTAGAACCTAAAGGTTTATTTCCTGGAGGAAGATCAATTAACTCTCACATATGGTTTCTCAAAAATGATTCAATCTCACTATTGACTGCCTCTTTCTAAAAGGATGAGTCTGAAGACAACATCGCTTCTTTAAATATTTGAGGCTCATTTTCTAAGAGAAATATTACAAAATCCGATCCAAACAAAGTTGATGATCTTTGATGTGTACTACATATTGGATTCTCATTATTGTGTACATCTTCACTTGGTTTATCTCGAGGTCGTTAGACCCTCCACTAGACTGTTCATGTCTAATTTTATATGGATCAATTTGTTTAAAGAACTAAATATTATCTGATTCAACTACCATATTTTTATTGATATCTAGATTTTGGATTTATGAACCATAAATCGACATGCTTTACTACTTTTAGCATATCCTATGAACACACAATCCACTATCTCCGGCCCTATTTTTACCCTATTAAGCATAGGAACTTGAACTCTCACTAGACACCCCCACACTTTAAAATATTTCAAGTTGGATTTTCTTTCTTTTCATTTTTTATATTTAATTGATTGTGTCTTACTAGGGTCACTCTATTGAGCATTCGGTTAGTTGTAAGGATAGCTTACCCCCCACAAGTTTTGCGATAAATCTGAACTAATTAATAAGGCATTCATCATTTCCTTTAGGGTTTGGTTTTTTCTTTCTGCAATTCCATTAGATTGAGGTAAATATGGGGTTGTAGTTTGATGACAATTCCATTCTCTACATATATCTCCGCAAATGGAGATTCATATTCTCCACTCCTATCACTTCCTATCATTTTAATCTTTTTCTCTAACTGATTTTCAACTTCTATTTTATATTGCCTAAATGTATTTATTACTTCATTCTTACTGTTTAGCAAATAGACATAACAATACCTAGTGCAATAGTCAATAAAGGTTATAAAAATACCTTTTCCCACTACGAGATAGTGTTGTCTTCAATCACAAATGTTAGTGTGGATTAATTCTAAGGTATTGGAATTCCTTTCACCGGACTTATACGAATGCTTGGCATACTTTGATTCCACACATATTTGGCATTATGATTTATTGCACTCAAAGTTTGGCTAAACTTCTAAGCTAATCAGTTTTCGCAAAGTTTTGTAATTGGCATATCTTAATCGTCCATGCCAATTCATTAGACTCAACCAAGTAAGAAGAAATAGAACTTTTATTGATTTCAACTGTGATTACTTTCATTTTGAATAGGCCCTCAGTGAGGTAGCCTTTTCCTACATACATTTCTCCTTTACTAAGTATAATTTTGCCGAAAATAAATACACATTTAAATCCATTTTTATCAAGAAGTGATATAGAAATCAAGTTCTTCCTTAACTCCAGTACATACAGGACATTGTTAAGAGTCAACACTTTGCCTGATGTCATTTCTAGGCAGACATTTCCTGTTCCTTCAACTTTTGCAGTTGTGGAGTTTGCCATATAAATCTTCTCTTCGCCTTGAGCTAGAGCAAATGCAAAAAATAACTCTTTATTTGCACAAACATGGCGGGTGGCACCAAAATCCATCCACCATTCTTGAGGATTTCCCACCAAGTTATATTCAGACAGCATGGCACACAGATCATCCATTTCATTCTTAGATTTAGCCATATTTGCTAGGTCCTTCTTTTTTCCCTTCTTTAGGACACGACAAACTATTGACTTGTGGCCAATCTTGCCACAATTAAAGCATTTCCCCTTGAATTTCTTCTTAGGTTGATTGTTTTCTTGTCCAGCTTTCTTCCAATTTTTTGAGTTGTTGTGGTCGTCTTCTACAATGTTTGATCTAGTCGTTGAAGAATTTCCTTTTGACCTTTTTTCTGCAGTTTTTTTGTCTTCTTCAATGTGCAGCCTTACTATGAGATCTTTGGTTTGCATCTCCTTTCGTTTATATTTCAAGTAGTTCTTGAAGTCCTCTCACACAGGTGGCAATTTCTCTATTATTGCAGTGACTTGAAATACCTCGTTCACAACCAAACCTATAATAAAGTTCATGTGAACATTAAGAACATTTTTAACATGTTCAAATAAGGTATTTACCAAACCCATACCTTCCACAAGGAGATCGTAAATAATAACTTGTAGTTCATGTACTTGAGATACGACAGATTTGTTGTCAATCATTTTATACTCAAGGAATCTTGCAACAAAGAACTGCTTAGTTCCAGCATCCTCAGTCTTATATTTTCTTTCTAGCAAACTCCACAACTCTTTTGGCATCTTCATTCTACTATAAACGTTGTATAGGTCATCTTGGAGGCCACTTAGAATGTAATTCCTGCATAGGAAATCAAAATGTTTCCACGCCTCCATCACAACAAATCGCTCTAGGTTTGAAGTTTCTTTGAACAATTCTGGAACTTCTTCAGATGTAAATCTTTGAAGACACAAGGTTGTAAGGTAAAAGAACATCTTCTATTGCCACCTTCAAAATCAACACCCATGAATTTTTTGGGTTTATTTGCTGGTGACATTGCCTGCGGAGCACTCGTACGACTAGTCGTAGCAATATTCGTTGCTGCCACACTTGTTCCAAGATCATTCACATGACCTTCATTAGGCATTTTTCCTGTCACTAAAAGATAGTCAACTTTAGTATATCGAAATATTATTTATAAAGTTGTAGCAAATTTAAAAACCCCTTGTTTCTAGTTCAACGATGAAGTTTTTATGTCTTCCAATTGTTAACCGAAGACCTTTAACTTGTGATGAAGTTTTTATGTCTTCAAATCACTTGTTAAGTTCAAATGGAGTAGAAAGCATAAAGCTTTAATCTCCAAAAAGCAGACAATACAGATTCTGGAAATATAATTCCTTAAGATTGTTATTTTGGGTACACAATATGTATGTTACTTCGCATAAACTTCAACTAAGTTCGAGAACAACTAGAAATTTCAACACCTTCAACACAAGATCAAAAATGACCTTTCAATAGAAGTGTGTTAATCAATATTTTGAAAGAAAAGAGATGAAGCAGAATTTGAGCCATGTCCTCCGATTTCATAAAGTGTCCTTAAGGAATTAATTCCCCTCAAGTACCCGAGGTTATGAAATTTTTCTTCCCAGGATAAAATGGCTCACAATCCAACAGTAGTGGTACCTCAAACTATCAGATTCTTCGAATTCATTCAACAAGAGATGATCACACAGAGTTTTTTAGAAGATAAGAAGTGTTTTTAATGCAGAAATTTTTATTACAACCAGTAGAAAAAAAAGCAGGTATTTTTAGACATCAAGTGCTTCTTACAAAAGGAAGCAATGGTTTGTTGGAAAGGTGTATCATCCCTTCGGAACAGTCATTTCTGTCCATTCTGAAACATTGTGTATTTTTTGAACAGTCACATCCGACCAAACCGTCACACTTTTTCCAAAATAGTGTGTCTTTTCCTCGAAGGGTTATATCCCTTTCGAGTAGCGTTTCAGCGTTTCTGCATACGTTCTGCATGCATGTTCATGGAGGAAAAAATATTTTTTGGATTTTTTGGATCACTTATTTTTTCAAGTTTCAAATAAATTTTGTATAAAAAATTAATCTCATCGATCATTTTCTAAATCTGAATTCGAAGTTGAGCCGAGCGAGTGGCGGCGACGATGGCGCGAGGCACATCTTGGTTCTTGCCTCACTGTCCATATGGAGTTGTGTTTCTGAATAAGAACACATGAATGTTTCTTTCTTCCACTAATGTGGGCGAATTAATAGACTTTTCTTATTTTTTAGTACACTTTCCTTTTCAAGTGTGATCTCAATACTTTCCTCCACTAATTTCCTCCCTTTACCATTCACACGTCTAACTTGAACCCAACAGTACTTTCATCCTTTTGTTATTGACTCTTCTACCACATATGAAACTTTAACTCTATCTGGTATATTTTCTCTGCCCATGCATTTGTTATTCCTTTAATAGAATATAACTTTGGATCGTCCAGGATTGCCTGCATCACTTGATACATTGGGGGAAAAGGCATCGTTTCCACCCCAAACTATACCCGAAAAGTCGAAGCCACACCTAAACTATACTAGTGACCTATTACACACCTAAACTATAAAAAGGTGAAACTATTTACACCCTGTCGGGCTACCACCACTTGCATGTGGTGTAGTGTTTTACACGCGCTGCCACGTCAGCACCACGTCAGTAAAAAGTATCACTTTTTTATAGTTAAGGTGTGTAATAGGTCACTTATATAGTTTAGGTGTGGATTCGACTTTTCGACTATAGTTTGGGGTGGAAACGATGCCTTTTCCCTTAATGTTTTTAGCCGTTTACTTTTGTTATTTAATAGGCTGGACGCGCCTAAAATAAGTGTAACACACGCGCCGTAGAATGGGGGTCGCGGGGAGGTAATAATATCACTTTTATATAGTTAAGGTGTGTAATAGGTCACTTATATAATTTAGGTATAGCTTAGACTTTTCTTATATAGTATGGGGTGAAAATGATGTCTTTTCCCATGCATTGGAGTTATCCCTGTTCCACCAGCTATCATGCTAACTTCTAGGCAAACTTTTATTTTCTATGAACTAAGAAGTTACCTTTCCTTGGTATTCAGTGTGACCTAATGGAACTTTCACATCGAGAAATGTCCCTATCAAAAGAGAATCAATATACTTTTAAGTATACTTTGACAACCAACTCGAAGAACCCCTAAAGCAAGAAAAATAAAAACTACCATATTTTCAATTTCTTCTTATCAAATATTTTAGGACTCCTTTTTCAATACAAAGTAAAACCTACCATATGTCTTAGGAAGTAAAACCTACCAACATTAAACCAACTTTTTATAGAACACTATTTATGATTTCCATGTGTTCTATAGTTTAAACAAAAATAATAATTTTTGTCCATGATGGTTGAACCTCAAACTGCAGAAGTTTGAGATTTAAATATCTTGCCTATACCACCATTTCTCTATAAGTTGCAAAATTCAGACAAACGAAAAAAATTACTTACAAAAATAAAGAGGACAAATAACAAAAAAAAAAGACAAAAGAGGAAAACTAAATTGATGTTCTTCTTATTCACAAAAGTCAGACAAAATCAAATAGCACATACAAAGATGAACAAAAAGCTTCAAAATAAATCCTAAGCAAATTCCATGATCATGTCATTGCCTAGCTCTTAATCACTTGTGGTATCTTCATCACGCTTTTCTCCTTTTCCTTCTTCTTCTTCTTCTTCTCCTCCTCCTTCCTCTTATTCCTCCTCCTCCGAGGGAGCAACCTAAAGTCGACGGCAAAATTATTGCCTCATGTTTAGCATCCAAAGTCCTCCTAAACCTCTATTCACTAACACCAAATGCAGTTGCAAATTCAGGTCCTCTCATGCTTTGGAGAATTGAATTTCGATCAACCAAGAATTGTGGCATGTTCTTTTTTGCAGTTGTCATGAATCTAAAGAACTCCTAAAAAATATGATGATAGTGAATGCAAAAAGATAATTTGAATCAAAATCAATATAGGAAGAAAAGGTAGAAATATGCTATCGCTAACAAATTTTATTTTGAATAATGCCAATAAAAAACAAATAATTTGATTCATAATAAAAAAAAAGAGTTGAATCGACAGATTAAGTGAGACATGAAATTTACCGTTGTAGGACCATAAACTGCAGCAATAACTACTCTTGGTAGGGGCGGATCCAGGGTGTCGGGTGGGGATTCCCGGAAATCCAGTTACTTTCGTGCAAAACTAATATTTATATAGAGAAATCTCGTAAATATATAAGAATTATAAGTTAGGAACTCATGAACAAAGTATATTGTTGGTCTAGTGGAGTTCAAATCCCCTTAGCTAATATTTGTTTATATTTTTACTAATGTAGGAAACTCACAAACTTTAAATCCTGAATTTTCCTCGGACTCTTGGTATTACTAGTTTAGATGTACACGTCTTGCGCGTGTATCTCACGTTAATGAGTTCAAACATTACACTAAATAGGATATTTGTTTAAATAGTAAAGATGAACATAATAATAATTAAATTTAATATCTTTTGAGTATGTAAAGATGGAAAATTTATTTATTAAACCTAACCTTTATTAAAAATATTTTTAAAAGTCA
This sequence comes from Capsicum pubescens, assembly GCA_030864215.1. Lineage (NCBI taxonomy): Eukaryota > Viridiplantae > Streptophyta > Magnoliopsida > Solanales > Solanaceae > Capsicum > Capsicum pubescens. The sequence continues at coordinate 247,404,035 of CM061540.1, read as the reverse complement.
ATCAACATTCATCTACCATCTGTAAATTGTAACAAAATAATACAATGATAGAGACATCAAAATAATACAATTAAATCTAATCTTTACACACAAAAAAATTTTCAAAGTCATCTGGCACTCATCTACCACCTGTAAACAATAACAAAATAATACTATAATAGAGATAATAGAGATATTAAAATAATACAACTAAACCTAACCTTTACATAAAAAAATTCCTCAGAGCTGACCAACATTTATCTATCACTTGTAAACTGCAACAAAATAATACGATAAAAGTGATATCAAAATAATACAATTAAACTTAAATTTTACACACAAAAAATTCTCAAAGCGGATCGAGATTCATCTCCGAACTGTAAACTACCACAAAATAACAAACTAATAGAGATATTACGATAATACAGTTAAACCTAACCTTTACCTAAAAAAATTTCAAAGCCGACCGACATTCATCTAGCATTTGTAAATTAAAATAAAACAATAAGATAATAAAGATATCAAAATAATACAATTAAACCTAACTTTTACACAAAAAATCCTTCAAAGCTAACCGACATTCATCGACGACCCGTAAACTATAAAAAAATAATATAATAGTGATCACAAAACCTCGATTTTGATTCAACTAATTCTTGTCTGAGCGAAAATTTTGACCCTAAAGAACGATATTGAATGAAAACAAAGAAGATATATATATATACACACATGTTGAATTTTATTATGCTGACAAAAACAGTGAAGAAGTTGAGGGTTAGAAAATAGACATGCAATCGAATCAAGTTAGATGAGCATCAATTATATCCTCCCAATAGGCAAACCGGTTTGTTCTCTAGTTTAACGTACATCTCAATACTTATAGATGTATTTCCTTAATAGAGTCTTATTTTAGGAGTATTTTTCTAATTGAATAGTAGAAAGGAAAATATTAATTAATTCTCCTAACATATATTTTAGGAGTCCCATATATTTTAGGAAGTCTAGTAGAAAGAAAAATATTAATTAATTAGGAGTCCATATATTTTAGGAAGTCTAGTTAATATAATAATAAAAAAAATGAAAAGAATAGTGAAAAGACAATTTTATATAAAGAAAAGTCTTTTAATGAAGGGCAAAAAGTTCAAATCACTTTTCTATATATTATATAGATATACCAACTAGTGAATATGTCCATGCGATTAATAAATAAAATATAACTAAATAATTTTGTAATAACTTTTCAAAATAAAAATATAACGTCTTACTTTTGATCAACTTAATATATTCATATTTTCTAACCGTAAGATCAATTATTTTATAGTGTAATTATATTTTCAAAGTTGCTTGCTCTTTTTATAATATTCTCCCATTTGTCAAAAGTGAATGGTATTCTATATCATTCTGTAAAATACAACTATCAAGATTGAACAATTTAATTTAGATAAAAATATACTATAAAAAAAGCACCACCAATTTAGAAAAGATGTTGAATAAATTCAAAAGCAATATATAATTTTTTATGCAATACATGTATATATATTTCTCTAATTTTTTGCATTTGTGAAATTGAATTTCACTGCATCATTTATAATATTACCTCTTCACGGGTAATTTGGGACGGAGGGAGTATATATTAAGTTGTAATATTTGTCCATTAATTGCTAATAAAATGATCCAAAATTCAATATAAACTTAAAACCTAAACTTTTCACTCTTCATCTTACTTTTTAGTTTCAAGAGAGTTTTTTGCTCCTCAATTTTTCATAATTGAGTTTTTTCATTAGCTAATGAGTGAAAATATATTTGATCTAGTCTTCAATCACATTATAATTGTAAAAAATAAAGATTATAAAAAAAATCGAGAAAATCCAAAAAAAAAACTAAAAAAATCGAAAAAATCAAAAGAACTGACTAAACCCTAAACCGAAAAACTGATTTTATGTTGATTTGATTTGGTTTATAGTTTTAATAAATCGACATAATTTGTTTGGTTTTTATTCAATAAAAAATCAAACCAACCCGACCTATGTACACCATACACATATATACGCAATGCAAAATAATGTGGGAAGATGAAGAGAGTCATCTCATTTAATTGAGTAATAATCATTTTCATTAATAGTTGAAATGTTTCATTTGCCTTTTGGAGGATAAAAACATAAGCACATTAGTTACATATTTAAGAGAATTAAATGAATATTTTTCAGCTTTTTTTTTTTTTTACATAGAATGTAATAAAAAAAAAAGGCCCCAAAAAAGGAGAGAACAAATACAAATGATCGTATCACGTTTTGCATCTAATATGTACTAAAATTTTATTATATATTGGAATGTAAATTTATATTTTTGTACAAACATATTAAATGAATAAAATTAATTAAGAATTAATAAAATTGGAGATGGAAGAATTCATGAATACATATTAAGATCTCTAATTAAGAAGACAATTATAGTGGGAGGTGAAAAGTTTATGAGTTGAATAAATAATTTTTGAATTATGAAAACTAAAATAAGTAGATAAATAAAGAAAAAATAATTTTTTTAAAAAAAAGAGAAAAAAAAATAAATAGAAATGCTGGTCTTAGAAGTACGTCACATCATCAAGTGTCTAATCTTCCTTTATATATAATATAGATTATTATTGTATCAATAAACATAACGATCAACTTTACCTAATTTGTCAACTTCTATTATTGCATTACATATGAAAAAAATATGGTATAAGGCACGCAACATCAACTCAATGGTGCTTCTGAGTCCCGTAGGATTAAAATCACAATCAAAAATTTAGTTTTCGCTGTAAATAATTTATCAATTTTGACATCATGATCAAACTGTCATCATCTTCAGGCAAACACCACTCAAGAAATGAATTAAAAATATTAAGTTGAATGTATTACCATTTAAGTTGTTACTTCATTGGGAGAAGTAAATGATGACCACTGAGCTTTTATGAATAATTAAGAGAGTTAATGACTTCTCAATTTTTATTTTACATAGACCATTAAATATAATTAAGAGAGTTAAAAAGGTGACTTTTGAGTTTTCTTCACATTTCAAGATGACAGGGGTCTTTTGAAAACAATCTATCTAGGGTTGAAGTAAGGTTTTCGTACACTCAATCCTCTTCAAATTCTACTTTGTGGGATTTCAGTGGTATATTGTTATTGTGTATTTTAAGAATGAAGAAATTATCAATTTTAATTTAAAGAATATACCAAGTGTTAGGAATATGAAAACAACCAACACACTATTACAAATTAATTATACCTAACAATATTCTCAAAAAACAACAATATTAAGTTAAAAGGTAACAAATAATAATCAATTACAGGGATAGAAAAAGAGAAGCGATAAATCAAAATGTAAAAAAACATATAGCTAAAATTTAATTATGAAATAGATAATTCTGAAATTAAGGAAAAATAAAGCTAGAACAAAAAATAGAATCGGGTGCTATAACAAAGGTGTTTTTTAGATAGATTGGAAAAAATTAAAGAAGGCTTACAATCTTTTAAAAATAACGTTTCTTACGTCGGATGAAATAAGAAACTTTATATCAAAGCATTTCCGCATATTATCAAATTTTCGTCATGTTTATGCCTTGCATTTTCCAAGAAACGTACATTAATTTGCCTCTCTCAAAACAAATAAATCTAAAGAAATGTGCTGAAAAAAATAAATAACTAAAAGATAGCAATAAACAAAAGGAAAATGCTGAAATGGGAAAATGAAAAGGAAAACTAATCTGGAAAATACAATTAAAAGTCAGAATCCATTGATACTGCCTATTGGATCATTAGTAATCATGGTCAGCAACTAAGTAGAATCATAATCAATTTAAAATTTAGCAACCATATCACAATGATTTTTCAGTAGAAAATAACTTAGCAGTTGTTCATATTGTCAGGAATGGAGAATATAATTTGAACTCAATATGGAACAAAATACATATTATGAAATGACAACTATTGTTTACAGAAGCTACAAAAATTTCTAACTTTCTCCTTTATATATAGATTTTGCTCTAGTGAGAAAATCCAAACAGTAAGTAGTAAGCCGGAAGATGCATTATTCGAAGGGAACAAAATATCTAAAGATCAAATGTTAAAAAGAACAAACGGAAGAAACCAATGCATGGTTACACAATGAATTCCTCTACAATTACTATAACCAACATTTCCCTTTTCTTTAGAAAAACAGGAAAGTTTATCATGATACCAGTCTTAGCTACAAAGGCGAGAGCCAAAAATATCAGGCTTCAAGAACTACACAGAATCAGGCTTAAGAGAAGGATGCACTATCTCATTACACCTTCCACATTACTAACTCCTCAACTCTTACTCATTCTTAAAATTATTATATAATTAATAGAGTTAAATATAGTGGCTTTTAAATTTTCTTTAAACACATAAATATTTAAATGGAGAAGAAAATTCAATTAATGTCAAAAAAACACAAAAAAATAAATGACATTGAAATCCTCTAAAGCATGCCACATAGGATGGACTAACATTCTCCTCAATATATATATATATATATATTGATTTCAAATGAGACATAACTACAAATAATCGGAATAAACAAAGTGAGCAGTTGGAGGTAAAAAAAAAGTATATTAGCATAATAATAATAATCTATATATAATATTGAAGGAAACATTGGAGACTGCTGATGTGGCACCTCTTAATGATCTCCATTCCCATTTTTCCTTTTTCTCATTTTTTTGAAATTTTAATATCAAAATATTTTGATTAATTCTTTATTATTTCTCTATAATTAGTGTCATTTATTTGTATTAAATTTTGTTAGTAATGGCAAATGAACCTTTCCACTCCAATCTCCACCTACATCCACAGATACAAGACCTTTTCTGTTCCTCTACCTACATAGAAAACCAAATTCCTTAATTTTTTTAAATTATTTAAAGAGTCTAGCTGTATGTGACATCCAACTTCTCGATTGGTTCATATATCCTCCCAGATTGAGGCTATCAACGTTGGTCAATTCAATCGGCCGTTGATTGGAGGAATAAACATCATCGAACGGGCTTTATTCTACTACTACTTTGGCAATTCACATCTTTGAAATTTATCATATGTTTTTACCTCTTGCGGAAAGACTAGGTGAGAATGTTGAACCATCAAAGATTGAAAAAGTTGCTATGGGAAGTAGTCTAATCCAGCAGAGTGTTGTCGTTGGCCAGGTGCAGGGGCGGAGCCAGCCTTCTTTAGGGGGTACGTTCGAACCCTCATTCGACGAAAAAATATACTATTTAATGAGTCTCACATTAACCTAACATGAAGGCAACTTATCATCGATAAGTATAGAATGAATACAAAGGCATTCATAACCCAAAATAGAAGGTAAATAACTTTCTTTTGTTTGTCTTCGTCATCCTTCTTTCCTTCACATGTCCTAATTGTAGGCTCTTATAGTGAAGGCGACAGTAGAGGAGGATGCCAGAAGTGGTGAACTGTACTGCATATAGTTCATACTGATTATTGGCAATAAATGAACACACATCAGAGAGAGCTGAGGAGCTGAGGAGCTGCTGAAGGAGTAAATGCAAAAAATTCCACAGCAAGCAACGTGAGAGGTGCTATTGAGAGAAGTAAATATCAGCCAGGTGCTATTGAGAGAAGTAAATATCAGCCAGAAAGGCTCCACATGCGTGTGTTGCTTATATTGGTCTTTTTTTTTTCTTTTTTTTTAATTTTAAAAAATATAAATTTCACCTTAAAAATTCACAAAATATTAAAAATAGTCATATTTAATTCTTTCCACCATTAATGTTATTAATGATAATTATATCATTTCCTTATTTCACCTCTTTTCCTTTCTTTGTTCTTTTTATTTTCATTTATTTATTCAATCAAATATAATAAAGCATAACTAAAATTGATATTAATAATAATTAATATTATATATATATCATAGACTTGCTGACGTAGCGCTCTTTAAGGGATGAATTTATATTTATCTTTTTTATCTTTTTTTTGGCTTTTTTTTTCAATTTTAAAGGACATAAATTTCACCTTAAAAATTTACAAAATATTAAAAATAATTATATTTAATTCTTTCCATTATTAATGCAATTAATGATAATTATATCATTTCCTTAATTCACCCTCTTTTCTTTCTTTGTTTTTTCATCTATTCAATCAAATATTTTAAAGCACAATTAAAATTGATATTAATAATAATTAATACTAAATATATGTCAATTACCACTCTTCTCATATATCTTATTGATTATAATAATTTTATTTATTACTATTGTTCAAAAATTTATCTATATGACTAATCATTTCCTCCCTTCAAAAGCTTCACCATTAATTCAAAAGTTATGCCTCTTTTAATGCTATAGTAAAATTAACAAAATGTACCTACTTTGCTAGCAGTATAAATAATGAAAAAAAATAAGAGAAAAATTGCGCTTATAACCCTCATGCCCCAAGTTTCTCTCCATTATATTTCTCAATTTTCATAGTTATTTAATTTTGTTGTTCACTGTTTATAGATATAATTTCATTTGTTGCATGTAATAAAATTACGTTTAAATAATCATATGATTATATTATACGTTTGTTACGGTTGTTATACAAATTTATGTGATATTCAATATCCAATCTATTATAGAATACAAATATTGATGAAAAATTTGTGTGTTTGTGCAGGAGATAAAGATGAATGTTGCTTCAATTTGATGATACGTAATATTCATTATCCAATCTACTGCATAATGCAAATATTAGTGAAGCGTTTATGTGTTCGTGCGGAGATAAAGATAAATATTACTTTAATTTGATGATTTTTTTATCCTTTAGTAAGCAATTTTTTTTTTCTCGAACTTCTTTTTTTGAAATATATTATTTTATTTTATCTGAAATGAGTTTTATGTTTCTAAGTTAGAAAAAGTAATGTGGTGGTGTGAGTTAAAAACTATGTGGGACATTACGGATTTGTAATTATATTATGCAACTATAAAGTGGATTGAAACTTAAGCAAACATGCACATTATGTCAAAGAATTGCACAAATTGAATATACATATTGATGAATATGAGTAGTTGAAGAAATTAAGCGGAATGAAATAATAGCAGCTGAAAATAACCAATTATGTTATGTGAAATTTGACATAGTTGATTTGATTTTTTGCGGATTTATGTATTACTCTTAATTTTATTTTTTTATTTTTAATTTTTAGTTATAAATTTTGTGAACTAACAATAGTGCAGGAGATTTTGTTGAAATGTCATCGTAGTTGTTTTTTTTCTAAACAAATATATAGGTGAAGATTTGATTAGACTTTTTTATTTTTATAAAAGTTAGATTTTACAACTAGCTTCTTGGTTCATTATTTATATATTAAAAAATTTAGGTTTATTTTTAATATAATAAATTTCAAAATTTCGAGAGGATCATTTCATAAATTCAATATTGTTTAATATTTGGACAAAATTTAAATAAGATCGGTATCATAAATTTATTAGTTTTGTTAATAATCGTGCGAAGCGCGGATGAGTTCACTAATACTAGTATAAAGAAAGAAGTGTAAGTCGTGTGTATGTGTAGGGAGAGAAAGAAACCTCTATGGAACGGCGACCATATAAACGAATACCTTCCGAATATAGGAACTCCATCTTTGATATGATACCACCATTTCGTCCGGAGATGGAAGCTGCAAGAGTACAACTGTGCGAATGGAGGTTTTAGATTAATTTAGGATTATATATATATAGACACACAATTATAATTTCTATGTGTGGTTATTAATTTTTTTTTTGCCACTTTCAATTTTTTTAATTTAAATTTGCTTATTATAGTTTTTCATATTTGTGTATTATTTAAGAAGTAATATTTTAGTTCCTACATATATATTTTAGGATTCAATATTTTAGTTAATATTATATATATAATTAAATAATAATTATAGAAAAAAAGTGAAAAGATGATTTTGTCTAAGACAAAGTAGTTTAAACAACGTTTTTAACGCCCTTAACACTTTTAATATAATAGAGTATTATTAGTAGTAGTAGTAGTATTACTATTATTATTTATCAATAATAATAATAATAATAATAATAATAATATTAGCAGCAACTGCTATATAGATTCTACAATTGTATCAATTTGTATATATAGAGAAAATTTATAGGTCTACGACAAATGATTCAAACTTTAAAGTTTTTTTTCATTACTATTCGAATGCACCTTTTGCTCTTGGTCGTAGCAAACTATTTATTATATCATAATTACTATTAATTGTCTAGGCTCCTCACCTATCAATTTACTAGTTTAGGTGTATGCGCTTTACGCGTGTACTTCACTTTATTGAGTTCAAACGTTACACTTAGGGGTGGACGTTTGGTTGGTTCGGTCTGATTTTTTAATATCGGTTCGATTTATCGATGACAAAAATGACATCCGTAACCAAACCGAAATAAATTTGGTTTGGTTCGGATTTTACAAATTCGGTTCGGTTATTTCAGATTTTTATTTTTGTTTGAAATATTAAAGTAGTTAGCCTCTCTTTTTCATAACTGAGCATTTAAAATTGATGGGTTTTTTTAGAAAAAAAATAAATTCAAACCTGTTTTTCATTCCCTAATATAAATAACTATAAATAACTCAACATGGATGAAACAAAAAGAAATAATCATAAGTTTAACATAATACATAACGTCATTAATCATTACATATAATATAACTTTGCATAAATAGTCCATAAAACAGTCCAAAGTCACCAAAATAGTCCATAAAATATTTGAGTCACTAAAACAATCCATAAACAACCTGTGGCGTATGCGAATTTGCTGTTAAATGTTAATTGTGAATGTGAATTACTAAATATTATATATATATATATATATATATATATATATTATTTATTTATTTATCGAATTTTAATTTTTCGATTTAACCGATTTTTTTTTTTAAATCGAAAACAGAACCGAAAAAACGCAATTTTAAAATTACAAACCGAATCCGATCCAAAAATCCGAGAAACCGAAACCAAAATTAAATTTCGGTTTGATTTTTTGGTTTTTTCGGTTTAAACCAAAATATGCCCACCCCTAGTTATACGAAATAGGATATTTGTTTAAATAATAAAGATGAATACAATAATTAAATTCAACACCTTTTAGAGAATTTATTTAATTAAATCTAAATTTTACCAAAAAAATTCTCAAAGCTGATCGACATTCATTTACCACCTATAAACTGCAACAAAATAATACAATGATATAAACATCAAAATACTATAATTAAATCTAATTTTTACACAAAAATTTCCTCAAAGTCGTCTGACACTTATCTAACACCTGTAAACTATACAAAATAATACGACAATAGAGATATCAAAATAATACAACTAAACTTTACTTTTACACAAAAAGAATTCTCAAAATAGAGATATAAAAATAATACAATTAAACCTAACTTTTACCTAAAATAATTTCTTAAAGTCGACCTACATTCATCTACTACCTATAAATTCATCTACGACCTATAAACTACAACAAAACAATACAATAGTGATCACAAAGCTTCAATTTTAATGAAAATAATTCTTGTCTGACCGAAAATTTTGACACTAAAAAATGAGTTGAATGTAAACAAAGAAGATATATATATACACACACGTTGAATTCTATTATGTTGACAAAAATAATGAAGAAGTTGAGGGTTAAAAAATTAAGCATCCATCAATCTAGACATGCAACTGAATCAAGTTAGACGAACATCAATTATATTTTCACAATAAATAAATCAGTTTCTTCTCTAGTTTAACGTGCATCTCAATATTTATAGAATTATTTTCTTAATAGAGTCCTATTTTAGGAGTATTTTTCTATCCTATTTTAGGAGTATTTCTCTAATGAAAATATTAATTGATTCTCCTTCCATATATTTTAAGAGTCTCATATATTTTAGGAGTCTAGTTAATATAATAAAAATAATTAAATAATAAATTAAAGAAAATAGTGAAAAGACAGTTTTGTCTAAAGAAGAACCTTTTAATGAAGGACAAAAAATTCAAATCACTTTTCTAAAGGTCTTCACACTTTAATATATTATAGATAAATGTATATTAATGTATTAAGGACCTTCACGCGTGTCCTTAGAAAAATGATTTGAACTTTTTGTCCTTTATTAAAAGACTTTACAACAGATAAAATTATTTTTTTACTGATTTAATTATTTTTAAAATTTAAATTCTGTAAATTAATAATCAAAGTAATTAGAGTACTCATTTATTTCAGAAGTACATCTATATGTAAATCAACTTTAGTAATATTAGCAAAAAAAAATGTATCGCCCTAGATGTTTAAACACCTAAATAGAGCTAAGAACGAGCCTATGTGACCCCTAGAACGAGTGTAAATCACTTTGAGATGAGTTCACAAGCATTGGGGACAAAATTGGGCATGAAAAGGGGTTGTGTGTCACATGGGAACTTCGTACAATAGCCCCACATTGCATGATCCACCGCAGGGGCTTGCTGCCTCACCCACGTGGTGGCTCTCGCTACGAAAGGAACTGCCTCGCGATGGGCCTCGCACCGCGGGGGATGGGCCATGCTTCTAGGCATGCACCCCATCCTCTAGTTTAGTTAATGGGACGTCGTTCTATTTATATTTCAAGGGTGTTTGGGTCTTTTTACACCATTAAAATGCCCCCATTCACCCAAAACGTCATTAAGTCCCTAAAAATGACTCTCATTACTTCTAATCACCTTGTTAATATCCCCAAAACTCTAAAGAAGATAATTATTTAGGTTCAAGATTTTTAAGCTCTAAAGGTCAAGTTTCATCGAATTCCTTTGGCTGAGACGTATGTAGAATGACCTTACTCAATGTTTCCCAACTCTAACTTTGAATATAGAATATGGATTTTTAACTTGTTTGAAGCGCATCAACAATGAATCCATTTTGATGATAAAAATTATGTATTTAACTGACATCGTGGGATTTCTTAATGAATGATGGAAAGATTGAGTTTGACTGCTCCCTTTATCAAATTGTACATTGTTTATTTATACGAATTTGAAGAGTGTTTATTGTATTTTAAATTCTCTTATTTCCAATAAGAATTATAAGAATTTAAGAAAGAGATAACCACCTCTAAGAGATTTAAAGAAGACTTCAAAGAAAGATGTTTTGCCTAAACTTGTATATCAATTTTGAAAGAGAATTCTTATTTGATATTTGAATCATTTTTTGTGGTCAATGATATATTTTGAAAGAGGGCTACAGAGAAAGAAAGAGATGAATTATGTGACTTGCAAGTCTTGGCATGATGATATCAATTAAGAGAATGTCCTTCAAGAGAAAGATATGAATGTTCAAGAATAACGAATATTTTAAAGAGACTAAAGTATGGGCTTAAAGAGAATTAGATAGTTAACCGAGAAGGCATGGGTTAAAAAGAGACACTGCTCAAAATCGTGTTTTGCTGATGCAGGATTTGATTATGTCCTGAAAAATGGATAAGCATTGTATTCTTGCTTCATGCTTTGGTAAACTAGAGAGAAGGACTCAAATTCTTGCAGCGAACTTGGATTGGGGCTTGACCGATGAGTTAAAACTAGACCCATATAGCTCGTGGTATAAATAAAATGTCAGGTATACCATATAGCTTAGAATTAAAGAGAAAAGTTGTGTCAATGTTTGATCATTTGAAGTCTTTATTTATGGCCATATATTTGATTTCTATATTGCGATTTGACTTCCATGCTCATGACTATTTTGTATAAAGTATACTTTATATTTGGGTTGTTCTACATACCAATATATTTTATGTAGTGGCGTCCTTGGACGGCTGCTGTCACGACTCAAACTAGGGTCTGGTCGTGACGGATATCTCAAGTCCATCGAGGACTGGAGACCACCCCTTTGCATCTAACCAAACAATATAATATCCCCAATGTCGGATGAATTTCGAACATATAACAAGATAGCACAAGGTAAGATTAAAGAAGAAAAGATAATTCTATGACCCATAACCAGTAACCGGCCAAAACAGCCAACCAACATTGCCTAAGTCCACAGTAATCTGACAAAGCCTTCTAACACAAGAACCAAAAACCAATCTTGGCTAGAACATGTCCCCGACTCTGACAATGACAACAAAAATGATAATGTTAATGATAATGAAAACTCTCAATTCTAGTCTATGATAAGAACCGATGAAATGTCTAAGCCTTTCGAATAATGGAGGCTCATCACTTTATCACAACGAACCGACAAACAGAGTCAATCTACCTAACTCTACATAAAAAAGTATAAGTATCTCCGGTGCCTGCATCACGTAGGGATATAGCATCCAGAGATGGTTAGTGGGGTGAACACTAGCATGTAACTCAGGGATAAGGATAACATAATGCAGTGGTCAACAGTTCAAAATCATTCAAAACCAACACGCCTGATCAAATTCTTATACATATATATATATCACATATCGGGGGAGAAAACGAGGCTTAACATACACTTTAAAATTTTATCTTGGATTGTGTAGCTCAACCGTCATCACATGAGAAGGCACACACGAGCTATATGGTCCCAGCTCTCCGTCAGCTAGTAGAGCCCCAGTGCGTGAGGTCGTACGAACTAGAAGGTATACATATAAACTATAGGGGACTCGAACCTCTCGGTATATCAAGGTAACACTAGCACCAAATCATGTAATCTAATGTGGGGGATCAAACCTCCCAATCATGTGATAATAATAAGGAGAACTCAAACCACTCGGTCATATAGACCCCCGCGTCGGCAACCACGATTTCCAGTGTTGGTCTCTTAGGACCTCAACATTCATGACTCAGCTACACAACCCTCATTAAAGCCTAATTAAATCATTTATCACACATTCTCATTCGTTGAACCACATTATACATTAAGGCATGCATTGTTGGTATCGGCATACCAACTACACTTGCAAGGTAATATCAATAAGTCAAACCAATTACTATCACGTGGGGGAAATCACAATCCTCTTTGGTTCAATTATTCATTAGCTTGGGAAATTACACAACCCCATAAGGTTCAATTAAAAATCATTATGCTTTATTAACCTTTCACATTATGCAACAGTTCAAGAGTAGTTCAATGTGCATACTTTTCATATTCAAAACCAATTTCACAATATGAGATTAAGGTCATAACCACTTCAAAATTCACAAGTTGGGGGAAATCACAATCCCTTAATTTATTCACCATTCCCATGCATCAATTTGATTATAAAACCAATATTAAAACATAATCCATGCAGGGAAAAACTTGAAACATTATATAAACAACAGTTATTTAAAAACCCTCAATCCATATTTTCAAAAGAAACATCAATACCAAATGAACAACACTTTAAAACTTATACTTTTAGCAAATTAATATTTAGGTAAAGAGTAACATGCTTGAAATATCCAAGTTTATGGATAGAATTCCACCCTTGAGCCCTTGGATGACCTACTTCTTGGAAACCCTAAGCATAGCTACTTGAGAGATTTGAGAGAGATTTGGAAGTGTTTGGGTACGTTATGAATAATAAATAACCCCTCTGAAGTGCCTTATGAACGTGAGATTTTAATTTGATGAGAAGGGAATTTTCCAAAGTGCCCTCAATTTAAAATTGAAACTTAGTCATCAGGGACTAAGGGTCACTATACAACTTGTAAGAACTCTTTACGACTCTTCACCATGAGTCAAAGCCAAGACAGTCTCCAGGGTACTCACAATTTGTTGACCCTACGAATCAACTTTTGCAACTCGTAATGGGACCATACGAATCGTAGGGTCCAATCGGAGTCGACACAGAACCCATTTGGGGTAAATACTAAACATCCTACGATTTGTACCCAACGACTCATAACAAGTCCTTACGAGTCTTAGTGAGACACTCATACTCAAAGAAGAACTTAAGTCATACACTTCCTGATTTGGTTACGATTGGGTACCTAGGACCCGTCAAGACTCTCTATGACTTGTATGGTAAGTCATAGTCAAGGCAGTGAGGATAAGATTTCAGAAATTTTTAAGGACCAAAATACCAGGGTGTTACAGCTGTATCATCTCATAATGTAGGTTCAAAGGCACATTTCCACGATCCAATGCAATATTAGGATTGTTAAAAAATTATCAGAGTTGGTGAGCCCTTCATCTTTTAAAAGGTAATTTATCCTAGATGCTTAGTTGTTTTCAGTTATGGTATTAGCAGAGCCTTGTTTCAACTTTGACAAATCTTGTTATGCTAGAGGCTTTGTAGACTAGTTATGATGGGTGTTTTGCTATTATGTCTTTAAGAGTCTTGTATTACTTTCTTATTTAACTTGAAAGAATCTAATTGGTTTTATCAAATTTTTGCTCATTAGTTATGATTTTGCTTGTGAAAGAATACTAAGGGGTGCTCTCAGGTCTTCATTGGTTTGAGATTCCCATCGCAGCCAGGGCCACATCTTGAGTAATGACAAGCTTGGTATTAGAGTCCCAGGGTATCTACGAAGTCGTGTCGAGTAGAGTCCCTTTTATGGGTGTGTAGCACGCCACACTTATAAGGGGAGGCTGCGAGACATTTAGGAATGTTTCTCTTTTCTTCATGTGCTAGTTTATGCTAGAGAGTCTAGTTTATCCATGTTTCATATTATGCCTCCAAGAAGGTCGGATGGTCAGAGGTCTTCAACAGAAACCTCTGTCACTAATGGGACTAATGCTGAAGAGGTTCACTATTGCAACTAAGCACACACGCAAGTGTACGTGGTCCACCCAAGTAGTATAGTTGCCTTAAGAAAGCTAAGTATAGATCCCATAGGTACTACTATTAAGAAACTACCTAATTTCAATTCAACTATTAAGATTCACTCAGTGCTAACGTAACCACAAGATTGTTTGAGAGTAAACTAAGAGTAAACTTAATGATGCAGTAAATTAAAGGTTCTTGAACAACAACGAAGAGAAACCAGGTTTAAGGCACTACGATTAATCATTCTATGTTATATAACTTCATTGGTTAGTTTAATTATCTTGATTATTGGTCCATGAGGTCTATACTTGACTATGGCCTTCCGAACCTCTAATCAATTATCTAACTTAGCCCCATAACTACATCATTGAGCGGGGATATGAGAACTAAGTTAAATATGTTCATATTTCATCCCGTACTTGAAACAAATAGATCACATAGGTATATGCCTATCCTAAATGCAAATTATGACTTTATTCTATTAGAAGATTACAATTCTATTCTATCTATCCCATGTTCTATCCTCTTGGTCCTTCTTTCGGGTTCACAAGATGATTATGTATGTATTCTAAGGGTCATGAAGCCTTAAAATAGTGATAAAAGGATAAAAAAACAACCAAAAATGACAAAAAACCATAACCAAATCAATTCATAACAATAGAAATTATTTTCTTGGCCTTAACCCTAGAAAATGGTGTTTAGCCACTCATGGACATAACCGTAATCACAATGATTGAATATATGTTAAACTCAATAAAAAACAAAATTAATGGAATAAAAATCCTAATTTAAGTGTTTTCCATCCTCCCTTCAAGTCCTAAGAATGTCCAAGATGTGTAACATAACAACAAGGTGTCCTATTTATACTTGGACCAAAGCTGCCAATTTTGACTTACAATCATGCCACACCCTCATCGCGGTTCCTAGGGTCCATGGAATTACCTAAACATGGATATATACTTGAATTAGTCAATTATAATGCTCCCAAGTCTGTGTCATTTCCCTAAAACGGTGCCTAATCTCCGTGGCATGCCAATGACTCCAAAACGTGTGTTTTTGGTCAAGTCTTGTCCCAAGTTTTTGTCCATCCTTTCCAAGTTTTGTGATGATGTTTATAATTGATTTACAGAATTTTTATCATACATATATCAGAATTATAAACTCACAAAGTAACCTATATAATCAAAAACCACGAATTAGAGCTCAAAACAACATACAATCCAAGGCGATGAACTAGTAACTTACGCTAAGAGCACTAGTTTTGTCCTTTTGATCTTTAACTTAGTTTTGACTTTTGGCTTGTTTCAATTGAATCTTAAACACTATAAGCAATTTATTCCACATATAATTAAACAATAACACCCTTAGTAACTCATTACGCACACTATAATACATCGAGATGAACTAGAACAACACATAGCTCAAGCTAGTAACACTAGTTTCTTGTCTAAACTCTAAGTGACCAAATTGATTCCAAACTTATTTGAGACACACCTTAAACCTTATAATCAAGTTTTACAATACTTAGATGCTCAAATATACAAATATTTAATCATTAAGCTCAAGAAAATTCCTCTAAACTAAGCTAAATAAGCCGAGATAACAACATTGAGGTGCGTAAATCCACCTTAGATCATTTGACCTACTCACAGAATGAGGAATTATAATATGGATCACACTAATTATACCCCTACTCCTAATGAGATTTCATTAGCATCGACTAGTCCCTCCCAGGCTCCTAGGATCGGTGCCACTCACACTCAGACCCCTCAGAGTAAGATTTCCAATGTTGAGTTTTGATAGTCCATTCACATGCTTGCTCAAATTTTGTCATCAAAGTCCCATAGGTCTGGTAATGTTGGTTCTATTACTGGCTCATTTGAAATCACTTGGATTGTCCAATTTATGAGGCTAAACCCACTAACATTTATGGATTCTGAGGGTGAGAAAGATCCTCAGGAGTTTGTAGATGAGATAAAAAATATTTAGAGTTATGTATGCTAGTAACATAGAGAGGGTAGAATTTGCAGCATATTAGTTGAAAGGGGTGGATTACCAGTGGTATGATGAGTGGGAAGAGTAAGAGGTGAGAATGTTGAGCCTATAGTGTGGGGAAAAGTTCTCTTATGCTTTTCTTGACCACTTCTTTCCTTGAGAATTGAGGAAAGCTAAGACTAAGGATTTTGTGAATTTGAAACAAGATAAGATGAGTATCAAAGAATATGCTATAAAATTAACTCAGTTGTCTTGTTATGATCCAGAGTTGGTGTATAATATGAGGTCTCTGATAACGCTCAATCTACAGCTCTCGTAGGAGTGTAAAGCGGTCATTTGTCAAATATAGAACCCAACCTGGGTTGGGTATCGATCCCACAGGGAATAGCTTGGTCAACAAGTAAGCAACGATTACTAAACTTTTAGTGCAAGTCTCGTAAGAAGGGGGGTTTGTAATGTGTAACCAAATTATTAAAGCAAAAACTGAAAATAGCAAAGTAAAAAGAAAGAATGTTTAGTAGGTTGTGAAACAATGAGAATTGAGGAGTTGGGGTTATGTCCACCTTCTGAGTTATACGTCTCTATTGACTATGAGTGTGTTGAATTCAGACATGCATGTGCTTATAGAGAATTGTATTCGATAGTAAATCCAAGCGTCTTTCGACCTATTCGAGGATTACTTTACTTTAACTCTTTCGAGCTTAAAGCGTGTCTAACAGTACGAATTCTCCAAGAGGTTAATCCAGTTACGGCACTAACTTTTTAATAGGGGATGGGACCCTACTACCTTGACATTATCTCTTTTCCAGACAGATAACCTTTCTTTCGAACAAGTTAAATGTTATACTGGCGTATTCTTGCGTTTGCAACCACAAAGAATTTAGATTAAGATGAAGAGAATAATGATATAAGCAACATACGTGTCACGAACTCACAAACTCACAGCAATAGATAGTATCTCATTCTGCTTCCATAACCCCAACAGAGAAATTTAGTTAACCATGAGTCCGAAGGAAATCACAATTGACATTGTTGTTATACCACAATAAAGATTTCACGTTTGTAATGGTGTGGTAGGCGTTAGGCGTGAATTCCTTAGCAAAGTAACGTTTCTCTTGTTGTGGAATTTAAGAATAGATGAATAGAAGAAGAAAAATAGAATCAATGGAAGAATGATTGTTTAGAACTAGAATGTCTTAGAAGTAGAATAGAATAGAATTGAATGTAAGGAGATGTCCTAAAATCTCTAGCAAGATAGGGTATTTATAATACCCATATCCTATTCCTACTAAGCTAATGAAATGCTTAACCAAATCCTACTAAGCTAATGAAATACTTAACCCAATTGTACTAGGTTAATGTATCATTATCCTAATCCTAATAAGCTAATGAAATACTTAACCCAATTGTACTAGGTTAATGTATCATTATCCTAATCCTACTAAATTACTGCTAGTCCCCAAAGTCTTCAGAAATGTTGTTTTAGCCCGGGACAGATTTTCCATGCGCCATTTTTAGTCCTTGGCGTCCAAGATTGGCTTTTCTCCTTTCGTGAAGCTTTCTTTGGCGTCAAGTTATCCATAAAATGCTGAATTCTGCATCATTTATACCTGAAACTTTGCTAATCATGTTCGTTAGCTCACTTACAGGAAAAAGGACTAAAAGTGCATAAAATATATAATTTGTTCTCGAAACTAGGCTAAAATATGGGCAAAATATAGTGCTATAGGTATGTAAATTCGCCTATCATCAACACCCCACACTTAAAGCTTTGTTCGTCCTCGAACAAAATATCATGTCCCTCTAAACATCAACTTAGGGTTTCACAGCAACAACATAAAATATTCGTCAAGACAAGCACAACAATTATCAACAAAGAGTAGTTTTCCGATCATTAGTAGACGCTATTTAGCCTCCAACATAGACTCGTGATGGTGGTCAACTCATATTCAAAAGTTAAGGAACAAAGAATCATACACAACTACCCAAAACTCATCAACCATGTGTGTCTCACAATATATTACCCATAATCACTCACAAGTATAGCATATTTTTCAAACATGGGTATCAAAATATCCTTGATCTCACTCTCACAAAGAATTCATATGCAGCAACTAATGACCATAGGCTTTCCCTTAGTGTAATGCTCCACTAAATGTCAGAATGCTAAGCTTAGAATCAAATAGGTTTTTTGATGGTTGTAATGTAGGCTAAGGGACGGGTAGGACTATTTTGGCCAGAAATAGTGACTATGTTCCTAAGCGCTTTAATACATCACATTGTATCATTAACACTTTTCTTTCAAACAACCTTTCTACTTTCTTTTATTCTACCACTCTTTTTCTCCTCTTTTGTTTTTCAATTTTAAACATAACTAACTTTTCAGTTTTCCTTTCCTTTTTCTTTTCATAACATACCTCTTATGATAGCACTTCTTTTTCATAATGAATTCAAGCACCCATACATTCTAAAGCATCATATTCACCCAATCTCATCTTATTTTGTCACATGACTTTACACTTTAAAGCACATAGGAATTTGGATCAAATTATGGTCTTGAAAAAATGGATTAGGCTTTCATATGAGGTTGTCAAAGAAAATAGGCTAAAGGCTCAAAAGGGTTTAACTAGGATGATGTCCATCGGTAGGTAAAAAGAAGGTAAATAATCATAGGTTGCTAAAGAAATGCCTAAATCATCTCCTAGACTTGCACTCTTTATTTTCGCTTTACATACATACCAGGAAAGTTCTAGCATCAGCCACAAGCACAGAATATACTATTATCTCACACACACAAGGCACATGGTCGACTTTATTGGGAGTAGTATAGACTCTTGACCCAACATATGAAGGAATTAAACCAAACAATATCACATAGTGAGTCACAATTAGAGCCTAAATGTCTCAATAGTCATGATTTTAGCACAAACTCTTGTCATAATCTCATGCTGCCTATTAGAATAATTTCATGCGAAGCTAAGCTAAAAAAACAATTAACTACAAACAAACATAAATAAATGCAAATGTGGATGGAGAAGTATAGCATGCAAATACCAGCACCCCACACTTAGACGGGACACACTGTCCTCAGTGGAAAATAAATAAGAAAAACCTAGTTAGTCGGACTCATCCTCTATGTCTGGTGTCATACCCCTTGCATCGGAATCATCATCAGAGTCGTCATCCTTAGAAGTTACTCATAAGTATCCCACTTAATTCCAAGAGTGAGTCGAGGTATTTGCAGCGAGGAGGGTTCTCCTTGCTCTTTTCGGCCTCTTTTCTTGCCTTTTTGTGAAGTGGTAGCCTTATCTTTGCCTTGTCTTGCTTTGGGTGCCGTTGTACCTGAGACTTAAAATAATGTTCATGTTAGAATCATCTCGATGGATACAATATATAAACAAGAAGTAGTGGAACCACCCCACACTTAGTTTGTTGGTACAGACTAGTGAAGTGAAAGTGGTCGATTACTCAGACTTCATCGACATACGTTTTAGGGGCTATATTCCAACAAGAAATTCAGATATGTAACACTTCTTGAAATCTTTGCAATACTTTCATGTTAGGTATATCAAGACTTCTACATAGGGATTACATCATGGTATAGTTTCTATTAATAATCACAATCTCCTATGTCGGTAGGCAACTATAAGTCTTATTCCGATGAGCGAGACATCCCAACATGTAAGTATTCAAGTGAAAAGAGTATGCAATGTTCATGACTATAGAAATTCCGCAAGTAGTATGGCAATGCATCAAAATCGAATTGAAGTCGAAAACAAGTTAAGATCATCCTAACGTATATGTTCACTCACTTGGTTGTGTATCAACAATTCAAACACATTCACATCTCCAATACTTATTCAAGATTTAGCAATTCATAATAGACATAGTAACGTAGTACTTACGAAAAATAGATGAAGAACACAAGAGTACTTACGTGATTGAAGCCTTTGGAGATGTTCTTGTGAAGTGGAAGAGCAAAAGTTTTGAGAAGATTTGGATGCTATGTGCGGCGCCTATGTTAGGTTTTCAATGTGTTTGTGCCTCAATACTAAGTCTCCTTTATATAGGAAAAGAATGGGTCGGGTTTTGACCCATTTAAAATCGGTTTTGGAGACAAAAAGTGACCATAGGCGGCGCCTTTAGCTTTGCCTATGCTTGGCATAGGCGGCGCCTAATGCAAAGCCTATGGTGAGCATAGGCGGCGCCTAGTGCAATGCCTTTAATGACCATAGGCGGCGCCTTTAGCATGGCCTATGAGATTCAGAGACAAAATGCTTTGGCATAGGCGGCGCCTATGCTATGGCATACTTGAGCATGGGCGGCGCCTATGCTATAGCACACTAGATTCTGAGACCTTGGGCTATAGTATAGGATTTGCCTTGTTCGTGGCCTAGTTTTACCTAGTCCTAGCCTTGCTCGATGCCTATTTTGTCATGAGCAATGATCAATCCATAGACTTATGCATCTTAATTCCTAACTTACCACCTTTACCATGCCATACGTCCAAATCGCATCTGAAATTGATCTCCTCGTTTTATACCTCTTGCACCTACATTCGCTCAAAACCAATGAAAACGATTAGTACGATGGGTTGCCTCCCATCAAGCGCCTTAGTTTTGGTCTTGGCACGACTCTTATTTTTGGATTTTTATTTATCAAAAATGAAACACGTACTAGAATGAGAGAAAGACAAAAAAATGAAAAACGATAAACGATGGGTTGCCTCCAATCTAGCGCTTGATTTATTGTCGCGGCACGACATAGCTATCTCGATTACTTAGACTTCATCGAGATAGATGGTTGATTATTTTCTAAATGGATTCAGACGATAATGAGGCTTACTTGTAGGCATGCAATCTTTTTCGAGATGACCCTTGTGCATGCCTATCCCAGGAGAGATACCAATTATATCATCAATAGTCCAACCCATAGCTCTCATGTATCTCTTCAGAGCAGAGATGAGAGCCTATACGTGCTGTTTACTTAAATCATCCGCACTCACCGGAAGTATATTTATACTTTCCAAGAACACATACCTTAGATAATCGGGGAGCTCTTTCGATTCTAGCATTGGTGGCTCTTCAAGGGAAGTCTTCGCTGTTGGTGACGGTTGATTCTTAAGATCACGGTCCGGTTGCTTAGGAGTATGGGAATAGGACTCTATTTCTGTTAGAGCACATATAGTTTCTTCATAATCTTCATCATCCTTATGCTCAACAGCACATCAGATAGTGGCTCGACAGTAAGCTGTTTCTCTACGGACAATGCTTTCTTATCCTCAAAGTAAACATCAGCCACCGAGAATACGTTCAGCTCTTTGGGTTGCTTCATTGATTTGCACACATCAAAGCGAACTACTTCGTCATTTATTTGGAATGAAAGCTCATTAGCTCTCAAATCAATAAGCACGCTTCCTGTAGCAAGGAAAGAGCGCCCCAAGATTATGGGAACTTCTGAGTCTGCTTCACAATCCAAAATAACAAAGTCTGCTGGAAAGATGAATGAAGAAACCTTTACCAATACATCACATAGAATCCCAACAGGTCGTTTTACCGACCTATCCGCCATTACGAGCCTTATATTGGTTGGAGTAGGATCATCTAACCCCAATTTTTTATAGATAGATAATGGCATCAAATTGATGCTGGCTCCTAAATCACATAATGCCTTGGCAAAATTCAAAGATCCAACAGTCCAAGGAATAGTGAAAGCTCCGGGGTCAGCCTTCTTCTGAACTAGTGATCGGGTAGCGATGGCGCTGCAGTGATGAACATTATCTTTCAACTCATAGCTTGCTGCCCACTTTTTCGTCAAAAGATCTTTCATAAATTTTGCATACCCAGGCATTTGTTCAAGTGCTTCCACCAATGGAACATTAATGGTCAGCTGCTTTAACATAGTCATGAATTTGCTGAACTTCGTATCATCCGCCACCTTCTTCAATCTTTGGGGAAAAGGTGGTGGTGGGTATGGAATTGTTCTCTCCATGGATTTCTTCTCCTCTTGCTTCCATTTTTCAGCTTTTCCAGGCTGCACGTCGTGAGGAGTGACGTTAAGGACGTTAGGATCGGCTGCTGCGGCATCTTCCCCTTTCGCCTTATCATCAATTTCCGCTTCTTCGTCAACCACTTGCTTGCCTTTTTCTAAAGTTTCCAGCACCTTACCACTTTGGGTAGTGATGGCCATGCATGACCCATCATTCCTTGGGTTTTGGACAGTATCCCTAGGTAAAGTACCAGCCTTTCTTTGATTGAGTGCTGCTGAAAGTTGGCTCAATTGCTGCTCTATTTGCTTGATTGAAGTGGAATGAGAATAAACTAATTTCTTCATAAAGGAAAAATCATTTATTACCTCCGTTACTCCTTCACTCGTTGCTTCCACTCCTTTCAGTAGTTTAGCCATCATGTCTTCCATACTTCCAGAACTAGATGTGGTGGCGTCACGTCTTCCAGGGAGAACATACAAACCACTTTTGTCATTCTTGTTCTTCCAACTACCTTGGTCCTTGTTTCCATATTTATCATAATAGTTCCGACCTTGGTTTCCTTGGGTATTACCTCGGAAACCCCCCTGATTGTTCAAGTAGTTGGCTTCCTCTTCCGAATCAGATTCGTCTCTTCCTTTTGACGCAATAGCTTTCACTTTTTCGGTCTTCCCTGATAATAAATGCTTTGTAAGAAGATCCACTTGTGTTTTCATGTGCGCCATATCTTGATCACGTTCTTCTTGTCTTCTTCTTTGGTCTGCAGTCATGCCAATAGATAAAGTGGGGCTTGCTACCTCAGAATCCCTGGTATGCCAAGCTCTACTTTGTTTTATCATACGATCTAGCATATTGCTTGCTTGACCAAAGGTGAGATCCATAAAGGATCCTCCAGCCGCATTATCCACCACTGGTTTAGTTATTGAATTCAAGGCTCTGTAAAGTATCTCCATTAGGTGAACATTAGTCATGTGATGGTTTGGGCACCTCATTAGCTTCGTCTTATACCTCTCCCCTGTTTCATAAAGGGCTTCAGTTGGAAGCTGACGAAAGTTGCTGATTTCATCTCTCATTTGTGCTCTTTTGGATGGCGGAAAGAATCTTTCTAGGAAAACGTCTCTCAATTGCCTCCAATTTGTAATAGAATCAGGAGTCAGCCCATTCAACCATAGAGTTGCCTCCCTAGACAGAGACAATGGAAATAAGCGTAATCAGATTGCATTCTGACCAACACCAGGATTGTCAAACGACTTGCATGTAGAAATAAAGTTGATGAGATGCATATTCGGATCATCGCCTGCTAGTCCACCAAATAATCCCTTGAGTTGCAATAACTGAATCATGGTGCTTGTGATGTTGAACTTGGCTCCGGGTGCCAATGGTGGAGGAATAATGGCTCCTGTGGCTCTGGCTCCATCAAGATCATCATCATCATCGTAAAAAGCTGGTTGCATAGCTTGGCGTTCAGGCCTAAACCTAGCTTGACGATCTCTTCTGTTGGCAGGTGTTGCGATCTCAGAGGTATGCCAAGGGTTTAGTAGCTCATCATCACCTAGATCTTCATCGTCAGGATTTGTTGCTCGCCCAGGGTTATCAATATTCTGTTGATGCACTTGAGCGGCGGCTAGCGTAGCTAGTCTCGCCTGTTCTTGTTGAGCAGCCATCCTTTTAATTACGTGTTGTGCCTCTATTCTACCAATACGTTGTGGTTCAGGATTGATAGGTAATAACAGTTGACCAGAACTTCGGGTATGGGGCATGCACTGAATAAAAACCTGCAGTAAACAAAAACAAAAACTAAAAGTAAAAGCACGAGAATCTTAGACCAAAGGGTCTAGTAATTATTACGAACTTAATTGACACTTGTATTCCCTGGCAGCGGCGCCAATTTTTGATAACGCTCAATCTACAGCTCTCGTAGGAGTGTAAAGCGGTTGTTTGTCAAATATAGAACCCAACCTGGGTTGGGTATCGATCCCACAGGGAATAGCTTGGTCAACAAGTAAGCAACGATTACTAGACTTTTAGTGCAAGTCTCGTAAGAAGGGGGGTTTGTAATGTGTAACCAAATTATTAAAGCAAAAACTGAAAATAGCAAAGTAAAAAGAAAGAATGTTTAGTAGGTTGTGAAACAATGAGAATTGAGGAGTTGGGGTTATGTCCACCTTCTGAGTTATACGTCTCTATTGACTATGAGTGTGTTGAATTCAGACATGCATGTGCTTATAGAGAATTGTATTCGATGGTAAATCCAAGCGTCTTTCGACCTATTCGAGGATTACTTCACTTTAAATCTTTCGAGCTTAAAGCGTGTCTAACGGTACGAATTCTCCAAGAGGTTAATCCAGTTACGGCACTAACTTTTTAATAGGGGATGGGACCCTACTACCTTGACATTATCTCTTTTCCAGACAGATAACCTTTCTTTCGAACAAGTTAAATGTTATTCTGGCGTATTCTTGCATTTGCAACCACAAAGAATTTAGATTAAGATGAAGAGAATAATGATATAAGCAACATACGTGTCACGAACTCACAAACTCACAGCAATAGATAGTATCTCATTCTGCTTCCATAACCCCAACAGAGAAATTTAGTTACCCATGAGTGCGAAGGAAATCACAATTGACATTGTTGTTATACCACAATAAAGATTTCACGTTTGTAATGGTGTGGTAGGCATTAGGCGTGAATCCCTTAGCAAAGTAACGTTTCTCTTGTTGTGGAATTTAAGAATAGATGAATAGAAGAAGAAAAATAGAATCAATGGAAGAATGATTGTTTAGAACTAGAATGTCTTAGAAGTATAATAGAATAGAATTGAATGTAAGGAGATGTCCTAAAATCTCTAGCAAGATAGGGTATTTATAATACCCATATCCTATTCCTACTAAGCTAATGAAATGCTTAACCAAATCCTACTAAGCTAATGAAATACTTAACCCAATTGTACTAGGTTAATGTATCATTATCCTAATCCTAATAAGCTAATGAAATACTTAACCCAATTGTACTAGGTTAATGTATCATTATCCTAATCCTACTAAATTACTGCTAGTCCCCAAAGTCTTCAGAAATATTGTTTTAGCCCGGGACAGATTTTCCATGCGCCATTTTTAGTCCTTAGCGTCCAAGATTGGCTTTTCTCCTTTCGTGAAGCTTTCTTTGGCGTCAAGTTATCCATAAAATGCTGAATTCTGCATCATTTATACCTGAAACTTTGCTAATCATGTTCGTTAGCTCACTTACAGGAAAAAGGACTAAAAGTGCATAAAATATATAATTTGTTCTCGAAACTAGGCTAAAATATGGGCAAAATATAGTGCTATAGGCGTGTAAATTCGCCTATCATCAGTCTCATATGAGAAAGTTCGTGAATGACTTGGTGCTAAAATATAAGGGGCGATGCTGAATAGAGACATGGACATATCTTGGTTCATTGTATATATGTAACTAGTAAATAATTAATAGAAAAAATAGGTAGATATGGAGGAGATACAAACTAAGAAGGCTAGGCTAACAGATCAGGATGCTAGTCAACATCAAGGTGGAAAATAGCGTAATAGATGGTTCAAAAAGAAATCTTGGGGTAATTTTAGTCTTCAGCTAGTGCATATGCTCCTAAATATTGAGGTGATCAGCAATTTCAAGTTAATCATAGACTAGGGATAAAGGGTACCCAATCTCCAGGTAGCGTAGCCCAGTTTGGTATATCATATCCACCCTGCACCACTTGTGGAAAGATGCACCTGAGGAAGTAAAAATTTGAGAGTGGAGTGTGCTATGATTGTGGTCATCCCAACCACATTCAAAGAGATTGTCTCTTAGGAAATGGAACTTTTGGGGGTAGTAAGGCCCCAGCTACTACTTCTGTCACCCCAGCTACAAAGGGGACCACTTCTGGTACAGCTAGAGGTTGCAATCATTTGTATGCTCTATCTACTTGGTAGAATTCAGAGGCTTCCCCAGATATTGTTACGAGTATGTTACAGATTTTCTATTGTGATGTTTATATGCTAATTAACCCCGGATCTACTCTATATTATGTAAACCCAAATGTGGTTGTGAGGTTTAATTTTGGTCCCAAAAATATCTCTGAACCTTTCTTAGTTTCTACACCCGTGGTGATTCTATTACTACTAGAAGAGTCTATAGAGATTGTGTAGTGTCTATTTTCCATCGGGATACTATGTTAGATCTTGTAAAGCTTGACATAGTAGACTTTAATGAAATTCTGGGGATGGATTAGCTCCAATCTTGTTATGCTACGCTCCATTGTAGAACCAAAAAAGTCACATTCTATTTCCCTAACGAACCAGTCATAAAATGCAAAAGAGATTCTTTGGCACTAAATGGGAGGTTTATATCTTATCTTAGGCTCGTAAAATGATTTCTAAAGGTCGTTCATACTATCTAGTCTTAGTCAAGAATTTTAGTACTGAGAGTTTCTCATTACAGATGGTACTTGTAGTTAATGAGTTTCCTGAAGTCTTTCCCAATGATCTCCTTAGGATTTTCTCAAATAGAGAAAAAAACTTTGGAATGGATCTGTTGCCCGATACTAAGTCTATTTCTATTCTGCCATATAGAATAACTCATATAGAGCTAAAAGAATTGAAAGAGCAGTTAAAAGATCTCCTTCATAGGGGGTTCATCCATTATAGTATCTCTTCTTAGGGAGTTGTCATACTCTTCCTGCAAAAAAAGATGGTTCTCTTTATCTGTACATAGACTATCATTAATTGAATTAGGTCATAATGAATAATAAATACCTTTTTCCCAGAATTGATGATCTTCTCTTTTATCAACTTCAAGGTGCTAGATAATTTTCCAAAATAGACCTTCGTTCGGGTTATCATCAGTTGAAGGTTAGAGAAGTTGACATTCCAAAGACCGCATTTCAAACCTAATATGGTCATTATGAATTTTTTATTATGTCCTTTGGTTTGACTAATGCACCTGTGACTTTTATGGATCTTATGAACAGGGTGTTCAAATAATTTTTGGATCTATTTTTCATAGTCTTCATTAATGATATATTGTACTCCATAAGTGAGAAGGACCATACCAATCACCTCCAGATCATACTTCATACCCTTAAGGACCAAAAGTTGTATGCCAAATTTTCCAAAGTGTGAATTCTGGCCTAGTGTTAAGAACCAAGAGTTGTATGCCAAATTTTCCAAAGTGTGAATTTTTTCCTAGTGTTGTGACTATTCTTAGACATATTATTTCCAGTAAATAAATTAAGGTTGATCCATAAAACACTAAGGCAATGCAGAAATGGCCTAGACCAATGACTCCAACCTACATTCGGAGCTTCTTGGGTCTGGTAGGTTACTATAGGAAGCTTGTGGAAAGTTTTTCATCCATAGCTTCTCCACTAACTAAGTTGACTCAAAAGAAGGTGAAGTCCCTGTAGCCTGATACTTGTGAGAGCAGTTTTGAGTTCTTAAAGGATCGGTTGAATACAACTCTTATTTTGATACTTTTTCAGGTACTGAGGTATTTGTGGTCTATGTGATGCATCTCGAGTGGGACTTGGTTGTATACTACGCAGCAATAAGGTGGTAGCATATGCATCTAGGCAACTTAAGGTTCATGAGAAGGACTATCCCACCGATGGTCTAGGATTGATGGCTATGGTATTTGCACTTAAGATTTTACATCACAATCTATATGGAGTTCATGTAGACATTTTCACTAATCACAAGAGTCTGTAGTATTTATTCATTCATAGGGAGCTGAATCTCAGGCAAAGGTTATAGCTTGAGTTGTTGAAAGATTATGACACTAACTTGCACTATCACCCAGGTAAGGCTAATATTGTTGCTGATGCTCTTAGCAGATTATCCATAAGCAGTCTTTCTTATGTTGAGAAGGAAAAAAGGGATCTGGTGAAGTATATTCATAGACTCACTAATTTTGGAGTTCGACTTTTAGACTCCGAGTATGAAGAAGTGATTGTTCACGAGGTGGATAAGCCATCCTTGTGTGCTAAAGTCAAGGAAAAGAGGGCTAATCACCTTATATTGTTGCAAATCAAGAAGGATGTTGGCCAATAAAAGGTTTTTGCATTTGAAATAAAGAAGATGGTATATTGCGGTATCAAATGAGACTGTGTTTTGAATATTGATGGATTGTGAGAAAAAATCTTGGTTGAGGCCCATGTTTCTAGGTATGTTATTTATCCCGGTTCTATAAAAATGTGTCATGACTCGAAGAAGGTGTACTGGTGGATAACATGAAGAGGGATTGATGTTAGGCGTATTTACACGCCTAAAACACCTTAATGTACCCATATTTTAGCTAAGTTTTGAGGACAAAATATATAATTCCTACACTTTTAGTCCTTTTTTCTGTAAGTGAGCTAACCAACGTGATTAGCAAGTTTTCTGGTATAAATGATGAATATTTCAGCACTTTATGGGCTGTTGGACGCCAAAGTAAACTTCACGTAAGAAGGAAGGCAGCTTCTGGAAGCTTGTGGACTGAAAGTGATGCATGGAGAACTTGTCCCGGGCAAAAACAGCATTTCTAAAGACTTGGGGGATCAGAAGTAACTTAGTAGGATTAGGACAAGTATGCAGTAACCCAGTAGGACTAGGACAAGGATAAAAACCCTATTTCAGTAGGACTAGGAGAAGGATGTTATAAAACCCCTATTTGCTGAATTTTTCAGGAAGCTTTGTATTATTCTCACTCATTCTCTTTCAATTCATTCGTTGTTGACATTATTCTTCATCTATTCGACTTTTAATTTTCACGACAAGAGAAATGCTACTAGCAAGGAATTCACGCCACAAGTGACGCCAATACTTCCTTATCGTGATATTGTTATTGCTTTGGTATGATGATATCCTCGTGGTTTTCCTTCACAATTATGAGTAGCTAAACTTCTCTGTTAGGGTTATGGAAGACTTATGAGATACTATCTATTGCTATGAGTTTGTGAATTCTTGATACGTATGCTGCTTATATCATTACTCTCTTCATCTTAATTGAATTCTTGTGGTTGCAAACATATAGAATACGCCAGTATAGCATTAATTTGTTCGAAAGAAAAGTTACATGTCTGGAAAGGAGAGAATGACAAGGAAATAGGGCTACCAACCCATGTTTAAAAGTTAGTGTCGTAACTGGATTAACCTCTTGGAGAATTCGTACCATTAGTATACGCTTTAAGCTCGAAAGAGTTAAAGTGATATAATCCTTGATGGTCGAAAGACACTAGGATTTACCATAGAATACGAATCTCTATAAGCGCATGCATGTCTGAATTCCGCATAACTCACAACCAATAGATACGTAAAACTCATAAGGTGGACATAACCCTAACTTACAATTCTCATTGATTAAAACCTACTAAACATTTCGTTTTTCTTTGTTACTTTGATACTCTTAATTCACGCAACAATTAAATCCCCCTTTTTCGTAGAATTTTTTATCAACAGTCTACTAATCGTTGCATACTTAGTGACCAAGTATTCCCTGTGGGATTCAACACCCAACCTAGTTGGGTTCTATATTTGACAAACGACCGCTTACACTCTTACGAGAGCTGTAGTTTGAGCGTTATCAAATTTTGGCACCGTTGCTGGGGAATACAGTTGTCAACTAAGTTTGTGATAATTACTAGACCCTTTGGTCAAAGATTCTCATATTTTACTTTTAGTTGTTGTTTTTGTTTTCTGTAGGTTCTGTTGAGTGCATGACAAATACTCGTAGTTCTGGTCAGCCATTATTACCCATAAATCCTGAACCTCAACTTATTGGAAGAATGGACGCGCAGCGTGACATTGACAGAAGGGCGGCTCAACAGGAGCAGGCTTGATTAGATACACTGGCAGCTGCTCAAGTACATCAACAGAATATTGATAACCCAGGGCGAGCAACAAATCCTGATGATGAGGACCTGGGTGATGATGTGTTACTGAATCCCAGGCGTGCAGATAAGGTGGCGACACCTATGCACAGGAGAGATCGTCAAGCTAGAATGAGACCTGATCGCCGAGCTGTGCAAGCTCCTTTTGATGATGATGATGATGATCTGGATGGAGCTGGTGCCACAGGGGATATTATTCCTCCACTCTTGACACCCGGAGCTAAGTTCAATATCACTAGCACCATGATTCAGTTATTGCAGCTCAAGGGGTTATTTGGTGGACTCGCAGGAGATGATCCGAATATGCATCTGATCAACTTTATTTCAACATGCAAGTCGTTTGAAAATCCAGGAGTTGGGCAGAATGCAATTCAGCTGCGCTTATTTCCATTGTCTCTGTCTGGGGAGGCAACTCTATGGTTGAACGGGCTAACTCCTAATTCTATTACTAATTGGAGGCAACTGAAAGACGCTTTCCTAGAATGATTCTTTCCGCCATCCAAGAGAGCACAGTTGAGAGATGAGATCAGCAATTTTCGACAGCTTCCAACTGAAGCACTCCACGAAACATGGGAGAGGTTCAAAAAGAAGCTTATACGGTGCCCAAATCATCATATGGCCAATGTCCACTTGATGGAGATATTATACAGGTCTTTGAATTCAATGACTAAGACAGTGGTTGATAATGCTACAGGAGGGTCATTCATGGACCTTACTTTTGTTCAGGTAAGTGATATGTTAGATCGTATGACAAAGCAAAGTAGAGCTTGGCATACCAGGGATTCATAGGTAGCAAGCTCTACCATATCTATTGGCATGATTGCAGAACAAAGGCGAAGAGAAGAGGAACGTGATCAAGATATGGCGCACATGAAAACACAGATGGATCTTCTTACCAAGCATTTATTATCAGGGAAGACCAAAAAAGTAAAAGTGGTTGAGTAAAAAGGAAGAGATGAATCCGATTCTGAGGAAGAAGCTAACTACTTGAATAATCAGGGGGGTTTCCGAGGCAATGCCCAAGGAAACCAAGGTCGGAACTATTATGATAAATCTGGAAACAAGGACCGTGATCAAGGTAGTTGGAAGAATAAGACTGACAGGAGTGGTTTGTATATTCCTCCTGGAAATCGTGAGGCCGCGGCATCTGGTTCGGGGAAGATGTCTATGGAAGATATGATGGAAAAGCTGCTGAAAGGAGTGGAGGCAACTAATACGGGAGTGAATGAGGTGAAGAGCAATTTGTCTTCAATAAATCAATTGGTTAACTCACATTCCACTTCAATAAAACAGCTGGAGCAGCAATTGAGTCAACTTTCAGCGACATTCAATCAAAGAAAAGCTGGAACACTACCTAGCGACACAGTGCAAAATCCCAGGAATGATGGATCGTGTATGGCTATTACTACCCGAAGTGGTAAAGTGTTGGAAAATCCAACTAAAGGCAAGCAGGTAGTTGATGATATAGCGGATAATGTTATTGATGCAGAATGTGAAGAGGCCGAAGAAGCTGAAGAGTGTGTTTATGACTTCACCCCTAGACGTCTGCAGCCTGAAAATATTGATAGTTGGAAGCAAGGTAAAAAGAAAGTGGTGGAGAAAACTATTCCCCTTCCACCACCACCTTTTCCTCAGAGACTGAAGAAGAAGGCTGACGACACTCCTGAAAAGGTTGATAATCGGAAGCAAGATAAAAAGGAAGTGGTGGAGAAAACAATTCCCCTTCCACCACCACCTTTTCCGCAGAGACTGAAGAAGAAAGCTGAGGACACCAGGTTCAGTAAATTCATGACCATGTTGAAGCAGCTGACTATTAATGTTCCGTTGGTAGAGGCGCTGGAACAGATGCCTGGGTATGCTAAATTCATGAAGGACCTGTTGACAAAGAAGCGGGCAGCAAGTTATGAGCTGGCAGATAATGTTCATCATTGCAGTGCAATCGCTACAAGATCGCTAGTATAGAAGAAGACAGATCCTGGTGCTTTTACTATTCCTTGCACGATTGGATCGTTGGATTTTGCTAAGGCATTGTGCGATTTGGGAGCTAGCATCAATTTGATGCCGCTATCTATTTACAGAAAGTTGGGGTTGGGTGATCCTACACCAACCAATATGCGGCTTGTGATGGCAGATAGGTCGGTAAAACGACCTATTGGTATCTTATATGATGTATTGGTGAAGGTTTCCACCTTCATCTTTCCTGCAGACTTTGTTATTTTGGATTGAGAGGTAGATTCTGAAGCTCCCATAATCTTGGGACGCCCTTTCCTCGCAACTGGAAGTGTGCTTATTGATTTAAGAGCTAATGAGCTTTTATTTCGGCTGAATGACGAAGTGGTCCATTTTGATGTATGCAAATCGATAAAGCAGCCTAGAAATATGGATGTGTTCTCTGTAACTGATGTTTACTATGAGGATGAGAAAGAATTATCTGTAGAGAAACAACTTACTGTTGAGCCATTGTCTGGTGTGCTGTTGAATTTTGAGCGTGAGGAGGTTGAAGAATATGAAGAAACCGTTTGTTCTCTAACAGGAATAGGGTCGTATCCTTATGCTCCCAAGAAGTTGGACCTCGATCTCAAAAATTGGCCTACACCACCAGCTAAACCATCCATTGAAGAGCCACCAATGTTAGAATTGAAGGAACTACCCAGTCATCTAAAGTACGCATTCTTGGGAAGTGGAAACACCCTCCCGGTTATTGTGGCGGCTGACTTAGGTGAGCAGCAAGTTGCAGCTCTCATCGCTGTTCTAAGGAAATACATGAGAGCCATCGGTTGGACCATCGCTGATATTATTGGTATTCCGCCTGGGATATGTATGCACAAGATTCAGCTTGAAGAAAATTGCATACCCACTATTAAGCATCAAAGACGTTTGAATCCACCTATGCAAGAGGTGGTGAAGAAAGAAATTATTAAGTGGTTAGATGCAGGGGTAGTGTATCCAATCTCTGAAAGTAAATGGGTAAGTCTGGAACAGTGTGTGCCCAAGAAAGGGGGCATGACGGTAGTTGCAAACGAAAAGAATGAGCTAATTCCACTCAGACCTGTCACAGGGTGGAGAGTATGCATGGACTACCGGAAGCTGAATTCATGGATGCTTAAGGATTACTTCCCAATGCCATTTATGGACCAAATGCTTGATCGATTGGCAGGGAAAGGATGATTTTGCTTCTTAGATGGTTATTCCGGCTATAATCAGATCTGTATTGCTCCCAAAGACCAAGAGAAGACAACGTTTACATGCCCATATGGTACGTTTGCCTTCAAACGTATGCCATTTGGGCTATGTAACGCACCCGCCACTTTTCAGCGTTGTATGATGTCCATTTTTTCTGATATGGTTGAAGACACCTTGGAGGTATTCATGGACGATTTTTCAGTTGTGGGTAAGTCGTTTGAATCGTGCTTGGAGAATCTAAGTAAGGCATTATAGAGATGTGTTGAATTCAACTTGGTGCTAAACTGGGAGAAGTGCCACTTTATGGTTAAAGAAGGTATTGTTCTTGGGCATAAAATTTATGAAAGAGGAATTGAGGTGGATCGAGCTAAAATTGAAGTCATCGAGAAACTACCACCTCCAATCTCTGTAAAGGGAGTTCGTAGTTTCCTCGGGCATGCATGTTTTTATCGAAGGTTCATTAAAGACTTTTCCAAGATTGCTAGTCCGTTTTGTAAGCTTTTGGAGAAGGATGCAAAGTTCGACTTCGGTTAAGATCGCTTGAAGGCATTCGAATGCCTCAAAGGGAAGCTAATTGAAGCTCCTATCATTGTAGCACCTGATTGGTCCCTACCATTTGAAGTTATGTGTGATGCAAGCGGAGTAGATTTGGGTGCTGTACTTGGCCAGAGAAGAGAAAAGTTATTTCATCCAATCTACTACGCGAGCAAGGTCTTAAACGGGGCCCAGAAGAACTATACTGTCACGGAACAAGAGCTTTTAGCGGTTGTTTATGCTTTTGAAAAGTTTCGTGCTTACTTGTTAGGAACCAAGGTGGTAGTTCATACAGACCACGCAGCTCTGAGATATTTAATGGCCAAGAAGGACACAAAACCAAGGCTAATTCGATGGGTATTATTGCTGCAAGAATTTGATTTCGAGGTGAAAGATAGAAAAGGTTGCGAAAACCAAGTAGCTGATAATCTATCTAGACTTGAGAATGAGCATATAGCGCAGCCTGATCTTGAGATTGATGATGCATTCCCCGATGAAGAGATCCTAGCCACGATGATGGAAGAGTTACCATAGTATGCAGACTTTGCGAACTTCGTGGTAAGTAGTGTGATGCCTGCGAATCTATCTTTTCATCAAAAGAGAAAGTTCATGCATGATGTAAGACACTACTTCTGGGATGAACCATATCTGTTTCGACGATGTGCGGATGGTGTTATTAGGCGATGCATATCTCATATGGAGGTGCCTAGTATATTGGAAGCATGTCACGCTTCCCAAGTTAGGGGTCATCACGCAGGTGATCGGACAACAAGGAAGGTATTGCAAAGCGACTATTATTGGCCTTCGATATTTAGAGATGCCTACGAATTTGTGAGAAGATGTGACCAATGTCAGAGACAAGGCACGATTTTGAAGCACCATGAGATGCCCATGTCAAAAATTCTTGAAGTAGAGCTGTTTGATGTGTGGGGTATTGATTTCATGGGCCCATTCGTAAATTCGTTTGGGATGAAATATATCCTAGTTGCTGTCGACTATGTATCCAAATGGGTTGAAGCAGTAGCGTTGGCCGATAATGAAGGAAAACGTGTTGTAGCATTCTTGAAGAGAAATATCTTCTCTCGTTTTGGGGTACCACGTACCATCATAAGCGATGGAGGATCACACTTTTGCAACAAGCTGTTCAAATCCGTGTTGGTGAAATATGGGGTCAAGCAACATAAGGTAGCCACGCCTTATCACCCACAAACTAGTGGACAGGTAGAGGTTTCTAATCGAGAGATAAAGCAGATCCTTGCTAAGACTGTAAACGCTAATAGGAAGGATTGGTCTCGGAAGCTGGACGATGCACTATGGGCTTATAGGACTGCATTCAAAACGCCAATTGGCATGTCCTCGTACAAACTAGTTTATGGGAAGGCTTGTCACTTGCCCATTGAGCTCGAGCATAAAGCATTATGGGCGTTGAAACGACTGAATTTGAATTGGGATGATGCCATGAATATGAGATTGGAGCAGCTAAATGAGATGGATGAATTCCGTCTACATGCGTATGAAAGATCAGACTTCTACAAGGAGTGGATGAAAAAGTATCATGATCAACAGATTGTTCAACGAAACTTTCAAAAGGGTGATATGGTACTTCTTTTCAATTCCAGACTGAAGATATTCCCAGGTAAGTTAAGGTCCAAATGGTCTGGTCCGTACAAAGTTAGCCAAGTCTACTCGTCTGGAGTAGTTGAGCTAGAAGACAATAATGGTGTTGTCTTTAAGGTGAATGGCCAACGAGTAAATCCATATATCGGTCCTCTTGACTCGATAAAATGCATGGCCACCATCTATCTCGACGAAATCTAAGTACTCGAGGTAACTATGTCGTGTCGCGACAATAAATCATGCGCTTGGTGGGAGGCAACCCATCGTTTTTAATTGTTTTTGTTGTTTTTGTTTTCCTAGGATTTTGTCGAGCCACGACCAAAACTAAGGCGCTTGATGGGAGGCAACCCATCGTTCTAATCGTTTTTGTTATTTTTGAATAAGTGTAGGTGCAAGAGGTGTAAAGGAGGAGATTGGTTTCAAATTTTGAGTTGGAAGTTGCATGTTGAAGGTGGTAAGTTGGGAATGAAGAAGCAAAAGGCTATGAGTTAGGCATTGCCTATGAAAATCTAGGCAACGAACAAGGCAAGACCTATTCTATGGCCTAAGCTCTCTGAATCTAGAATGCCATAGCATAGGCGCCGCCTATGCCTAACAATGCCATAGCATAGGTGCCGCCTATGCAAAAGATTTTTTTCTCTGAATCTAGAATGCCATGGAATAGGCGCCGCCTATGCCTAACAATGCCATAGCATAGGCGCCGCCTATACAAAAGCCTTTTGTCTCTGAATCTAGAATGCCATGGCATAGGCGCCGCCTATGCCTAACAATGCCATAGCATAGGCGCCGCCTATTCTCACTTTTTGGTCTCCTAATCCGATTCCAAACGGGTCAAAACCCGACCCAAGCTCCTATAAATAGAACCTTAGTCTTAGAACAAAAAGACATTGAAAATTCAACCTAAGCGCCGCCTACCTCTCCAAAATCTCTCAAAAATTTTCCTTTTGCACTTTTAACCTTGAAAGAACATCTTCCGAGGCCATCAACCAAGTAAGTACTTCTTTGCTCTTCTTTTATATTCCGTAAAGTACTACACTACTACTCCTATAATAAATTGTTAAATCTTGAAGTAGTGTTGGTGATTTGAATATGGTTGATTTGTTGTGATACAACTAAGTGAGTGAAAGAATACGTAAGGATGCTCTTGACTTATTTCCAACTTGTATTTGATTTTGATACACTGTCATACTTTTGTGGAATTGACATGGTCAAGAAAATTGCATAATCTTGTAACTAGAAAGCTTACATGTTGGAATGACTTGTTCATCGAGATGAAAATCATGGTTGACTACAAACATACGATGTTGTGATTATTTCTAATGCCATAACTTGATTCAATCTCTATGTAGTAGTCTTAATCCACACATGAAAGTATTGCCAAGATTTCATGAAATAGAATCAAAAAGGATAGTTAAGATGACAAGAAAAGTATGACTGCACTGATTATATTGTTGGAACATAACACCTAAACGTATATCGATGAAGTCTGAGTAATCGACATCTTTTACTTAATTAGTTTGTCACAACAAATTAAGTGTGGGGTGGTGCCATTATTGTTTGTTTGTCGATCAAATCTTCCGAGATAAGCTAACATGACTTTATTTTAATCTCGGGTAAAATGGCACCAAAAGGTTGACCAGGAAAAGAAAAAGCGTTCACCTCACAGAAAGGTCAGAAAAGGGGAAGAAAAGAACAAGCTGAATCCTCCTCGCTGCAAATACCTCACCGTATGTTTGGGATAAAATGGGTCCTAGAGGAGGAAGGAAAGGGGTGGTACAAGAACAATAAAGTAAAAAAATATGTTCATGTGGAGTTGATAAAAAAGAAGAGCCTAGCAAAGAAAGAACCCCGCATTTTGGCTAAAATCATGGCGCTACATCTTGATTTCATTTTCCAAGATATGGGAGAATGCAATCTTGATCTAACGCGAGAATTCTATGCCAATTGGTCCCCAAAGACTACCGGAAGTGAAGTGAAGATTCGGGACCAAGTCTTGCAACTGAATGCGGAGTTCTTCAACTCTTTTCTGGGTCTTCTATCTGTGGATCCATCACCGCTCAAGGAGTTTTATCGTAGACCTCCATACAGGGCAATCAGACACACACTATGCGGAACAAGATCAATGGCACGGTGGAGTCATCACAAGGATACCGGTCGGCACAATACTTTCCCGTATGCCTCCTTGAATAGAGAAGCTCGGATATGGTTGCGGATAGTTAATTTTTGCCTGATTCCAGGGTCATAGTACACAAAGATCACACGTGATAGAGTGTGCTTGGTGTACGCTTTGATGATGAACATCCCCATCAACATTGGGGCGATTATTCGATCTTCAATGCGTAAGGCCAGGCTGCACAAGAGGTCCCACTTCAGCTTTGGCAATTTGTTGACTGTGATATTGAGGAAGGAGGACATCGAAGAGGAACCCGCAGATCATAAGCTTTCACCCAACCCGAAGAAGGTTGACCTCACAAAGGTTAAAGATGCTGAATCCATGCATGGCATCAACCTAACCACTGCAAAAAGACATGCTCGCGACGAAAGCTTCTTCCGCCATTTATATGGCATGACAAGGTTTACCATGATAAGCGGGGGTCGTGTTCCAACTGCTGCAGAGCTCCAACAGTTGGATTATGACTACCCAATGAATGAGCATACGAGGGCTATGTGCGGAGTAGGTGTATACTTTGAGGAACCTCTTGATGATGTCGTGAAAACCGATGATGATCGCCGAATGCCCGACTCCGACGTGGAGGAGAACTCTGATGACGACGACTCTGATGATGATTCCGATGCAGGGGGTATGACCCCAGACATAGAGGATGAGTCCGACTAACCAGGTTCTTCTTATTTATTTTCCACTGAGGGCAGTGTGTCCCATCTAAGTGTGGGGTGCTGGTATTTGTATGCTATACGCCGTTATCTGCATTTGCATTTATTTATGTTTGTTTGTTTTGTTTGTTAGTAGTTAAATTTTAGAAAAAAAAAATCATAAAATTGTTCTGATAGGCAGCATGGTATTATGACAAGAGTCTATGATAAAATCATTACTATTGAGACATTTAGGCTCTAAATGTGACTCAGTATGTGATAAATGTGTGGGTTAATTCCTTCATCTGTTGGGTCAAGAGTCTATACTGCTCCTAATAAAGTCGACCATGTGCCTTGTGTGTGTGAGATGATAGTATATTCTATGTTTGTGGATGATGCTAGAACTTGCCTGGTGTGTGTGTAAAGCGAAATAAAGAGTGTGAGTTTAGGAGATGATTTAGACATTTCTTTGGCAGCCTATGATTGTTTACCTTCTTTTTACCTACCCGTGGACATTATCTTAGTTAACCCCCTTTGAGACTATTAGCTATTTTCTTTGACAGCCTCATATGTAGCCTAATTCATTTTTTTCAAGACCATAATTTGATCCAAATTCCTAAGCGCTTTAAATTGTAAAATTATGTGACAAAATAAGAGGAAATTGGGTGAGAGTGATGCCTTAGAGTGTAATGGTACTTGAATTTGTTATGAAAAAAAGTGGCTATCATAGAGGTGTGTTATAAAAAAAAAGAAAAAAAAAAGAAAAAGAAATAGAAAAACAAAAAGATAGTTGGGTTTATGATTAAATAAAAAGATAGTTATGTTTGAATAGCAAAATAAGTGAAAAGGGGTGGTAGATAAAAGAAAGGTAGCAGGGTTGATTAAAAGAGAGTGTTAATGGCATAATGTGATGTATTAAAGCGCTTAGGAACATAGTCACTATTTCTGGCCAAAATAGTCCTACCCGTCACTTAGCCTACATTACAACCTGTAAAAGACCTATTTGATCCTAAGCTTAGCATTCTGATATTAGTGGAGCATTACACTAAGGTAAAGCCTATGGTCACCAGTTGCAACATATGAATTCTTTATGAGAGAGAGAGCAAGGAAAATCTTATACCCATGTTTCGAAAAATGCAAAAAAAAATGTGAGTGATTATGGGTAATATCTTATGTGAGACACACATGGTTGATGAGTTTTGGGTAGTTTTGTATGATTCTTTGTTCCTTAACTTGTGGATACGAATTAACCATCATCACGAGTCTATGTTGGAGGCTAAATGGTCTCTACTAATGATCGGAAAACTACTCTTTGTTGATAATTGTTGTGCTTGTCTTAACGAATATTTTATGTTGTTGCTGTGAAACCCTAAGTAGATGTTTATATGGACATGATATTTTGTTTGAGGACGAACAAAGCTTTAAGTGTGGGGTGTTGATGTTAGGCGTATTTACACGACTAAAGCACCTTAATGTACCCATATTTTAGCTAAGTTTTGAGGACAAAATATATAATTCCTACACTTTTAGTCCTTTTTCCTGTAAGTGAGCTAACCAACGTGATTAGCAAGTTTTCTGGTATAAATGATGAAGATTTCAGCACTTTATGGGCTGTTGGACGCCAAAGGAAACTTCACGTAAGAAGGAAGGCAGCTTCTGGAAGCTTGTGGACTGAAAGTGATGCATGGAGAACTTGTCCCGGGCAAAAACAGTATTTCTAAAGACTTGGGGGATCAACAGTAACTTAGTAGGATTAGGACAAGTATGCAGTAACCCAGTAGGACTAGGACAAGGATAAAAACCCTATTTCAGTAGGACTAGGACAAGGATGTTATAAAAACCTTATTTGCTGAATTTTTCAGGAAGCTTTTTATTATTCTCACTCATTCTCTTTCAATTCATTCATTGTTGACATTATTCTTCATCTATTCGACTTTTAATTTTCACGACAAGAGAAACACTACTAGAAAGGAATTCATGCCACAAGTGACGCCAATACTTCCTTATCGTGATATTGTTATTGCTTTGGTATGATGATATCCTCGTGGTTTTCCTTCACAATTATGAGTAGCTAAACTTCTCTGTTAGGGTTATGGAAGCCTTATGAGATACTATCTATTGCTATGAGTTTGTGAATTCTTGATACGTATGCTTCTTATATCATTACTCTCTTCATTTTAATTGAATTCTTGTGGTTGCAAACATATAGAATACGCCAATATAGCATTAACTTGTTCGAAAGAAAAGTTACATGTCTGGAAAAGAGAGAATGACAAGGAAATAGGGCTACCAACCCCTGTTTAAAAGTTAGTGTCGTAACTGGATTAACCTCTTGGAGAATTCGTACCATTAGTATACGCTTTAAGCTCGAAAGAGTTAAAGTGATATAATCCTTGATGGTCGAAAGACACTAGGATTTACCATAGAATACGAATCTCTATAAGCGCATGCATGTCTGAATTCCGCATAACTCATAGCCAATAGATACGTAAAACTCATAAGGTGGACATAACCCTAACTTACAATTCTCATTGATTAAAACCTACTAAACATTCCGTTTTTCTTTGTTACTTTGATACTCTTAATTCACGCTACAATTAAATCCCCCCTTTTTCGTAGAATTTTCAATCAACAGTCTACTAATCGTTGCATACTTAGTGACCAAGTATTCCCTATGGGATTCGACACCCAACCCAGTTGGG
Organism: Capsicum pubescens; assembly: GCA_030864215.1. Classification (NCBI taxonomy): domain Eukaryota; kingdom Viridiplantae; phylum Streptophyta; class Magnoliopsida; order Solanales; family Solanaceae; genus Capsicum; species Capsicum pubescens. The sequence goes on along the minus strand of CM061540.1, from coordinate 247,362,602 downwards.
TTCTATATTTGACAAACGACCGCTTACACTCTTACGATAGCTGTAGTTTGAGCGTTATCAGGGATATGGAAAATTTTATTGCTAAGTGCTTAAATTTCCAATGAGTTAAAGTTTAACATCTGAGATTGAGTGACACCTTCCAAGATATAGCTATCCTCATTTAGAAGTGGGACATAATTAACATGTATATCATTATCGGTCTTTCAAGTTCTTGAAATCAGTATGATTCTATTTGGGTCATTATTGACATGATGACTAGGTCGGCTCATTTTTTGCTGGTAAGAACTAATGTTTCAAGAGAGGATTATGCAAAGTTATTTAATTAGGAGATTGTTCAACTGCATAGGGCTCCCATATCCATTATATTCGACAGAGGTACATAATTTTATTTTCAGTTTTGGTAGTCTTTTCAAAGAGGTTTGGGTACATAGGTGAATCTTAGCACTGCTTTCCATACTCAAATGGACGAAAGGTAGAGTGCACTATTCAGACCTTAGAGGATATGCTGAGAGCCTGTGTAATTGACTTCAAGCGTTGTTGGGTGGACCATTTGCCTCTTATAGAGTTCTCATACAATAACAATTATCACTCCACCATCCAGATAGCTATATTTGAGGCTCTTTATGGTAGAAGGTATAGGTCACTGATTGGTTGGTACGAGGTAGGTGATACCAGATTGTTTGAGAATGATTTTATGAATCAAGCAATAAAGAAGGTAAAGGTTATTAGAGAGGATTAAAACCACCTAATATTACCAAAAGTATTATATTGATGTGAGATAGAGAGAGTTAGAGTTTGAGGTTCACGACTGGGTGTTCCTAAAATTCTCTCCTATGAAAGGAGTTTTAATGTTTGGAAAGAATGGAAAGCTCAATCCGCACTACATAGGTCATTATTAGATTTTGAGAAGGATTGGGAGTGTTGCTTATAAGTTAGATTTGCTCGTGATCTTGGCATCAATTCATCCCGTCTTTGACGTTTCTATGCTTAAGAAATGTGTTGGGGATCATAATCCAGTTATACTTATAGAAAATATTAGACTGAAAGACTCCTTCTCGTATGAGGAAGTTCCTATAGAGACTTTGGATAGGCAAGTCTGAAAATTAAGAAGCAAAGAGATAAGGATGATCAAAGAATTGTGGAGGAATCATAAGGTGTATGAATCTATGTTGGGAGAAAAAGATGATATGCATTCTAGAATCCTTCGTTATTCGAATCTTCGTATGAAGCTATAAAAGGTATGAATCCTAAGCTTACTCTTACCATTTAATGTGTTTCTTCTAATAGTGTTGAATGTGTCCTAAGTCATCATTTGGGGACGAATGATCCCAAGAGGAGATAATATAATGCCTCAGATGTTTAAACACCTAAATAGAGCAAAGTACGAGCCTATGTGACCCCTAGATTGAGTGTAAATCACTTTGGAATAAGATTGGAAGCGTTAGGGATAATTTTGGGCATGAAAAAAGATCGTATGTCACATGGGGAACTTCGTTCGATATCCCCACAATGCATGAACCACCACAGGAGGATTCTGCCTCTTCCATGTGATGGGCCCACGCTGCAAGAGAGTTGCCTCACGTTGGGCCTCACATCACGAGGGGCGGGCCACGCTTCTAGGCATACATTGGACCCTCTAGTTTCATTGATGGGACGTTGTTTTATTGATATTTCAAGGGTGTTTGGGTCTTTTAACACCATTAAAACATCCCTCATTCACCTAAAACGTTATTAAGTCCCTAAAATTAACTCTTATTACTTCTAATTACCTTGTAAATATCTCCAAATCACTATAGAAGAGAATTATCTAGGGTTCAAGAATTTTAAGCTCTAAGGGTCAATTTTTATCAAATTCTTTTGGCTAAGAGGTATGTAGAACAACCTTACTACTCATGGGTTTAAAAATCATGTTTCCCAACTCTAAATTTAGTATATAGAATATGGGTTTTTTACTTAGTTGAAGAGCATCAACTATGAACCCTTTTCTATTATAAGAATTATGTATTTAACTAACGTCATGGGATTTCTTAATGATGGAAAGATTGATCTTGAATGATATCACGACCCGATTTATGAGTCATGATGGCACCTACTAAATTCTGCCAGTAGGTAAGCTGAACTATAGCCCAGAGCTGATTGCAATGGGCTAAATTGGTGGAAAATGCCCTGAGAAGGAAGAATTAGACAATACAATTCATAAACAAGCAAGGAAATAGAAATAGTATCAAAGGTAGCCATAACACAGAGAACCATCCCACGACTTGGTATAGTCAGTACAAGATCTACTACAACACATCATAAGTTCTAGAATAGTCAATACAATTTGTCTCAAAATAAATTACTAGACCTAGATAAATAGAAGGGAAAAGGGGCAACTCCGACACCACGAGCTCACCTTATCTCCGAAATCCACCAAAGCATGATCCCCATATCAACGGTGGCAACTAGTGCTTGGATCTGCACCAAAGGGTACAAAAGTGTAGTATGAGTACCAAAACTATAGGTACATAGTAGGCATTATCGATCGACTAAGCTAAATCTTGATATAGATACGATAAGATGCAAGATAACATAACTAAGTCAGGATAAAGGGACATACCCATAAGTAAATCCAACCTTATTGTACACAATTAAATACGTAAAATAAAACAAAACATAAAGATCATGCAATTACAACTACAAGATTGGCCCCCATAAGCCAATAAGTATGGAAAAATAAATGACCTAATGCAGGCCCCTATAAACCTAGAGGGTATAGTCAAAGATAAATATAACACACGTATCTGAGATACCATAATTTTCCAACCTCCATGTTTTCATCGAGAACCCTTCCACAATATGTCACATTAAGATACACTCCCCCTATCGGACTCAAAATAGTGTTTATATCCTAATATCATAACCAATAGCCAAACTCAAACTGGTATATATATATATCACCAATAGAAAAATCAATAGATGGACTCGAACCAGTATATAAATCATCAATATCATAGTCAATGGTCGAACTTAAATCGGTATTCATATCATTAATACCATAACTATCAAATTTATCATAATTAGTATCAACTCCCAATGTCAAACCATCATGAATATTAATTACTTATCCTCATCAAGCCTCAAAATAAGCATTTCCAAATTTATAACGAGCATATAAAGGTCTACCAAAACTAGTTTAATTGGCCTAAGGCCGGCCGAAGGGGCTTACTTCTAATTCTCGAAATCCGTTATAAGGCCATTCTACCCCTAACTAGACTATGGTATCATAATCCTATTTTATATGTTAAGCAAGTCTTAATTATCCCTAAGATATAAATTCTACTAAGTAACTAAGCAACTAAGTTGACTATGCCCAAATTAAGGTTTCCAGATAGCCTAAACAGACCAACTAACCCAAGTAATGCCATTCGTATCACTAATACCTAAAACCCCGACCAAATCTAACATATTATCATAAGCATACAGTGAAATATCTCAACCTATAAGGGAGTAAAACCTAGCCTACCTGGACACTGAAGAAAGCTCGAAGAATCTTCTAAATCACCAATTTTCCCTTTCGAGAAGCTTCCTCAAGGAGCCACGCTATCAAAATCATAGTCTAATCAATAAAACAAGAATAGTGATACCCATATTTCACTATTGTGCTTTGGATCCAAAATCACGCAAAAATCCCATGTAGGACCCATTTATAGAAATCGCATTTTTAAAACCAACTCAACGCCCCTCTATGCTCAAGAAACATTTATTCTCAAAAATGGGTGAATTTCAATCTATATTAGTGCTAAAATCAAGTCACCAAGCTTTTGAGATTTTTACATGAGAATGGGAAAATCAACCATGAAAATGAAGGAATTTTACCTCAATTTTAAAGCAAAAACGTGTAATTAAACTGCCCACAATTATTATTCCCAAGCTATCCGACTCTTTAGGGTTTAGAACTCTTGAGAATGGATGAGAAATAGGAAAAAATGAGTTGAATGTGATATTTATACCATTCCCAAGTACACGGGTATCACATTCATGATTTATCGATCGCATTCGCGATACTTAGCCAAAGGGGCAAAAGTTGTGCTTCTGATAAAGGATATCGCTAACACGATACATGTCCGCTGCCAAAGGAAGTCTCTTATGCAGTATGAGTGTTACATTTGCAATACTTGTTGTTAGTGGACAGATTGATTAAGCTATCGGAGACTCGCGGACACGAGTGCACCAGATGAGACTTGGAAGGGATTCATTCAGAATCTCGTATACATAAACGGACCATGCTATCCTATCAAATTTGATTTTCAGACTCAATAACGCAGTTAAAATTTTCATCTGAGGTTGTTTCAATGAAAAGTGAATTCCACACCCAACTTACCATTTTCTTAACTTTCGGTCAATAGCTTAAAATGAGCTTGGGTGACTCAAGACCCAAACCAAAGGTCCACCTATCCTAAAATTAATTTATCGAAGTTGTTGGAACAGTCAGAATCGATATACGAGGTTGTTTGATTGAAATTTTCACCTAGTAGCCAATTTGAACAAACGAAGACTTCAAAATAGAGAATCGATTCTAAAAAATAAATGAACTACCTGATAACCGAATTGTCAACCCCATCAAGTCATAAATGACTTGGGGCAGCTATAGAAAAGCTCTAACAGTGAAAATAAGTAAAAATACAAAAAATAACCTGAAGGGTCATTACAAATGCTCCCTTTATTATTATTTGTACAAATTTGTAGAGTGTTTATTGTATTTGAAATGCTTTTGTATCCCATGAGAATTGTATGAACATGTGAAAGATATGAACACCTTTAATATATTTAGAGAAGACTTGGAAGAAAGATGTTTTGTCTAAACTTGTAATCAATTTTGAAAGAGAATTCTTATATGATATTTGAATCATTTTCTTATGGTCAATGATATATTTTAAAATAGAGATAAAGAGAATAAAGGAGATGATTTATATGACTTACAAGTCTTGGTATGATGATACCAATTAAGAAAATGCCCTTAAAGAGAAAGAGATGAATGTTCAAGAATAACGAATGTTTTAAAGAGAATAAAATATGAGCTTAAAGAGAGTTAGATGATTAATCGAAAAGGCATAGGTTAAAAAGGCCATTGTCCGAATTGTTTTATACCGACACAGGATTTGATTATGTACTGAAAAATAGATAATCATTGTATACTTGCTTCATGATTTGGTATACTAGAGAGGATACTCCGATCCTTGCGACAAACTTATAATGGGGGCTTGACCGATGTTTTAAAGCTTGACCCCATAGCTCATGGTGTAAAAAGAATGTCGTATACCTTCTAGCTCAGAATTAAAGAGAAGAGTTGAGTCTATGTCTTAAGTAATCATTTTAATTCTTAATTTATGCCCATGTGTTTGATTTCTATATTGTGATTTGACTTTCATTATCTTGACTACTTTGTATAAAGTATATTTTTTCTTTGGGTTGTTCTACATGCCAATACATTTCACATATTAACCATCCTCGGATGGATGCATCTTCTCATGATATAGGTTCAGAGGCACATTCCCACGGTTCAGTGCAGCACTAAGATCATTCAGAAATTATCAGAGTTGGTGAGCCCTCCATCTTTCGTAAGGCATTTTATCCTAGATGCTTAGTTGTTTTCAGTTATGGTATTACTGGGGCCTTCTCCTGGCTTAGAAAGATGTTGTTATACTAGAGGCTTTGTAGACTGATTGTGATGGATGTTTTGCTATTATGTCTTTTAGAGTCTTGTATTACTTTCTCATTTAACTTGAAAGACTCCATTTGATTTTATCATATTTTCGCTCTTTAGTTAGGGTTGGCCTTCATTGGTTTGGAATACCCATCACGGTTAGGGATTCGGCTCGAGTTGTGACAAAAACCCTCCTTAACATGATAAGTTTACTAGAATAGGTCCTAACAATTGTTTGTATCTGATTTCATTAGTGGTAATTGTCCTTTCTTGCACATTTGATTAATCACTACTATATCTTTACATTATAAAGTTTTCATAAAAGGATCATTCGAGATTGTAAGTCATTTTTAATATGTTAAAATAACATTTTTATCAAGATAAAATAATTAAAGTGATGAGAAAGAGCACAAATCAACGAATCATTTGTAAAAAGAACAAGTTTTACATAATAATTGTGTTCCTATATAGCTTTATTAATTGACATAAAACTAACGTACAAAGCACGCACACTATATATGTATATATACATAGAGAGAGAGAGGGGGGAGGGGTGTGTGTGTATATATATAGACACACATCTCTCTATGACCTCTTTTCATATTTCTCTTTTCTTTTTCTTTGGATTTTTTTCCAATTTAATCTAATTAAATTTGATTTTTATTTTATAGCTATATTCTCTTAATTGCTCATCTCTTTTTCAATTCTTTTTTGTCTCTTTTTCAGTTTAAAAAGCCCAAAGCCATTGTCATCAATTTAATGATTTGCTCTCTCCATTCAAAAATAAATGAATTTTTGGACTATTTTTCAATGTTCAAAATAAATAAATTATTCATTCTTTAAGAGATATGTTGGAAATTTCTTCCAATTTTACCCTTTCATTTAATGAGGTTCTTAAGTACTTCACATTTTCTAGGAGAGTAATTTAAGAACAATTAAAGTGTAATAGTGGAAAGTAACCTACAATTTATGTCTTAAAAGATTTTTCTTTAGAGGAGTTTTTTACCCCAATAATTCAATTATTTTGGAATAGAGGGAGTATTAATCAGTCCTTCACTTTTTGTAATTAATAAATTTAAAATTGGGAGCGCACTAAAACTTATGGTGACCAATTTCTTTTTTAATTATTTTTGCTTTATGTAGGTTATATAAATATTATAGTTACATAATTATTTGATTCACAAAATAAGAATGTGCAAGTTATATATAGGTACCTTTTACTTTCAAGTAACTAAAGACAGACGAATAAAAAAAAAACTAAAGAAGATCAGAAAACAAAGAAAAGTGATAAGAAGATCAAAAAAATAAAGAAAAGGGGTACTATATCAGATGCTACAAAATGTTACTCGGGGCATTGAGCTAAAAGTGACAAAAGAGTTTGAAAATGAGGTGTAGGTGACTCAAGTCTTAATAATTGAGTGGATGTGACAATTACTTTATTATGGATTAAGAAAGTTTGGAAATTTGAAAATAACCCACAAGTTTTTAAATTTATACTTTGATCCAAATATTAGTTGATATAACAGGAAACGGAGGAAAAAAGACATGTTTCTCCTCTCATTTATTGTTGTTTTCTCTCTCTTCGCATTTTTTGTTATTCATTGTTGTTGCTGCTTTATTCATCATCTTCCGCTTCATTATCGTCATTTTCTACTTAATTATCATCTTCATCTTCTTCTTGTCGACCATTATTGTTGTTTTTACCGCTACTGCTACTACTTGACCAATTTTTTAGGTAAAATTTTGTTTCGTATATCACTTTCCCCTTTGTCATTACTTCATAGGTGACTTTGGAAGTAAAATTATGATTTTTAGTTGAATTTTTCATCTGGGTACACTACTACTGCTGTTTTTTCAACAATGGATAGAACTCGTTCATGAATACAACATAAGAACCCACAATTTAAACATATCACTCAGTCTATTGCAACAGATAAATATTCTATTACAACAGAAGACTCATATAGTAGATTCATATTTATGGTCCTATAGTACCCGTAACATGAATCAAAAAGATGGGTAATTTGTTGCAACATACGAGTTATCTATTGCAACAGACTAGTTATCTGTTGCAACATATAAATCATCTATTGCAACAGACGAGTAATCTGTTGCAATAGAATATTTATCTATTGCAAAAGACTATTTATCTGTTGCAACAGATAATTATTCTATTACAACAGATGAGAAATTTGCTTGGAACAACACAATACAGCTCCTGCCACAAATTCAACAGGTAACCAATATGTTTCAACTCTTGCTATTGCTACTGGATTCAAATTATTCCTTAATTGTCAATAGTTTGTTGAGAGGAAGAAAGACATAATAAAAATTAAATAAGATTAAAACGTCAAAGTCGATCAAGCATGAATTTTTTTATCAAACAAAAACAAATAAAAATGCATAGGCTAAAAGAAAAAAATAATCTAATTATTATTATTATCATTATTATTATTATTATTGTCAGTCGGCCAATCTTCAATCGGCAGCAGCAGGGCCCTCCTCAGCCTGCGGATCTCCCAGAGCATCCTTGATCTCACGATGCCCAACTCCCACTGTAGGTCATAAACTTATCTCCGAAGTTTTCGCACGGCGTATTGCAGAAAATAAACGTCCCACACTGGATCAGTCATATCTAAAACACACATGAATTGACAAAAAACGTAAAAACAAAAGTAAAGAAAAAAATCCAAATGTAATACAACGTATACTACCAATTGGGTATATTTACACAAAAAGCAAGAAAAAAAAAACTTACCTGAGTTAGGGAAGAGAAAGAGGTTGAAGGTGTAATATGAAAGACAAGATGCAATAAATAAATAGAGTGTAGTAGAATGAACGAGTAAGGAGGGACCTATTTATAGAGGATTGCATTTCAATGAGTTAGGCAAAAAGGCGCGATTGTTCACCTCTATTTATTAATTACATACAAACTGATGACTTTTTAATCACTGTAAAAAGTTATGACTGAATTAAATCAAGCAACTAACTGACTTTTTGATTATGGTGATAATTTATGACTTTTCAGCTTATTATTATTAATTAGTTCTTTCCAATAACCGTTTTATTGAGCTGTGACAACAGATTCTATATTTGTTGCATTAGATAACCTATTTGTGACAACAGATATACCATCTGTTGCAATAAATTGATAACCTGTTGTATCAGATAATCTATCTGTTGCAACATATAATCTATTTTAATAATCATCATATCATTAATCCAAATTTGGTGACTTTTTTATTGTATAAATTAAAAAAATTGATTTAAAAATAAAAATGGCAAAAATTCACTACTTGTTGCCTATTTAACATTAACATCAATTATTTAAAATAAAGAACCATGTTTTACGATTATAAATTGTGTTTATCATTTATTTTCTTATTATTTTCTGTGAAAAGAAATGACTTAATTAATTCAAGCTGGTGAGTTTTTTATTATTGTGACAAGTCATGACTTTTCAGCTTATTATTATTAATTAGTTCTTAAATTTAAATAATATTTTTCTTAATTAAAAAATCGAAGACTTCTCACCTTTTCAATAATCGTTTCTTTAATAAAATAATAACCATTTTTATTGAGTTGTGGCAACAGATTGTATATCTGTTGTATCAGATAAGCGATCTATTGCAACAAATCGACCATCTGTTTTAGAAGCTTTTTTGATTTCTTCTAACAGATGGAGAATTTGATGCATCGGCTGTTTTGAATGTGTTAGAGAAAAAGTCACGATTGTTCACCTTTTTTAACAATCATCATATAACTTAATTAATCCAATGTGTGATTTTTATTATATAATAAATAAATAATTTAAAAATATATTTAAAAATAAAAATGGCAAAAAGTCACGATTAGTTATTAAAATTAATTAACCGTTCTTTTACGGTTATAAATTGTGTTTATTAGTTATTTACGAATCATTTTTCATATTAAATAATCGAAAAGTCATGACTTTTCACCCTCTCAATAACTATAACCCTTTTTTTATTAATAATCGTCCATTGCAACATATGATCCATTTGTCGCAACAGATTAACTATCTGTTGCAACATATGGTTCATCCGTTGCCACAAACGTTCAATCCTTACCTCCAACCATCGACATGTTGAGAATAAAGAATAGACAGAATTAAAATTAAATATTAAATTTGAATTAAAAATCTAAAGTCGACCAAACACAAATTTTTGAATCCATTATATACAAATATATATAATAAAAAAAACCTTGGGTAGATCCGATATAAAAAAAGAAAATACTTACGCTAAAAGAAAAAACGTAACCTAATTATTATTACTACTACTACTACTATTATTATTATTATTATTAGTAGTAGTAGTAGTATATTCAACCGACCAATCATCATTCGGCAGCAGCAGGGCCCTCTTCAGCCTTTCTCTAAAGTCGCCCAACTCCCTCTGGAGTTCATGAATCTGCCTTTCATGTTCCCGTAAGGACTCAAGATGAATCACCTTGTACAAATCTGGATCATCCATATCTAGAAGTGGAGTAGAATGTACGAGTAAGGAGGGACCTATTTATAAAGGATTGAATAATGAGCCTGGAATTACATAACATTTGATCACTGATCAAATATTATGTAATTCCAGGCTCATTAACCTATCAATTCCTTTGAAGGTTGCATTGAACAACGCTCGAGAAAGTGAGTTGTTCAACTGTTGGGACCACTGCTTGAGTGTGCATCAACATGTTCACCTAAAATAAACATAGTGACTCTCTATGTATCATTTAAGCCTTCTAAAGAAAGTATTTTGGAAGACTTCTAAAGGCCTTTTACAATGCCATAACTTTGAAGGAAGTGTTCCTCATTAACGAGCTCACAAAAGACCAAGAACTCTATAGTAACCTCAAAAATAGCAACGACAAGCTTGAATACTGAATCAGCAAGCTGGAGGCAAGCTTGAAAATTATCGGGATTCACATACTACAGGAAGCATCTGATCTTATCCAAGATATGTTAAAAGAAAGCTAAGTCAAGAAAACACAATCAATTATATCCATATGGCTAAGGAAGTAATGATACTCAATCTGCCTTTCATTCTTGTTTGTGGTTTCGATCAGGTCAATAACAGTAGATTGGGGATGCAGCATGCAGTAAGTAATTCTTCTAGAAACATATGGTTTTTTTGTTATAGAAGAGTCTAATATACTGTTGTAAGAGATGAAGAGCAACAATTGACATTGAAGATCTTTGATCAAGGAGAAGGAATTGAAGTAGTAGTAACTTTAGTTTATGCTAAGTGTACAAATCAGGGAAGGATGGCATTGTGGGAATCTCTAGTTGATATGACTCAATAAATTAATGAACCATGGATGGTTGGGGGAGATTTCAATTTAGTAACTATCAATGAAGAAAAGCTTGGAGGTTTACCTGTTACAGTAGCAGATACAGTTTATTTTAATCACTGTATAAGTGTTTGTAATTTAGAAGATCCAAGTTTTAAAGGGAGTAAGTTTACATGGTGGAATGGGAGAGTGGATGAGGCTTGAATATTTGAGAGACTGGATAGAGCATTATGGAATAACAAGCTACAAAATTTATTCCAGGTACTAGAAGTAGAACATTTGCCTAGAAGTGGATCGGATCATGCTCCTTTGCTATTGCAGATGTATAATTCACAGGAAAAGATCATTAAATCTTTTAGATTTTTGAACTTTTGGCTGAAGGATGAGACTTGATTGGAGGTAATTAGGCAGAATTGGATAACAGAAGTGTAGGGTAACCTATTTATCATGTTTCATCATAAGCCGAAGAAGACTAAGAAAGCATTGACTAAGTGGAGTAAAGAGAGATTTGGTACTATTTTTCAAGAAATTGCAACTCTTGAGGATGTTATTAAAGTCTTGGAGGTCCAATTTGAATAGAATCCATCTAGAGAGAATAGAAATAAATTGTTCAAAGCCCAGGCAGAGCTAATATACAACTCAGAAGGGAAGAGGATTTCTGGAAACAAAAATCAGGATTTGAGTGGTTTAAGGGTGGGGAGAGGAACACTAAATTTTTCCATACTATTGTCAGAGGGAGAAGAAACAAGCTGAAGGTTAGTAGAATTCAAAATAAAGAAGGGTGGTGGATGGACAATTAGGCAGATATTTCAGATATTGCTATCAGATTCTTTGAGAAGCAGTTTACTAAAGGGCAGCAATGTGAAGACTTCTCTATACTGAAGGAAATACTGGAGTTAATTGATTCTAATCAGAATAAGGAGTTGATTTCATAGCCAACAATGCAGGAAGTCAAAAAAGTTGTAATAGGGCTTAACAGAAACAGTGCAGGAGGACCAGATGGTATGACTGGAGCTTTCTATCAAGATTCTTGGGAAATTATTAAGAATGATATTTATGAAATGGTAAAGACTTTTTTTGGTGGATATGAACTACCCAAGTTTATTACCCACACAAATTTAGTAATGTTGCCAAAGAAGTTTTTCACGACCCAACTTTTCAGGTCATGATGGCGCCTACCATAACCCCACCAGTAGGAAAGCCAACCTGTAGTTTGGAACGGCTAGTAACGGACTACTTAATAACATAAGAAAAAAAATGCGGAATATATGAGATAAAGATCAATAAATAGATGAATCCCAAAATCTGATGGTATCAGTACAAGTGCTTCTAAAGATAATAAGAGTACAAAAGTGATATATCAAAGAGAAATACACTGATTCAACTTACCTCTGAATACAACTTAGAGGCTAGTCTAATACATAGGAGAGAGATAAGTAATACTCCGAACGTCAGGAGCTCACTCTAAGTCTCCAAATCAGGGCTACTCCATCGATGTACACATCAATGGTGATAACTCGTACTATGATCTGCAGGCTGCAGAGGTGTAGTATGAGTACCAAATGAATGGTACTCAGTAGAAAACTGCCAACTGAGCTCCAAAGATAAAATAGATATATACAACATATAAACAGAATGGAAACTACAACCAAGAGTCCATAAATCATGTAATAAGTCAATGAGAATAACAAGGGGCAACTATCCTATTCATGTCCAAGAGTCTAACATAATAAAACTAAGGAAGTATCAAGGTGGACTATTTTATTCCAGCTATATTCAATATATGCCAAAGCTATACCGTATATCCCAGGTCAATATATAGATAAAGAGCGAAAGAAAGATATATTGTAATATATAAGGCGAATGAACGACTATACAATATGAACAATGAAGAAAGAGATATCTGATAGTACCATGACTTCATATAGCTAGATATATATAATACATATAAACAAGAGGTTATCTTAAATATAACCTAGATCGCCATGTTCTCATTTTAAGACCTTATTATAATACTATCAGGATTCAATACCAACATACTCAGGATTTCTAATCCATATGGCTAGACATAGAATAATCGTGCATAGTAATGTAATCATAAGATAGCAAAGATCGAAGACATACCTCAATCCCAATACCAAATCCATGACCAATCTATCATAAGCTAGCCATAATAATAATCATAACCACGATAATAACAATATCAATAACATCGTAAATAACCGGCTACTCTGGACAACCAAATACCTAGCCGAGCCTATGCGTACCCCCACCGCCCCAGAATCAGAAGGTTCAATCAACAAACAGTAACACAAGACATATTATTCACCTATATCTATGCAATCGTCCCATACCGGCTGATAGATATAGATGCATACTGGTGATAGGCGATACGCATGCAGGAATGATTGAAAAATATACCATCAATATCATAATGGATCATAACTATCCTCATCAGGACCATCATCATTGGCATTAACCTCCGGCCTCACCGGGTATCAATATCATCTCAATAGTATCCTCCGAACTCGAACCGGGTATCAATATTATCACAATATCCTCCATCCTCGCCGGGTATCAATATCATCTCAATAGTATCCTCCGGACTTGAACCGGGTATCAATATCATCATAATATCCTCTGTCCTTGTCGGGTATCAATATCATCTCAATAGTATACTCCAAACTCGAACCGGGTATCAATATCATCATAATATCCTTTGGCCTTTCCTGGTATTAATATCATCTTAATAGTATTCTCCGAACTCAAACCGGGTATCAATATCATCATAATATCCTCCGGCCTTGCCGGGTATCAACGTATCATCATAACTCTTAACACATAAATATAGGCATATATAGGTGCACAGACGCAAGCCGATATACTCATAACCGTAAAGATATCTATCTTATCAATACATCCCAATTACTCATTATTAGCTAACCAACATTTATTATTATTAAACCGCTAGTTCGCTAGTCATCACATAACCTCTAGTTATTAGCCTAAACATTATCCTTCACATAATCCTTATTCACGGGATAACAACTAACCACTATTCATTTAATAGTCAACGTCTAACATCTAGTCTAGGTTCATCGTTAGACCAAAATCGTCATTTATCCACCATTCATTATTATCAACTATTCATCCTATTTTTGTTAATCATTACTAGACAACACATTACTACTCGTCGCCTAACCATCTTTTATTAAATGAGATCATTCATTAACTGGCCATCATTAGCTACCATGTTCCAACTAAGCAAGATTCATTAACTAATACATTAGCTTCCTAGCCATCAAGTGCAATAGTTAACTAATAGACAACTAGTTACCACATAGCTTAACCGTCTAACAAGAAGAAAAACCATAAGATCATATTTCGGCTATAATCACATAATTTATAATGGTAAATAATCATGAACGTACCAAACCTATGCATTCCATCACCAGTATTCAATCAATGGAATAATAAGCATCATACAGCATCTTTCTCTGTCCCATACCGGAGAGATGTGTATACAAACATATACATATCCATATTCATAAATCACAATCACATCATTCATAATGATAAACACTTCTTGGATATTTAATCAGTACCATAACACGACCCTTGGCCCATTAATTTATCCAAAATAATCACAACATCATAATCATGGCCTTAGGCCCATATACATATCCGGGACTCATATCAATAATCATATTTATAAACCATAGCATATCTATAATCATCTCACATATAGGAGGCATCTCACATCTAGGAGGCATAATATCAATAAGCATATCGCCTCTATTAGACATCTCATATCTATAGGTTATGCATCATGACCAAGAGGAAAATCATCTCTATAAGCTCAATAATCATAACTAAGAGGAAAATCATCTCTATGGGCCAAATATCATAACTAAGAGGAAAATGCATCTCTATAGGCAAAATATCATAATTAAGAGAAAAATGCATCTCTATGGGCCAAAAATCATAATTCAGAGGAAAATGCATCTCTATGGGCAAAATATCATAATTAAGAGGAAAAATATCATCTCTAAGGGCAAAATATCATAATTAAGAGTAAAATGCATCTCTATGGGACAAATATCATAATAAAGAGAAAAATGCATCTCTAGGGGCCAAATATCATAATAAAGAGGAGAATACATCTCTATGGGCCACTAATCATATTTCGACGAAAATCATCACAATTTATCAATTGACCAAAAAATTCTCATAAATAAGGCTCATTAGTCTCAACTAGGTCTACTATCTGCAACTAAGCCCACAAGGGCTAACACAAATCTTGGCCTAAGTGGGCCGGATGATCCCACTTCTAATCCATAATTTCCATAATTAGGCATATTATGCTCCAAACTAGGATAAGGTATATATTTCATCCTCTAGATGTCAAGCAAGCCATATTAACGCCTAAGATAGTAACTTCGACTAGAAACAAGGATACTCAAGTCAACTCTGCCAAACTTACGATTCCAAAACTATCACACTAGCCCAATAAGGCTAAATATACAAATCATTCTTCAAATTCTAAAACAATATTCTGAGCATAGCATTATATCATATCCATGCTACAAATTTACCCAAACTAAGGAGAAGGCAATAGGATTCTACAAGGGTATTAAGTAATTTAACCTACGAGTCCAAAACCTTATCTAATCTCCAAACTTTTATGTATATTCAATACTAAGTCATTCTATCCAATATCAATCTTAACATTCACATTCTCACGCAATATATATCATACATCATCCATGAAGAAGAGTAGACAGAAGCCTACCTCAAGGCTAAACCGCAAAATCACACTTCAAGCACCATATGCTCGTCTTCACTTCACAATCCCCAAAATGCCATCACACTATCAAAAATATAATCTACTTATCAATACGAGTCTAGTGATACCCATATTGCACTATTATGCTTCGGGTCCAAAAATGACACCAAAAACCGCAAGTGGGTCCCACATATGGAAATTGTGTTTCCAAGGTCAAACCAATGCTCATCTATCACCAAGGAAGAATAACCCTCAATTGATGGGTGCAAACAAACTAAATTTGGGGATAAATCAAGCCCTAAGCTAAATTGGGGTTTTGGATCAAGAACAATGAAATTCACCAATAAAGTGATGAAATCTTACCTTAATCCGGATGATAATCATGATAAAAGATGTTTACCAAGCTCCCTAGACACCCACAAGACTCAATTTCGAGTTATCATATCCATTTAGGGTTTTAGGTTCTCAAATGTGAAAGAAAAATCCCCAAAATCGCGACCTTGGGTCTATCTATAGACCCCTTCGGCGAACAAACGCGATACCCTGTGACAGCAAAGTCAAAAACTTATTTTTGACCCTTGGAACTCATCCAGGATCCAAAATATATGATCCAATAGTGAAATTTGAGTTTAAACCACAATTCAAATTCATTGGAATCATAAAAACTTCCATACAAGGTCGTTTAGGCAAAAAGTGGAGCCCACATATATAGTTTCAATTTTATGACTTTCCGACTAATAGGTCGAAATGAGCTCGGGTGCATTGGGACCCAAACCAAAGGTCTATCTAGACTAAAATTGATATTTTGGATATGCTGGCTAAGTCAAAATTTTCACCCGAGATCGTTTCGCTGAAGTTTTTAATCGGTGGCCATTTGAAAACAAGGAGTTGACTCTAAAAAACAAACGAATTGCCCGGTAATCGAACCCTCAGTCCCAGAAAATCATAAATGACTTGGGGCAGTTATGGAGAAGCTCAAACGGTGAAGATAAGCATAAATATGGAAAATGACCTGAAGGGTCATTACAAAGTTGGTGCTTAATACTTTTTCAGACTTTAGGCCAATTTTTTTAAGTAATTCTGTCAACAAGATTTTTCCAAGAATCATTCATGATAGGATAAATAAGTTGTTTCCAGGGATTATCTCAGAAGAGAAAGTTGGATTTGTAAATGGAAAAAGTATAGCAGAGAATATTCTGGTGGTGCAGGAGATTGTCTCAGAAATTAATAAAAGAGGTAAGCCTCCAAACATGGTCTTAAAATTGGATATGATGAAAGCATATGATAGGGTGGAATGGTTTTTTTTTGACAAAATTTATGAGAAATATGGGTTTTGGAGAAGTTATTATAGATTTGGTGTATAGGTTGTTGAGTAATAATTGGTATTCAATCCTTTTAAATGGGCAACCTAAGCGTTTCTTTAGATCATCTAGAGGTTTGAAACAAGGTGATCCTCTGTCACCAACTCTTTTTATTATTGTAGCTGAGGTAATGTCGAGGTCTCTTAAAAAGATATTGTTGAATAAAGATTTTAAAACTTGTGGGATGCCTAGAGGAAGTCCTAAGTTGAATCATTTAGCTTTTGCTGATAATATGATCATTTTATGTTAGGCAGAGATCAATACATTGAGAATATTGACAAATACTTTAGAGAAGTATAAGAGAGCTTCAGGTTAGATGATTAATAAGGATAAGAGTGTTATATATTTGTATAAAAATGTGTCTTATGGGGTAGTGGCTATGGCAGAGGTGATAATAGGAATAATAAGGAATGATTTCCCTTTAACTTACCTTGGTTGTCCTATTTTCCATATGATAAAGAAGAAAGATTACTATCAGGGTTTGATGACCAGAATTGGTGGTAAATTGCAGTGTTGGAAGGGTAAGTTACTATCATATGGGGGGAGGGCTATTCTGATTAAACATGTGCTTCAGAGCATTCCAGTTTACTATTTATTAGTGATAAATCCTCCTATAAATGTAGTGAATCAAATATAGAAGATGCTTGCTCAATTTTTTTGGAGCATTCACATAGGGGGCAAGAGTAGACACTGGGTAAAGTTGCAAGATATGTGTGTACCTGAGGAGAAAGGAGGTTTAGGTTTCAGAATGATAAAAGATGTTTCTATGGCTTTGTTTTGCAAGCTATGGTGGAACTTCATAACTAAAAAGTCTATTTGGGTGGACTATATGCATAATAAGTATTGTAAGAAAGAATATCCTAATATGACTATGTGGAAGAAAAGAGCTGGGGGTTCACAGGTATGGAAGAAAAGGGCTACAGGCTAGAGACTTGATAGAGCATCAGATATTATGGAAAATCAGGAATGGTGAATCTAGCATTTGGTGGGATAACTGGACAACATTAGGGAGTCTGTACCAAATTATAGAAAATGACTTGATGTGGGATGATAGGTTTCAGGGCAATGCATGGAATATGGAATGTTGAAGTGTTGAATCAATTGTTACCAGAGGAAATTGTTAATCACATTATGGATAATGTACAACCACCAGATGGGAGCAGGAAAAAGGATAAACCCATTTGGATGTTTGAATCTAATGGGAAATTTTCTGTGAAGTCTTCGTAGCAGTATATTAGACAAAGAAAGGAAAAGAGTGAAATTTTCAAGGAGATGTGGATAAAAGAACTACCTTTTAAATTTTCCTTTCGAATGTGAAGAATGTTTAAAGGAAAAATACCAGTTGAGTAGTCTATTAGAAGGTGGGGGTGGAATGTTGGTGTTGTACTACTCATGCTTAAGAAAGCATTGCACATGTGTTTCTGAGAGCTCCTATTACTAACCGAACATGGTCCTACTTTTCTTATTTTGCAAGTATTAACATAAAAGGACTAGACTTTAGGAAGATTGTCATGAAATGGTAGAATGCATATGTTAGAATCAAAGATAGAAACTATTATCTAGTTGTTCCTAGTATCATTATTTGGGAGCTATGGAGAAGAAGAAACAAAGGGAAACATGAAGGGAAGCAGATGTCTGAGTACAGAGTACAACACAACATAATCAGAAATATCAGATTACTTTTGAAAGTAATGAGGCCATATCAAGAATTTCCTAATACATGGCCAGAAATAGTAACAGAGTTGGCAAGGTACAAAACAAGGATGAAAGTTATAAAGGTGAAATGGGATTTTTCTCAACAAGGTTGGATTAAAATCAATACAGATGGAGCCTCTAGGAGGGATCCGGGGGCAAGTTTTTATGCATTTTTTGTGAGAGATGAAAGGGGGGATTTAGTGTATGCAAAAGGAGAAATCATGGAAGATACTACAAATTTACAAGTAGAAGCAGAAGCTATACTACAAGCAGCAGTACATTGCAACAAGGCTCACATTAGCAAGGTAGTCATACAAACTGATTCATTAAGCATGCTGATGATCTTAAAAAAATAGTGGGATTGTCCATAGAGCATAGAGGATAAAGTCAATCAAACATAGAGGTTATTACAACATATAATAGTCCAGTATCAGTACATTCTGAGATAAAGAAACAAATTGGCTGATTATTTTGCTAATTCTGCATTTGAAGTACAAGAATTCACATTCACAAGCTTTCAACAGCTGCCAACAACAGGAAAGAAAATCCTCAACAGTGATAAGTATCAGATACCATATTTGAGATTGTCACCTCAAAGATGGTGAAAAGATAGATTAAGATAATATAATATAGAGAAGCTTATAAAAGGTTCTTTCTTCCAAATGATAAGTATTCTTTTGTTTAGTCTACTATACAGAAGACTATAAAAGGTGCTAGCAGCAAAAAGGAAGTGATCTATGGAAAGCTACTATGTAACCTGGGCAATGGTTATATCTCAAGTGCTAGCGGATCCACATACTCAGTTATCTTATTCATGTATGATACAAGGATAGATGAGGTAATTTCAAGAAAGTTGAGAGAAATCATAACTCACAAGGTTAGATGTTACTTACTTGGGGAAGATAACCAAATCCAGTACTAGAACCTTCAATGGTAATCAAAAAAGAGTTTTTCCTATTCCATCCATCGAAGAGCTTAGCTAGCAGCTAGACAGAGGAAGCAAGTCAGTCAGAGAGGAAGATAGAATAAAAACATAAAGGAAGGAGTAGCTACATACCTTTGCAAGAGGGAAGTAGAGATCAGAGGCAGTTCCAATAGCAAGAAATCACTCAACCAGATCTAAAGAAGATTGAAAGTGGTGCTGCAAATGGTAGGCGGTGACATCAATTTCTCAGATAGGGAGAGTGAAAATGGGAAATATTTTTAGGAAACCCTATTTCTAAGGGTATATGTCTTAGACCCGTTTGGGATAGGGATGGGTCGGGTTTTCATTTGTTCTATGTAAGGTTGGCCCAATGTATAAAGACTATGTAATTTTTTAAAATTTTGAATAAGAAAATCCAAAAATTAAACCAAAAAAAAGGTCAATAATAGTAGACCTAATCAGAACCATAAACAAGAAGGCATAAGAGGCAATTTAAAATTCAAAAATTTCTGCCTTCGCTTAGATTTCTTATTTTAACTGCAGTTGTTCTTGGGGCAAGTATTCTTGACTTACTGTACATCATTTCAACCCTCGGTGCCTGCAAAGCTGCTTTTTTGGTGTTCAATTATTTTCTATGTAGGTGATCATCCCAACCATATTACCTAGTCGCAGCTCCCTAAAATAGTTCCCAGCTGTACTATTTTTCTTTGAGAGAGATGACAGATGGATTTTTATTTTTGGATACACTTTCATATTTGTACTTGATTCATATTTCTCATGTTCTAAGTCAATTTCATCAGCTAGATTCACTACAAATTCCTTTCTATCCTATATTTTCTCTTCAATTAGTTCTCAGATGATATAATCTTCATCAATTACCCTTTCCCTGCACAGGTAATCTCCCACTGCACCTTCTGGCGTATAATCATCACCCTGAGCAACCCAACCATATAAATTTGGGCTTGGGAAATAACTATATTGATTTTCGTTCTTGGTTGAAGTAATGGGAGGCTCCGAAGGACCTCTCAGAGTCTAATGCACCCTAAAAGTTAGTCCAATCTATCAAATCTTTTTATAATGCCACCAAAACTTGATCACTTCACAAAGCTTGACACATAGATATGAGCAACAACTGTCATTAAATCTTAACAGGGTATCAGAACCATATTCATGGTCCCTCAGCCTTATCAGTTCGAACCAATAAAACTTAACTATAAAATTACAGATATCTTATTTGAATGATCAATGCCTAATAGGTAAAAATAGAATTCACAAAATCAATTTACACTATGTGCGTTTTCATGATAACATTATCAGTAATACATACCTTCCACATATGAAATGATTCCATCTGCAAGCAGTTTATTCCTCCGAGCCCATCTTTACTGTAGTAGCCTCTTATGTTGGTCGGGCAAAAGTTGATCAACTTTTATTTCCTTATATCTATAAATAAGAGAAAAATAATTTATGTCAAACAAGAGAAGAACAGTCGCTCCACATTTTTTGCAGCAGCTTCCCATCTATATAAAAGATTGTAAATCTATTATAACAGATGTGGAGCCTATTGCAACAGATGTGGAGTCTGTTACAACAGATGTATAAACTATTGGAATACTTCAAACCAGCCTTGCTAGTGGTTTGATTTGTTACAACAGTTGATCCGTCTGTTACAACATCAACAATAGCATCAACAACAAAGAAACAACATCATTTGTTCCAACACCATCAGCAACACCACACCATAAGTTCCAAAAACACCAACCTCACCAACAACATCAATAACAACATCAACAACAAAGAAACAAATAAAATACATATAAAAAAATAATACTACCAACAAGGCTTTTAAACTTTTCCCAACAAATGACTTTTTTGCATATTTTAATAAAAACAATGATTCGTTCATTCAAGACTTAAAAGTAAATTTTTCTTTAAATTTTTCAAATAAATATGATATGGGTAAAGGGTAATTAAATAAAAAAATAGATTTAAATAACGAATTTAAATAACTTGCAAAGAAGAAGATGAGAATGAAAGAGCAATAGTGAACCATACCTGCAACGTCAAAAGCAAGGGGATCAAAACAATAATTTTAGTCGAGAAAATATATAGATTAGTTAAGATCCGAAAGGATCCTTATGAGAAAGGGGAGAGAAAAGAGAGAAAAAAAATCGCTATGATAACCCTAAAGAGAAGAGAAAGAAAAGGAAGAGAGATGAATAAATTTAGGGATGAAGGAGAGATAATTCTAGAGATGGGTTTAAATATTCATTAATAACATGAAGGGCACAAGAAAGATGGGTGACATTGAAAAGACAAGATAAGACTATACAAGGAGGAGATTTTTGAGTTATCCAAGAAATATTTTTTACCACCTTAGTAGTATCTTATCTTTCTTCTTTCAGACAAAACATTACTTTAAAATTTTAAAAAAGATTTTCAAACAGATATGTCATTTGTTGCAACAGATATCAATATCATTTTGAAAATTTCCAACAACTCAGTCATCTGTTGCAACAGATGCAAATGTCTATTTGATAATTAAATCAGATAGGTAATCTGTTGCTAGGGATCTCAATATCTATTTGAAAATTTCCAATAGCTCAGTCGTCTGTTGCAACTGATTTTTTTACAATTGATTTAGCTAAAACTAGGGATGAGTACATAGGGTTAACTACAACTTTAATTGAGTTTTTGCAATTGCATGATGTTGGTATTGCGTTCCTCCTGACCTGAGTCATCGATCGATAACTCTGAGTTGAAATGATTCATATAACTTAATGTTAAGTTAATACCTAAATTGATTTAGCTATAACTAGGGATGATTACATAGAGTCAGCTACAACTTCAATTGAGTCTTTGCAATTGCATGATATTGGTATTGTGTTTCTCCTAACCCGAGTCATCGATCGATCACTCTGAGTTGAAATGATTCATATCAACTTAATATTAATCTAATAACTAAATTGATTTAGCTAAAACTAGGGATGATTACATAGAGTCAACTATAACTTCAATTGAGTCTTTGCAATTGCATGATTTTGGTATTACGTTTCTCCCCACCCGAGTCGTCGATCGATCACTCTGAGTTGAAAAGATTAATATTAAATTGATGTTAATCTAATACCTAAATTGATTTAGATAGAACTAGGGATGAGTACATAGGGTCGACTACAACTTTAATTGAGTCTTTGCAATTGCATGATGTTGGTATTGCGTTCCTCCCGACCCGAGTCATCAATCGATCACTCTGAGTTAAAATGAATCATATTAACTTAATG
Source organism: Capsicum pubescens (assembly GCA_030864215.1). Lineage (NCBI taxonomy): Eukaryota > Viridiplantae > Streptophyta > Magnoliopsida > Solanales > Solanaceae > Capsicum > Capsicum pubescens. Next base: position 247,339,564 of record CM061540.1, on the reverse strand, counting down.
TTAAGCTAATACCTAAATTGATTTAGCTAGAACTAGGGATGAGTACATAGGGTCAACTACAATTTCAATTGAATCTTTGCAATTGCATGACATTGGGTATTGTATTCCTCCAGACCCGAGTCGTCGATCGATCACTCTGAGTTAAAATGATTCATATTTTTTTAAATTTAAAAAATAATTAAGATCAATTCAAACCAAATTAACAATTTCAAAACTTGTCATTCTTTTCCAAAAATACAAATCAACTCATACAAATCATTCATTTGCGGGGAAAATATTTCATCATTTCAAATCTCGAGTTCTCACTCTTTTCTTTATCTCTAAACAATACAAACAAAAACTACTCAACATATTGCTTAACCCTTCAAAATAGATAGATTTTTTTCCCATTTTCAACCACATAGTTGTTATTTTTTACTTCATTCTCACTTATATCCATCTTTTTCTCTGTCTTTATAGGTAATAGAGTTCGAGAAGAGTTCTACATTTGTTATTTATTCTAAAAATTAGGGATTTTTAGTTAATGATGAAAAAGAAGACTTTTAATTGTATTATCTTCGAGAATGGTTTAACAATTTTGATTTTTGATGCTAAAAACATAGGAAGAACCTGAGAAAACTTTAGATTTTATTGCAGTGTTTCGTTGACTGTCGTGGTATTGTTGGATGGTGTTTGTGGTATTGTTGGTGTCTGTTATTGATGGTCTTGGTGGTGGTGTCGTTGGTCTTGGTGGTGTTATTGGTGGCATTAGTGGTGATGTTAGTGGTCTTAGTAGTGGTGCTATTATTGGCATTGGTGGCATTAGTAGTGGTGGTAGTGGTCTTGGCGATCTTGGTGGTGGTGGTCTTGGTGATCTTGGTGGTGGTATTGGTGGTCTTGGTTTCATTGGTGGTGGTGGTGGTCCATCTGTTGTAATAGGTGGAATGTCTGTTGGGAGATACTAAATAGATTCCCCATTTATTCCAACTGATGGGTTATCCGTTGGAGTACTTATTTGTAATGTGGCATATAATAATTTATTGAAATTTGTCTTACCTTTTTTTTAAATTATGTAGACATCAAATGTAATGTAATTTTTATTTTTCTGTTGTTTGTGGTTAAAGATGTCTCCAAAAAGAAAAGAAACTGAAAGTGGATCAACTTCTGAGCACCCAACAAAAAAGGCTAGAGTACAAACGGATTAAGAGAAACTTCCTAAACAATCTCACTCAGGGAAAAATGAAGCTGAGGAAAGTTATAAAAAGGGACATAGAGAAAGGTATATAGAGGATGGTGAGAAAAATAAAAGTGGGGAGGAATTAAGATCGAAATCCCAGTATAAGGCTTTCAAAACTATGAGTATTGATAGATTTTAAGTTGCGATGCTGATAGATGACCCTACAGAACTAACTGGTGATCTTGTACTTAAATGTCAGTTGGGGAAACCTTTTGATGACTTTAGGAATATTATAAAGATGAAAACATAGACAAACTTTTTAAGAAGAGCTGCTTTGGATGTTTTCTTCATTTTTCGGAGGACCACACTGCCCACTTCTAAATGAGCATGGTATATGTAATACCCCAGGAAATTTTTTGTTGAAATTTTGTGCGTAAACGTGTTGGGTTCTATCTTCTAGAATGAATTATAATTTTTTCGTGTGTAATGTCTTAGATTATGACCCACCATTGTGTAGAGTATCGAATAATCTTTCCAACGATATGTGGATCATCCAAAACGGACACCCGAGCGACGAGTTATGAACATTCCGATAGAACTATGAATAGTAGTGAACAGTAAAACGTGCAGGAAAAAAATACTGAGGCCTAGTGTATTTTTTCTCTAAATTTAAATGATCATAAATCCTTGTACATAATGATCTGGATGATCTACTATATATAAATGGAAAGATCTGCGAGTCCTCTTTCCGATGAAATTGGTTTCATCCAAATTTTCTATCGGAGCAAAAAGTTATGATCGATCTACTTCAGCCTATCAAAAGTGAATTTTTGGGTCAACTTCAAACGATCATAACTCCTTGTAAACAATGATCTGGGTAAGATACTATATATCAACGGAAAGATATGAGATTCCTATTTCTAATGAATTTGGTTTCATCCAATTTGGATATCGGAGTAAAACGTTATGGTTGATCTACTTCAGACTATCAAAACAGTCCGCCAAAGGACAGATTCGAGAATTATTTGATTTTTAGGGGCGTTTTGGTCATTTCCCCTCACCCAAAATCCATCCAAACCCTATATTAAAGCTTATTAGAAGCATTATATGTTATATTTCATCAAATTTCCTCAAAAAGAAAACCCTAAGCTCCTACATCCAACTTCAAGAACCTCCAAAATTCACCATTAATTCTACAAATTTATTCAAGATTCCAAGTTCCTAGTTCAAGAACTCCAAGAACCATCATTCAAAGGCACGATTAACATCTCAAAAATGAGTATCGATCTAAAGTTCATCATTCAAGGTATGTGAGGTTTTTCAACAAGAACTCTCTTTCGTTCTTGTGCCCAAAAGTAATTTTCCTTACAAAGGCATGATTTTTATTTGATTTTTTTATGAATTTGAAGCATGAACCCATATCTTATGATGATTATTATGAAATCTTGATGTTTATGATTTTGAAAGATTAATTTACATGTGTAGTGATATAAAGCATGAATCTTGAACGATATTTATCATAATTTTGATATTTGGGTCGCGAACCCCATTTGAAATTGTATTTTTGAGAAAATGTGTGTTATAAGCACGTTGATGTTGAATATTTGAGATGTTTTGAATGATTTTACCTTTTGTTCGTGAATGAGTTATTTTGAACTCGACAGTGAAAGAAATCCACATTTTTATTGATTATGATAAAGGGGTAGCAAATTGGCTCCCAATGAAAATTGTTGAAGTGTTTATTGTGGATTTTCTTTAATGTGAGACTGAGGCTGATTTAAATTTCTGAGCTAAGTCCAAGAGTAATCTTTAGCACCGAGTGGGAGGTATAAAGTGACCTTACTTCCCTAGAACTACGTGCCCCCGTAGGATGTGAGCCTGAGGCTGATTTATATAGTGATCACTAGTGTTTTTGAATTGATACTGGAAGTCCTACTCCGATGGCAAGGATAGGACGGCTCTCCCCAATGTGGGTTGTACGTTGGACTCCATGTGGCTCACATGGTTTATGTCGGTTATAGGATCTCCCAATGTGTGTGTGTGTACTCTTCTATCTGAGATGAAAACATATTTGCTTAAAAGGCTGAGTTTGAGAAAGTCATTATTCTTAAAAGATTTAAGGAATATATTCTAATGAGAATTGACATGAGATTTGATTGTTTTGATGCTTTGAAATTGAGATGAAAGTGAATTGAGAACGTATTGTAATGACTCACGTGTTTTACTTTACATGTATTATTCATCCATGATTTTGATGATTTAATTCGAGCTAAGTGAGTCATCTATATCAGCATGCATAATTTTATAAACTGTGATGATATTAAGATATTATTATATATATGCATTGCACCCCCATATGCTTGGTATTTTTTCATGGTACTGACCCACATATTCGTATGTGGGCTACATTTTCTTGGAATATAAGTACAAGGTATAGTTGCACCTTCGGATCCCGTCAGTTCGTGGTATCCAGTCAGCAGGTGATAAGTCCTTTTGATTCAAGGGCTTGGGTTAGTTATGCAGAGTTTATAGTGTTGTATTTTTTTTATTCAGTCGTATTGAGTTGGGGTGGTCGGGAGTCATAACCCGGCTACCTACAGTCAGTACTAGTAGAGGCTTCATAGACAGTCAGTAGAAGTTGATGTATTTTGTTTCAATTTTAGTTGTAAAGGCAGAATTGTAATCCTGTAAAATTCCATTTTTGTATCGATCAGATTCAAAAAAGAGCTAATTTCTGTTGATTTGTATGGATTTGTATTTTATTCAGTTGCTTATGAGTTATGCCAGTAGAAGGGTTAGCTTGGGGTCACTTGTGACCCTAAGCACCGTGTGACATATCGGGACCCGATTTTAGGGCGTTACAGTATATGGTCTTATCAAGCACATGATCAAGTACGTGGGGGATGATAAAGATTCGAAGGAGGGGTCAAAAAGATGGATGAAATCTGGATCAACTACTGTGGCATGCCGATTTATTTTGGCTTAAAAGAGTTTGCCATAGTGACAGGCTTGAGATGCGATCGTCCGAAAGAACCTCTCATCAAGAAAACACCCTGCAAAAGGTCCAAGGCAAGCAGGACAGCCAAACCACTACCATCAAATAGAAGGAAGGCATTGTTGAGGCAACCACCCACCAAAACCAACAAACGCAAGGAAAAAATAAATGGGTTGTTAGACATTGCTGGACGTAGCTACAAAGTAGAAGATTTGATAGAAGATCTCAAGGATAAAACCATACCAAAGCAGTACAGGGAACAATTCTGCCTAGTTTGTTTGCTCATTCCGTTATATTAGAAAGAGACATCAAGAAAATCATAGAAGATGATTTGTTGGTGCTTGCTGAGGATTTTAAGAAATTCAACGTTTATCCCTGGGGATATGAAAGCTACAACTTGACTGTCAAATATTCACTGACAAAGCTATCCCAAAATACGATCACATTATACGACTTTCCTTGGGCTTTCATGGTAAATTTATTTTGCTTGCTTCCTGTTTATATTTTTTAGGCTTAGGCATTTGAAGATATTCCTTCTCTCTGAAAGCAGGTCAAGGATTACCTGATTGAGGTTTCCCATCCAGGGATCCTTAGGTGGTTGGCTGCAAAGAGCAGCACAAGAATTAAGTAGGTTGATCTCTTTAACCCTCTGGATGATGCAGTATGTCTTCTTTCAAGTAAAATAATTAGACTCAAAGAAAGATATTGAAATAGATGTGCCATCGGTTACGACAGATGGGTCATCTATTACAACAGATTACCTATCTACTATAACTAGTGCAACAGATAGGTAATCTGTTGTGATAGACGATCCATATTTCACTGCAGATTAACCATCTGCTGCTCTAGTTCTCTGAACTCGACTCAACAGATTACCCATCTACCAAAAATTATGCAATAAATGGGTAATCCGATTTAACATATTGCTAATCTATTACGATATACAGATCAGTTGTTGCGATAGATAGATTATCTATTGCATAGGTTTACTGTGTTAACATGTAACCTAACTGACTGCAAATTATTATTATATGATTTAAATATATCTGTCTTTTATGCATAGGTTGTGCATCCTTGGATCGTGCCTACTAAGCAAGAGTTGAGGGTGACTTATTTTACTACTCTAGGTCTTATTGATACAATAGCAGACCCAATAGTGGAGTTAATAAAGAAGGAATTAGCTGGATCAATAGCCATAAGAAGACCAGTTATACAAGGTCAACCTAATGTTGAAGCTCTTCATGACCAACCTACTGTAACAGATCCGGATGTTTCTTCTAGGGTGTTGCTGGTGGAGTTTTTTATGTTGGTGGCAGCCATCCTGATGCAGATGTTGCTTCCAGTCATGATGATGAGCATATTTATGCTCAAAAAAGTAAATACATTTGAAATCACCCCTTACACAGGTCCTTCTCACCCTTACACTGGTCCCTCCCACCCTTACAGTGGTCCCTCTCACCCCTTTTCACCCTCATGTTCTCATTGCAAATACAAAGTATACAAGGACATATAGGATAAACTCCTTGAAAAACTAGAGGCTATCGCTGAAACTGCTGAGGAATTGAAATCCAAGAAGGGTATCATACCATCCAAGAAAGTGAGGGAGCCATACACTCCTAAATGGCAGATAGGAGGAAAAAAAGAAAAATTAGCCAAATACTCTTCAGTCTAAAAATAAAAAAAATTACAACTCCTCCCTCTCCAAAATTTGTTGAAGTTTAGGAGCCACTGAATAAGGTGGACATATACACGGAACTTGATGACGAAGAGAGGAAGGAACTGTGAACGACCACGTATGCCAAGAAGAAGAAATCAGCACAAGAATACACCATGCATATGTTTGACACCCAAGACTTTAAGAGTATGACAAATATGCGTGAATGGTACGTGGAAAAGGTAAGTTTACTTTTAGAGTGAGTGGTACGTAGACAAGGTAAATTTACTTTTCCTAACCTAGCCTTCTAATCTACTCCACGAAGAAGAAGCTATGCAATAAATGTGTAATCTGTTGCAACGTCTGGGTATTTTGGTGGAACTGGTGGTGGTTCTGTTGCAATAGATTAAATATTTGTTGCATAAGTTGTGTTAACTGGGTAATCCGTGAATAGATTCAGAAAATCTCTGCACCAGATGGACCATCTGTTGTATCTTTCCATTATATTTTTCTTCTTTAAAATTACTAACCTATTTAAAAATTGTCTTCTTATATCACAATATGTTGATGAAATTCTCTGCCTCATGAGGGGAAGGTAATTAGCGTACCCGGATGCTTATTATGATATCGATAGGATAATAGACCTTAACTTCTACAACAATATTAAGAATTAGTACAATGAGCTCACTAGGCTATCTAAAACTCCCGGTGGCCCGAGATGTGATTGGTTAGTTTCTATGTACGAATGGTATGAAGATATGATTAACAATGTTAGAAGGAAGAGTCCATATCCACACGGCAAGAGATGGACCAAGGCAAAGAGATTTCTTGCAGTCATGAATGTGAAAGTCATATATTTTCTTGTTTTTGAGATATGAGGGAAAGATTAAGGTTTATGACTGCAACTTACTTGTCTTCGACGAGTGCGATTTTTTTACCCATATGCAGAAATTATTTGTAATACCCCAGGAGTACACCCTAGACGCCACACGGTGCTTACAGTTACAAGTGACCACAAGCTAACCCATGAGTTGGTACCTGTTGTGAGCACTAAACAAACTGATAATAAAAGATACACATGTGCAGAAAACAAAGTTGGATACACCATAAGGTTTAAACATTTAAAAATATCTCTGAATTAATATGCCTGAAAAACAAATATTTGAAAATAATACTATAAAGACTGTCAATAACAACTGATGACTAACTAACTATCTAAAAGACTCTAACCAACTAACTGTGAAATTGATAGGACAATTCCCCAACTAACTCCAGCTGACTATTGAACTGAAACACTGAAATAAACATAAACAGTCCTCAGAATATGAGGACTCACCACTGCTGTTGCTGCTGGTGTGCTTGGAAGTCTATGTATGGTCAAGAACTTGAGCGTCTGAACCTATGATATGAGATATCATAGCGCAAGAAACGAGTATGTGGTCAGTACTTTGAATGTACTAGTATACTAAATGAGGTTAGGCTGATATGCATGGCTCATATACATGAATAATAACTGAGTGAATAAATAGCTTGAGATAACTGATGTATAGTATGCGAGGAAGCTGAAAAATCTGAGAATGCATAAAAAAACATATGACATGATACTGGGATATTTAGTAAACAGAAATACTGAAATACTAATACTGAACAACTAATAATTGTATGCCATGGTCAAGCAAGCCTGAAACTAAACTCTAAACTGAATACTGGGTTGAGACTGTGAGAGCTATCATCTAACTGACATGCCCCAATAAGAGCTAATTGGGGTCCAACCTGTGACCCCAGTTGGAAGGGTGTTAGTACCTTACCACGAGTACTGACAATGGTTGTGTGGATCCACTGAAATGAAGTCGTGAAGGACTAAAGAGTCACCCTCTGCTGGTAGGTGCTCTAGTGAGATATATGTCAACCCTCAACTGGTAGGTTAATATCTTTAACCTACACTGGCTACGTAGTTCTAGAATGTAAAGACTGCTACTAAAGGTCACACCCTCAACTGGTAGGCGAGCCCTCATCCCTGGGTTCACCCGGTGCTAAATCCTACTCCTAACTAAACTGACTCAGAATACTGAACTAATCTAAACTTGACTGATAGGATAACTGACTGAACTAATAATACTCATATATGCCTGAAAACCATTTTAAAGGTACTAAAACTAAGTAAACAACTAAATTTCGGGTATTCATAACCCCCAAGACTCAATAACATTAACAGTAAAAAGCATACCAAAGCTTCAAAAACATAATAAGAAGTCATTGGTCAAAATTCATCTCTTAGACATTTCATCAAACACTTGAAATTTATAAACTTGGGCATGGAAATGATTGAAACATGTGGGAATAACATAATCATAACACTAAAACCATACATTAGGGGATTTAACATGGAATTTCATGCTTCATACATGTAAAGGCTACTTTTCAACTAAAACCACTTGTAAACATCATGCATAATTGAAATTCCCAAAAGCTTCATGAAATTAACTCATTGTAAACATGTGAATTCATAATTTAGAACACAAAAATAGGCACTTGGACTCCATGGGTAAAAAGGGTACATGGATGAACATTTAACATACCTTAAGTCTTTAATCTTGCAAGAGAATTGATGTTCTTGATCGTTCTTGGGTGGTGAATCTCGAATTTTTGAGTTTTCTTGAAGAAATAATGGTTGAACTAGATGAACTTGGGTGATGGCTAGGGTTTATTTTAAAGAGGAATTGTGGAAATAGGGCATATAATGCCTTAACTGATGATAAATCCCATATTTTTACGGATTAGGGCCATGGGAAAAGACCTGATTGTCCCTGGGAAATTTAAATTCGTAACTGGAATGCCTATTGAGCCCTCATCATAACGCGCCAAGGCCTACATCGCTATTCCATCGCGACGCACCCCAATTGCGGTGACTTACTATTTTGGAAATCCAAACGTGGTCCAAACCTTGTCCAAAAAATCTGAAACTTACCCGAGACATGCTACTTACACCCCTAATCATGAAACAACTCAAAAACTTATGTCTCGGGGTCGGTAAGGTCACTTTAAAAATCATCAAAGTTAAGAGGCCAAAATAAAACTAAGTCTCCAACACTTAGCTAAATTTTCAAGTTCTAAGCCCTTTGTACACGCACTATGGGTTGAATTGAGCTAAGACAAATACGGGGTATTACAGTGTCAGAGTTGCTCCCCAGCTTTTTGAGGCAGAGTAAACTGATGGATCATTTGCCAGCAGATATGTTGAAGAATAAATCATGGGATTTTAAAGGTCGAAACAAGGACAGGGACCTTCAAAAAAATAAAATTAATGCCACGTGTGGGCTGTACGCGTTTGGATTCATTGAATGTTTGCTGACCGACACAGAAATGGCTTGTCTACGTGATGTCATTGTGGAAAAGATACAAGATCTTATGGGGTACTAACTAGATTCTTGGAGCCTATGTATAAAGAAGATGTGCAAATACAAACACCATAACAATTTTATATTCCAAGCCACTTCATTTTACATGTAGTGGCAATTTTTTATGTTTGACGAAAGTTGAATTTTTTATAATACAATAAATTGTCTATCTGTTGCAACAGATATATATATCTATTGTGACAGATTGATTATCTGTTGCAATGGGTTTGTCATTTTTTGCATTATGTAGATATTTCTCAGTCTATCTGTCGCAACAAATATACAATCTATTGCAATATATAGTCTATCTGTTGCAACTGATAGGTAATCTATTGGAACAAATCAAAATAGTAGGAAGACCTGTTTGATAATTTCCAACAGATGACCTATATATTGCAACATATATCTAAATTTGTTTTATAATTTCCAACAGATATGTCATCTGTTGCAACAGATTTATTATTTATTGCGATATTTGAATCTAGTATTTTATTTTAATTAATAAGTTTAAAACTAAGGATTAAATTATATTCATAGAAAACATAAAATAAATTGAATTCTTCAAAATTACACGAAATAACTCAACAAATAAATGAAATATAAAAAAATTATTATGGGTACAAATGATCTACTCTACAAATAAATCAACAATTTAACCTTTAGTGACAACAATTCCCAAGAAGAGGTTATTACTTTGACAGACTCAAGCTATAAAGATTTACTCAATATGGATAAGTTGTTCTTCATCCGGTGCTTTGGAATTTGGCTTTGGTCATCGTGGATCTTTAATGTCGCTTGCGTACGATTTTTACGCTTTTACTTCTCCGTATTTCTATAAAAGAGCAGCATATATTTTGCGAAGTAATCTGGCATCAAGTCCATCATTTGCTACATGTAATCCATAGCTCAAATACTCGGCGTAAGTGGCAACAAAAAGACCACAATCCCTGCATTTTTAAAAAATAGATAATCCATATCTTGCAATTAATGTAAGCATTATGAAATTTATGAAATGAAACTAAATCATGATACTACAGGCTACCAATGGGTTGTTGAACAATTCCTTTAACAAATTCTACATCAAATGGATTACCATTTTATACTGGTATGCTTCAATCGTCGACCAATTAGTATGAACCTTTTAGTCCAAAAAGCCAATTATATTAAGGTAAGTAGGCAATATTTTGGCTAGATTTTAGATCACAAATGACGTTCCAGAACGTCTCCTCCACGACATTGACTCATAAACTCGGATGTGCCTCTATTTTAGAACGACGACAGCCAACACCCAATGGAATTATCACCACAATTGATTGGGATGTATACCTCATAGACCAAATACCAAGGTAAGCAAACTGGAATGCTAAAACCTTTGATGATGTTGATTAAGCATTTCTCATTTCGAAAAACTTTCGGATGTTGTTGACAAAACCTATCGTAGGCATTATTGATGTAAACTTTGTACAAATAATTGCTTGTCGTTAATCTATATTGTTCTTGTGTTTGCAACTTGGCCTTCTTTTGGAGGTAGTAAAAAATGACATCGATGTGTTGCACATATTATCAAATATTTTAGATTACGTGACAATATCATTAACACACAAATGCAATTAAATAAAGTATTAATTAATAGTAATATGTATGGCATTTGAACCTCATCATTTCAGCAAGTTTGGGGCTATGACATCAAATAGAACCAATCCTTCATTTTGAGATATGCAACAATAAAGTCGAACATATAGAAACTAAGACTCGATTCGTTCACTTTGTAGTGTTCATTATTTTTTTTACTACATAATTTATATGTGTTAACGTCATATTTTTACAACAAAAATTGTATAAATCAATATCTTTAAAAATGATTTATGTACTTGCCGTCATGATGCTTTAGCAGTCCATCAGCAATCCATTCTGAATAGTCGTTGATCAACTTTGTTAGTTTTTTTGGAGCCTCGTCCGAGATGTTGAACCCTTCAAATGGATAATTCTTTTATTCTCCCAAACTGACAAGCTTCACTTTTTTTCTTTCATGGAAGCAGTTGAAGGATTATCAACTGTGATATTATGTTGTTCAGCAATAGCTTCTACTGTGACATCCACCTGGAAACCCAGAATTATCAATGCTAATCACACATATACAGCAGATTATCTATCTGTTGCATCAGATGGATCATCTGTTGGGGCAAATTCGAACAGGTAAAACAGAGTTGTACGATAATTTAGAATAGATAACCGATCTGTTGTAATATATGACTCATCTGTTGGTACAAATTAAAATAGTACGAAGACCTATTTGATTTTCTGAAATAGATGAATATATGTTGCAATAGATAACACATCTGATGCAACAGGTTAGACGACAGTTGCAACAGGTGTATATATCTGCTTGATAATTTTTAGCAAATGTATCATCTGTTGAAATAGTTATGTGTCTGTTTGTTTGTTAGAACAGATGATATACATTCACCTTCTTCAGCTCATACTGCTCTCCTGTGGCCCTTGTACATTGCTGCTCTCCCGTGGCCCTTGTACATTGATCAAAGGTACAAGAAAAAGACAAAGGAGTTATAATTTTACTTTTTTCGATGTTTGATGATGCCTTGGAAATTTCTTTTCTTCTCCTCTTAGCCACCTTGATCTCTAGTGGAGTGTATGGATATGAAATCCTCTTTGATGGAATGACACCTCTCTTAGATATCATTTTCTTTACAGAAGCAGTTAATGCATTAATATCATTAATCGCTCCATCATATTTTGCCTTGTAGTCTTGACATTTGCATGCCGAACATTCGCTAAAAGTGGAAAAATTTGTATATCTAGTATGATCATAATCATAATGGTTTGTTGTTTCAAAAACTGTAAGAGGAGAATTATTAGCCCCAACAGCAGCATCACTACCACTACCACTACCATCATTAACAACAACAAGTCCATCCTCCAAAATTATTTTTCTTGTGATGGTTATTGCTCCAAATAATTCCTTCTTTATTCTATCAATGATCATAGGGTCTGATAAAGTTTGCACAGACCGTAAAGTAAGAAAAAATGTCATCTTCAACTCTTGATTGGTCGAAACAAGCCACGGATGGACAATCCAAAATAAACCAGTACATATATTAGAATGATGATGAAATTATTTTAAAAAATTATTAGTTAAAATAAAAACTTAATTAGAATTAGACTTACGGCCTCCTTGAGAGGGTTGAAGAGATCAAGAAATTTTGTATTTTTATTAGTTTTGGCTGACAGCTATCTCAGGATTCTTGGACAGGAAACTTCTTCTGGTAGTTCACTTTCTGTCTCAAATAAGGAATGGTTTCAAATGTTCAAGCCTATAAAACAATGCCAATAAATTAAAAGCATTATTGAATAAAAAAATAAATCATGTCATAATAAAAGAAATATTTACCATGAAAGCCCATGGAAAACCATATAAGTTGACTGTCTTTGGCGTTAATGGAGTCAATAAATATTCGACAGTCATTTTAAAGCTTTCATAACCCCAAGGATAGCTGTTAAATGCCTCAAGATCCTCGGAGAGTTTATTAAACCAAGTGGTATGTTGTTGTTAACGTTTCTCGCCCAAAGAATATTATGTACAAACCAAACCAAGCACAATGATTGTCTGTGCTTCATTGAAAGTCTTTTACCTTTCAACACTTCTATCAAATTTATGTTTTTGAAGCTTGGACCAACAAGGGACACCAGGTCATCACAATCACTCAATTTGTCTTTGCCTTTTTTGGGTGTGCGGGGTGATTTTTTGGGGTTAGAATAGGTATAACTTGAGAAGAAGAAGGAGGATAATATTTTAATCCAGTAACTATGGCAAACTCTCTCTAACCAAAACAAAGAAGCATGCCACAATAATTTATCCATACCTCATCCATCTTATCTTTGTTTTTATACATAAACCTACACTTGAGAAGATCATATACCATTTTCATTTGGAAATAGGCATTATTGTCCTCTGGCAAATCAAGATATTGCCCAAAGCAGCTGTCCCTGAAATAAGATTCCAAATTTTATTCTCGAAGTATTTTTTTGAAAGAGTCAAAAGATTTTCCCATGGATGACTTAACCACGAAATCACCCGTTAAATTTGTGGCACCATCGCACTACATTCTCACAAGATAACTATCAATGCTGAAAGATTTGATCAACTCTTCGGTGGAAGGGCTATTAGAATTTAGATCATCTTTTTTAAAATATTCCTCCTCCCCATGTTCATTATCTTCTGCTTCTGATTGAGATAACGCTAGTAAAGCAAGCTTATAGAGTGATGGATGTAGCCTAGCTGTTTTACTTGTTCCTTTACTTGGACTTGATTCGGGGTTTTTTTGGGGAGTCATATAATCTAAAAATAACAGGAACATAAAATAGATTATAATTGGTTAATGCATCATTAAAAAGGAATAATAGTATATCTGACATGTACAACAGTAAAATAACAGTTCCAACAGATCACACATCTGTTGCACCAAGTAGGTTATCTGTTGCAACGTATAACTAACCTGTTGCAATGGATGAGTAATTTATTGCAATAATAAAAAAAGATCGCTCATCTGTTGAAACAGATGACTGGTTTGTTGCACCAGGTATGTTACCTGTTGTAATATATAACCAACCTGTTGCAACGGATGAGTAATCCGTTAGAAACAATAAAAAAGGTCACTCATCTATTGCACCAGGTAGTTTATTTGTTGCAATATATAACCAACTTGTTACAACGAATGAGTAATTTGTTAGAAACAGTAAAAATAAATCATTTATCTGTTGCACTAGGTAGGTTATCTATTGCAACATATAACCAACCTATTGTAATAGATGAGAAATCTGTTGAAAATAATAAAAATAAGTCACTCATCTGTTGCCAAATGAGTTATCTGTTGGAACCGTTATCAACTGTCAATATTGTTTAGGTTTCTTCTAAACAAAAGAGTCGTCTGTCGCAACAGATGAATGATCTGTTAGATTGTTCATCTGTTGCATCAAATTTTCATCTGTTGCATCAAATTTTCATCTGTTGCATCAGATTTTCATCTGGTGAATCAGATTTTCATCTGTTGCATTAAATTTTCATCTGTTGCATCAAATTTTCATTTGTTGCATCAGATGGTTCATCTTTTTCATTAAATAGTTCATCTGTTACATCAGATAATTCATCTGTTGTCGAAAAAAAGTACCAAAATTTTGTTCAATAAAACAACAGCACTATCACTGTTTAATATCAAATACACCATTTTTATCAAGAAAAACAATAATGCAACTCAGCAACACCAACACAACACACACACTAAAAATATCAACGGTGATAAAAAATTACGAACATTGTTGTTTTGTGTTTGCACAAACACAAACAACAAAAATTAAACTTCAAAAAACTCAACAGACACCAACAAATCGAATCAGCAGTTCGACAACAAGAACTACAATAACAACAAAAAAAATTATATTTCACACCGAAAAAAGTAGAGAAGAAATGTCAGAAATTAGGGTTTTCTTCGGTCCGCATTTCAAATTTAAGCAAGAAATATTGAAATTGTTAACCAATACTAGAAGAGAAGTTGGCTTCAGTTCTTCTTTTTTTCATTTCTAAAAAGACATAATTTTTTACCTGTGAAAGAAGAAATGAGACGACGAAGAACTCGAAGTTGTTATCATCGGAGAACACTGTTGTCGCGTCTGACGGTTGAAAGTCGAAAAGGAACTCGCCCAACTATTTTTTATTGGAGATTGAAGTCGCAGGGAATCGAAGGGAGAAATTTTACAAAACTGTTGTTGGAGGAGAGAGAGAGGAGAGAGACAGTTGATGATTTAGAGAGGAGAGGGGTGTGGGTTGATTTGTATTTTTTAAAGTGGGTTGATTTGTATTTTTAAAAAGATTAGAAAGTTTTGAAAATATTAATCAAGTCCACAATTAACTTAATCAAGTTTTCTAGTTATGTTTGACTCTTTAAGTTGATCAATGTCACAAATTCTTTACTCAAGACTTAAATGACACATTTTCTTCAATTTTCTCATGTTACTCCTACTAAAAAGGAAACATAGAAAGAAGATGAAAAAAAGGTAAAGGAAAGAAGAATAGCCAAAAGATACATATTTATTTGTTTTGTACTTTTTTTTCTTTCTTCTTTTACATATCTTCTCTGTTGTTCTTTTTTTTTTTTTTTGGTCCGGAAAAAATTTTAGAAAAAAATATTCAAATATGAATATATTAAATATATCTTTTTCAAAGACTATCTTATTTAAAGACGTTATTGTGTTTAATATTAGGAAATTCATTGTTTTTATTTTTCTAAAAGAAAAAAAAAAGGCTAACTTATTAAGAAATGCTTATCAAATTTACATAACAAGATTTTCTATTTAAGGGACTTATGAGTATGGTGCTTGGGGTACTGAAATTATACCTATTGATAATTTGACATCATAAAAAATATTTTAATTTAACTAAACTCATAGAACTAGTTTTACATACATCTAGGGTGATCTATTTCATCTTTTCTATTTGCAAAAGTCTTTTTTCTCTCAAGATATTACAAGAAGGTTATATCATAAATTTACTATATATTATTTTTTATAATCGTGCAAAGCACGTGATAAATTTACTTGTTAAATGATAGTAAAATCTAAGTCGCGAATTACGTTCTTTAGGGATTTTTCAAGTGGTGGAAAAGTACCCATATTTGATAGTATGATGTAAAGGTTGGTACTTTGTTTTACTCCCTATTCACTTTTTACTTTGTCGTTTCTCCGTAAGTGAGCAAATTTGAATCAGTAATTTTTAAAATTAAATTAATTTAATTTAATAATTTAGATTTTAAATTTAATGTTTAAGGTTAATAGAAAATATTACTTTTTCTATCCTAATTTATACTACTATATATTTTTGTTTTTAGTCAGTCCCATTTCTACATTTAACTAGAGGAGCATGGCCCGTGTCAGCACGGACCCAACATTAAGATATTTTACTATGTATAGTAACTTAAATTGATATTAGTTCGAATTATGAATTATAACACATGAATACATAAAATATATTGACTACTTGGTAGTATTTTACAAGGAGCCAAGTCTTACAAGATAATTATGTATTCCCTTACTAAGCCGCCATAAACATTATTTGTTTTCATTTTCTCCTTCTTTTTTATTTGTCAACTTGTTCTTTGAAGTTAAACTAAATTAATATTTTAAATTCAAATTTTAAGTGTTTCAAAAATTATATAGAAAAAAAAACTATAGTTACCATCTTTCATATTAATTTAAATTATTTCACTTTGAGAACACGATAAAACATACTTATGTAAATATTTTATTGAACTTTGCTTTTGTATATGTTCCTTCCATTCAAATGTGGAGTCGTTTGTTAGAGTGTATAAAAATAATCTTGATAGAATGTATTAATAATGTTTGCATTAATAATGTTTGTATTAGTAATATTGGTATTATTTATGCTAACATTATTTCTTATACACTTTTTATGTACAGTGTACTGTATTAAAACTTATATTTTCAATTTGATATATTTAAACAAAATTTTAAAAAGATGAATTGCATATATACATCCTAGGATTCACCCGGGATCTAGCATGAACTCAATATATATTTATTTGTCTCAATTTTTGTGATACAAAATGAATTTAGATAATCAATCATACTTTTAATATGTTTTTAGATATTTTAAGTTGTTAATATTGTAATTTCTAATATTTTTATATAATTTTTAAATAATATATGTTACTCTCTTTATCCAAACTTTTGTGACATTGATAGTCAATTATATTTTCAAAACAATCTAAGTTTTTAATTATTGTGATTTATAATATTTTTCTTCTATTTCAATTTCAGTGACACTGATACAATTTTGAGAGTCAACCAAATATTTATATCGTTTAAATTTTTTAAGTTGTTAATTATTGTGAATTACAGTATTTTTTTAAGTATTTGTTAAAGATATATAATAGATTAAATTATTTTAGATATTTAAAGTTTTTAATTATTGTAATTTATAATATTTTTTATGTAATTTTCAAAAAATATATGCTGCTCTCCTTGTCTAGAGTTTGTGCACTGATAGTCAATTATATTTCTTAAATAATTTAAAAATCTTAATTATTGTGTAAAAAATTTCTACTCTAATTTAAATGACATGATGCTTAGATGAACATAATAATTAATTAGAGGTGATATAGTAAAATCACGATTGAAGCAGCGAAACAGACATGTCTTAAATGAGTCACAACAACTAACTAGATATGATATAATAAAATTATTGTAAAAGATACTTGTGAAAAAAAGTAAGTGCAATCTTATATAAGAATTCAAGTTACTTTAAAACATCAACAGTTAACTTATAATTTTATATCTATTTTATTTTTTTATTAAATATTATTTAATTATTTATTTATTTAATATTTAGATAACTTATAATAATTAATTAGAGGTGATATTTAGTAAAATTAAGATTAAAGCCGTTGAAGCAAACATGCCATAAATGTTTATTCTATTATTTTATTATCTATTATTAATTTTTTAATATGTAAATAATTTAGAATAATTAATTGTGAATGCTATAGTAAAATCACGGAGCAAATAGCTCAAGCCGACAAGTCGACGGAGAGCTTCTTTAAATACTTAGATGACTTATATAATTAATTAGGGGTGATATTTAGTAAAATTACGATTAAAACAGCTGAAGCAGACATGTCATAATTTTCTATTTTACTTTTTTTATTAAATAATATTATTTTTTTAATATATAAATAATTTATAATAATTAATTAAAAATAATACAATAAAAATTAAAATTACGATTGAAACAACTGAAATAGACATGTCATAAATGTCTATTTTTCTTTTTTTAAAATTAAATATTCTTTTAATATAGAAATGACTTATAATAATTAATTAGAGACAATATAATAAAATCACGATTGAAGAAGTTGAAGCAGACAACATAAGCAGGCATATCAAAATTTTCTCTTCTATTTATTTAAAAAAAAAAATTAGGTGAAACTGTAGTAACAAATAAGAAAGAAAGTAAATTATATTTTTGATATGAAATTAAATAAAGAACAAAATTTATTTAATTGTATCAATTATAATTAATTTTTATAATAAATTACCATCTTACTAATTGATTTACTTAAATATAATATATTTGAAACAATTTTACACATAAAAAGATAACTACTAAGAATGAAAAATAAATAGAAGATAGAGGGCCCACATGTGGGAAAATAATATAGAAATATGCAAGGCCATGTGTGATGGCATTATAGTAAATTTCTTAGATGACATTGTTGGTAATTGAAGAGAAAATAATGGGCTTTCATTAAAAATTTTGATGAGGTTCAAAAAATAATGCACAAAAAATTATCAAATTGAGCTTAGAACTTATGTTTAATGACTAAACTACCCTCAATCTTTTTTAAAATTGCAAGAAATTGCCATGTTGAAACCATCATTTCTATAATATAGAAAAATGTCAATTTTATCCTTAGACCCTCTCCCACCCATCTCCATTTTTTGCTTTAAATGTCAAATTTAAAGCAAAAAATAGAGATAGACTCTCCAATCATGCTTCATTTTTGCTCCAAGTTTGGAATGTAAATTTAAAGTGACAATGTTCATCAACTTCAAATTACTTTGAAAATTTATTATTATTATTTTCATGATATAACATTTTTAATTTAACATATTATAAATTATAAGATCATTAATTAATGTATTAATCTTAAAAAAATTATATTTATGTAGAAATTAAAATAAATTTTATCATAATATAATATTAATTTAATTGTATTTCATCAATGGCTTTACTTTTATTTGAGTTATCCATTAATATGTATAATATATAATATTTATTTACAATTTATATTATTTTAAATTTAGGATATAAAATAATTTTATATTAAATTATTATATAAGAAAAGAATACTAATTATATAGGGTAATTATATAAAGAAATATATATATATATATATATATATATATATATATATATATATATAAAGTTGTAATTAAGCTCATAAACAATTTTAAATAATAAATATGTTGAATTCTTGGTTATTCTTAAGTCTTCACAATGGTCTCTCATGTTCTTTTGTCTCCAATTTTTCAAACCATTTCCACTAGCTTTCAAAATTCAAGAAGAGCTTTTTAAATTTATTATATTTTATATTATAGAATATTATATTATAGAAGAGTGAGTTGGCGGACGACCAAGGACAAAATTATCAGTTCATACAAAATTTTGAATATTTATTTATATGATATAACTTCAAAACAAATATTTAAAAGATATTTTTTTAATGAAAAAGATTGAAGTACGTTAAATAGTTAGTGTAAAGAAATTTTTCTATATTATATAAATATATTTATATGTAAGTTCTCATAAAAATTGAGATTTCTAATCTTAAAACTAAGATATATAATACTCCATTCATTCCTTTTTATTTGTTCTATTTGGGTTGTGCTTATACTTCTACCAGAGGAGCATGGTTCATGTCAGCACGGGCCCAACAATAAGATATTTATTTGTCTTTTAAATCTGGATATATTTAAATAAATTTTTTTAATAAAAGGATTGCATATGTTTTCTAGGATTCATTCAGAATCTAGCATGAGTTCAACATATGTTATTTTAATATGTATTTAGATAATTTAAGTTTTTAACTATTGTTGTTTATAATATTTTTTATGTAATTTTCAAATTAATATACATTACTTTTCTTGTCCAAATTTTTATGGCATTGATAGTCAATTATATTTTAAAAATAATTTAAGTTTTCAATTATTATGATTTATAATACTTTCTTCTATTCCAATTTCAGTGACACTAATATAATTTCAAGAGTCGATCAAAAATTTTATATCTTTTAAATTTTTTAAGTTGTTAATTATTGTGATTTCTAGTAATTTTCATGTAATTTTTTTGAAATATACAACATATTAAATTATTTTTAGATATTTTAAGTTGTTAATCATTGTAATTTATAATACTTTTTATGTAATTTTTGAATAATATATGCTACTCTCTTTGTCCAGAGTTTTGTGTCAGCGATAGCCAATTATATTTTTTAAATAATTTAAATTTTTTATCATTGTGATTTATAACATTTTTTCTATTTCAACTTATGTGGAACAATGCTTAAATGATCGAAATAATTAATTAGGGGTAATATAGTAAAATCACGACTGAAGCAGCGAAGCATAAATGTCTTAAATGACTAACAACAACTAATTAAATGAGTAGTATATTAATTAAATACAGGATGCTATATTTTGCATTTGCAAAATATGATATTATTAAACATTATTGGATAGTGCATTATGTTTATCTTTCACGATAATAAAATTTTACTATATATTTTTCTTTATTTCTTTTTAACTTGATACATATTGATCCAACATAAATTCTAAGAAAATATTCATTAGAAATTTATTTTATTAAATTAAATTTATTAATTTTGTACTTTAAAAATTTAAAGTTAAGTTTAAATATTAGTATTTTTATATAAAGAAAAAATAATTTTAAAATTTAAATTTACTAAAATAAATAAATAAAAATATTAATTTTCTATATAAAAGTCAATTAAAATAATAAAATTGATTTACTTTAAATATTTAGTTGCAATTAAATAAGATAATTTTTTATTTTGTCATAATTTATGCTGCACCGATAAAATTTTGAGAGTTGAATAGAACTTCTATCTATTTTTTAAAAAGTAGTTTAACTTGTTATTTTTTGTGATTTATAATAATTTTTACGTAATTATCGAATAATATATTTACTCCTTGTGTCCCAATTTATGTGGCTTCGATACAATTTTGAGAGTCAACTAAAATTTTTATATATCTTTTAAATATTTTAAGTTGTTAATTATTATGATTTGCAGTACTTTTTTCTTTTGTTTCAATTTATGCGGCATTGCTAAAATAATGAGAGTCAATAAAATTTTTATATGTCTTTTGAATATTTTAAGTTATTAATTATTGTGATTTGTGGTAAAAAATTAGTTTTGAACATGATAGACAATTAAATAAATGAAAAAAATTATTTTCAGTATGTAGTTATAGTTAATTAATAGAATATATTAAATATTTAAACCATTATGATGAAATAATCTTTTGTCTCAATTTATGTGGCATTGCTAAAATAATGAGAGTCAATAAAATTTCTATATGTCTTTTAAATATTTTAAGTTATTAATTATTGTGATTTGTGGTAACAAATTAGTTTTGAACATGATAGACAATTAAATAAATGAAATTTTTTTACTTTCAATATGTAGCTATAGTTAATTAATAGAGTATATTAAATATTTAAACTACTATGATGAAATAATAAAATTATTATATATTGGGGCATAATATATAATTAAGTGGAAGTAGATGGATATTTTGGTAATTAGATGAGGTGGTCGAAACCACCTCTTCTATATAATAGAAAAAATATTTGCTCCTTTAATTTTTCAAGAATAATTTGAACAAAATCTTCTTATCATGCCCTTGTTCAATAAATGTAATCATTATTGATTTGGAAAGAGGTATAAAATTTAATTAGGGGTATATTAGTAAAATTAATTTTAATATTATAGGAACAAGAGATTAAGGTGTGTGTCTAACTCAAATAGAACAAATAAAAAGGAATGAAGAGGGTACTATATAATAGATAAATTAACCTGCATGTAAAATAACTTTAAACTAACATTAAATAACAGATATTTTTTAATCCCTTTAATAAAAAATTTAACTCCATTAATATTAGTTTGATTTGTGCTCTATTTTTTATAAAAAAAATATTCAACTATCAATAACGTATCTTTATTATTTTTACATTATTTCATTATGAAAAATGAATGTATGATATATTTATATGGATAAGAACAATCTCTTATCTCCTTAATATAAATATACTATTTACTTTTATTTATATAGTATATTAGGTAAAAAGATCATATTTTAAGAAAATATTACTCGTAAATTTTTGTAAAAAATGTTAATATACTGACACTTATAATTTTAATTTATCCTCTTGTATAAGTTTTAAATAAAATTAAAAAATAAAAATATTAAAATTAGTTACTTAATCCAAGAAAATGTGTTTGACCTGGTGTTAAAATAAGCATTGAAGCATATTATATTTTAATTTTAATGAGGGCAATTTCAATAAGCTGTAAGTTATTATTTGATTTTATAAAAATAAAAAAATTAGCTTTTTAAAAGTGTTATCTCTATTATCATTTTCTATCGTATTTATTTAAAAATATTAATTTAACTTTTTTTTATAAACTAAGTAAATATCGATAAATATATTTAAAACTGCAATATTGGACCCGTAAAACGACCCTTCATTATCTAGTTCTAATATATAGAAGAACCATAAGAAGCTCCTCCGGGTCATCCTGCCAACTTCTTGGCCAAGGATATTTTCGGCATTACATTTATTTTGTGCTTTAACAATGTTGTAACTGATTGATTCATAGGTGCACCTTTTTCAATTTTGGACACAATATACAGCCTTTTGTTTATAATTGGAAAAATTACATAAACTAGCAACCTTGAGATATTAATTACAATTTATAGCAATAGTTTTTCAAAATTACAACTAAAAACAAAACTAGCAATATTTACCTTTTCTTGAAAAAAGCGCGTGACTTTAACTCACCCTTTTACCTTCTCCTTTTTTCACGCCATATACCAATTTCAGTTCCTTCCAACCTCTTTTTTATGTCAAATTTCCTTTTTTTCTCTCTGAATGTTGATAAACTTTGCATCCAACAATGAAGGTAAGTTTTCTTTTCAATTAATGCATGTTATATTTTCCATATAAACTCTTTTATATTTTTTATTGTCGATTTTTTTTTCAATTTTTCATTCTTCTTCTTCTTCTTGGTCTGTTAGGGTTTGATTTTTTTTTTTGAATTTGTGTTGAATTCTTTGGTTTTCCGATATAATGTCACAACATGCAAATCGTTGTAGTTCAGTTAGGGGTAGTAAATCGATGGATTTAGTATCCGATGAACTTTCATCGTTTAGTTTTGGGTTAACTCAAGATGAAGATTTTAACTTGGGTTCTACTAATATTCAGCCTAAGGAAGGTGTTAGCAGTGAAGAAGTGAGATTAAAGCACCGTAACAATTCAAAAAATATTGTGAAAAAAATAAAGCGAAAGGGTTTGAGAAAACCTTCATCCCCAAAACCTCAAAAAATTAAAAATCTATGAAAAAGAGAAAGCCAAATGAAAAAGGTGAATCTAGTAAAATTTCAAGTCCTGTTTCATCTGATTTTGAATCCAAAGAAGAGAAAGTGGAGGCGGTATGATTTTATTTGTAAAATTTTGTATTTTCTTGAAAACATGTTCATAGATGTATTTTATATATACAATTTATTAGGTGTGTATTTATTTTTCTGTTTATTTAAGATTTGAAATTGTAGTATATATTGTGTTGTTAAGATATGAAATTGTAGCCTCTAATTGTATTTATTTTATATCTATTATATGTAAAATTTATATTTTGTGCAAAGATTGGTTATCGATAAAAATTGTATAATTTATGTATTTTGTATATACTGGATATGTATTTGTATTTAAGATATGTGTAAGATATTTGTATTTGTCAATGATAAGGTTTGTATTTGATGTTCAGTTGCAATATATTCTGTTACCTAAAATACTTGTTGTATTCATAAAGTACATATGGATATGTTTTATTGTTATTAGTTGTATTCTGTAAATACATAAGTGTCATTCCTCTGACATGTAAAGTCTATAGATAAAGACATGTACTTCTTTCTTCTTGATAAGCATGATTCTTGTCATATTTATGTATAAATAAAATACATATGATAGTTTTTTATATATTTAATGTAGGGATAATCAGAAAAACGTACTATAACAACAACTAATTAGTTTATACAAAAATTCAAAACGGATTAAAAAAAAAAATTAAGTCAAACACTAGTTAGCCTAAACTAAAATTCAAATTTAATGATTAAAAATTTCATCTCAAATTTAGATTAACAGAACAATAAGGGCAAAATTTGAAGTTGAAAAAACAAAAAAAAAATCGCCTACACAAGTATTTTTCGACAACTAAAAAAATTAATATACGATATAATTTTTTTTCCAAACCTTCGACTGCTACACAAAACGTTTCTGAAGTTGAATCTGTATTTTTTATTTGCATTGAGAAGCTGATGATGAAAATAGTTTTTGAATTTGAATTTGAAGATGTAATTTAACTGTTGTGGTAACAAAAGAGTTGAAAAAGGTTAAGAAATCTGTCAAATTAAATGTTCCTTAAATTAATGAACCGTTTTTCCCTTATAAAACGGAAACAAATTGGAGTTAAATTAGGAACAGAATCTTTAATTGTATATGTATTTAACTAGCAACAGTTTAATCAAATATAAAATACATATTGCTATTTTTTGTAATTTTGAAAGGGTTGCTATAAATCTTACAATTAAGGCTCTATAGTTACTATTTCTGAAATTTTCCCTTTATAATTATACAGGTGGGCCCATCTTCTTTCCATTTCATGTTTTATTTTGTCTTTCTTTGTATTGTAGCACATATGGACCCACCTTTTAATTTTTAGATGTAAATTTCTTTTATCTTTATCTCTGCCTACAACTTTTAAAGTTTCGTTCATTTTAAACTTTTTCTATTTAAGACTTTAAATCCTTCAGCTGAATTCTTTGAAACTCTAATTAGTTTATTCGTAATATTTATTCATAAAATATAATTAATTAGAAGTGAAATAAAAAAATGCAATTTATCAATAAAGTGCAATAATTAACAACATGAATTATTTTTTTTAAAATATAAATCGTTAAAATTTTATCAATTTCACGTAAATTGGGATAGAGTGAATAACATATATTATTTCAAACTTAAGTAAAGGTATTATAAATCATAATAATTAAGTACTATATAACAAATTTAATTGACTCTCCAAAAAATTCATCAATACTACATAAATTGAGATAGAGAGAGTAACATATATCATCTAAAATAACATAAAAAGTATTCTAAATCACAATAATTAATAACTTAAAATATTAAAAATTATAAAAATAATTAATTGAATCTCAAAATTTCATCGATGTCACATACATTAGAGCAAAAAATATAAACATATGTTGGGCCCGTGCTAGCACAGTCATCAGTATCTAGTGTATAAAGAAATAAGAAAGAATCTATTTTATGAAAGAAGAAAACATAAATAAAATAAAAAAATAATATAACATTAAAAAGAGAGAAGAATAAAAGAAGAACATTCTTTTTTGGAGTAAAATTTGAAGTAGCTAGGGTGGAGTTTGTTTGCTTCAAATTTGGAGGAACTTCAATTTTGAAGCAAAAAATGAAGATAGGATTGGACATGTGTAGGTGATTTTTAGTCACACAAACACATATTATTTATTTTAGATCATAAATTTTAAAAATATTTTCATATTTATTATGGTTCAATTTATTTGTCCTAGTTAATGTGACATAGAGTTTAAGAAAGTAAAAAAGACATTTGAATTTCGAGCTCTTAAATTAAAAATATATCAAAGGTATACAAATTTTCTTTAATTTTATTTTTTTTAAATATGTCATGTGAAAGATTGAAATCAAATAACGGTAAGAATAGACACTTTTTGAAATGAATTTAAAAATAAGATAAATCAATTGAAGTAGAGGAAGTATGAATTGCTATCCTTTTCATATTAATGTGATGAGAAAATAAATTTTAAAATAGGAAAAAAGTCAAATTTACCCATGTATTTTGAAAAATGGTTAAATATAACTTTCGTCATACTTTGAGGTCAAATTTACCTCGATGTCATATTTTGTGACCAAAGTTATCGTTGCTATTAAGAAGTTTTTCACTTGTATCTTTTCTTTAACTAAAAAGTCCAACTCATTGTTAAATGCCCCATTTTAAAAAAATAAATAAAGGAAAATTTACATAAATATATATACTAACTTTCTATTATTACATAAAATCTCATCTACCAAAACTAATTACAAATATCTCATTATTTACACTTTCTCGCTCCAACCTCCTTATACATATCACACCATCTCTTATATGTCAGCTAATGCTCCACAATTTGTGCCTAAAATCAAGCAACCATAATTATGGAGTTTCAAAGTTTCAATTTACAAACCTTATCTTATGAAATTATTGAACATCATCATATTCTTTAATTTATTTTTGATTTAGTTTAGTTTCTTAACTCTTTCAACTTTACTAAATAAAAAATCTACGAGTTACTTGTTGCATGTGTGTAATTCTCAAAACTTAAGCATAATAATGGAGTCTAGTTCGAGTTTTAGAGAAATATATTGAAACACCGAAGACCCCTCTAAGATGAAGAAGTCCAGAAAAGTTACTTGTACAAGCTCTAAAAAGCTCGTTGCTAAATGTTCAAGTAAGATAAAGAGTGAAGAATCATCACCACCGCGTCTTCCAAAGGTATAGTGATTTGTTGTTGAATCTGTATTTTTTTTGTCGATTTACGCATTCTTATACATTGTTATATAAGAGCGTTTTGTTGTTATTTCAACCTTATACATAAATTAGTTATGTATAGTGTTAAAGACATACTCTTATATATTAAATTTGTTATGTAATGGTCAGATCACTTAGTAAATTCATTTTGTTATTTTGAACTATGATACACAACGAGTTATGTATATATTTGTAGTTATGTCATGTGTTGGACGTTTTATTTCAACCCGTATACATAAATCTGTTATGTATATGTATTGAAACAGACACTACTAGGCTGTTTAATTTCAGGTCATATACATTATAGAGTTATATATATATGTTATGCATCAATAGTGTTATATATAGTACAATTATGTATATGGATTTGTTAGACAAGACGAGCTGCTGACTGTTGTCATGTTCTTCAAATCTTATAGGAATTCATTTTTTTGATTTCAAATTCTTTTATACTTACGTAGTAAAATTTTCTTTATATGTAGACTAGGTAATAAAATTTTCTTTGTATGAGGTTTTTTTCGTTTTAAATTTTTCTATGACCCTTTATTTTATAAGGGTCTTTTCTCTTATGTTCTAAAATTTTCTAGGTGAATTATGTGGTAAATTTTCTTTTAAGAGTATATTTTTTGAAAAATTCACATAATCAGGAGATTCACTAATCATACATTAATAAGGTACAATTTTGAATAATTATTATACTTGATTTATTTTCTTAAATATCATTTTAGATAATTATTAAACTTAATTTATTTTCTTAAATATCATTTTAAATAATTATTAGACTTGATTTATTTTCTTAAATATCATTAAGAAAGTTATGATACATAAGATACTTATGTATATTAACGTTCAGTTATGTATATGAACAATTAAAATATGGGTGAGAGAAAATTTATTAAAAAAATTGGGAGAGAAATTAATTAAGAAGCAGATTAGTAGGATTTATGATACACACCATAATCTAACCCATCCGGCACGAAGTCTTCATTCATATGCCTCTATATACAATATACATGTACACAAATTTTTCATCATACCATTTGCTCAGAAAACTTATCTACTTGTCACAATCTAAAAACGAGGGTCGTGATGACACTTCTCATGGCGTATCTGATGACGTTCAAACATCACCTCCTATTAGAAGATGATATGGTCGTTGTCAACATATAATAACCCAATAAAGGTTGGGGTAGAATCCCAAGGGAACACGTGGCTTTGCATATCTCAGCAGTTGTAGTTCGCAGGCAGAACAAGAAAAGTAAATGAGGGGTTTCTGTGTAGTAATCTCGGCCAAGTAACTATATTAACTTCGGTTGTAATCAATGTCGGTGAACGCTAGGATTGTATTCCCCCTGACTTCTTAACTCCGTAGGCTTATCATGCGTTGCTGAACCAACCTGATACTTGGCATGCAGAATCGATAAGTTATGTACCTTCTGCAGTCTATTAGACGAGAAGAAGGATTTCACCATTTACCTTTTGAGTCTCAGGAAGTCGCCTTACTAACCCTTATCTTGATCACAATTAACTATTACCTTTTGAGTCTCTAGTTATTAGATGAAACCTAATCATCTTACTAAGATAGAACTTAGAAGCGTGGATCGACAGTTAAACTCCAAATTACTGTTCTACTTATCTTTTCCTAGTCACTGCTCCTCTTTTGGAGTAAGAAGCAATATCTAGGCAGGATCCTAATGTGTGCACCCATTAAGAAATCTAACATAACGAAGACAAAACAATACATACATAGATATCAATTTAGAACAACGAAAGCACTTCCCCTATTTCGTCAATTTGCTAGGGTTTCCACAACTCTAGCAATGGTTTCTAGCTACTCATGCTTGTGAAGAAATCAATAACATTCATATTCGAAAGCATAGATGAAATCATAATGATAAGAAGTAATAAAACCCACAACCATAACTGAATTAATGAACCAAAGCCCCCCAAGATCAAAGAAGGATCTTGGAATCAAAATATGTTTGTGAATATCAAAGGCATGTTACTCTTACTAAAAAACACATAAAGGGTATTTATTGTACATGAAGAAACCCTAAAATCAAATCCCGAACAAAATTGGAGAAAACTGGGTCGGTGGCCACATGTGGTCCATACCTGCAGTCTGGCCCCGGGCGCAGGTAGTACCTGTGGTCCTGACACTGGGCGTAGGTAGTACCTGCAGTCCAGACACTGGGCGCAAATACAAACCGTAGGTACCGAGAGCAAAAAATCCTGTAAGTTCAGCTCTCAGGATTTTGGACTTCTGGTACTTGCTTTGCCTACATACGGTCTGTAGGCCCTACATGAGTCTATATGTTGACTTGGTATGTGTCGGGAGTCATCTTTCAACTCTTTTTTGATTTCCGAACATGCTTTGATCACGAACAAGCTGGAAAATATCCTGAATATCCAAATTGCTCCAAAAATAGCCAAAACACCTTTTTTCACGAACTTATCATCCAAAACATAGTTTTATGCAAAACATACCTAAAAGGTATCATACCTAACAAAGTAACCTCATAAACTTGCATATTTTTCTCGTTTTAAGCATCAAAAGTGCTATATTTCTATAGCACATCAACACCCTAAACTTAGAACGTTTGTATGTCCTCAGGCAACAAAACACAAGAAAAATAAAAACGACGCTTAACTAGGAGAAACTAAGTTATTCAAGGCAGTCAGTTAACACTTAAATTCAAAACACCGCATCCCCATCCAATGTTATTTTTCAAAACCAACTGTGTATGAACATGAAGCACAATAGTGTGATACAATGGGATCAAGGTATGGAAATTATATTAGCAACAGACAACCACTCATATATACAAGTTACACTTTACGAGATAAGCAAATAGCTAGCAATATGACTCAAGTGCCCTCGTAACAAGAATGTCCCACTCACTCATATGAAACCATGCATGTCAATGCAAAGACGGTCACTCACACACAGAAGAGAAGTTCCAATCAATGCATGTCAAATACCATAGGCTTGCCCTTATCTTCTTTACCTTAGTATTCAGATAGTCAAGTTAGGATCACTATAGGACTTTTCTCGTCTTGTAATGTAGGCTTGGGGGATGGTATGGTACATATGGACATATCAAGTGACTAAGCCTCTTTGGCACTACACTAACCTTGGGGTCTCACTTACTAACCAATTTCCTTTTATTCCACCCTTATTTCTCTCTTTTTATTCTTTATTTCACATTCAAGTTGGGTTAGGTTTTTCTAGTCTTTTTTTTTTCACAATTTCTTTTATTTTTTTTTTCGTCTTTTCTTTTTCTACCACACCCATTCCTACTAATATTTTTTTTTATTTTACCCTTCTTCATACCCATTTTACACTACGCACCCCTATGATATCCACCCTCAACTTAGGTATTTTGCTTGAGTTGAGGTGCACAATGTCTAAGGAGGACCAGGGCCAAAACAGGTTCATTGTACTATAAATGGGAAGGTGAATGGTGAAAAAAGACCAACCAGGCAAGTTTTGAATTTGACACACAAAGGGAACTAGGTAGTATCTCACTCACACATAGCACAACATCAATAGTACCAACTACTACCTATCCGGTTCATGCAGTTAATAAAGTGATTATCATGATCCTAATCCTAATGTCATAACAAGATTCACAAAGTTCATACATATATACATAAATTTCAGTGAACTATTGAAGTTATCAGTGTGATTGATCAGAAAAGTACCAAGGGCTTTCGGTAGACTTCTTTCATTTCCGAATTCGCTTGCGATAAGTCCTAACATTAGTATGAGTTCGTTGACCGCGTAAGGGCGATCCATCTTGATGACGAATTCTACGATAACAAGAAATCAAAATTAATCGTTCGATGTCTGCTCGTTCTCCCCTCTTCAATTCCCAATGAACAACATGATCTTGACCTATCATTTGTTCAATTTGGTCGATTTGATATTTAGTTAATTCTTTTATCTTTATGTTTCCACTGATACCTAATCGATAACGAACCTGAATGGCTTTTTTAGGGCCAATTCCATCAATTTTGGTTGAGGTAATTCTTACTTGTTCATCGCCAACTAATCTAGCTCCTGAAATATATAATATTCTTGATCCTTCCTTTTAGTAGTCTTCTCTGCTGGAATCATAAATGGGTTGTCTCCTCTCTGATGATCTTTTCTATAGGTAGAACTACTGTGAGCGGTCTAAACTTCTTCCCTTATTTATTTCTTCATATTGTAAAGGGGATCACATTGGTGGGAATATAGGCCGATACATCTCCAGCTTGTGTTTCAATGACGGGTAAGACGGTCAAGCTACCTGCGCCTTTTACCTTTAGTAATAAAAAAAAGGAGAAGTAAGACCAAAAGCAGCCAACACAAAGAGAGTCCTAAAGAGAAGTCCACTAGTGCGGGATTCATGTGGAATTGCTCCACCGGAGACGAGACAAAAAATTTCTTTGACAGCACGTCGGTCGCACTTTCAAACCATTGACTTTTTTCTTTCATTGTTCTCAAATCAGATAAAATGGACGTCAAATAATTCAGATTTGACGATTCTCTGTGCACCCATTTTCCCAAAACAAAAGGCGTTTCCTCATCCAAAGTGATCCCATTTGCATTTGCAATGCTTGAGACTTCCTCCTCTATTCTCCCTTGTGCTTCACATACCTTTCTTTCGGTGTAAGGAGAGAGAATTTCATTTATGGAAGACATTCCTAATGAAGAAGGTGAATGGGGAGGCGCCGGAATAATGGAATTAGAGGGTATCCCTAAAGTATTGGGGGGAGAGGGGGACAAGGGGGGAAGTTTATCGAGTTATACAATGGGCTTAGCCCTTCTTCCGCTACCCCAAGAGAGGGAGATTCACGCATGGGAGTTGTGCGGGAATAAATCTCAGCCAAAGTTTTCATCTTTTTCCTCTTATTGGAATACATCCTGAAAAAGAAGATAGAACCATTTGCTACCTTTGAAACTTCGGAGATTCTATGGGAAATTGAAAACGTCGAAGTAAGATGTGGCTTATAAATAGGAAGATGGGGAGATAAGGGGCGAAGGATATTCATTATATTCGGAAAGATTTCTGTTCATTCGCTCTGCGAGCAGAGCGGTATACCAAGAAAAAAAGAAGCAACTACCTTACTTAAGCAATTCTTCTTATTCTTCTTCTTTCTTAGTTGAAGTTCCCCTTCTCCGGCAGCTAGTTCAATGGTTTCTAAGCTGGATGACTGGTATTCTCTGGATGGACGGTAAATCCAGGTATGCTGCTGGTCTTTAGAAGGACCAAGGGAATCCTGGTCTTCTCTCCTAACGAATTTCCCCTTTGCTACTCCCTTTCGCTACCTAGAGCCAGATTTTTTCTTATTATAGATAACGTACGCACAAGTGATCTATCTAATTAATGGACTAGCTTCACTAAGACTCATTCGATCTTCTATAGCGACTTTCGGACCATTCTATTCATTGTCTTCTTCTCAACCTCTCCTCGGTCACTGAACTGGGTTACTGAACTCCACCTTCTCGGAATCCCATTTCTGAAAGTCAGGTCGAAGGCAAATGGACTCCCTTTCTTGGGCAATAAAAAAGTCTATGATTCTCATCTCGAAAAAAGAGTTTAAAGTTATGGCACCTCCTATAACTACACCACCAAGACCGGGTAACAGAACAGCGGCCAGAGCAGCAGATTCCATAGCTGCGGTTCTTCCTCCATCAAAAAGGCTCTGAGCCTGCTACGTAGCTAGGCTACGAGATTGATTCTCTGATGATAGAAAGAGAGAGGATAGAGGATCACGCTTACAAACAGCCTTTTCCATCGTCTTTCGCTGACCCTGGTTCTATCAAACCAGCTTCTTCAATCCTGGTATGAACTTCTTCCTGCCTTCTTTCCCAAGAGCTCTGATTCCGCTTAAATAAAAGCAGCTCTTCTTCCTTACTCTTTCGAGTAAGCATTTTGAAACTTCCTTAAACATCTGCTTCAAAGAGCTAAGCCCCGGTCTCACTGAACTGGGTCAAAGAACTACCTTCCTGGAGCTACCTCCTTACTTAGATCGTTCGTTCCCCAATTCAAACTCGGATCATTTGGCAAGTGGATTCCGTGCCTGGGTACGAAACTCTAAACTAGAAATTCGATCTTGAAAGAGTGAAATCTAGCCTTTTGTCTTTATCCTTTATGGGTCTAGGCTAATTCTTGAAAGCAGCAACTCCTACACCTACCGAAACTTTAACAGAACAACTACGAATTCTCACCCTTGAGTCAGGAGCTCGCTTTCAATCTCTAAGAGCCGATTCGATGGCATCTTCTCTTATGATCTTTTTAGTTAGCACGTAGTGGGAATAGTCCCTCATCGACACGGGAAGAGAGCTTCAAGAAAAAAGGGCTTGTGCAAGCAAGTGACACTTTACTTCAAGCGAATAGTGCAGCCTCACTTTCTTTAGCTAGGATGAGAAGCCGATTCCCGACATAGACTATTTCCTTCTCATCTAAAGATGCCTAAGACCTTTTCACCAAAACCTAAACCCCCTGCTCCTTGAACAATTGAATCAGAAGTCAAGATATTCACACCCACACATAAAGAATAGCCTGTGAATGCCGTTTTTTTAGGAAGAATTTGACATTGACCAGGAATGAGAGTAGAATGAGCCTAACGACGTACCTTCAACTCGAAAGGCTAAGCCAATAAGAGAGAGTTGTCTCCTTCCGTGTGAAAGAATTGGATCTTTTCTTTTAAAGAACAATCATTTTCCTGGAGTTTTCTTGAGATACCTCAAGATAGGACAAAAAGGCTCCCAGTGATCTTGTCTTGGATTCTGCATGAATTGACTAACCACTCCAAGAGTAAGGGTTAGATCTGGTCGGGTTACAGTCAGATAGATAAGCTTTCC
The DNA here is from genome assembly GCA_030864215.1 of Capsicum pubescens. Classification (NCBI taxonomy): domain Eukaryota; kingdom Viridiplantae; phylum Streptophyta; class Magnoliopsida; order Solanales; family Solanaceae; genus Capsicum; species Capsicum pubescens. The sequence continues at coordinate 247,305,998 of CM061540.1, read as the reverse complement.
AACCAAACGTCTATACCTCTCTGGATTTTCAAAGAGCAGGCCATCATCCTTACTGAATTTCAAAGTCGGATCCATATGAGTATCCACATTGCTCCCAACAATCCAGTCTGCTCTAAAAAGTCTGTAACATACTTCCTTTGATAAAGTGATATTCCCGCCTTTGATCTTGCTACATCAATACCCAACAAGTATCCAAGCTTTCCAAGATCCTTGGTAAAAAAGTGTTTACTAAAATACTGTTTCAGGTCAACAATTCCTGTCCTCTCACTACCTGTAATTACAATATCATCAACGTAGACAGCAAAGATTAGAGATCCACTTTGGATATGACGAACAAATACTGAATGATCAACCTCATTTTGCTTCAGCCTATATGCAGAAAGAACGTCGACTAAATTTAGCAAACCATGCCCTCTGGATTCTGTTCTAGACTTACCAATCTTGGCTAGCTTGTTTTCTTTGCGCTAAGACCTTCTCTTATCTACAACTTTGGCGAATAGTGAAAATAATTATTCCCTCCAATCTTTATGGAATGATTTGACCCCCACTCCTAGCGTGATAAGCCGTAGTATGTTTTTTAAGAAGATCCTTCCCAGTGTGCCAAGCCCCCTCCCAACGGTCTCAGGCCATGGTCTGGGTCAATGAACTAGTCTCGTCCCCCTAACCTAAGAGTTCTGGCTATGACCAGCCGAAAACAGGTCCTCTAGATGCCTTATAACCGTCCTTTTTGCCCATTCCCGCTTATGCGTACTTCATGGATGATAGGCCTACAGACGCTTGAGGCCCCAGAATAGCCTTGCTTTCACGTTCCCTCTCTTTTCTTAGATCAGGTTAGCACTTATGCTGCTTCACACAACAATATTCAATCAATTGAGTAGAGAGGGCAATTGAATCAGTCGTCATCCTTCGCTCTTGTGCTAAAGGCTCTCTTACCACAGGTCATCATTCCATCCTTTTTAGAAAGGGTAGATGCTTTTCTCATCGATTCATCAAGATTTCAAGTTGACATCTCGAATATAATCCTGTTGTTGGTAATGGCCTTGGCAAATGACTTGCCACGCTTTCTGGGCTTGACTCTTGTGGGATGGGATATGCTCAGCCTCCTCCAACTCTTTCTGTGGGTCAGACAACTTCCTTAAGTTAGCAGACATCATATTGATCTCTACTTCTCCCACAAACGGTGATGTCTCAATTTCCATTGGTCGGTTTGCTATCCGGAACAAACCTTTGTCCAAGTAATCTTGAATCAGATTCCTTCAATTTACATAATTATTTGTAGAGTGAGTCCATTTCTCGTGCCATTTACAATAACGTTTTCCTTTTCTTTCTTCTTTTTAGGTATCTTATGTCCAGGCAGACAGGTCAAAAGCTGTTGATAACCCGGCGGCTGCTTCAGTGCTTCAGATGCCAACCAATCGGTTGCGATCTTACCTTCTCTCTTCTCTATGAGTATTCTTACAAAAGCACTGCATTCAAAGACCATTTAAATGGAAGAAGCCAAAACTCTGAAACATATATCAACAATTTGATTCTTTGAAATATTTCTGAGAAATAAAAGATTGGTTAGAGAAAAAATTACCTTGAGAAATATGGGGAGGGGTTGATCTTTATCAGCAATTGATGTATCATCCTCTACCTCTTTATCAATTTCAGAGCTTCTGTTTTTGAGGTAAGCTTAAGACATGAACTCTATGTTATGGCCAAAGCCATTGCTTCCAGCAATCTGCATGGAGCCAAAAGCTGGAGGGGACAATGACAAATCCTCAATTTCATCTTGTCTAAGATGCTCCATTGTGTCATGAACTGCAAGTTAAGCGTTGCTCCTGGGTGTTGGACAAAGTGAATTGTTATATATGGTGGATAATATAGACATAACCAAAACTCTGCCTAAATCTTGAAACTGTTGAGCCACATGCTTTCTATGGGAAACTCGAGACTCTTTAGAATTGTGAATTTTTAGTTATCACACGCACTTGGTGCGCTTGACTTTCTTCAAAATTCTTTTTTAACCAAGTGTTCAAATGACACTGTTTGGGGTATTCTAACTCAGTAACGACGTACTAGCTGTTAATACATAATTAACTAAATCAAAGTGTTCCCTCTCTGATATCTGATATTTTTTAGATAAGACGGTTCACACAATTCACCGTAGTAGAGCAGGCAGAGGTCAAGGATCGAGTCGTCTGTTCATAGTTTCACTTCGCTTCTGCCATTTTATTCCCCTCAGACTATTAAGGTAAAGAAAGGACACCGGTGATCTCTACATTCACCTATGTAATTTCGAAATCTGTTTTCAAGCAGCTCCATTTTCTAAGGGAGAGTGGACTAAAAAAAGGAGAAGCGTCATGCGTCATGCTTTTGTAGACCAGCTAGTATACATTAAAGAAAGTGGCATCCTCAATTAAACTAGCTTCCTCATCTTCTCTTCCCCCCAACAACTTCACTCCGGAGGAATCGCATATTCTTAAGCGAGAAGATCAGACTCTTATTATTGAATTTCCATTATTTGCACGTAATAGATCATTCTCTAGATTTTTTTTATGCTCAATCTTTTCGCTTTCCCTTTCCATTGGACCAGGTCAAGGCTGCTGTAAGCAGTTCTGATCTCAAGCACTTATCACGGTTTTCGAGTAGCTCTGATCCACCGGAGCAGTTACAATTGCTTCAGCTGGAGCTACGACAATTGCTTTAGCGGAAGACAAGCGTAGCTGTTCTGAAGTTCTAGTTAGAAAGAGGGGTTGGTAATCTAATCACTCTTAGTGGTCTTATAGTAGAGTGAGTGATCCTCGGGCAGTCATCTATGAGTTGAAGCAGGAACAAAGAATCAATATAAGGTGAAAGAACCTTCTTTCATTTGAATTTCCTGTTTCACTAGTCAGCCTCTAACTTCACTCTTGAATCTGCGGGCTTGGAAACCTACTTTCTGAAGCGGGCCCTACCACGTATACAGTCTGCGGAACCACGCCTAGCTGTGGTGTCAAGCTCATATCCTCTGCCTCTTTCTTGAAAAGAAACTATGCCTGATAAGGCGAATAAAGACTCATCTTCTTTCATATCATATGTGTCAGAAACATCAAATGATGTTTTATGAGGTGGGGGAATCCTAATCCAATGCCCTAAGCTCGCAGTGACAGAATGCTGTTATGTCCCTGGAGAATGCCCCCCCAGGAGTTATGTGCCCGGAGTTCTTTCCCTGGCCCTTTCACCTTCCACGGAACCAGAAGCATGAAAGATGGGATGACGCATTTTAGAAGAAAGTCTTTCTCTTTATTGATGTCGAACTTCATCTGCCTTATAGCGATGAAAAGATATTCCCTTAGTCTTTGCCCAGCTCTTCTTCCAGGGAAACAGTCTTTGATAGCGCTTTTGCCTGACTTTTCGTGATTTGTGGCCTTAAGAGAATCAGGAGATATTTAATAGTTTGGGTCGAGCATCTAATCTTATTAAGAGTTGTCCTTTCAGACCTTATTCTCCGAATGGACAAAGAGCAGGAAGTAAAGCACCCGCCTCTAGGAGGGAAGTTTAGGGGTTAGAGTATGCCTGATTCATATGCAGTTTCCTCTCTGAAAGATGCCCAATCAAGAAGGATGTGACACCATGCCCGATGGGCAAGAAGATAGGGTAGTTAAGGAGGGTTATATTGGGTGATCGTATCCGAACTTGAAAGACTTTCCGCGGAATCAGAATCAGATTGGATTGAAGGTAAGGATGGCGAAGATGGAATGTTTTCTATGGTTTCGATTCTTCCTAAGTGGTTAGGTCACTCCTCTTCTCTCCGATTGGGGAAGTCTCCAATTCCGTTACTTCGATTTCCAATGACTCAGTATAATGCTCATTTGACTGTCGCGTAGGTAAAGTGTTTACTGGTCCGCCGGGTGAGACCTCTTGTACTCCTTCTTTCGCTGATTAAGAGCCGGATGAGAATCCTCTCAAATCCTCGAATGAGAACTTCCCTTAAGGAAGTAATGAATCTAGGGAAGAAGTCGCAAGGATAGTTCCATTTCTCCGCTAGCCGAGGACATGACTTCCAGCTGAGAAACCTGCTCTTGCTCCATTCGCTGAATCTGGAGATTTATACTTGTTAGAAACTGTATTCTTACTCTTCTTTGTATTTCCGGGGGTCTTTCGCAAACTAAGGAAAATAAAGAGTCTTATTCTCCCTTTCAGTCAGCCGGAAGTAATAAGATTGCTGCTCTAGCCCTAGTTGCTCTACGCGGATATGATCTTTCCTTACTGAACAGCTTCCCCAGATCATGTTATAATTAGAGTTGCGGAGATAGAGAAAGCTCATTCTCCTTTAATAGCAAAGGCCTTTTCACGAGCTGGGCTCGAACCTGCGCTTTTCTATGACGGAGTGCATTCCAAAAATCTAGTTGGAGATCAGTCTGTCGACCAGTGCTTAAACTAAGATTGTTTCAAAAGAGAAAGGGAATGAGTCTGAAAAGACAGGTCGAGAAGGGTTGCGAGCTCAAACGAATAGAGTTCAAGCCGAAAGTGTTTCAAAATAGAAAGAGAAAGGCTGGAACGAAGTAGCTCGCCTAAAAGGAGAGGAACGAAGAACTCGGCTGAGATTGTTGGAAAAGAGAGGCAGGGCCCGAGGCACTTACTAACGAGCAGGCGGGACAAGACTGACTTGAAAAGATGCTCTACTTGAAAGGCAATGGCTTTGAGGGTACTAACTGTGATATATGGGTAAGGAAAAAAAATAGTAGCTCAGGCTCTCGAAGCATACTAGCAGGGCTTGACTAGAATCGTAGAAAGAAGCTGGGGAGAAAGATCCAAGTGCAAGCATTGAGTCAAACTGATTCAGGTATAGCAAGATAGTTTTTGTCTCCTTCTTCTACCTACTTTCCTTTATAGCACTTCTAGCCTTGAAAAGATAATCTTTCTTAGTTGTCCACTACCTCACTCTTTATTTTTCCTATCTCAAGGGAGTTCTGTTCCCCTCGGACTATTAAGGGAAAGCAAGGACACCTGTGAACTCGGATAACCTTGTGGCATACCGTCAAATCTACTCTACCCTACGCTACCCTCTTTCTTCCTTGTGATTCAACCACGACGGATATTTAGTCAACTGCGGTTACGCTTACACCAAGAACTCCTATTATATTGCATCAAGAGTTGATTCAATTGCAGCACTTACAGTAACAAGAAGAGCGTGAACTCATTCTCAAGCACACTTGCAGCAGCTGGCTTTTTTTCTTAGGATATTTAGTAAGGCTAGGTTCAATAGAGGCAATCCATTTATTCATAGTAGCTGTCCAACGGTAAAACTCTTTCAATCAAGCAAGTAAGCCAAGCAAGGAAAATCACCAATCGATTTGTCGATCCAACTACGGACAAAACACCACGCCCACAGGCTAGGCCGAACCGAGCCGCCCCGGCCGCAAGCGACAAAGAGGCGGATTCTCAGACTGAAGAAGCAGTGGCTACCATTGCTGAAGTCTAGCATCAGGAATTTCTAACAAGTATAAATCTCCAGATTCAGCGAATGGAGCAAGAGCAGGTTTCTCAGCTGGAAGTCATGTCCCCGGCTAGCGGAGAAATGGAACTATCCTTGCGACTTCTTCCCTAGATTCATTCCTTCCTTAAGGGAAGTTCTCATTCGAGGATTTGAGAGGATTCTCATCCGGCTCTTAATCAGCGCAAGAAGGAGTACAAGAGGTCTCACCCGACGGACCAGTAAATACTTTACCTACGCGACAGTTAAATGAGCATTATACTGAGTCATTGGAAAACGAAGTAAGGGAATTGGAGACTTCCCCAATCGGAGAGAAGAGGAGTGACCTAACCATTTAGGAAGAATCGAAACCATAGAAAATGTTCCAGCTTCGCCGTCCATACCTTCAATCCAATCTGATTCTGATTCCGCGGAAAGTCTTTCAAGTTCGGATACGATCACCCAATATAACCCTCCTTAACTGCCCTAGCTTCTTGACCATCGGGCATGGTGGCACATCTTTCTTGATTGGGCATCTTTCAGAAAGGAAGCTGCATATGAATCAGGCACACTCTAACCCCTGAACTTCCCTCCTAGAGGCGGGTGCTTTACTTCCTGCTCTTTGTCCATTCGGAGAATAAGGTCTGAAAGGACAACTCTTAATAAGATTAGATGCTCGACCCAAACTATTAAATATCTCCTGATTCTCTTAAGGCCACAAATCACGAAAAGTCAGGCAAAAGCGCTATCAAAGACTGTTTCCCTGGAAGAAGAGCTGGGCAAAGACTAAGGGAATATCTTTTCATCGCTATAAGGCAGATGAAGTTCAACATCAATAAAGAGAAAGACTTTCTTCTAAAATGCGTCATCCCATCTTTCATGCTTCTGGTTCCGTGGAAGGTGAAAGGGCCAGGGACAGAACTCCGGGCACATAACTCCTGGGGGAGCACTCTCCAGGGACATAACAACATTCTGTCACCGCGAGCTTAGGGCATTGGATTAGGATTCCCCCACCTCATAAAACATCATTTGATGCTTCTGACACATATTATATGAAAGAAGATGAGTCTTTATTTGCCTTATCAGGCATAGTTTCTTTTCAAGAAAGAGGCAGAGGATATGAGCTTGACACCGCAGCTAGGCGTGGTTCCGCAGACTGTATACGTGGTAGGGCCCGCTTCAGAAAGTAGGTTTCCAAGCCCGCAGATTCAAGAGTGAAGTTAGAGGCTGACTAGTGAAACAGGAAATTCAAATGAAAGAAGATTCTTTCACCTTATATTGATTCTTTGTTCCTGCTTCAACTCATAGATGACTTCCCGAGGATCACTCACTCTACTATAAGACCACTAAGAGGGATTAGATTACCAACCCCTCTTTCTAACTAGAACTTCAGAACAGCTACACTTGTCGCCCGCTAAAGCAATTATCGCAGCTCCAGCTGAAGCAATTGTAACTGCTTCGGTGGATCAGAGCTACTCGAAAACCGTGATAGGTTCTTGAGATCAGAACTGCTTAAAGCAGCCTTGACCTGGTCCAATGGAAAGGGAAAGCAGAAAGATTAAGCATAAAAAAAAAATCTAGAGAATGAGCTATTACGTGCAAACAATGGAAATTCAATAATAAGAGTCTGATCTTCTCACTTAAGAATATGTGATTCCTCCGGAGTGAAGTTGTTGGGGGGAAGAGAAGATGAGGAAGCTAGTTTAATTGAGGATGCCACTTTCTTTAATGTATACTGGCTGGTCTACAAAAGCATGACGCATGATGCTTCTCCTTTTTTAGTCCACTCTCCCTTAGAAAACGGAGCTACTTGAAAGTAGATTTCAAAATTACATAGGTGAATGTAGAGATCACCGGTGTCCTTGCTTTCCCTTAATAGTCCGAGGGGAACAGAATGGCAGAAGCAAAGTGAAACTATGAACAGACGACTCAATCCTTGACCTCTGCCTGCTCTACTATGGTGAATTGTGTGAACCGTCTCATCTAAAAAACGTCAGATATCAGAGAGGGAACACTTTGATTTAGTTAATCAAGTATTAACAGCTAGTACGTCGTTACTGAGTTAGAATACCCCAAACAGTGTCATTTGAACACTTGGTTAAAAAAGAATTTTGAAGAAAGTCAAGCGCACCAAGTGCGTGTGATAACTAGAAATTCACAATTCTAAAGAGTCTCGAGTTTCCCATAGAAAGCATGTGGCTCAACAGTTTCATGATTTAGGCAGAGTTTTGGTTATGTCTATCTTATCCACCATATATAACAATTCACTTTGTCTAACACCCAGGAGCAACACTTAACTTGCAGTTCATGACATAATGGAGCATCTTAGACAAGATGAAATTGAGGATTTGTCATTGTCCCCTCCAGCTGTTGGCTCCATGCAGATTGCTGGAAGCAATGGCTTTGGCCATAACATAGAGTTCATATCTCAAGCTTACCTCAGAAACAAAAGCTCTAAAATTTATATAGAGGTAGAGGATGATACATCAATTGCTGATAAAGTCAACGCCTCCCCATATTTCTCAAGGTAATTTTTTCTCTAACCAATCTTTCATTTCTCAGAAATGTTTCAAAGAATCAAATTGTTGATATATGTTTCAGAGTTTTGGCTTCTGCCATTTAAATGGTCTTTGAATGCAGTTCGCGGATGTTGAGTACAAGGTGAAGATTAGCCAAGCTTCCTCCAACAATCCTGTCAAGGCAGTTGTATCAAAGGTAGCTTCTTAGTTTGAGCATGACAATTACAAGCAGATACTCAAGGTTCGAAGAAGGAAGGGTGAAATTCTTGCCTTAATGGGGCCTTCTGGCAGTGGGAAAACAACCCTGTTAAAGATATTGGGAGGAAGATTGCAAGAAAATGTCAGAGGAACTGTCACATACAATGACATCCCATATAATACAACTATCAATAGGAGGTATATTACCTATCCATCAATAATTCTTTTTTCCTTCTCTCTTTCTATTGCCTTAAAACCAAGAATCTAAAAAAGTCTTTCTTTCAATGTACATGATTATGTATTAACTTCCATACTGATTCAGAAAGGCTTTGATGACTCAAGGTTCATTATAGGGAAAGGAGAGTAAGGGGAAGAGGGGGCAGCCTTCGGCCCGATCATCCAATTCGCTCCAATAGACAGGCATGGTTCTGTAGTCAAAGCAACTTCGTCACTTTCGTGTACCCATCGGACTAGGCCCTTTCGGGGGTTCCTTAGGGACCGATTCACTCTGCGTAGATTGACTGAACGCAGAAAACCTTCCACTGGCAGGCGATCGTGTTTTTCACAGGATTTTTTGTTACTCATGTCAGCATTCTCACTTCTGATATCTCCAGGTCTTGTCACCAAAAACCTTCCCCGATTGACAGAACGTTTCGCTACTGACACTTGAAAAAGCAGCTTTCAAGGTCTCGTCACTTCGGTGAATCACTTGAGCCCTGATACATTTTCGGTGCCATGGAGCTAGACCAGTGAGCTATTACGCTTTCTTCAAAGGATGGCTGCTTCCAAGCCCACCTCCTAGTTGTCATCGCTCGATCACTTCCTTTTCCACTAAGTGATTGCTTAGGGACCTTAGCGTACGATCTGGGTTGTTTCCCTCTCGACTTTGGATCTTAGCACCCAAAAAGTCTATCTGTACAAATGATCTAGGCCTGTATGCGGAGTTTTCCTGGGGTTGGTAAGGCGAAATGAGGCCACCCTAGCCCATTAAGTGCTCTACCTCAGGCCATCAACATCATACGTTGTACTGAAATAGATTTCGTAGAAAACTAGCTATATCCGATCTTGGTTGGCCTTTCACCCCTAGCCACAAGTCATCCCCGTATTTTGTCACATATATGGGTTCGGTCCTCTAAGTTCTGTTAGACCTCTCTTCAACCTGCTCATGGCTAGATCAATCAGTTTCGGGTCAAATAGAAAGAACTAGAAGATTCCACCTCTGGAAAGCACCTACACCTAATGGCTTAAGCCGCTGTTCCCATTTCCTCGCTGACCCATCATGCAAAAAGTACGCCATTAGAGTGAGTGCGCTTTACATAAAGTAAAGGATCTAAGCTCCGCTCCTTCGACTGATTGTTCGCATTGGATCTCAGTATTGCACTCCCTAAATAGGGTTCTTTTCACATTTCCCTCACGGTACTTGTACGCTATCGGTCATTGAGGAATACTTAGGCTTATAGGGTGGTCCCCCTTTCTCGCGTAAAAGCGATCAGAATTTGAACACGCCGCATTTTACTGGGAAGGATCGAACCATAGGAACGAATCTACAGGGCTATCACCTTCTTTGGCCAGATCTTCCAATCTTTTCACAATTACAGTTCATTGCGCCCTCTCCTTTAAAGGGCGGCGGCTTGAAAGCTTACCTTATTATTAGAGAAAGGTTTGGAGCGAAGTAGCTCACCTAAAAAAAGAGGAACCCTAACCAACGTTTTGGATTTTGGAGTTTTCGCCCCAACCTAGGTTAGGGGGTCGTTAGACCGTAGCTTGCTGCTGAAAAATGTTGCTAGGCTAGCGCGGCTCGCTTCGCTCTTCAAGCTTCGCCCCCTTACTCAACCTCAACATCTATAAAAAAAACCCTTTCTCCTTTTCTAAATAAGGTAAGCTTTGAAGCCGTAGCTTGCTGGTTTTTCCATCATCCAATCCACAACAAATCGAATGAAACCTGGCGAAAAAGAAGTGAACACTTTGCTGAGGAATGAAGTAGCTCGCCTAAAAGGAGAGGAACGAAGCTTCGTGTTTGTTTTTCTTCAAACCCCCAATACGCTCTCGCTTGCCGCTACTAACGGGGTCTCGGTTGATTTCCCTTCCTTTAGCAACTAAGATGTTTCAGTTCGCTAAGTTTGAAAAGTCGAAAGAGCGTAGACTAGCCACGGAGCTTGGATACGGTTTCCCGATCGGAGATCCATGGATCGTAGACGGTATCTCCCAATGGCCTTTTGCCTCTGAAAGCGTCCTTCCTTCTCAATGCCCGGGCATCCATCCAATGCATTCTTTTCGATCTTGTACCCTATGTAGGCTTGCAAAGCATAGGCGTTACAAGCGGTACACTGAACACCAACCCAATCTCGACGAGAAAAAGCAAAAGCAAGTACATCCTTAACGGTCTCTATTCCTGACGTGAACGGCCGCTTTCTTGGAACTAATTCATAGGCACTTTCCATTAGTTAGACTTCACACACTATATAAATAAATAGTTGAAGCGTGCGATAGAAAGCGGAAAAACGAATTGATTGACTATTGAGTGCAAGCCCGTAAATAGACGACTATGGGCAGTTCAGGTGCGCTTAAAGTCAACTACACCTAGAAGGCATGCCGATCTTGCCACCCCTTTGATTGTGAAAAGCTCAAAATAGGCACACAGTAGTTTAGAGTAGAAAGAGAGGAAAGCCACTTGACTGGTTGGAAAGGAGCTATGACGTTGGAATTTAATAGTGACAGAAATGGTCATCTGTGCTCCACAACTACTGGTGTCATCGCCCTGCAAAGAGGTGGAACCAACCAAGACTAAACACTAGCCCCATTTTGTAGACGGGTTGGGACCGGCCTTCTATCCCTGTGAACAATGTTCCACTGATTAGGCAGGGACAGGATTCGAACCTGCAATCTTCAGGTCATAAGCCTGATGAGTTGACCAATTCCTTTACCCCGCTTCTTCCCCTTCTCTTTCGAACTCCAAAAACCAAGGTTCGACTTGCATGTGTTAAGCATATAGTCTGAGTAGCATGATGTTCACTTCTTAGCGCTTAGGCCACTACCTAAAAGTAAGCTTTTCGCTCTTTTCCTCTTACATAACAACGATGGAGGAGATAGTAAGCACGACTTTCTACTCAACGATTTCTTCTTCTCTTATGATTTATCAAGTTACAGGGGGGAGACCAAGAGAGTAGATTGGCTAGTTTTTCCAGTCAAGTATAGTTGATAATCTCATTTTCGAATATGAATTTGAATAGATTCTCTTTATTATTCTTATGACTTTGTTCCGTCTATGATATGGTTAGTACCATGACATTCCCTAGGAACGATTGGTCCCCTTCAAGACAGACAATACTCTGGACTTTAGAACAATGGGATGCAAAACTACCCAAAGTACAGAATACTATCCGCCCAACCCAATTATTATTTATAATAATTAAGAATTTTATTAGGTTGG